>CM066203.1:298677-1041800 GCA_033675215.1 Rhodiola kirilowii
AGAGAGAGAGAGAGAGCAAATAAACAAAATAAGTGAACATAACACAACTATCATATGCCCTTCATGTTCCTTTTGGCTTAAACTCAAATTTGTGGCGAGAGAACAAAAATAAAATCTCACCAAATAATTAACCACACAGCTAAAACTTTTGAAAATAGAGTCTTATAACAGATTAGTCATTTATGATTAGACTAAGATGGAAAAATGGGTCTGTGATGAGTCGAGTATTTGACTCATTTATGGTCATTCTTCACTATAGTTTTTGATTGTTTCCGACATTATTTTGATGTCATTTGACCTCTATCTCTACATTTCAGGTAGAAAACAAGTTTCCCCCATGGCCAAAGCCTAGGGGAGAGCAAAATTCGGTAATTACCGTTTACCGTCGGTAAATTTACCGTTACCGAATCAATTCGGTTCGGTAAATCGGTAAAACGGTAAATCGGTAAATTTACCAACAGTAAAACGGTAAAAATAAGTCGGTAAACGGAATAAATTCTGAAATCGGTAAATTTACCGTTTTACCGTTTTACTGAAAAATATAAATAAATAAATAAATAAATTATATATCATAAAGAAAAAATTACAAAAATATTTATATATATTAAAAATCAACATATATATTTATAAGATTTATAATATATATTTAAAAAATTAGAAAAATAATAATTTTCGGTAAAATCGGTAAATTTACCGAAATTTACCGATTTACCGAAATATCGGTAAAACTATAAATCGGTAACGGTAAACGGAATAGAATTTTACATGTCGGTAAATCGGTAAACGGTAAAACGGTAAACGGTAAAACGGTAAATTACCGTTTGCTCTCCCCTATCAAAGCCTAAATATGAAGATTGGTTGAGTTTCGGCGCAAAACAAGGATTTTCGGGGCGATACCGAGCATAATGACCATTGCAACTTGTTTTGGACCTACAGGGCTCGTCCGATGTCCGATTGGGCTGATCTTTAGTTTGTTGGAAAGGTATTTCAAAGGGCTACAACTCTCTAAGAGACTTCAAGACCAAATTCGGCCGGGAAGACCACCAAAAAATCCCCAATCGATCGACTGAGACTCCAGTCGGTCGACTGGAAAAACGAAGAATGTGGGGGGCTCTGAAACTTCATTAAGTCGATCGACTGGGAGTCAAGCCTAGTCAAGCCTCTCCCCAGTCGATCGACTGGATGAAAGACTCAGTTTTTATGCCCAAATTTCAGCCGAATCTATAAAAGGAAAGTAAGGGTTTTTGATCAAGTGTGGAGGTTTTTGGGGAGAAAAAGATTGGAAAAGAGGCTCATACAAGGTCATCCAACATCATCCAACCAAGGAGAAGTGAAGATCAAGGGAGTTCAAGGATTAATTATCCTATTTCTATCCCTCTTCTATTCTACTTGTTGTTGCCATATTACCCTACTCACACCATGTTGTCTTACATGATGTGTGAGTAGTGGATCTTGTGTTTTGAGGGTCTTATGACTCTCCTTGGTACTCTTGATCATATATATACATTGATATTCATATGGATGATTGTTGAATTCATTTTCTCTTGTGTTATGAATGTTATGCACTCTAGGTGTTCGACAAAATGCCTAAGTGACAATTTGGATCTAAAACTTGAACCTAGGACTTGGAAACCCTTGAGGATAGTTATAGAATGGAGAAAATGATCTATATCTTGAATCATGTAAATGAACCTTAGGATATGGATGCTTGACTAAGGATTGAATGTTTGATTTATTGGAATTAGTCATTGAGCGAATCATCAATTAATCCCATCTAACGGTGTAAGGTTAACCAAGACTTTATGCATGTAGCATTTGTGAGAATAAATGCTATATAGTGAATCAATAAATCTAATAGGTGAGATTCTAACTAAGATGGCTTGACTAGGATTAGACTTGCATGATAGTTTGTCTAATTCTAGCCTAAGTTAGGTTGAACCAATTTGACTACCATGAAATGTTTGAATGTCGTGTATGTGATCATTGAGAAAATGCCAAGGAGGGGAGTAAGCCCTCGAAACACCTCCTATCTATCTTTTATCTCCAATTACTAACCACATAGGATTTAGATATATTCACTCTTTATACATTTTTGTTTAGAATAGCCGAATGGAAACACAATCTTAAATAGCGCATGTGCTTGGCTTGCTCCCTTGGGTTCGACCCGGTACTTTACCGGTCAATATAAATGTTTTGACACTATATTCGATCCTCTCTTCATTTGATACTATTTAGAGGTGAAAAAGAATAGTTCGTCAGTCTGCCAACAGGTATCAATTCTTCTTATATTGCGTTGATTCCTAAAGTTAAAGAAGCTTGCCACTCTAGTGAGTTTAGGCCTATTAGCTGCTGCAACATTTTCCTTGTGATGGAGGTTTTCAGTTTCATCCTAAGTGTGCAAGGATAAAGTTGAATCATTTGATGTTTGCAGACGACGTGAAGTGTTGGATGTTTTCCATAGGTGGTCTGGCCTTTGTGTTAACACGAATAAGTCCGCTATTTTCTTTGGAGGGGTAAATGAAGGAGATTGTAATATCCTTGCTTCCATTATGGGCTTCGGTAGGGGAAAATTTCCCTTTACTTATCTTGGCATCCCTATGGACGTCAAGGCTCTAAGGTGTGAGTCTTACAACGTGCTGGTAGAAAACATGACTAGCAAAATTCAAGGGTGGGCGGCAAGATGCTTATCGTATGCAGGGAGATTAGTTTTGGTTAAACACGTTCTAAGTATGATATGTTCATATTGGATGCGAGTCCTTCCTTTGCCAAAGATTGTTTTGAAGAAGCTTATTTCCATATGTGCAGAAGCTATTTTGAGCAGGGTTGTCTTCGAGTAAGAAAAGTCTAGTGACATGGAACTCGGTTTGTATGCACAAAGATCATGGAGGTCTGGGAGTAAAGAATCTGTTGATTTTTAATAAAGCCTTGTTGCTTGGGAAAGTATGGAATTTGTGTTTGAAAAAAGATGCTTTGTGGATCAAATGGATGGATAACAATTATTTCAAAAATCAGAGTTTCTGGG
This sequence comes from Rhodiola kirilowii, assembly GCA_033675215.1. Lineage (NCBI taxonomy): Eukaryota > Viridiplantae > Streptophyta > Magnoliopsida > Saxifragales > Crassulaceae > Rhodiola > Rhodiola kirilowii. The sequence continues at coordinate 301,700 of CM066203.1, forward strand.
AAGTTTTGGAGCGAAACCATCACACATGGGGTCTAAAGAAGTTGTTGAGGCTGAGATCTAGTGCACTGCAGTGTGTTCAGATGGATGCACAACATAAACATGATTTGGAGGGACGGGACTACACCTTTCACTGTTAAAGGGACATATGAAATCCTTGCCGATAAAGGGACGTCTAAGTGGTGGACTGAGCTAGTTTGGAACTCTTTGTCCATCCCGAAACACAGTTTTTGTGCATGGCTTGCAGTTATGAATAGATTGCAGACAAAAGACAGGATGAGAGCTGATGGGGTCGATGATGTTTGGTGTGGCTGGTGTTCTACAGGTCTTGAGACTAATGAACATATATTAATTCTTCCAATGCCAGCCTTTCTCCCCATTTGCATATACTTAGAAATCATGGGAATCAAGGTGAATTGAGCTACATGGGAAGATCTTATGCTATGGAAGAATACTGTCGTCTGGAGAAGCAAAGCTTTTTTTTTTTGTGTGCTAAGGATATTATTTTATTGATGGAAAGGAAAAACAGATGGAGAAGCAAAGCTCAAAAAGAAGTTGCATTTTTTCTGATTAATGCTGCTATTTATGAAACATGGAGAAGTAGAAATATGCGTTTATTCATAAAATTGTGTCTATTAATGTTGTAATGGTGATGTCTTTTCTGAAGAATCTCCTTAGGATGAAGCTTGTGACGCTGAAGATGAGGAAGAAAGGAAAGAATGTTCTAACAGGATTACATGAGATCAGTACCAGTTAGTTGCTGTCTGTTTGTTATAGTTTTTGAGTTTGTGGGGCTATTTGATTAGCCTCTGAGTTTGTGTGTTGAGTAGAATTTGTTTGTTTTTGTAGTGTTTTTCTGTGTTTTACCTTTTTGAATGAATACACATTTTATTCCCAAAAAAAGATGAAAAATTAGTGATGACTTTAGTAAGTTTCGTGCCCTAAGATGCGTCCAAATAGTGATCGTGCGAAGTTTAAGATATGCGTAAGAAAGTGACTTTCCTGCGCTCTGAGATACGTCCTGATCGTGATCGCGCAGATTTTTATTTAGAAAATAGCGTGGCTGAGACATCATCATCAAGAATCCGGTACAAAAGGCGAAAGGCGGTAAATTCTTCGCCGGTAATGGATCATGGAAGTGTGAGTGCTTATAAACTTCCGATTTCCAATTTTTACATTAATAATGAGTTGGATAGGTCCAAACTGCCGTTGAAGAAGAGAAGAAGTGTTTTGTTGATAGACGACGAGAAGATCAAGGTTGCTAATAAGAGTGATGCGGTAGTGCAGGATATGTTCTTGTAATTTTCCTTAAAAATAATTGTTGGATTTATATCGAGATTAGGCTATTAGACCTGAGACTGAAATGACATAACATAACACTTCAAAACATGATAAAGGGTAGTAATAGTGCTGAATTGTCTATGTTGAACAGTCCTAGGATAAATATTGTGAGGCAGAATTGACTAGAGACTGAAAATGTGGTTCAACTTTGAGCATTTAGAGTTGGTGAGCGGCTGCATTTGGCCCTCGTCAAGGTGGTCTGATTAGAGGTGTCAAAATGGACGAATGGATGTATTTATGAATGAATTAAACGGTTCGCGGATTATATGGATTTAATTCGTTAAGATTCATTAGTGTTAATGGATTAAACATATGGATCACTAACGGTTGCCGGATTAGCGGAGGAATCCATTTGATCCGTTTCATCCATTTAACCATTTTAATCCATTTAGTGCATTTACTCATTTAATCCATTTATTTTAAATGTGTATCAAAACTTTTTATGAATAGTATGATGTATAAAGATCTTTCTTTCATGTGTGTCGTTCTTTGATATGTATAAATACAAATTTATTATACTAAAAAATTTAAATTGAGTTATTTCTAAACACACAAGATCAAATTGTAATGAATAGTAGCATTAAGACTAATTAAAACTATGAAGTAAATCATTCTTCGGAACAAATCACTCACAAAAAGTAATTGCAAGACATGTAAAATGAAATATTTGATTTCCAAATAAATCTGATTGTAGCATCATGGACATTCGTTTCCTCGATCAATAGTCAAATCAAAAACATCTTCAACGAGTGAGTCCACAGCTGATGAGTCATAAACCGAAAATAGAATAAAATAAAATTAGACTACTTGTAGTTAATAAAATAAATATAGGGAAAATTTTAAAAACAGCTACTTTTCTTGCTAAATAACCAATCTCTTGAGCACAATAATGCATGCACGGTTTCTGGTAGTAATGAACTGCGATACTGATCAAGTACTCTATCGGTAATACTAAACGCAGATTCAAATGCAACCGTTGAAACGAGTATCATCAACATGTCACCTGCCAAACGAGAAAGAATGGGGTACCTAAACTCTTCCACCAACACAACACATATAGGTCCTTTCTCTCTAACCTTTTCTCTTCCTAATAGCTTTGCAATTCATTTCTTACACTAGAACTAGTAGCATCATTGTATGAAGAGTAAAAATCCTGCATAAGCAAATTATCATTTTTCAGAGTATGAATAAACATAATGTAACTTCATTTATCATTAATTTATAGATCTAGTTTGTTAGAAAAAAAGGTAAACATAACTTGTACCTAAATAATGTATCTTCATCTTGAGAATATGAGCATCTCTCATCCACATGATCTCTTAAACTAGTTTGACTCGACCATCTATCCACATTCGCATCGTATAAGGAATGTAAAGTATCCTTGAACATCACAAGCTCTAAAGAACTTCACCATATAGCTTATTGCAGCTCATTCTGTAACGAGGATCCATCATTACTGCAATACCAATAGTTAAACTATAGTCCGACCAATACTTTTGAAATATAGCACTCATTTCATTTCCCATATGTCTCATAAACTCATCCTGATTCATTATGGCTTCTCGAATCGAATACTGGATCTTAAAGACCTTTAGAAAAAACAAGTTGGAAGTAGCATACTTACTTCCAGAAAACGAAGAAGTCACCTCATAGAACTCTCCAAGAAATTTGGATATCATCCCAATCCGATCCCATTCTTCAGAGGTCGGGCAAGTCTTGAAGTCTAAGTCAAACAATGCAAAATGGCCAAGGGCTTGAAGCAGGTAGTAAGGTGCACTATCAAGCATAAGAAATGTGGAGTTTCACCTTGTAGGGACATCTTGTCTCAAAACCCTTCTATTTCCCATCAGTCCTAGTTGCTCAACACATTCTAAGAACTTGTGCTTCCTTGCCATTAAGCCCTTAATGTACTTCACGCAGTCACTGACTTTTATCACCGAAACATGAATAACCTTCGGCCCATCCTGAACTATGAGGTTTAAAATGTGGGCACAACACCTTACATGGAAAAACTGTCCATTCAACAAGAGAAGCCCTCTGAAGTTCAGCTGGGTCTTTAACTTCTCCACAAAGGAATCATTTGCATATGCATTGTCCAAAGTGATGGAGAACAAATTCTTATCAATCCCCCCAATCACATATGAGGGAATTGATTTTTTCAGTCAATGCATTTCTAGTATGTGGGGGAGGCATGTGACAAAATCTTAGGATTTTCTTATGTGAATTCCAATCACCATCGAGAAAGTGAGCAATGAGTGTCAAGTATCCATCTGTTGTGTGAGAACTCCAAAGGTCAGAAGTTAAGCAAAGTCTTCCTTTGGCTCTTCTTAAAAGCTCATGTATTTTAATCTTCTCACTTTTATATATCTTTGTTACGCAACTCTTAACCGTATTTCTACACGATAAACAGAACTTCGAAGATACATAATCAAAAGCCGCTCTTATGCCTTCATATTCAACGAAGCTGAAAGGTAAGTCATGCTTTACTATGGCTTCAATAATCAACTCGGAGAATTTTTCATGCTTGAAAGTAGGGGGTGTAAACGAGCCGAGCCGAGTATCAAGTTGTTCGTGCTCGGTTCGTTTAAAATTTGATGAGTTCGAGTTCGAGCCGAGTATTTTTTAGCATTAAAAATATGTGCTCGTGCTAGGCTCGTTTAATTTTTCACGAGTTCGAGCCGAGCTCGAGCTTTAAACGAGCATTTTAATTAATTAATTAATTAAATATAATATTCTATAGTTAATGAGTATAAACTGAGCTTTTTATGAGTTCAAACGACTATTTAACGAGCTTCAATGGAGCTTTAAACGAGTCGTTGAATATTCGAATTAAAATTTTAATGAATTCGAACTCAACTCAACATTTGGAAAGTCTAAGAAGCTCAAACTCAATATAAACGTTCATTGCCCGGCCTTCAAGTAAACCTAACTCGTGACTCAACTGGTAAGTTTTCTTTTATTCGAAAAATTCAATCTTTCACTATTGTGTGAGCAATGTGGGACTTAAGACACCCCGACTCTTTTTTGAGTAGATGGCTTTCTGGCATTTTTTTGGACTGAAGGATTGGTGTTTGAGAGCTGGTGTTTCGATTAATAACTCGAATAATAATCGAGTCATAAACGAGTTTTAACCGAGTAATTATCGAGCATCTAAACGAGTTGTTCACGAACATACACGAGCCGAGCACCATTCGGCTCGTTTATTAAACGAGCCTAAAAGTTATGCTCGTGCTCGGCTCGTTTAACTTCGAGCCGAGCTTTGACCGAGCATGTTCACGAGCAGCTCGCGAGTGTATCGGCTCATTTACACCCCTACTTGAAAGTAGATGAACGTGTAGCAGGATGTGGTGAAATCCCTGAAGATGCACAAGTATATGGTGATGCACAAGATTTGCAGTTCCGAAGTAGAGTCATGTTGAAACTCGTTGCCACACTTATTGCACTTTACATATGCCTTCCCATCAGAACCCATCGGCAATTTATCAAAATGATAGCCAATAACGAGATGTCTTTTTTTTTGAATTGATTGTTGACTTATTGCCACATCTTGACTTTCCACATTGTCCATATTCTGAAATTTACAGTTAAACTCAATTAAACAAATCATAACACAAACAGACATTATCAACCGACTATTAATACATAAAATAGAATGCAATACACTAAAGAGTAGAACTGAGGTTCCATGAATTTTGTCTCTTTCTCTTTTTGTAAGTTTGCAATACACTAAAGTAGAATGCAATACACTAAGGAGTAGAATTGAGAAGTTGTCCTGGTCTAGACGGGATGCAATTCCATAGTTAAAAAGTGTTGTCCAGTTTTTTTAAGTCCTTGTTAGTCTTTTCTTGGCCTGTGTAGCCTTATAAAAAGAAAAAGAAAAAAAAAGAGTAGAATGAAGTTAGGTTGGCAAGCAATCTGTATTCAACCAAGACCGACTGGGAACTCTGTGTATATGAACAGGAAACGTTAGATGCTAATGATGAGTTAAATTTGTTGTCTTTAGTTGAGATAGTAAAATAGGTAAGCATCTTAAGAAGGATAGGTTAATGCAAAAAGAGATAAAATGCAATGAGAAAGTCGGAATGCAGTTGAATAGAATACAAAGGGCCACTAAACCCCTAAGCCGAAGAGAAATGGAGTTTATAAAGGGCCTAACATTCTGTGTATACATGACGAGGCCAAGCGAGACAATTTGCTAATCAAAATGACTAAATGTTGACAGACCCTGGGAAAAAAACTAATTAATCATGTAACAATAATACGTCAAGAAAGATTCATTTTGAAACATACAGTATAAAATCTTGTCATGTGATGGTCTTTGAAAAAAGCAGCTTTACATAAGTGGGGATGAAATTTAAAAGCAATTGAACTGGTATTAACAAATAAGCATTGCAAATGAAGCTCTAAACATGACAATGGAAGCAAGACACAATTGAATCGAGAGTTGAGAGTACGTATAAATGAGCAATTGAAGACTGAATGTGTGGAGGCGTACATACCAGCGGAGGAGTTGGGTTAAGAGAAGGAGGAGGGAAGGGTTTGTCCCAAGAACCGCCAATAACGTATTTGTTTGGGAGGAGGGAAGGGTTGTCCCAAGAACAATGCATTTGGTCTCTGGATATTCCTGAAAAACATTTCAAAACAGCCAATAACATATTTGTTTGGGAATTGGAAGAACCATAGATGATACCTTTCTATGGCAATAATTATCAACCGCTGTCATTTAAATCGCACCCAGATGCTCTTCATGACACAGTGCAGTAGCCTGGAACAGTAAGATATATACTAAAAGAACCCAAAAAATCATGATTTAGTACTAGATAACTAAATTTTCTACTACAAGTTGAGAATAGTGGTGACAGCCTTCGACCATAACTAACACAGCAGGAAATCACTGAACCATTCGAAGTTCAAATTTTTAAGGAGGTTTCTTCCTTCACCCAAATTTCCACTGACCAGAGTATTGGTAATTGTAATAAGAGACTGATTCCCGTACAGTTCACCCTCCCCCAACCAAAACTTACTTTTGTAATATTAAAAATGTTGCCTTTACCTCCATCGTCTAGACACAAGTTTTGAAGTGAAGTTCAGCTTCCAATTCCCCTTGCCCTAGTCCTCAAGAACATATCTAAAGGGTAAATCAGAGTTTATTATGAGATGGTTGCGATGAATAGGGTGAAATGGTCCGATCTAAGTTTCTTCTAGTCTCAGGTAACTTAGCTTGAATAGTAGATGGAAACTGCTTAAAAGTTCTACCGCTAAACTCAGGGACATTGAGTAGGGTGAAACCTCCATAAATCAAACAATGCAGGCATGGAGGAAACCACTTCGTTGTTGTTCCACCTCAAATGTGATCAAAATTAAAGGTTGATCCGGGTTCTGATTTTTATGCATACTGCAGAGCTATGGCTTCATATTAATAATCCCTGACACATGCAAAGAGGTTATGAATATCAACTAACTGCATCACTGACATAAGTTTAAATAAGAGTTCACTACCGGCCTCAAATTTCACTGTGAAGGATAAGTTGCTTAAGATCCTGAGGAACAAAACTGTCTCCAGCTACCTGGGTGAGTTGGCAGATGTTCAAAAGACCAGCAGTCACAAAGTTAAGTACAAGGCCTGAGCTCAGTAAGGTGTGAATCAGGTAATTAATTTGTCTCATTCTAAACTTTTTGTTTTCTCTTCTTCCAAAACATCACCATCACCTCAAATAAAAAGATGACCACATGACAAACCATTAACAACATCCGTATATGTTGTCATTGCGTGTTGCTAAATTTAGTTTGTTAAACAAACCGATATGCGTAGACTCGGCCATTTTGAAATGACGACATCATATATATGTCACAGGACAAGCCACTGGATTATTCGTAAATTAATCGGCTTTTAGTAAACAAACTCCATATACCTTGAAATTTTAATAGACTAGTAACCAATAGGTAGAGTTACAGTAGTTGGCTCTTCGCTATCGGTTACTCACTTTCTTTATTGTACTTTATTTCTTTATTGTTGGTGTTAAGCAAACTTGCGGATGGGCCTCTCAACATAGATCGTTTACTTTGTTACAGGAAGACAATGTAGGTGACGATTGGTTAAGATAATACATAAGCAATGATTGTTTTTTTTCCCCTTTTTAAATTCAATATACAAAGACAGAACACACTAAGGTTTCGTGTCAGAATTATGAACATAAGGAATAATTGTTATTAATATGTTAACACAAATATTATAAGTAATATGTTGATTAGCCGAACTAAGCTTGAAGAGGTCTATTCTTCAATATTATAAGTAATAATTTACTCACCATCAGTTTCCAGGACATTACGCGTGGTCAGGCATCATTGTCATAAGATGAAGATATAAGCAATAAAAAGGTTATGTTTGTGTTACCTCAGGTGTGCATAGGCAGCGGGAGAGCTAAATAAGCATAAAACCCAAGGTTGTCGCTTGTCTACATTCAGATTCTGAAACTCGGGGAAGAAAAAGGCCACCTTTGATGCATTATGTTATGATTTCCCAAACTACCATTTGTGGTTCCTTTTGAAGCAGTCCGCTAAAAAAGTCAACAACAAGAGGAGTTTGTTTGAACTTTACGAACATCAACTATTTATATGCACAACAAATAAAACTTCAGTAAGATTGTACATCGAACCATAAACATATCTTCGCAAGATCAGACAACGAAACTAGGAGAAGTTGCATACCAGAGCATGGCAGAAAAAATAGTGATCTCTCTGATCGTCAAGCTAGGGACCAGACTGGAAATGGAGGTCAAACTAGATAACAAAATACGTACCGACATTAAATGCATCAAGGATGAGCTGCAGATGATTCTCCCTATTCTCAGAGCAGCAGATGCAACTAAAGAGATAAATGAAGATCAAAGAGTTTGGCTCAATCAAGTAAGAGATGCTGCTTCCTTATCAGAGGATGTTTTCGATGAACTCATGTATTACTTGGGATGTCCTTATTCACATGTCATTGCGAAATTTCAAGCTCGTCATCGTATTGAATCAGACATAAGAAAAATGAGGCAAGAGTATAAAGACATTTCTGAAAGGGGCAAGCGATATCAGTCACGTTCTAGCAACATAATTTCTTCCGATCACGGTCAGGTAATTTCTGATCCACAAGAAGATTATCATTTTAAAACTGATGCAGAATTGGTAGGGATAGACGGGACAGGAGGGCCAAAAGAGAGGTTGCTCGAGCTACTTCTAGAGAAAACTTCTCACTTGAGGATTATTCCCGTGGTTGGGATGGGAGGTATTGGGAAATCTACTCTGGTAAAGCAGATTTATGATGATGCAAAGGTCAAGTCTCTCTTCCAGAGCCATGCTTGGATCAGAGTCTCTCAGAATGTCAAGTTAGAGGCCCTTCTAAAGGATCTGATTCGTCAATTGTGCAGTGAAATCAATAAGCCATTTCCTGATGATGTGGAATCCATGAACTGTACTCAGTTGAAACAGAGAGTGCATGATGAACTGCTTAAATACAGGAAGTATGAGATAGTTGTGGATGATGTGTGGAGCATAGAAGCATGGCAGGCAATCAAAAATGTATTTCCTGAAAACCATTGTGGTAGCCGAGTAATCATCACCACGCGGAAGACAGATGTCGCATCTGAGTCGTGTAAATATCCGCAATCTGGTTCCATCTTCACTTTGGATCCATTGTCAGCAGAAAACATGCTCAAGCTTTTATGCAAGATTGTTTTTTCTGGTGAACCTTGTCCTGTTCACTTGCTTGATGACTCTAAAGGTATTTTGAAGAAATGTGCTGGGCTACCACTGGCGGTAGTTGCAATTAGTGGTGTTCTGATTAACAAAGACAAGGTAACCAATGCAGTGTGGAGCAAAATAAACAGGAAACTTGCCGAGGAACTGGAAGATAATAAAGAACTTAAGAACATAGAGATAATCCTATCCCTTAGTTATTATGATTTGCCACACTATCTGAAGACTTGTTTCTTACACATGGGAATCTTTCCCGAGGATTACCTGATTGGGCGCCGGAGGCTCATTCGTATGTGGATAGCGGAAGGATTTTCGGATGAAAAGGTTGATGAGAGACATACTGCAGAGGATGTTGCAAAGGGCTACCTCAAAGAACTCCTTAGTAGAAACCTGATCCAAGCAGCTGAGAGAAGAAGTGATGGAATGATTAAAAGTTATCAGATACATGACCTTTTTATGGAATTAATCCGCAAGAAGTCCAGAGAACACAATTTTGCAACTGTAAGGAAAGCGAACAGTGTGACAGGCCCTGGAAATGTATACCGCCTATCAGTGCATAAGAATTTATTGGATACAAAGCGGATGAAGAATTTCCATCTAGTTCGATCTTTCATGATCTTCGATGCAAAAGAATCACTGACCAAGAAGTCCATGCCCACATTGTTTTCTAGGGCTTTCAAGTTACTTGTGGTGCTGGATATGCAAGGTGCAAATTTAGACCAGTTTCCAACATGTGTTACTGGTCTGTTTAATTTGAGATATCTAAGCCTGAAGGATACTGGAGTCGCCTCGATACCGAGTTCCATCGGTAATCTTCAAAGGTTAGAGACATTGGATCTAAAAGGAACCCCTGTTTCTGAATTGCCAACTGAAATTCAAGGCCTAACTCAGCTACGTAACCTGCTAGTATATCGCAACAGGCTGGACGAAGTTATGGGTTTTCACTCCAAAAGTGGTTTTGTAGCACCGAAACGACTTGGACGCTTGGAGTCCCTACGAGTTCTTTGTTTTGTTGAAGCAAGCCACCGAAATAACAATGTAATATGCGAGGTGGGCAAGCTGACTGCATTGCGGAGGCTAGGCATTGTCAAGTTGACCACACAACATAATTCAGCATTATGCACATCCATTTCAAGGTTGAGCAACCTTCACGCGCTGTCAATAACTTCTTCAGAATCTGAGACCATAAATTTGCAGGGGCTGACTGCTCCTGTAACATCCCTGCGACGATTGTACTTGACTGGCAAATTGGAATCATCTCCTCTTTGGTTACAAAGATTTGAGAAACTGGTAAAAATATTTTTGAAGTCCAGTAACCTATCAACTGACCCTCTGGAAACACTGGAGAGATTGCCCAACTTGGTACACATTGAGCTTAGTAAAGTATATGATGGCGAGGTGCTGATATTTAAAGCTGGTAAGTTTCTGAACTTGAAGAATTTGGGTCTTCACCGATTAGAGTCGCTTCAAAGAGTGATAATGGAGCAGACTGCCATGCCTAGTCTTGAAAGATTTATACTTCAAGGATGTCCAATGCTGAAGATTCTTCCATGTGGAATTGAGCACCTATCCCAACTAAAAGTTCTTGATTTAGTATACATGCCCGAAGAGCTAATTGCAGTGATACAGACATCTCCGAAACATCCTGGTCCAGACTATTCGAAAGTAAGACACATCCCTGAAGTGAATTCCATCTACCAGATTGACGGCATTGTGGACACATCAAGACTGAACTACAATGAAGTAGGCACAAATGGATCCAGTGATCGACACACGGCAGAAAAATTGCACAGTCTCAATAAGTTTCTTGTAAAATAAACCTATTAAGTTAACCTGTATTTGAAGTACTTTATTAGTATCTTAGACTAAAGCTTCTTGGTGAACCACTTACAGAAAACCAGAAACAAAAAAAGCTGTGCAACATATGACTAGCAACGAAACAATAAACACTACTGCTTTGCTAGGAACCATCAGTTCTGAAGAGGTAACCAAAATTAGTTTGTGTTGTTATTCTGCTATTCCTTTTTTCAGAAGAACATACAAATCAATTATACCATGTCACCAATTTAACAACCAGTTTCTTCACATAGATATAACCAAATACCATCTTCAATTTTAACTCGCGGCCTAACAAACAGATTACAAAAACACATCTAATGCTGCAAGTTGCAATGCCGGACACATTTTGATACCTCTGAATCAGCGTAAAAATTTCTTCCGCGTGATTCTCATTCATCAGTGCAGCTGGATATAGAACGCTGGCCAGATCAATGCACCGCCGCAAAATTTATGAAGATGTCGGATATAGTTCGTCACTCTGAACTGAGAAATCTGGAAAAGTTTAGGGCTAGGGTTTATGGTAGTTCATTTGTTTCTTTTAATAGACGTTATGGCATTTTATTAATAAAAAAAAGGAAAGGGTAAAAAGAATCCAACCTATATTCTATTTCAATCTAAGGTCTGAACTACCATAATTTCTAATTAGGGTGTCAAATTCAATAAATCGGTTAAAGTTAACGGATGTAGTTAACTCCGTTAGTCAAAGTAAAATTAAATACTTTTTTCTGTTATACAATCTATATATTTTTCAAGGTATATTTTTCACTTTTAATTTTATTATAGTATTTTGATTTTACTAACAACAGCCCCAAAATAAGCTGAAAGTGTTTTAATTTTAATAGACGTTATGGCATTTTGATTTTACTAACACAGTTTAATTTTAAACTGAAAGTGTTTAAAGCGTTACGACTACCAACAGCCCCAAAATAAGCTAGCAAGTTTACTACACAAAAGGTTACCATCAGCGTGATTGGAGCATTCCTAAGGCATCACGCTTATTTCACCATCCGATGCATTACTTCCAACAGCCGCATTTGGCCCCTCGCATCATGGCTTCTAGCATCTTTACGCGCTCTTCCAACTCTTTCACCTTGACGCGATCATCAACCTTTGCTTGGAGTTTGGCTTGCACTTCAACGCTCAGTCTATTTCCCTCCTTTGGACGAGCAGGCTTCTTTGTGCACTTGCCAACACCAAATATGTATCGGCCTCTCTTCTGGCCCACTACCTCCTCGATAATACTGAGCTGAACATCAACGGGAAAAGGGTCATCCACCCTACTACGAGCTTGGTCACCAACAACTTCACGCAACTTAGCGTTCATTTTTTCCTACACATATATACTCAATCACAAGAAAATAACGATATTCCTTGGTGAAATAACAGTAACTTTTCAAAATGAGAAGTTAACAAGTAAATAACGAATATCAATCTTTGATAATTTTGTCATCATCCAATTGTTTCCGAATGGGGCCCATTTAACAGTGTAAAATATCACAATGGAATAAAAGAAGCACTTAAAAGAGACCCCCCCATAGTTTCAGTTAGTAAATTGAAATCATTGGGTTCCTTAGGAACAGCCCTTCCAATTATGAATTTTTACCATTTACTAACCCATAATCAAATCTTGGTAATGAAATATTTTCAATTTGACAATTTTAAACAGACTTTTGAAATAATTCAATATTTTTTAATGGATGAAAATGGAAGGATTTCGAATCCCGATCTATGCAGTAAAAATTTTTGGAATAACTACTAACAAGTTCACCACTTTTCAAAATGGCGTTCACAAGTAAATAACCACTAGATTCTCACTTTTCAAAATGAAGTTAACCCAATCACAAGTAAATGACAGTAAGTTGGCGTTCACAAGTAAATAACTACTAACAAGTTAGCCACTTTTCAAAATGAGAAAGTACTATTAACTGAATATATACGCAGTTTCTCAAATTTATCACAGTTTCTCAATATCCACAGTTTCTCAAATTGATCAAAATAAATACAAAGGCTGAGAAAGTACCACTAAACGTGCACTAGCCGGCTCGACACCATAAACTTTTGCAAATGTTGACATGAAAGGGGTTATTAACCAATCTGCCCCTTTTCAAACTCAAATAACCCATTTGCACCGGTTGAAACTCAAATAATCAGATTATCCCTTTTTTATAATGTCGGTTCACCACGAACCGGTACTTTTCGTTTATAATCCCGATTTCCCAAGAACCAGTATTAGTAAAATTTGCTGATGTGGCTCATTTGGAACCTATGTGGACCAATTGGAACAAAATCCAAACCAATCTGACATACACGTCAAATGCTGATTTGGGAGGAACCGGTATCCTAATGACACCGGTAGCTTAAGCACCGGTATCATCTGCATGCATGCATCCATCTTCACTCATTCACTCTCCAACTTCCTAGACGATCCAATCCCGGACTCAAACACCCCTACTTCATCCCCTCTTTCTCCGTCCAAACCCAGCCCACCACGCCACCTGCCGTCTCGACCTCTCAGCCAAGCTCTTCGGTGGCGTGTAATCCATGATCGGAGATCCGGTGATGCTGTCGGGTTTGATTGCTTGGTGAGTTGCAGCATGGTTTGGTTTTTTATGCTAAAGAGAACAAGCTAGTCCCCAATACCGGAGTTGGCACTTGCCATCCTACCAACAGATGTGGATGAAAAAGATGTGCTTAACAGAGCAACTCTTGTGATGAACAACATCTTCTGAAATCTTCCCCTGGTAGATGAGATGTTGTTCTGGTCGAGATCCAGAACAATTCCTAACATAACTTATGCGCTAAAACAAATAGTGCGGAAATAAAAACGACACGCAAAGTTGTTACCCAGTTCGGCGTTAACGAGCCTACGTCTGGGGGGCGTTCTCTAGCCCGGTGGACAGCAATTCACTATTATTGAATATTGCGAGTACCGGATTTACCGTTTACAGAATCCCTCTTAAACAACCTGAGCCTCGGACACTCTAGTAATTGCAATCTAGGTCTCCCCCTAGATCTTCGCTCCCGCTCAGTATCCACCAGAATGATTCTCCGTGAGAATCAGCGCCTTCTCCCGAATGCGCAGTAACAGAACTTCAGTGCGAGCTTTCAGCTTCGTCCTTCGAACAATCTGTTGAGCACCACCACAGATTGATTCCTAGCGCCTTTGAGTAACCAGTGACGGTTAGTTCTCCAGCCGTATACGTGCGTCGTGAATAACCAGTTACGATTAATTCACCGCCGTTTGCCACCTCCTCCCTTCTATGAGTATGAGCGTGAATAATATCTCCTTAAGTGCTAACTAATACCTAAGCATTAGTCTTCCTTATATAGAGCGGTAGAAACCCTAGGACGAATAGGATTTCTAAGCTAAACCGCCTATAACCTATTAGGAAACCTTTCCTAATCTTTTGCGCAAATCTCTTGTAGATAATCCTCCGTTTGAATCTTCAATGTAGATTAGGCAACCTTCGATTATCTTCTAGACTAAGATAACTTTACGCACAAGCAAACTCCTAACCGACTTTGATATCTTCGATAAGCATATGCACCGACTTGCCAAAACTGATCTTCAGGAATATCTTCAGGCAAACTTGTGCTACGTCGGCTGAGACAAGTTTCCAAATCTGAATTTGGAAACTTCCAACTTCTGTCCACTGATGTGCAACCGCCTTGATCTTCCAACGGTCGACTAGGTTTCCTAATCTGATTTAGGAAACACTTCTTCCGCTTCAGCTTATTCCAGGACAGTTGTCTCTTCCGGTCTAGAACAACAGCTAGAACAACTATACAAAGTTTTGCCAAACAACATGCCATAAAACTAACAATCTCCCCCTTGGCATTTTTGGCAAAACTACCTACTTGAAGCTACCTGTACTACTAATACAGATGAATCTTTGTGGAGATTTCAAACTCCCTAGCTGAGCTACTAACTAAGCTACCAACTGAATCTTTGAGGAGATTTCAAACTCCGTACAAAATAAGAGCGCAAACGAATCTTTTAAGGAGCTTTCAAACTCCGTAACATGTGACTAACAAGCTAGCGCAAATGAATCTTTTAAGGAGCTTTCAAACTCCGTAACATGTGACTAACAAGCTAGCGCAAATGAATCTTTTAAGGAGCTTTCAAACTCCATATTTACTCCCCCTTTTTGCCACAAAGTGACAAGGGAGTGCACCAAAACAGCACAGAACAGAACGACATACCTCGCTTTTAAGTCAACCATTCACACAACTGGGTTGACCGCCTTGAACCGGAACAACTTAGTTGTCAATGACACACAGACCCAGTGAGGATCTAAGTGTCTCAAACTGAAGATTGTCCAAAGCTTTTGTGAAGATGTCTGCAAGCTGATTTGCAGTAGAAACGTGAGTCAAGGTAAGAATCTTCTTTTCAACAAGCTCCCGAATGAAATGATGCCTGATGTCAATATGCTTTGTTCTAGAGTGTTGAACCGGATTTTTTGATATGTTGATGGCACTCATGTTGTCACAGTAGAGAGTCATCAAGCCTTGTTTTACTCCGTATTCTTCTAACATCTGCTTCATCCACAACATCTGGGCACAGCTACTTCCGGCTGCAATATATTCTGCTTCAGCAGTAGATAACGAGATGCTGTTCTGCTTCTTACTAAACCAAGAGACCAGATTGTTTCCAAGAAAGAAACATCCGCCTGAGGTGCTTTTGCGATCCTCTGCATTCCCAGCCCAGTCTGCATCACAATATCCAACCAGACATGCGTTCGTATCCTTGGTGTACCACAGACCATAGTCGATTGTTCCACACACATACCTGATAATTCTCTTGACCAGCATCAGATGACTTTCCTTGGGATTGGCTTGAAATCTGGCACAGACACCAACCGCATGAGCAATATCAGGTCTACTGGCTGTTAAGTATAAAAGGCTTCCAATCATGCTTCTGTATAAGGTTTGATCCACCTTAGTACCAGCGTCATCCTTTGTGACCTTCACATGAGTTGCAGCAGGGGTTCTTTTATGAGTGACTTTCTCCAGATCAAACTTCTTGATAAGGTTCCTTGCATACTTGCTTTGGGAGATAAAGATTCCGTCTGTCTTTTGCTTAACTTGTAACCCTAGGAAGTAACTCATCTCTCCTACCATGCTCATCTGGAACTCGCTTTTCATTTGTTCAACAAATTTGTCTACCAGCGTCTGTCTACTAGAGCCGAACACAATATCATCCACGTAAATCTGAGCAATGATGAAGTCTGACCCTGTGTGTTTCACAAACAGCGTCTTATCTACTCCCCCTCGCACATATCCATGAGTGACAAGAAACACTGTGAGTCGCTCATACCAGGCCCTGGGCGCCTGTTTAAGTCCATATAGAGCCTTCTTCAAGTGATACACATATTCTGGGTGATGAGGATCTTCGAAACCCTTTGGTTGAGCTACATAAACTTCTTCATTTAGTACCCCGTTCAGAAAAGCACTCTTTACGTCCATCTGAAACAACTTGAACTTCAGGTGGCATGCAAGAGCTAAGAGAAGTCGAATGGCTTCCAACCGGGCAACAGGGGCAAATGTCTCATCAAAATCTACTCCTTCAATCTGAGTATAGCCTTGAGCTACAAGTCTTGCCTTGTTTCTGGTGATGTTTCCTTGCTCATCAGTCTTGTTCTTGAAAATCCACTTCGTGCCAATAACGTTCACATTTTCAGGACGTGGAACAAGGTCCCAAACATCATTGCGCTGAAATTCACCAAGTTCTTCTTGCATGGCAACCACCCAGTATTCATCATTGATGGCTTCCTTGACGTTCTTGGGTTCGATAGACGATATGAAGCATGCAAAGCCAGCTAAATCACGAAAATTTACTTGTTTACCTCTAGTAATGATCCCATCATTTGGATCACCAATTACCCCGCTGATGGGATGATTCTTCTCGATGGCCCTTGAAGGATGAAGGACACGTGGGGAATCAGGAGGTGTTGTATCCGGATCATCATCTTCTGCTGGCTGATTGTCATTCGAAGTCGAAAGTGTGGGATTTGCGTTAGAGGAAGCATTTGTGTTGGGACAATCGGTTCCTAAATGGTCTGGAAGAGATGGAGCATCATCATCATCTGCAGCATACGTTTCAGGAGCTCCTGGCACAACATCTTGAACAACCACATTAATAGATTCCATGACGACTCCAGTGCGCTTGTTGTAGACACGATATGCCCTGCTGTTAGAAGAATAACCCAGAAAGATCCCTTCATCACTTTTAGGGTCCAGCTTCTGCAGATACTCACGATCTCTGAGAATATAGCACTGGCTTCCGAAAACATGAAAATACTTAACTGTAGGTCTTTTACCCTTCCATAACTCGTAGCAAGTCTTCTCTGTTCCGGATCGAATCGTCACCCTGTTAATGACATAGCAGGCCGTATTCATTGCTTCCGCCCAAAATTTTAAAGGCACCTTCTTTGAGTGAAGCATAACTCGAGTCATTTCCTGAATAGTCCGATTCTTTCTCTCCACAACTCCATTCTGTTGAGGGGTGATAGGAGAAGAGAATTGTTGAGTGATTCCTCTTTTTGAGCAAAAATCAGCAAGAGCAGCATTCTCAAACTCTTTCCCATGATCACTTCAAACTTTTACTATATGCTCATCTTTATCCTCTCTTTCACGTTCCAATAGAGTGCACAACTGAACAAATGCCTGAACCGCATCTGACTTTTCTCTCAAGAAACACGGCCAGGTGAACCTTGTAAAATCGTCAACACAAACAAGAACATACCTTTTGCCAGAGTAGCTTTCTACTTGCATTGGCCCCATTAGGTCAATATGAAGCAGTTCCAGGGGTCTGCTCGTATTAATCTGAGTGGTGCTTTTGTGAGGGACTTTGATTTGTTTTCCAATTTGACAATCTCCGCAAACAATGCTAAGTTCTCCTTGAATTCTGGGAATGCCTCGAACAAGCCCTTCTGAAGAAATCTTCTGTAACGTTCTTAGGTTCACATGACCCATTCGCTGATGTCATAAGTTCATCTCTTCAGTACGGCTCAGTAAGCATGTTGTTTCAGCATTGGGTTTACCTAAGTTGAGAAGATAGCAGTTGTTTGACGACCTTCTTCCTGTGAGCACTGGTTCATTCTTCTGATTTAGCACCACACATTCATCCTGGGAGAATTGAACATGGTGCTCTCCATCACACAACTGGCTTATGCTAATGAGGTTAGCCTGCAAACCTTTGACAAGAAGAACTTCTTTTAATCTGGGCAGACCTTGAACATTAAGAATTCCTTTTCCAATAACCTTGCTTTCAACTCCATCTCCAAAAGTCACGTTAGAGCTTCCTTTGCACTCCTCTATATTGGTCAGAAACTCAGAATTTCCAGTCATATGTCTTGAACATCCACTGTCAAAGTACCACTTTTCCCTTTTTAGATGACTAGAGGAACTGAATGCAACATAGCATACTTCACCTTTTTGCTTAATTCTCCATACTTGCTTCGTTCGTGGTTTCTGAACTTGTTTCACCTTCCTGTAAGACAAGTGAAATTCATGACATCTTGCTCTAATGTGACCGACTTGATTACAGAAGAAACATCTTCGTTTGTCTCGCTGTTTAGGGAGATGTTGTGTGCTAAACCAGGACGACTTTCTTTGAGGGTAATCATTGGCTGTAACAAATTGCGGTCGTGGTTCAGCAAAGGTATTTCTCAGAGGATGATGTTGAGTTGGAACAAGATGTGGTTGTGATTGTGGCACAGCCTTAACAAAAGTCGTCTTTCCGGAGCCTGACCTTCCTGAAAATCCAAGACCTTTATGACCACCGCCTATCCGTTGAGCTCCTAGAATGGAGTCTAGATTTTTTGTTCCTGAATTCAGCATCATGACGGTTTTTTTAAGTGATTCAGCTCTTCTATAGTCGCCTCATGCGCAAGTTTCTCTGTTTCTATTTCACACTTGAGAGCATCCATAATATTAACAAGATTTTCCTCTCGCCTCTTTAGAGCCTCATTCTCCTGTTTTAGATCATATGTGACTGCTGGACAATCTTCTTGAGTTCCTCCATTCTGGTGCTTGAGGAATGAAACAACTTCCAGAAGCTCCGCCTTTTGAGAAATTAGCTCAGTCCTTTCGTTGTTTGCATCAACCAGCTGTGTTTTAAGATCAGTGATTGTCTGTTGATGTTTTAGTTTTAAGGAAGTGACATCCTCCTTGAGCTTCTCTTTTTCTGCAGTTAGGTCTCCCAGAAGGTCTTGTAATTTTGTTCTTTGCTTGACCTCTAACAACCACTGTTGATACAGTTCTTTGTAGTTGTTAGCAATTTCTTCATCAGTGATTTCTTCATTGTCACTGCAGCTGGAATATAGGAGTTTATCTTCAAACGATGTGTTCTTCCCTTCTTCTTTGTTTTGATCTTCTTCCGGCTTGAGACGGCTGGAAATAGCAACAAAATTATTGATCTCTCCTTCAGACTCACTATCACTCCAGCTGACTGCATAGGCATTCTTTTTCTTTTGTGTGTTAATACACTCTGCCTGAATATGACCAAAGCCTTCACACTCTCTGCATTGTATCCCTTTACCTCTGTTGTTGGTCATGGAGTCTTCAGTTCTATTTTTCTTGTAGTCTTTTTCGTCTTTCTGGAACCTGGTTCTGGATGACTGACCTGCATCAGCACCTTTATTGTATTGCTCTTTTATGAATTTTCCGAAGTTCCTTGAGAGTAAGGCAAATTGTTGTTCTGACATCCCTCCGAATTTATCTGAAACAGCTGAGACTTCAGATATTAGACCAATACGTCTATCTTTCCCGAGTTGATCTTCTTCATTCATGTCCATCTCATGAGTCTGAAGAGAACCCATTAGTTCATCCAACCTCATGGTCTTAACATCGTTTGCTTCCTTGACTGCAAGTGCCTTCATAGCGTACCGCTTTGTTAGAGACCTCAGAACTTTTCTTACCAGTGTTTCTTCTGACAGTGGTTCTCCAAGTGCGAAAGCTTCGTTGGAGATGTCGAGAACCCGAGTATTGAAGTCAGCAATTGTCTCGTCCTCCTGCATTTTGAGATTTTCGAATTTTGACGTGACCATCTCCATTCTAGATATTTTAACTTTTGTTGTACCTTCATGAGCAGTTCGTAAAATATCCCAAGCAGTCTTGGCAATCTCACAGGTAGAGATCATCTTGAAATTCTTTCCATCAACTCCAGAGAATATGGCATTCATTGCTTTGGAGTTTGCCGCTTCAGCACTCTTATGATCTTCAGTCCACTTATCTTTAGTCAGAGGGCTTACTTTTCCTTCTTTGTCAGTAGCCACTGGGTGTGTCCATCCTTGTTCAACAGCCTCCCAGATGGCTTCATCTTGAGATTTCAGAAACGCCTTCATACGGACTCTCCAATAACCATATTTGTTTCCTTCAAGTAGAGGAGGTCGTGTGATGTTCTGTCCTTCTCTTAAATCCATCTTACCAGCCTTCGGATCTTACTCTGTGTGTTGAGTATTTGCTCTGATACCAATTGAAATCTTCCCCTGGTAGATGAGATGTTGTTCTGGTCGAGATCCAGAACAATTCCTAACACAACTTATGCGCTAAAACAAATAGTGCGGAAATAAAAACGACACGCAAAGTTGTTACCCAGTTCGGCGTTAACGAGCCTACGTCTGGGGGGCGTTCTCTAGCCCGGTGGACAGCAATTCACTATTATTGAATATTGCGAGTACAGGATTACCGTTTACAGAATCCCTCTTAAACAACCTGAGCCTCGGACACTCTAGTAATTGCAATCTAGGTCTCCCCTTAGATCTTCGCTCCCGCTCAGTATCCACCAGAATGATTCTCCGTGAGAATCAGCGCCTTCTCCCGAATGCGCAGTAACAGAACTTCAGTGCGAGCTTTCAGCTTCGTCCTTCGAACAATCTGTTGAGCACCACCACAGATTGATTCCTAGCGCCTTTGAGTAACCAGTGACGGTTAGTTCTCCAGCCGTATACGTGCGTCGTGAATAATCAGTTACGATTAATTCACCGCCGTTTGCCACCTCCTCCCTTCTATGAGTATGAGCGTGAATAGTATCTCCTTAAGTGCTAACTAATACCTAAGCATTAGTCTTCCTTATATAGAGCGGTAGAAACCCTAGGACGAATAGGATTTCTAAGCTAAACCGCCTATAACCTATTAGGAAACCTTTCCTAATCTTTTGCGCAAATCTCTTGTAGATAATCCTCCGTTTGAATCTTCAATGTAGATTAGGCAACCTTCGATTATCTTCTAGACTAAGATAACTTTACGCGCAAGCAAACTCCTAACCGACTTTGATATCTTCGATAAGCATATGCACCGACTTGCCAAAACTGATCTTCAGGAATATCTTCAGGCAAACTTGTGCTACGTCGGCTGAGACAAGTTTCCAAATCTGAATTTGGAAACTTCCAACTTCTGTCCACTGATGTGCAACCGCCTTGATCTTCCAACGGTCGACTAGGTTTCCTAATCTGATTTAGGAAACACTTCTTCTGCTTCAGCTTGTTCCAGGACAGTTGTCTCTTCCGGTCTAGAACAACAGCTAGAACAACTATACAAAGTTTTGCCAAACAACATGCCATAAAACTAACATCTTCCACTCCACATGGGAGGTAGGCTTTTATTTATATACCTATCTAACATGTACGTATCCAAACTGGTGGATTTGGCTGCTAATTATGTTGCTGTCCTTGAAGCTTGGGAATGAAGCATCCTCGGCACAAATGGAACAACATTGTTCGTATGTGGATCAGAGCAGTGACATGCTCCTTACAGGGCTTATATGGAACCTTGTTTGATGAACTACAACCCCAACTTTCTTAGACCGGAGATGATGGGTGATGGCCATGGCTCCTGAGGGGAGCATGAATGTGGATTGTCTGGCTGCTGAGTTCACTATTCAGGTCCCATTTGCTCCTATGATGATGTCAGTTCCTTTGTCGCCTGAGAGCCAAGAGCTCGTGGCGCGGCTGGAGAATGGAGGTCTTATTAATGACTTTGAGCAGGAGGATGGGACTGGGACTGACAATGTGAATGTGCGGATGGAGATGATGCTGCCACCATATGATTGTGGTGTTGGTGGGGAGGATGATTTAGGTGCGCCAGATTAGCTTTGATGATTTTCCCTCTGACATGTTTGATCACATTGAGTCTCTTCCGCACGGATTACACTCATGCAGATGACTTGCACGACGCCGAAGAGCTCGGCTGAGAGGTCGAGACGGCAGGTGGTGGTGGGCTGGGTTTGTGTATGAGGAAGGAGGGGACGAAGTATGGGGTGTTTGAGTCGGGGATTGGGTCGACGAGTAAGTTGGAGAGTGAATGAGTGAAGATGGATGCATGCAGATGATACTGGTACTTAAGCTACCGGATACCGGTTGCTCCCAAACCAGAATTTGACGTGTACGCCAGATTAGCTTGGATTTTGTTCCGATTGATCCACATAGGTCCCAAATGAGCCACATCGGCAAATTTTACTAATACCGGTTCCACAAAAATCGGGATTATAAAAAAATGAAGAGTACCGGTTCCTGGTGAACCGACATTATAAAAAAGGGGTAATATGGTTATTTGAGTTTCAACTGGTGCAAATTGTTGGTAATTTTAGGGTTTTCGGACTTAGTATAATATTACAATATATTAGGGTAGCATACCCTAATGATATGAAAGGTTTGGAACTTCCGTTGAGTGAGTTTTGTGTATAAAACTCAGTGCGGATCGCGTTTTATCTTGACATTATGTGGGGCGCGTTTTTACTGGACATTACGACAATGTCTTAACGAAACGCGGCTGATAATGTAAAGGGAAAACGCTCCTGGAATTGACCGCGTTTTCAGTAAACATTAAGGGGCGCGTTTTCCTTAAGCATTAGCGTAATGCTGAAGGAAAAAGCGCCCGCTAATGCTGAAGGAAAACACGGCGACGTTTGACAGACACAGCTGTTCTGTTCAGACACACCTGCTCTTTGTCCCTTTTGATCTCCTATATATTGGAGGTCATGGACAGTATGAGGGCACGAAAAAAACCAATTACTCTCATAGAGAATCACTCCTTGATTCTAAACCTTGCTTGATTTCCATAAACACTCAAACTCAAGTTTGATTTCGAATTCTTTAGTCGAGAATAGAAATTGTTCCAATTGATTATCCCCGTTCAAGTTTCGTGCAACCCTCGACTACAATACAGGGTCGAAATATTGAATTCGGAAAGCGACAACGCGATCGATTGTGATATCCAGTTCATACGATTCCTTAGTGAATCCTCATTACAACAAAGAAGAAGAAGCAGTCCAAGTTTTCTGCACTACCATTGCTGATTTGAAGACTCTCTTGCGGCCATATTCAAAGACAATCCCCAACAAACGAATTCAATATATCCTACTCAATGGCGAGCGTGAGAGAAATGCTACATCAATTCCAGAAGTTGGACAAATTTGAAGGAACCGATTTCCGGCGTTGGAGAAGGAAGATGCACTTCCTACTGACGAATCTGAAGGTGGTGTACGTATTGTCCACACCATGCCCTGAAGTTGGAGACAACGCACCTGTGGGAGCTTTTCGTGATAGAAACAAATGGGAAAACGACGACTACATCGCTAGAGGACATATCCTCAATGGTATGTCCGATCCTCTTTTCAATTTATATCAAAACGTTGAGTCTGCAAAAGAGTTGTGGGACACTCTTGAAGCCAAGTATATGGCTGAGGACGCATCGAGCGTGAAATTTCTTGTTAGTAATTTCAATAACTACAAGATGGTGGACTCTCGTCCTGTAATGGAACAGTTCCATGAGATACAACGTATCTTGGGGCAATTTGCTCAAAGAAATCTGAAGATGGATGAAGCCATCTCGGTGTCAAGTATCATTGACAAATTACCACCGGCATGGAAAGACTTCCGCCGTACCTTGAAGCACAAGAAGGAAGATATTTCTCTTGTGGAACTCGCAAAGGAATTACGAATGGAGGAGGAACTTCGTGTGCGTGAAAAGGACGCGATGGAAGTGGATACAAATTTACCTAAGGTAAATGTATTGGAGACTAGTTCTCAAAAGGTGAACAAGAACAAAGGCAAGAAACGGCCTAATGAGTATGCTAGCAAAGGTCCAAACAAGAAGCATCCTACAAAAGGAAACGTGTGTTGGACTTGCGGGAAGGCAGGGCACTTCAAGCGAGACTGTCGCGTAGGAAAGGGGAAGAGCGAGAAGGCTCAAAGTAATGCTGTTGGTAATAAAAACCAAGAGCAGAAATCTCAAGGTCAGAAAAATCTGATTTCAAGTTTAGAAACTAAGTTAGATACATATTCTAACATAGATTATGTTTCTAATTTTTCTGAAATTTTTGCTATGCAGGATGATGAGATTTCGTGGTGGGTTGACTCCGGTGCTACGGCACATGTGTGTAGAGACAAAGAGATGTACAAGTCCTTTGCCAATACAAGTGAAGGAAGAATTCTTCACATGGGAGACGAGTCGACCGCCCCTATCCTAGGAATAGGCCAAGTAGAAATCGAATTTTCTTCGGGAAAGAATATTGTTCTTGTGAATGTGTTGTATGTACCTAATATTAGGAAAAATATTGTATCGGGTACTGTTTTGAATAAACAAGATTATCGGCAAGTGTATGAAGCCGATAACTATGTGTTATCAAAGGGTGGTGTATTTGTTGGTAAAGGATACCTATGTAATGGAATGTTCAAGCTTAGTATAAATAAAGTTATTTGTTCTGTTTATATGAATTGTGAGCATGATATTACCATTAAAACTACAAATCTGAATGATGATGTCTCTACACTTTGGCATGCACGTTTAGGACATGTTCATTATAAAAGATTGCATGAAATGTCTAAACATGAGTTAATTCCCTCTTTTGATGTAAATATTAATAAGTGTAGAACATGCATGCTTACTAAGATTACTAGACAACCATTTCATAAAATTGAAAGAGAAAGCAATTTACTTGATTTAATACATAGCGACTTGTGTGATTTTCATGCATCACCTTCTCTAGGAAACAAGAAATATGTAGTAACATATATTGATGACTGTTCTAGATTTTGCTATGTCTATTTGTTGAACTCAAAAGATGAAGCTCTTGATAAATTCAAAATTTATAAGAGTGAAGTTGAACTTCAAAAGGGAACTTCTATTAAGAAGTTACGCACCGATAGAGGTGGGGAATACTTTAATCCTAGTTATTTCCAAAGTGTGGGAATCATTCATGAAACCACTGCTCCTTACACACCACAACAAAATGGTGTATCGGAGAGAAAGAATAGAGCATTGAAAGAGATGGTAAATGCCATGCTTTCTTACTCGGGATTAAATGATGGATTTTGGGGAGAAGCCATGTTAACGGCTTGCTATTTATTAAATAGGGTTCCTAATAAAAGGGGCAGGGTTACTCCTTATGAAATTTGGTATAACAAGAAACCAAATTTGAATCATATTCGAGTTTGGGGTTGTAGGGCGGTAGTAAGACTACCTATCCCTAAACATAAAACTTTAGGAGAAAAGGGAGTTGAATGTATATTCATAGGATATGCTCATCACTCCATGGCGTATAGGTTTTATGTCATAGAACCTAATAAGCATGTATCGATTCATACAATCATTGAATCAAGAGATGCCATATTTGATGAAAAGAGATTTTCATCAATTAGCATGCCTAAAGATTTGAATGTTGTGCCTAGTGCAAATCGAGTTTCAAATGACACCCAAATTTCTGAAATTAGAAGGAGTAAGAGAGCAAGAAAAGAAAAATCATTTGGAAATGATTTTCATATCTACCTAGTGGAAGGAACTAGGGATGAAGTTAGCTCGCAATACATGTACTGTCATGTTATTGAAAGTGATCCCAAAACATTTGATGAAGCTATGAAATCTCAAGATGTATCATTTTGGAAAGAGGCCATAAATGATGAAATGGACTCTATAATAGGAAACAACACTTGGATTTTGGTGGATTTACCACCAAGACATAAAGCATTGGGAAATAAGTGGATCTTCAGAAAGAAGATGAAGGTAGATGGTACCATTGATAAATTTAAAGCAAGATTGGTAATCCAAGGCTTTAGACAGAAATATGGTATGGATTATTTTGACACTTATGCACCGGTTGCAAGAATTTCAACTATTAGGTTGTTGATAGCCTTAGCATCTATTCATAAGTTGCTAGTACATCAAATGGATGTAAAGACTGCTTTCCTCAATGGTGATTTAGAGGAAGAGATTTACATGAAACAACCGGAAGGTTTTATAATGTCAGGGCAAGAGCATAAGGTATGCAAGCTTGTTAAGTCACTATACGGACTCAAACAAGCACCTATGCAATGGCATCAAAAGTTTGATGAGGTGGTATTATCCGATGGATTCATATTGAATCAATCAGATAAATGTGAATGTGCGGATGGAGATGATGCTGCCACCGTATGATTGTGGTGTTGGTGGGGAGGATGATTTAGGTGCGCCAGATTAGCTTTGATGATTTTCCCTCTGACATGTTTGATCACATTGAGTCTCTTCCGCACGGATTACACTCATGCAGATGACTTACACGACGCCGAAGAGCTCGGCTGAGAGGTCGAGACGGCAGGTGGTGGTGGGCTGGGTTTGTGTATGAGGAAGGAGGGGACGAAGTATGGGGTGTTTGAGTCGGGGATT
The DNA here is from genome assembly GCA_033675215.1 of Rhodiola kirilowii. Classification (NCBI taxonomy): domain Eukaryota; kingdom Viridiplantae; phylum Streptophyta; class Magnoliopsida; order Saxifragales; family Crassulaceae; genus Rhodiola; species Rhodiola kirilowii. Next base: position 328,259 of record CM066203.1, read on the forward strand.
GGGTCGACGAGTAAGTTTGAGAGTGAATGAGTGAAGATGGATGCATGCAGATGATACTGGTACTTAAGCTACCGGATACCGGTTGCTCCCAAACCAGAATTTGACGTGTACGCCAGATTAGCTTGGATTTTGTTCCGATTGATCCACATAGGTCCCAAATGAGCCACATCGGCAAATTTTACTAATACCGGTTCCTCGAAAATCAGGATTATAAAAAAAATGAAGAGTACCGGTTCCTGGTGAACCGACATTATAAAAAAGGGGTAATATGGTTATTTGAGTTTCAACTGGTGCAAATGTGTTATTTGAGTTTGAAAAGGGGGCAGATTGGTTAATAACTCACATGAAAGGTGCTAGTTCTCCTTTCTCCTCGCGGTCCTCTGACCGGTGGGCGAATGTCATCTTTCCAGAGTGATGATCAATTTTTTTGTACGCGCATCTTTCATCTGGTCACATTTTTTCTACATTGATACAAAATCAATAATTTAGAACATTCAAACAACATAAACGAGAAAGGAACTTTTATAAATTTAAAATACCTTGTATTTTACAGTTTCGAAATGTGCGCAAAGCCATTTCCATTGGTCATGTAACGCCCCGAATTCTGAATAACTATTGTCCCACATCGAGTGGGAGTAGTGCTTGTGCTAGCTTGATAAGCTAGCCTACTAGCTAACATGTCACCAGTCTACCATGGTCTTTTGTGATAGACTCTAGGTTGTGGTGACCTAGTGGAAGGCGATGACATGATAGTTAGGACAAGCTAGGCTTATAATTATTCGGATCGGGTCCTCCGGTCGGGTCGTTACAGATGGTATCAGAGCCGAACCTCCGCAGTAGGTGACCGTGAGCGGTCTCCGAATGGAGGGACGATCCTGTGTGTCTCTGTCCTGCTTGCACCAAACGAGGATGTTAGGATTCTCTAAGTGGGGGTGTATGTAACGCCCCGAATTCTGAATAACTATTGTCCCACGTCGAGTGGGAGTAGTGCTTGTGCTAGCTTGATAAGCTAGCCTACTAGCTAACATGTCACCAGTCTACCATGGTCTTTTGTGATAGACTCTAGGTTGTGGTGACCTAGTGGAAGGCGATGACATGATAGTTAGGACAGGCTAGGCTTATAACGATTCGGATCGGGTCCTCCGGTCGGGTCGTTACAGGTCCTCTCGGTCCTCAAAATCCTTAGCCGCCGGTTCAGCCTCATACTTAAAGTAGTGCTGCCTACACTGCCACTTCCATTCCTTGAACCTATCAATGGCTTTTAAGGTGATGTAATGCCACAGTTTTTTGTCACTTAAGTTAATTTCAAAATGGACCTACGAAAATAATAAATTTCAGTAAGCAATAAGTAATAACAAACAAACTGTATAAAATATGTATTCACAAAATGGAAAATGTACACTTACGCTCAGCCGGTTTCTTACAATCAGGTAGGCATCTACATGCAATTGACCATAACTAGCAGCCAACATAGGCACCTCATCGGGCACTACACTCCCAATTTCATGGACCATCAAACTACTATCAGCCTTGAAATTCTATCCAATGTTCAAGCATGTGTTCAAGGTATAGTTGAGACAGACCTTGAACTCCTGTCACAATAATTCAGCAGGCAGAGAAGATAGCTGAGGCACGCACGGTTTACTGGACACGAACTCCACAAGGTAGTGTTCCGATAGTGGTTGAAACAGTTTATCAAGCTGAACCAAAAACAGAAGAAAACAGGAGCACGCACGATATGTTACCCAGTTCGGCCTCGCCTACTCTGGGGGGTTTCCCACACCCTAAAAGGGACACAAATCGTATTACGAGATTAGAGCTACAAGTGGTCTTACTCTTACACAACCCCTCGTTTGTAATCGCCTAGCCTCTAATTCTCCGTCTCTCGGATTTGCAATCTCGGTTCACCGCAGCTCCCCTCGATCCCTTATGGTTAGGACGAGACTTCCCTCTCGGCCTAGTCTTGGACCTCCAAGAAGCCCAGTCGCCTTCTTTCAAAGACGTGTCTTGATTGCCGTGTGTGTGTGCGCTTTATTGTTCTTCAAGCACAGTCTGAACAACACAATAAATAGACTGTTACTTTGCCATTGAAATTCTGGTGTGGAATAGCCGGTCGTCGCTCCTCCTCCAATCCCACGAATACTCTCGTGTTTTTCTTTTCTCTCAGGAAGCGACACGATTATGGATGCCCTAGCATTGTATATATATGCTTCGGACGATATCCAAATCTGCTCAAGATAATCCCATTAAATATTTAGGAAATATTCCTAAATATTCGATGTATATCTTTCTCAAATCGGTTGGAAGAAAATATTAAGACTTCTTTCCCAAGTCAGCCACGTCGCCTTTACATCTGATGTGCGAATATATCTTCAAATATCCGAAGTATATCTGACGTTCGAATTGTTCGCTGGTCGACTTCAAATCGATGATATCTTCACTGTGTAGATTCTTCCGGGAAATATCCGTGCGTTTGCTCCACGCTGTACATGAGTGCCAGGATATGTTCGAACTCCCCCTGAACTCCTGCTCGAACTGTCTCACACCGTTTTGCCAAATACATGCCACTCAAGGGAACATCAATCTCCCTCTTGGCATTTTGACAAAACCAAATCTGCTAGATAACTAGACCTTTCTAACTATCTCAAACTACTCCCCCTTTTTGCCACAAACTGGCAAGGGGTCCAGTCTGGTTCGAACAGCCAATCATGCAGTGCAAGCACAACGGAGCAACGGTAAACTTAAAATAGAGTTCATAAAGTTTGAAATCAAGGACCTTCATGCAGATGGTTTATCTTCAGAGGCATCATCAGTGTCCACATCATCGTCATATTCATCATCAGATTTACGTCGGGTTCACCATCAGTCTAGACATTGTCGAGTTCCTCATCATCCACGTCAGGATGATCCATCTAGAAAGACATATTGGTGAGAAGAGAATTAATTCCAACTCTTCGTCCTCGAGCATAGACCACCCCATATTCCTTGTCACTAACAATACCAAACTGTGGTGGGAAATTGGCAATTGTTTCATGAATCAGCTGCTCAACGAAGGGTGTACATTTTGTAGTGGTCCTTAACAGGCATGACTGTTTCAGAACATGGACCACCATCTTCCCGTTGTAACTTTTTCTTCAAAAAGCTTTTCTGGGATAATCTTTCTGTTTGAGGACAGACTTCCACTTCCTCGCAGCATCTTTATTTGCAAGCCAAGTTCCATTTTTTACAACGCCAGCTGAAACAATTTCAGAAACGGTCGATGAGACTTCGATTTCTCTAGTATCTTCTGATCCGGGAGAGAGAGAGAGTTCCATATTTCCTCGTTTTGGAGGCTTATGCTCCCCCTTCATCCTGGCATGTCCCTTCATCCCACACTAAGATCTTCTCTGCGGGATTCCTCACAGGATCCAACACTGTGGTATTAGTGCGACGAACTCTTGCTTCATTAACCTTGACAAGAAGTTTTCTTTATTAGCGTGACGAACTCTTGCTTCATTAACCTTGACAAGAAGCTTTCTTGAACACGCTCTCTTACGAAAACCAGTCTTCCGTCGAGTTCCGAATGGCTACACAAAACTAGTGGCAAGAATCTCTTCTTTTCAGACATCAGACCTGATAACTTTAATTATTTGCGAACTTGGTTCCTGGACGTTCACAAGACCATCAATCTCTATATCAACAACTCAGCTGGTTTCAACACACTCAGGTTGGGGCATGATCTATGGTGAGGTGACACTTGTCGTTGTTGAACTCGCACCGGTTTGTTTAGGGTCCTTTTCCTTTGCAGCAGGTTCTGGAACTTTCCTCACCATCCCAACTCTAGGGTTTGTAGAGGCTACTTCTTTCGCCGAAGATTTGACACGGAGCATTGCAGTGGTTTTAGCAACCAAAGGTGATGCCTTTTTCTTCATCGGCCTCTTGTTCCTTGCTGACTTTGGAACTTTGGGATTTGCTGCCAGAGCGTGGGACGGTATCTTGTCTGTCTTCTTTGATTCCGACGACATCAAGTATACTGACAAGGAGGATTTCCTGGTGTTCACAATTGTTTCTGAGTAGGGGGGATGCAATAGAGCTTCATAGGGGAGAGCGAGAGCAGACGACGTAGATATGATCCTCAATCTTGTTTACCCTGTTTAACTTCCCTAACCGAGCGTTCGAGAAAATCTCCCTTTTCTTTATAATGGCATAAGGACGATTACCTAATAATAAAAAAATGTTGATCTTCTAAGCATGTACCTTCTGTTCCAGCTTCCTGTTAATAAGTGGTCAGTCCAACTGTTGAGCTGGTGTTCCGCCTGTGACTGACCACTATCTGGAACACTTAGTTCTTGATCACACACAGACCCAGGGAGGATCTGAGTGTTTTGAACTGAGCGGAATCAAGAGGTTTGGTGAAAATGTCCGCCAATTTCTTGTCTGTTGTGACATGCGTAAGGGTTACCACCTTCTGTTCAACCAGTTCTCTGATGAAATGATGTCTGATATCTATGTGCTTCGTCCTGGAGTGTTGTACTGGGTTCTTCGAAATGCTAATTGCACTCATATTGTCACAGTACAGGGTCATCTCTTCTTGTTTAACTCCGTATTCAGACAGCATTTGCTTCATCCATAGCAGTTGAGTGCAGATGCTTCCTGCAGCGATATATTCTGCTTCAGTCGTAGATAATGAGATGCTATTTTGCTTTTTGCGGAACCAAGAAACCAAGTTATTTCCTAAGAAGAAGCATCCTCCAGATGTGCTGTTTCGATCTTCAGCGTTTCCTGCCCAGTCAGCATCGCAGTAGCCAACTAGATGTGGGTTGGTGTCCTTGGTATACCAGATTCCAAAGTCGATTGTCTCGCATACATACTTTATGATTCTCTTGACTTGTAGGAGATGACTTTCCTTTGGATCCTCCTGGTATCTTGCACAAACACATACGGCATAGGCTATGTCTGGTCTGCTGGCTGTCAAGTACAAAAGGCTTCCAATCATACTCCTGTACAGCGTCTGATCGACCTTTGTTCTAGCCTCGTCTTTAGTTATTTTTAGGTGCGTAGCAGCCAGAGTTCGTTTGTGACTTGCCTTCTCTAGATCAAACTTCTTTATCAAATTCTTGGCATACTTGCTTTGTGAGATGAATATGCCATCGTCATTTTGAGTCACCTGGAGTCCTAGAAAGTAGTTCATCTCCCCAACCATGCTCAACTTGAACTCCTTCTGCATTTGTTCAACAAGCTGATCCACCAGTTTCTGGGTATTGGATCCAAACACAATATCGTCCACATAGATTTGTGCGATAATGAAGTCTGACCTCGTGTGTTTAACGAACAGGGTCTTGTCCACTCCCCCTCGCACATATCCATGATCGACGAGGAACACAGTGAGGCGCTCATACCAAGCTCTGGGTGCTTGTTTAAGACCGTACAAGGCTTTCTTCAGGTGGGACACAGATGCTGGTTGATGCGGGTCCTTAAATCCTTTCGGCTGAATAACGTACACTTCCTCATTCAGAAATCCGTTCAGGAAAGCACTTTTGACATCCATCTGGAACAATCAAAATTTCAAGTGACATGCCAGAGCAAGAAGTAAGCGAATGGCTTCAAGACGGGCGACAAGTGCAAAGGTTTCCTCAAAGTCTATCCCTTCTATCTGAGTGTATCCTTGTGCAACAAGGCGAGCTTTGTTTCTTGTGATGTTCCCTGATGCGTCGGACTTGTTTTTGAAAATCCATTTTGTGCCAATGACGTTAACCCCATCAGGTCTTGGAACCAGATCCCATACATAATTTCGAGCAAATTCTTCCAGTTCCTCCTGCATGGCGAGGACCCAATACTCATCAAGTAATGCTTCCTTTATGTTTTTTGGTTCAATTGAGGAGAGGAAACACGAGCAGGCAGCCAATTCTCTGGAGTTAATCAGTTTTCTGCGAGTTTGAACTCCGTCACTCGGTGATCCAATGACCTCAGAGATTGGGTGGTCTCTGGCAATTCGTCGGGAGGGTTGTAAGGAAATGACATTCTCCTGAGTGTTGACAATATCGGCTTCGTCAGATGAGGAATTTTCAGGGAAGTTGTCAGAGGTGTCGCCAGTCGATTCATGCTTAGTCTTCTTGGCATAGATCATCACCCGGGCCATCTCTTGAATGGTACGATTTTTCCGTTCCACCACTACATTCTGCTACGGGGTGATTGCAGATGCAAACTGATGAGCAATCCCGTGTTCCGCACAATAGGTTCCTGTAGTGACATTCTTGAATTCTGTGACACCAGTTTTTCTCCTTTGTCCTCCCTCTCTCGTTGGATCAAGGTAGCAAGTTCTATGAATTGTTGAGTAGCCTCAGTCTTGTCCCAAAGGAACCTTGTCCAAGTGAATCTGGTGAAGTCGTCAATACAGACCAGAACATACTTCTTCCCACCATAGCTCTCAGTTTGCATTGGTCCCATCAAGTCCATATGGATACGTTCCAGCGATCTGTTGGTGCTGATGTGTGAGATTTTTGGGTGTGATGCTTTGGTCTGTTTCCCGATCTGGCATTCTCCACACACCACGTCCTGATTTCCTTTGACATTTGACATTCCTCGGATGAGTCCAGATGAGCAGAGTTTCTTTAATGTCTTGAGATTTAGATGACACAAACGTCTGTGCAAAGGTACATCTCATCTGCTTGGCTAGACAAGCAGGCTGGTGAAGCAACTGTTCCAGTGGAGCCGATGAGGTAACAGTTGTTGGCTGCTCTGCTTCCTTTCATCAAAGTGTCTTCGTCTTTATCAAAAACTCGGCATGAGTTGTGAGTGAATTTGACATGATGTCCGTCGTCGTAAAGTTGACTTATGCTGATTAAGTTCACTTTTAGTCCTTCAACTAGGAGAGTGTCTTTGAGGCAGGTAGATCCGGAACCTTCAATGTCCCACAGCCGATCACCTGTCCCTTTCCTCCATCTCCAAAAGTGACAAACTGCTTTTTGATAATAGGTCGAATCTGTGTAAGGAACTTGGAGTTACCTGTCATATGGGCGGAGCATCCACTATCGAAGTACCAGCGATCCTTTTCCATGTGACTTGATGAGCTAAATGCGACCATGCAGTGGTCTTCGTATTTGATCATCGAGTCTTTCTTCCAGTTTTGGAGCGTGCTTGAGGGTTGATATGGTTTTTTGTTCTTAGTTGGCGCATGAATTTCCTAACATATTTCTTACCAGAGATAAAGTTGGCAATTATTTATAGTTATCAAAAACAATAGATTCCAACTGTTCGGATGCTTTGAAATATTTGTCAAATAATAACTGACATATCTCGTATTAGAGATAAATTTGGCAATTAGTTATAATTATCAAAAACAACAGATTCCGACTTGTTCAGTTGCTTTAAACTAGTATCTCTCAATTAAAGAATACTGATATATCTCGTATTATAGATAAACTTGGCAGTTAGGAAATAATATAACGCTAATAAAATAACAAATAGAAACTGGACGTCAGGAAGGATTTGTTTACCTATATAAACATATATACCAGAGACAGAGATCATCGAAATTATTATCTCAGATTGATATATATCATCACAACTACGACGGTGATCTCTTATGGAGACCTTGAGCGAGAAAAGCAACATGCCTGATGAGATGGTTGAGTTAATTATGCTCAAGCTTCCAGCTAAATCGTTGATCAGATTTAAAAGCGTATCAAAAGCATGGAAACGTCGTATCTCCAGCCATACCTTCGGCCATCAATGGTATAAGTCATCATCAATTCTACCCCGAGATAAGTCTTCTTCTTTCCTGGTGCTCCACCAATTCTGGAAACCTTACCTCGATAAATATTTTACTCGTTTGTCTGTTTCGCACATAGATGCCAGGGTCAACAAATTTGACACTTTTCGACTTCCTTACATTTCATGCGGGGTTGTACAGATTTTTATGATATAGATTTTGAGACCAACCCACTTATTTATCCTGCTGGCTATGGGATTTACTGTATTTTTCTATTAGATACTAGAAAGTTGGCACTACGGAATCCTACCATTAGAGAACTAAAAATGCTTCCTTGGTCGCCTTTCAATTCAAAGCAAAAGAAGAAGGACAGATATGTTTATGGATTCGCACAAGTCGAAGAAGGTGTTTTTTCTTATAAAGTTGGAATGATTCGTTACAGGAACGAGTATTTAGACACAGTCGTGACGATTGAACTTTACTCGTCAAGTGAACGTTGTTGGAGGCGCTTAAAGGACTGCTGTATCTTCGAACATTCTGAAGATATCTCTAATTCAAATGGCTGGCCATGCCAAGGCGCAATTTTAAACGGCAAATTTCATTTTATGAACTGGTATTCCAGACAAGATCCATACATTGTCACTTTTGATATAAATACCGAAAGTTTTGGGCGGCTTGAAATTCCTTCTTTCATTCGACATGATTCGAATAAATGTGATGTCGCCAACTCTGTCCTCACCAAATTTGATGAAGACTCACTATGTCTTCTTCTAATTCACATAATAGATGGTGATCATGGCGGTGAGACGTATGTCGATGTATGGATCATGAAAGAGTACAACATTGTAGAATCTTGGACTAAAAAAGGAACGGCATGGCCTATTACTGATCCTGATTATGTTGACGTGTTAGGATTCTGCAACAGTATTAAAGGAGTGTTCTTCCAAAGTATGGGAGAAGGACATGGTCTGTATTTTTGTTGTTATGGATCAGAAAAGGTCAAGACATTTCTGCCCGTCAATTCTGAAGTTCGTCAGAGTATACAGATCTTGGAGTCTGAAGAATACTCCATTGTTTCTTTTAATGGAACTTCGGATCAGCGGACCAAAAGTCTCACTTGTTAAAGTTCATAAATCCCACTTCAGGTTTATGCAATTTTATGTCTTAGGGGCTGTTTGATTGAGCTTAAATTTATGTTATGTTAATTTAATTTATGTTAATTTGTGTTAATTTATGTTATGTTATGTTAATTTGTGTTAATTTATGTTAATTTATGTTGTGTTAATTTTGTGTTAATTTATGTTAATTTGTGTTATGTTAATCATGTCATCATCATCATCATGGCATCATCTCACCATCATCATCATCATCATCATCATGTCATCATGTCATCATCATCATGTCATCATCATCCCATTATCATACCATCATCATGTCATCACCATCATTATCATCATGTCATCACCATCATCATATTGCTATTCACCATCATATTACTATTCATCATCATCATATTACTATTCATCATCATGTCACCATCATCATCAACATATTACTATTCATCAAACTACTATTCATCATCATCATGATCACCATATTACTATTCATCATCATTACTATTCGTCATCATCATCGTATTACTATTCATGTCATCATTACTATTCATCATGTCATATTACTATTCATGATCATCATCATTATATTACTATTTATTATATTACTATTCATCATCATCACATTACTGTTCATATTACTATTCATCATCATCATGTCATAACCATCATCATCATCATATTATACTATTCATGTATCATTACTATTCATCACCATGATATTACTATTCATCATCATGTCATCACCATCATCATATTACTATTTATCATATTACTATTCACCCACCATATTACTATTCATCATCATCATCACATTACTGTTCACCATATTACTATTCATCATCATCATGTCATCATGTCATCGTCATCATATTACTATTCATCATATTACTATTTACCACCATATTACTATTCGTCATCATCATCACATTACTGTTCACCATATAACTATTCATCATCATCATATTACTGTTCATGATCATCACATGTCATCATCAGTACATTACTATTCATCATCATCATATTACTATTCATCACCATGATGATGATGATGATGATGTTGCATGATGCATGATGCATGAAGATGATGATGATGATGATGACATGATGGTGATGATGATGACATCATGATGATGATGATGATGATATGATGGTGGTGGTAATTTATGTTATGTTAATTTAATTTATGTTAATTTGTGTTAATTTATGTTAATTTATGTTATGTTATGTTAATTTATGTTAATTTATATTAATTTGTGTTATGTTGGTTTATATAATACAAATTTAAACTCTAGAAAACAGGACCTTAGTCTCAGTCGAAGTAGACAGTTATTTTTTATAAGACGTTATTGATCTTGTTACCTAGGTCATTTAAAGTTTTTTATTTTATTTTATAGATAGGTCATATAAAGTAGTTAAATGTCTGTATGTTTTGGTGAACTACTCAAAATGTCGTTGAAGACCAATAATCAGAGACCACCATTTTAAATATAAATATATCTTTTAACTACATAAAGTGATAGTTGAGCTGCCTAACCTCTTATCGCCGTTCAAATCCAAACAAAACTCCATGCTACACTAATAAGCAATACTGCCCTGTCCAACAAAACAAGCAGAACAAGCTCATACAACAACATCAGTAACTGGTAAGAAAAGAATTTAAGGCACAAATTAAGTTATACTCAGAGATCCACCTCCTTTATGCAGCCACGAATAAGTATCAATTCCAACCTACAAAATCTCAAATTAATCACCAACAAGCATCGCTTTGCAACAGAAATTGCAATAACAAGTTCAGTCAGAAATTATGAACTTTACATGACAATTCTTGATTCGGTCATTTGGACGGATGTGATTAATTAAATCTCGTTTATGGCTAATTTAGCTATGATGAATTATAAAATATTATTGACAAACTATGTCGTACTTTTTGTTTACCGGCGCGAATTATAACTCAATTTTGACAAATTTTGCATTTTGCATAAAAATATATTTTGTACCTGATCTTTTCGATTAAAAATGTCATATTCTTTTGATAAAAATGACTAATCCTAAAAAAACCTTTAAAATGTGGCATATTCTAAAGGGAAAATGACAAAAAGGGGTAAGAACTACCGCCTATTGACAAATCACGGTCCGAACTATCAAAATTGACAAATCACGGTCCGAACTATCAAAATTGACAAATTACGGTCCGAACTATCAAAATTGACAATCAGTAGCAATTTTCCAATTTTATAATATCTATATAATACTTACTAATCTCACGGCGTCAACTTAAACGAATAAATTTATAATAATAAAAACCCTTTTGCCAGCATCTAAGCATATATATAAATGAGTATTATTTTTAAATTAATTATTCATAATTTTTTAATTTATCGTATAACATGTATGAATACAAATAAAATAATTTGTTTCTTAATTCATATTGTTAAATTTTCAAGTTTTTTTATGCATGATGGGTGGCTATACTATTTTAAATTTATATAATTTGACAATTTACCGTATAACATGTATGACAAATTAAATTATTATTTCTTGATTCATTTTCATAACAAAGTGAATATAAAAAGAATATAATGAAAATTATATTCTTTTGATAGTTCGGACCGTGATTTGTCAATTTTATATAGATAGTTCGGACATTTTTGTACTTTTCCCTATATTCTTTTAAGCTGACGGCGTGAGATTAGTGAGTATTATATGGATATTAGAAAATTAGAAAATTGCCCCTGATTGTCAATTTTGATAGTTCGGACCGTGATTTGTCAATTTTGATAGTTCGGACCGTGATTTGTAAATTTTGATAGTTCGGACCGTGATTTGTCAATTTTGATAGTTCAGACCGTGATTTGTCAATAGGCGATAGTTCGTACCCCCTCTTTGTCATTTTCCCTATTCTAAATACAAATTTGAAATAATAGCATTCCCCTAAAATATTCAATAAAGCGGGCATTTCAATTTGAAAAGCTTGCCATGTTTGAAACTTAGAAAAACTCATTTAGAAATGTGCTATTGGGTCGATAGCCCACATTCAATATTGGGCTTGGGCCGAAATATTTAAGCCTGAGTAGTTTTCATTTTCCTTACTCCCGAGTCAACGAAGGCTATTCAAATTAAGAAAACGAGATTTCCCGGCAAATGGAGATGTACACAATAAGGAGTAGGACTAGGATGCAGTGCAGCAAAAGCAAAACTATTTACTGCCAGATAGAGCTACGGCGTTTTGGAAGTTTTTTTTCTTTCATGTCACGTGTTGCTGCTTATTATGCGAGACTGCGAGAGTGAGGAGATTTGTCTGGTTACATGTAAAAAGTAAACTTATAATATAATGAAGAGAAGCGATTAAGGCTCTGTTTGATAGAGTTGAAAAAAACTTTATTTAACTTTATTTAATTTAATTTAACTTTACTGAACTTTATTTAACTTTATTTAACTTTACTTAACTTTATTTAACTTTACTGAACTTAAAAAAAATAATTTTTTTTGAATAAAGGTGTTTAATTTAAGTTTGTAATCATATTGAACTACAAAATTAAAATTTGAAAAATTTTATTTAATTTTATTTAACTTAACTTAACTTTATTTAACTTTATTTAACTTAACTTAACTTTATTTAACTTTATTTAACTTAAAAACATGAAATTTAAGCTCTACAGAACAGGGCCTAAATGAGGCAAATAAATTAGAATGAGGTAAGTGAGGCATGATCTCAGTCATCCATCAACCCCTCCTTCCCGTGCATTTGAGGCGTGTCATGTGTCCCACTCAAATCCACTAGTAGTGTGAACGCAAATGCTGAGATCGTGCCTCACTTGCCTTATTCTATCAAGGGTTATGTCGCCGAACGCTCCCCATATAAGGAAAATAACAAAAATGAGCATGAAGATGAGCTATCACATACTGTCAAATTATCATACGAACTATAAAAAATGACAACCAAATAAAAAACGGTCATGGAATATTACTTACTGTCAAATTACAGCTGAACTATCCAAAATGACAATCAACAGTAAATTCAATTTTTCAATGGACATGTTACAAGTTACTCACGGACACTACATAAAACGGTCGACTAACGGTGTCAATTGATATTAAATTGATCAAATGAATATAAACATAATATTTTTAGTCTATAAATTAAAAAAGTTATTATAAGAATTTTTGATATATTTTTAAAATTTGTAGCTCTATCTCAAAATGTTTCAATACATGACTAAAAAAATTGTGTGATGATTTTTAATCACATAACAACAATTAAAGTACGAGCATATTCAATAAAAGTTGTTGGGAATTATCTTTTGTACCTAAACTACAATTGGGCTCGAGCATATTCTTTCACTGTTGTAAAGTGATCAAATGAATCAACCCACAATTTCTTTAATGTATAAATTAAAACATTTTTTTATGAAATTTCTTGATATATTTTAAAATTTATAAATCTATCAAAAAAATATTTTCAAGAACCCTAGCCAATAGCCATGATAGGTGAACCAAAATCTTCAAAACATGACCAAATTGCAATCAGTTTTCAAGAATCGGCACGGAATGTCACTCGTGCTCTGATACTATGAAGAAAGTGAAGATCAGAGACGGAGATGAAGGTGATCGGAGCTGGCTGGAGCATGAACATAAAAATGGAGGAAATTTCGATCTTATTGATACGCAGCACAATCCTGCGTTTTTATATTAATACAAAAAGACCCCACTAGTTCATATAGTTACAAACGGAATAAATTCGCTCTCTTATTATTTCAATATCAACATTACCAAGATCATCAGTGAATGTTTCACTGCGAATCTTCCAACAAAGTATATTGACAAGGCAGTGTATGAACCGATGGCTTGGCTATATTGTGGCCGGAATTTCGTCTGAAATTTTTTATGCCGGAATTATGGCAAATTTTCCATGGAATACCATCGAAAGAAAAATTCAAGGGACGTTTTGCCAGTGACAATTAATTGGCCGGATTTTCACCGGAATTTGTGGCAATTCAGGCAGAAGTCCGGCGAATATCCTTCCAAAAATCTGCCCCAAAATTTTGGGCAAAATTAGTAGTGATAATCACACCAAAATTAGTAGTGACAATTCAGGTTGACTGATCATTAACGGACCTTGTTGTTATTGTTGTTCGGAAAAAAAATTGTCAGATCATTAACGGACCTTATTTTTTGTTGCCTGATCCGACTTATATTCTTGTTGTTCGAAAAAAAATTTGGGACCCCCTCAGATGAAACTCTGGATCCGCCACTGCGTATCCGTATCCGTATCCCGTATCCGTGCAACATAGATGTGGACCAGCCAGGAAGAGAGTTTTCTTGTGTTTGGATGGACCGGGATTTGCAGCAATGAGTACATGTCCAATGTGCTGAGACGGTAAAGGATGATGGCGGTTGAAATAGGAAGCATAATTACAAAGCATAGAACGACTCCATGTCCACTTGGCTGCTGCTCTTGGAGGAAAAAGTGGCTTAATTGTAGGGGCATGCATTTTGAACAAGTGATTTTAATTTCGAGGATAAAACTTAGGATTTCATAGTATGTTTGTGTTTAAAGATACGGGAAAAAGATCAGGTGCAAAGTTGATTTTGTTATACAAATACAAACTAATCATAGCACTCTTGATCTTGTGATTTGAATGGATGAGATAAAATCTTGATTTTTGGTATTTTTCTTGGTGACGAATTATAAAATGAAACTGACAAACTATGTCGTATTTTCATTTATCGGTTCGTCTTTTTCATTTTTTTGGCTCGAAAAGTGACGAATTATAAAATAATTTTGACGAACTATAAAATAAACTGATGAATTTTGTATTTTGTACCAAAATTTAACTTTATATCTGATTTTGACCCTAAAGATACGTATTGAGTTGTAATTAGTCACATGTGTGTTTATTGTGAATCTCAAGTGGCCATTCAGCATAAAAAAAGAAGAAGTTTTTCAACAGTTCTTCTGCTATACAGAATAAGCATTGCGTCTCCTTCAGTTACAAAACATGCCATCCATATGGCGTCAACGTCAAAAAAATAAAATAAAAAATTGTTTCCTAACTTGTATTTTCTTATTGTACCTGTCGATGTTGCGAATAAAATTAAATGGAAGTCTTCTTGCTGAACAAACATGAGTGTAGACTGTAGACCTTCTTTGAGCTGGTAATCATTTGCTGAGGTTTTAAGAAAGATAAGCAGGTTAGACCCAAAATTAAATACAGGAAGAAATAAGCATGACTAAGCAATAAGCATGTGTGATAATGACTTTTGGACCTGAAGAAATAAACGACGTAGTTCTATAACTGTGTTTATGTTTTCAGGCTAGGAGTTCGGTTCCGGTGAGAAGTGTATGTTACGGTGAGAAATGAGAACTAATCTCATCCATTCATATTTGTAATCAATGACTACGATTAATAGGAATTAAATACATTATTCGTAGCTTTTCATTTACTACGAATAATGTATTTAATGCATAATCTTTTGAAAAGATACGAATAATATATTTAATTCTATTTAATCCTAGTCATTGATTACAAAATATGAATGGATGAGATTAGTTCTCATTTCTCACCGTAACATACACTTCTCATGTGATCTTTACTCTTCAGGCTAAACCCAAAATTTGAAACTGTTTAATTGGTGATCGATCTGGGCCTGTTTTGGACTTCACATTTTTAGGGCTTCACATTTGTTGGGCTTTATTTATTGGGCCTGCAAGTAACGACGATCCACTACAAACTTTATCAACAATTTCAAAAAAATTGGCATTTTTTGATTTTTTTGGGTACATAAACAGAGTTTCCCATCGTTCCCACTTTCGTGCTAAATCTTCAATTATCATTTCTTCTCCGATCATCGTCTCTCCCTCCCGCAGGGCCGTGCCAGATATATGGGCGGATTTGACGTAGGCCAGGGGCCCAACTTATTTAGGGGCCCATAATTTTTGAGATTACTCATGCGTAAAAGGGAAAAATGACCTCACAAATTTATAAAAAATTCATTTATATAATATACAAAATATAAATTATGTATAATATAATAATTTATCCAAATTTAGTAACATATATTTTATAATTTTATATAATATACAAAATATAAATTGCGTACAGTAAAATAAAAAACATATTTCATTCAAATTTAGTTATAAATGTAATATACATAATTTAATAAGATATATTTTATAAGACATCTTGTTAATTTTTGATTCAATAATAAATGATTTTTGTCATATGGAAATATTTGTTTTAGTTTTTTAGATTCTAGTTTTTTAGTTTTTTTCCAGCTTTTTAGTTTAGTTTTTAGTTTTTGTATTTTTAGTTTTATGAAAACTAATATTCTTTTAATTAGTGTAATAATTACTTTTAAATAATAGTAATTTTTTGTAATGCAAATTATTTTTAGTTTGTCCCACTTTATCAAAATTTATGTGTCCGTCCCTGTATTAAAGAGTGTAAAATGAAAACAAATCAAGCTAACGACAGATTGGATACAATTCTTCATTGTGATCAAACCTAGCAAGTAGGCATTTATCTTGATTCTTATTGTTTTCTATCTTGTTGGGGCCCAAAAATTATTTTCGTCCAATGGCCCCAGGAATGACAGGCATGACTCTGCCCTCCCGT
The DNA here is from genome assembly GCA_033675215.1 of Rhodiola kirilowii. Taxonomy (NCBI): domain Eukaryota; kingdom Viridiplantae; phylum Streptophyta; class Magnoliopsida; order Saxifragales; family Crassulaceae; genus Rhodiola; species Rhodiola kirilowii. Next base: position 344,680 of record CM066203.1, read on the forward strand.
AGCGATTTCCGATCATTCATTCTTCATTCCAAATGGGTAATCCGAGGGCAAGAAATGCACATTGTGCAATCACACTGTAAACGCTCAGAGCGGGCTGCGTCAGCACATGGCTGACAAGCACGGGAAATCCCGAAAGCATAAATGTCCTAAGTGTCCATTGAGTTTCAAGGACAATGTCGTCTGCCGAGTTGGAGAGTCACAAAAAGGCTGCCACTTACAGCAAGCAACAGTGAAAGAAAGAAGGGCGTAGAGTAGAGTAGGATATAGACTATATAGTAGGGTAGAGTGGTAGCTTGGAGTTTTAGCCTTTTAGGGTTTTTTTAAATCTTTTTTTTGGGTATTCTTCAAAACAGTCAAGAATGAAGTAAGTGGTAAGCCGTATTATCAGTTTTTCAAATTCAAGTCTTTCTCGCAGTTGCCATAGTAAAATTGGCGCTCGTGTTCGTGTTATTCCACCATCTGGGCTGATATTCGTTGATCTTAATATGATTATTTCTTGCACAGGTTGTTAAGGGTTCTGATTTTGGGGTTGCCCGAGTCCAGGTTCAATCTTGAGTGATGACTGCAGAAACGGGAACATACAGATGGATGGCACCAGAGGTATACTGTAGTCCGCCTCAAACCCTGAACTATTTGGTTGCATTTTGTTCAGTTTGGCTGATTCTTGGTATATGTGTGAACTGTTAGTGGAAATTCGTGATGCGCGTGTTTTGGGGTTACTTGGCCTTGCTCAAGTTTAATTTAATTTTTGTTGCTTATAATTTAGCACGCCATAGTAAGCACTCAGAATGTCTGTGAATTGGTCCCACATAATAATGGGTAAACACTTGGCTTCCTAACCCTTGGTCCATCATCCTCACCAGAGCGCCTTCGTGCCCAGGATATATAATTGTTAATACACGCTGTTCAATTTTCTTCTTCTTCCTGTTAGATTCATACGTTCTCCGTTCTGTTCACATGCAATCTTCTTTACGATGGTAGGAATTGCATATTAACATGATGTTGACTACCTTGTTATTATGAAATTAAAGATGTGTTTAGTTAACCTACCGGTTGCAATATGCCGGATGCAGTTAAGTGAGCTACTAATGGTCCAATTTGTAGAACAGAGGAACCATAAACTAGGACCTAACTAGTGGTCATTCTAAAAAAACTATTTCACTGTCATTTCTTAGTGGTTCATCCTTGGTCTTGAGCTTCACCGCACACCTCTGTTATGTGTACAATCCTGTTCTGAGTCTGCTTTCTGAATTACTATAGGGATTCACTTGTGTGGTCTCCCCTGTTCTAATAATATTGTTTATTAATTGAAGGTCATCGAACACAGGGCATATAATCATAAAGCGGACATTTTTAGTTTCGGAATACTTCTGTGGGAGCTTTTGACGGGAGAGGTATGCTTCTCACCAAGATGGAATGAGATGACAATAGGTCAATAGTATGAGATATCACTGACAGCAGCTGCATGTTCTAATCTTATTTTGCAAAATTATCAGCTTCCTTATTCGCAATTGACACCATTGCAAGCTGCAGTTGGGGTAGTCCAAAAGGTATTGAACCTGATTGGATAAACATACAACCAATTGAAATTCTGAGCCCCTAATTTACTTGGCCAAAACAGTTATTAGACTCTGATTATGCTTTAACATTTTGTGTGGTGGTGTAAGGTTTACGGCCTGCAATTCCCAAGGATACTCATCCAAAACTTGCGGCACTACTTGAGGAATGTTGGCAGCAAGATCCAACTTTGAGACCAAATTTCTCTGAGATTATACAGATTCTACAAGACATAGCTAGAGAGGTCCGTATTAGTCTATCTGAACTTGAATCTCACTTAGGTTTTAGCATCTAGGCGTGTTTTGATTCTTCTGATTTGTTGACCAGGCTGGACCCAAAAAAAAGGAACTCAGCTTAAACAGGAGCCCTAGGTTGGAATTTTCTCAGCTAAAGAAGGCAGGCGATATACGCCAAGTTTCCAAGAGCCGTAGCATCCGATTTTTATGTGATATGTCTCATTGTTGTTAACCTGCGCTAACTTCTAAGTCATGAATTAGTCCTTCGGTCAAGGATACATGCCAAATCAAATCCAATGTGAATCTGATGACTTTCATGTTTCAGTTTTCAAGTGTATACAAACATTTATATTTGCCCAATATCGTTAGCAGTTTTTCGGTCATATTGGTCATATTAGTTTGACGAACTTACCGAACTGAACTGAACAGAAGACGAACATAACAAGCAGATTGCCATTGAACTCATATGTATTCTATAAAGAACCATTGTTTTAGCAACAATAACAAACCTAAATATATATTTAAAAAATACACATATGAATGACTTAAAATTAGTATCGTGGATCGATATCAGTTTGCGATTCTCAGACATCCAAGGAAGGATAGAAGCAGCATAGGCTCTCAATCCCGGCGAAAGGGGAAAGTTTCAAGCGGCCACTGCGAATTTTTTGAGAAACAAGCCTTCAGTTTGTCATCACGCCATCAACGGCAAAACAAGCCACACAATTAAAATCGAACGAGGAAGAGAAACAGAGCACAGAACAGTAAACCAAATTCGAAACTTTGGTGGATCAGCATTCAGCAGTGCAGGTAGCTTAATGGGTTGATCAGTTTGCTTGATACAGGGCAGAACGGCGTCAGTTCACGGAAACCAGTTTAGTGATACTACGTCGTTTGGATCTGGCGCGCAAGATGAATTCGATACCGGATGCGAACGGTGTCGTTCAACTTTAAGTGCGAGGTGGAATGCGCATTATTGGACTGTGTCGATCTAGACGAACGAGAGGCGCCTGGGTGAAACGCTGGCGTTTCCTTTACAAATCTAAATCTATATATCCACTGTATCAACTCGTGAGTCATCTCAACTAATTGCCAAATTTTAGGAATCAGGGTTTTTTTTTTTTTTTTTTTTTTGATTACAAATGTTAGTGTTAGTGGGTTAGTATGAGGTATCGAGCCCAGGCACCATTAGGTGCTGGGAAACACGCCAACCACTGGGCAACCACTCGATCAGGGTTTATGAATGTTGAGCCTTGTTCAGTGAAATACCACTAAACAATGAACGGTACATATTATAAAAATGTATGTATATAAATTAAATTCTTTTTGTTTTCAATTCATCCCTAAATTTGTTTTCTTTCTTATACTCATGAATTAAGAAAATAATAATTTAGTTTTTACATACATATTATATGGTGATTTGTCAAGACCCTGTACTTTTCCCTTTAGTTTTTACATATATATATATATATATATTATAGGGAAAAGTATACATTGGTGCACTAAACTATCAGTCTTTTCCAATTGAAGGTCCAAATTATCGATTTTTCCAATCAAGGATAAAGTCAAAAATAAATTGACCAATTTTTGAACACCGAGCACCGTAACTTCACCGTGATTAAATTGCGAACTCAATCATGTGAACCATGTTGAAAATAACACGATGATCTCATCATAAACTCCTAACGTATTAAATCGGTCTTTCTGCTTTAACACCAATACACTTTTTTTATTGAGTCGTTATTAATGAGATTCACATGATTGAGTTTGTAAGTTAATCACGGTGAATCTACAGTGTTCGGTGTTTGAAAATTGATCAATTTATTTATTACTTTGCCCTTGATTGGAAAAATTGATAGTTTGAACGTTCAATTGAAAAAAGGCGATAGTTCGGAGCACCAATTTGTACTTTTCCCTATATTATATGAATCAAGAATTTGTCTCATCATTGAAAAATTTTATAGTTCGGATCTCAAATTGAAAAATATTGATAATTCTGGATCTCTTTTTATACTTGTCCCTTTATTTTATCGATTCGTCCTAAATTTTGTTTTAGTTAACTTTTTTAACTAAATTAATATTTTATTTATTTCATCTAACAATAAATTGTTTCGCATTATTTGATTTTAGTTTTCAAATCTGCATTGTTGCTGGAATTGCTGCATTTTTCTCCATTCTCCGTGGTGGAATCGCATTTTTCTCCGGAATCATATTGGAGCTAAAAGGTGGCTCTCACCTTGTAGAAAGAAGGGGACAAGATTAGAGATAGAAGTGAATCGGCCCACAACACGGGTTGGGCGAAACAGTATAATTTTTGTGGGTTCTGATTGGGTCGGGTGGGTCCAAATAGTAATGAATCGACCCAATCCAACACACGGTTTGTAAGTGGACCCATCACAAATGCAATGGGTCGAGTTGGGTTGTTGGGTTAGGTCCAACCCACTGGTTTGACTCATGGGTTGGACCATAAAGTATTATTTTTAATTAATATTATAAAATATTTAATTTATTAATAATTTTTATGTAAATTATATGTAAACGCAATTATTATCTAAGTGAAAATAAACTCATGTTTCATTTTAAAATTAAACGGGAGACAAATATCTTGACGTGTGCATTACACATATAAGCAAAAGCTTGACATAAGCTCTATATTGAAACTTTATAAATAGTTCAATTATACAGGCCTAAGGTTCATTCTAACGAACATAATAGTAGGGTCCTAGTCAATGGACCATGAAAGATACTCGAAAAGTGAGAGATAATGATAGTGAATAATCATTCTAACGACTATACTTTGATTTCAAACGGCTGAATTTTTGAATATTATGCTCGTGGGTCAAACTCACGGGTTAAACCCGAAAGTCGAACATATGTCTTGATATAATTTTCATTTTGGTTTGTGGGTCACGAATCCGTGGGTCGGGCTAGGTTGATCAAAATTCAACCCAACCCAACCCAGCCCAGGAGCTGAATCTACCATCCTAGACTCACGAGTTGATTCGGCCAACCCATAATCCACGCGGGCCAACTCACGGGTTTCGTAACCCGCTTCCATCTCTAAACCAGATACAGCCAGACGTCGCCGTTTCTTATAGCGCGCACATTTGAGTTTTCCTTCAGGATCGTACGACATCTTTTTGCAAATGGGTCAAGTTGTAATTAAGTTTACTCCGAAATGTATTTGAGTAAATGAGCGGGGTTAATTTCTATTATGTCCTTAGTATAAAAACCTCCATCTTTTCCGTTCGAACTCCGACCAACTTTGATCTAATTCGTTTCTTCTCCAATCTTCATTTGCTTCGAATCAGAAAATGGGTAAATACAAGAATAAAAGGCTCACGCAGTTTCGAACATGTACAATCTGCAATGAAACTGTAAGCAATCAGAAAGGGCTAGTACAACATATGGACGACCAGCACGGTAAAGTGTACCAACAAGTGCCTAAGTGCCCTATGTCCTTCAACAGTAGCACCAAGCTTGATAATCATATTGTTGTTGCTACTTGGAGAAAGATGTAGAGTAGATTTGCAGACGTAGAGCAGAGAAGGCCTTAGAGTAGAGTAGGCGTAGTCATTTAGGCTTTTGTTTCAAGCTTTTCTTGCTTGTTACGTTGTACTGCAAAATTAGCTGAATTTCGAATTCAGAAAGATGAGCGTGATGGCGACGGATGATGAAACTTTGGGCGAGGGGACTTTTGCTAAAGTCAAGTTTGCAAAGAATGTTGAGACTGGTAATTAAGAATCTTGATAAAGAGAAGGTATTTGAAGCACAGGATGATCGGCCAGGTAGCCATGAATTTCATTTCATTACTTTTTTCTCTTATGTGATGTACTGATGACAATTTGATTTTTAACAACTGCTCTTATCGGGTTGATATGGTTTTTTGTTCTTAATTGACGCATGAAAATTCATGTCAGATTGTATCTGGATGTTGAGAAACTCACTTACAAAGGAGAATTTTATTAAACGAACTCTTACAAAAGAAACTTTCACTAAGACTCTCTATCTTGTGGTGGAGATTACTCTTTGAACTTGAGTGATTTGCACCTTACATGACACACCTATTTATACTAATTCATACACCAAATGAATGGCTAGGATCATTTTGATCCAATGGCTAAAAGTACTACATCTAAAAATCTCTACATTTATGTCTCTTATTCTTCATCTTCTACACTCCTCCATAATTCTCTAGAATTCTCCTCTTCTTGGATTGGACTCCTCACTCTTGGATCATCTTCATTTGGACTCATACTTAGATTAGACTAGGCATTAATATTTGGACTTTAATCTTAATACTTTCCCTTAATGCCTAGTCTTTCTTGGTCTTGTAGTCATCCGAAGCAACTCTCTAAACTTCTGAAATTTTGACGTAGTCAGACTATTTGTGAAGATATGCTTGCTCATCGATCTTGATTGCCTCCATTTGGATCTCACCTTCAAGAATCTTCTCCCGAATGAATTGATAGTGTACCTCCACATGCTTAATTCGAGCGTGAAATACTGGATTTTCAGAAAGTCGTATAGCTGACTGATTATCACAGTGGAGCTTTACTGAATAATCACATGGTTGTTTCAAATCTCCCATAAGCCGCATAAGCCATGTACTCTCTTGTGCTGCAAGCGCTGCTGCTCTATACTCGGCTTCTGTGGTTGATAGGGACACCGTCGACTGTCTCTTACTACACCAGGATATAGCTACCGAGCCCATGTGAAACACATAGCAGGTCGTCGATCACCTCGTGTCATGATCTCCAGCATAATCAGCATCACTGTATCCGATAACTTTTTCTTCAACTCCCTTCTTATATAGGAGGCCATAGTTCGTAGTGCCCTTCACATACCTTAGTATTCTTCGTACTGCTTCAAGATGAGGCTTTCTTGGATTTTGCATGAACCGACTCACCACGCCTACTGCAAAGGAGATGTCTGACCTTGTCAGGGTAAGATAGATTAAACAACCTACCAGTTGTCGATACATCTTCAAGTTCTTTTCCTTCTTCTGCGCAGTACTTCACATTGGCCTCCAAATGGGTTGATATGGGCTTGCTCTCCGTCATTCCATACTTCGTGAGTAGATCTTTGGCATACTTCTCCTGACACAAAAATATTCATTCCTTTGTTGTCTCCATTTCAAGCCCAAAAAAATGCTTCAGCTCTCCAAGCTTCTTCATTTCGAATCTTACTGATAGATTCCTTTTTGTTAGATGAATCTCTTTCACGTCATCTCTAGTGAGTATTAAGTCGTCCACATACACCAATACTATTGCTATCTTAGTTCCTCGAATCTTCAAAAAGAGACTTGAGTGAGTCTGAGTCTGCTAATGTTACTTTGTACCAACTTCGAACCAGGATTTTAGCTATCTTTCCATACCATGCTCGTGGTGCTTGCATAAGACCATAGAGAGATTTCCTTAGTTTGCATACATAGGTAGGATGCTCCTTGTCTTCAAATCCCGTCGGTTGCTCCATGAATATCTCTTTATCCAAGTCTCCGTATAGAAAGGCATTCTTCACGTCCATCTGCCACTTCTTCCATGATTTGTTTGCAACCAACGCTAGTAGGACACATACTCTTGACCCTTTACATTAAGCCCTTTTTGTCCCTCAGTGCAATCCCTCCTGAAATGACCCTCCTTCTTGCAGAAGTAATTGTTACCCCCGATCATGGACTTAAACACGGCGAAATGCATAAACATCTGCGACGCATACAATACAGATTTCTTTTACCAGCTTTATTTTGGCATTGCAAACGCAATCTGCTCATTATGCAAAGTAAACTTATAGAATCAAATATGTTAAACCATGTGCCTCTCAATAATTAGGCTTCAGTCCTCTTCCATGTTAGCAACAAGAAATCGTACGATGGCATGTTTTGTAACTGAAGGAGACACGCAATGCTTAATCTGTAGAGCAGAAGAACAATTGAAAAAACTTCTTCTTCTTCTTGTATGCTGAATGGCCACTTGAGATTCACAACAAACACACATGTGACTAATTACAACTCGATACGTATCTTTAAACACAAACATTCTATGAAATTCAAAGTCTTCTCCTCGAAATTAAAATCACTTGTTCAAAATGCATGCCCCAACAATTAGGCCACCCAGTACGCCTCGAATCGCAAGAGTAGCAGCCAAATGGACGACATGGAGTCGTTCCATGCTTGTAATCATGCTTCCTATTTCAACCGCCATCGTCCTTTACCGTCTCAGCACATTGGACTCAATGCTGCAAATCCCGGTCCATCCAAACACAAGAAAACTCTCCTCCGGGCTGGTCCACATGGAGGCCATCGGAGTTTTGGAGCTGTTGGGGCCAGAGGATTTAGTGTATGACCCTAAAAAGAATGTTATATACACCGGGTGTGCTAATGGGGAGATCAAACAGTTCACTATAAATAACGATGTGTCTAAGACCGTTATCAAGAGCCTGGCGCAGACTGGCGGACGCCCTCTAGGACTTGCTTTGGGTAAGCAAGGAAATTTGCTTGTAGCTGATGCCAATAAGGTCAGTTCAACTCCATTTAAATTCATAACCATTTCGCATTTTCTCTTCTTCTTCTTTTTTTTTCACTATAAATTATTTTGTAAAAACCCAACTGCAGGGACTGATAGATGTAAATTTCAATGGGACGATTAAAGTTCTGTCCACCGGAGCAGAAGGCAAAATTTTCAAACTAGTAGACGGTCTAGATATCGCAAATGATGGGATAATTTACTTCACAGACGCATCATATAAGTACACGCTAAATGAGTACATTTTGGACATTTTGGAAAGGATGCCTTATGGTAGACTCATGAGCTACAATCCAAAGACAAATGTGACTAAAGTCTTGTTGCATGACCTCTACTTTGCTAATGGTGTGACTCTCATGCCAAATCACAAAGCCCTGATTTTCTGCGAAACTTCCATGTAAGTATGGTATCATTTAGCTCCTTTTTTTCCTTCTGTAGCTAAATTCTTGTTGCAGAAAATAATGATCGGTTTCGCAGGGCTAGGTGCAGTAAGTATTACATCAAAGGGAATAAGAAAGGGAAAGTGGAGAAATTCGTCGAAGATCTACCGGGATTACCTGACATGATTCATTACGATAAAGCTGAAGATCTCTACTGGATAGCATTATCAATGGTATCTGCAGAATGTCTTATTTCCATTGCAATGCCTGATAAAAAATAAATGCTAACTAGTTCTTGAATGATGCTAGGACGTTTTAGGCTCTCGGAATGCATCCTTGGAATGCGCAACAATCGGAAAGAACTTTGCCACTATGGATAGGTGCCGTGAGCGACTGGTGCCAAACGGTAAAAGACATGGCGGTATTTTAGTTGTGGATTCGCGTGGCGAAACGAAGACATTTTATTATGATCCGGAGTTGTCATTTATTACAAGTGTGATCAGATTGAAAAATTATGCGTATGTAGGTTCTTCTACGTATCCGTATATACTTAGGCTGGATCTAGCCAGATATAACACAACAAACTAAGCTCATTTTCCTCTCTAAGTTTCTTCATTCATGTTTGTATGAAATTTGTTGGCAGCTTTCTTGTAACAAAAACATTTAAATATTTTTTCCATTTTATTTATTTTCACGGATTTTTTTAATTAACGGGTGTAAAATAAGGAAAAAGATCGGGTCAGAAATCATCACTTTTGTCAGAAATCAGAACTTTTAATATCCGTACGATTAAATCATCTAAATTCCTTAATTTTAGCAAATACAATTATTATTTAATTACAATTTAAAGTATTATAAAAAAATTACAATATAAATGATGATAAGACATATTAGTCAATTAGAAAACAATTCACACGATCTTATATCAACAAAATCCCACGATTTTCGAACAAGATTTGATGACATCGTACGTTCATCCGTAACAGAATTATCCTCGTGTGATTTTCGCAGTCGACGACAACAGTATGTTTGTATTTTTTATCTCAACTCTTATGTTGAAGTTCTCCGTTGATCCTGATGTTCGTGGTTTTGCTTTATATGTTCGTAGTTTTGCTATGTTCGTGGTTTTGATAAATACAGCAAAACCACGATATATATGTTCGTCATTATGTTCGTGTTTTTTAATCTTAAATCTTTATGTTAAAGTTCTCAAATCGGAGTTTGTAGTCGACTGATGAAAAGAAATTAAGCAGGGAAAGATGAGATCGGGATTCGTGAGTTGGTTCAAAATTTTAGGACTTGTAATATCTAAATGGATATTCACTCCATATTATTTCGGGGATTTTAAATTTAAAATATACATTATCATTTCCTAATATATTCTTTTTAACTATAAAAATAATTAAATTATTATTTAGTTTAAATTAATAATGATTAATCGAAACCGATGAGATTATGAATCAACCGATATTAAAAGTTGTGACGAAAACAAGTACCCGTAAAGGAATTGGTAATTATTTAAAGAGTGTTCTTATTTACATTTTGATGCACAGTCTCACAAATATTTTATAATTTTCATCATCAATCGATCCGATGGCGAGGCGAGCTCTGCAATCCCTCCGCCAACTCATCTCGCTCCACGACGCCGATGGCCTACGCGCCAGTTCCATCACGTACATGCCCCGACCCGGCGACGTCGCTCCCAGAGCCGTAACCCTGATTCCAGGAGACGGGATCGGCCCGATCGTCACCGGCGCGGTCGAGCAGGTCATGGAAGCGATGCATGCACCTGTATACTTCGAGAAATTCGACGTTCATGGAGATATGAAAAGCTTTCCCTCAGAGGTGATGGAGTCGATCAGGAAGAATAAGGTATGTCTTAAAGGCGGATTGGCGACACCGATGGGCGGTGGTGTCAGCTCGTTGAATGTGCAGTTAAGGAAGGAGTTAGATCTGTACGCTTCCCTTGTTAGTTGTTTCAATCTGCCTGGTTTGACTACGAGGCATGAGAATGTGGATATTGTGGTGATTAGGGAGAATACTGAGGGGGAGTATGCTGGGCTGGAGCACGAGGTTGTGCCTGGAGTCGTTGAAAGCCTTAAGGTTTCATTCATATCTTTAGCTTATTTCCAGCTGTTTCTAGTTTGGATTGTCACTTTCAGTATCTCAGTAATTATCTGATTCATTTCTGAATAAAATCGTAATATGCCACCTTTGCAAGTCTGTAATTGTATGCATCCTTTCTGAAGATATTCGACTTCTTCCATGTTTTAAGAACTTCTACTGACAGTAGTTGTTTGTAAAAAAAGATGTCAAAACTGGAACATTTAGAGAAAGAATGGCATCAGGTAGAGAATTAGGGAAAAGTGGCTTATTGAGATTCTATTCTTCATTTCTTGGGTTGTTGTGTATGTTAATCATAGTTGGTTGACTTAGTTTTGGTACCTCAGCTAGTTGAATTGCTTCCGAGGAAATGGTTGCTAGTTATTTTTCGTGGGGTGTATGATAGAGAGGAGTTAGAACATAATTTGCACTCTGTAAGGAATTAGTTGCAACATAAGGGCAAGTATAGGTTGACAACTCCCTCAAATATTTCAATCCAATGATGAGCTGAAAATGAGTAGGCAGATCGATTAAACAAAAAATTGTGTGTGGGGCTGCTATCTAGTTGTATTTTGTTTTTATGATTATTATTGTTATTTAGTATTCGGCAGTCTTTGAGAATGCTATATGGTACTGAAGTGCTGAGTAGTATTGTGGGTTTTATATATGGAACATTTTCTTTTTTTTATGGTGTCTGTTGCTTTTTTTAGGTGATAACAAAGTTCTGCTCTGAGCGAATTGCGCAATATGCCTTTGAATATGCTTACCTGAACAATAGAAAGAAGGTGACTGCTGTCCACAAAGCGAACATTATGAAGCTTGCAGATGGTCTGTTTCTGGAATCATGCCGGGAAGTGGCAGCGAAATTTCCTGCAATAGAATATAATGAGATAATTGTTGACAACTGCTGTATGCAGCTTGTATCGAAGCCTGAGCAGTTTGATGTTATGGTATGTTTTCAAGCTACATATTGCATTATAAGCTCCAATATTTATGTGACTTATCTGCCTTTTGTGGTTCACAAGGAGTAATACTTCATTTGTTTGCACCATACGAGAAGGCAGAAGCCATTGTCTGAACTGTGAGAATAGAATATAGATGCATAAGGTTCAATGAGAACATAATTTAGAAACAACTGTTTTTAAAATCAATTAAGATATCTTACTCCAATACATAGCTAGTAAATAGTAATATAAACAACAATATATTTATGTCAAAAAGCTTGCCTTGGTAAAACTTATTGTTGTTTTAAGTTTTGGTTTTCTGCTTTGGTTTTGTAGGTAACACCCAACCTGTATGGAAATCTTGTTGCCAATATAGCAGCTGGTATTGCTGGTGGTACCGGAGTTATGCCTGGAGGTAATGGCTAACACACATTATACAAGTTTCCAGTTTGTTTATTCAGTTCTATTGTCTCACTTTACTTGGATACTTCTTGAAATTCATCCTGTCTAAGGAATGTATTCTAAATAAATATACAGAACTGTTTATTTTTGTTATCACAGTGTGATTAGATATGAGTTTGTTATTTTTTTGCTCAAAGTATCAATTACATGGACTGCATGTCATCTTAATGTGCTCGGGGGTCCGAATAGTTTCAATATTTGGTTGTTGATTAGTCCGGCGAATTTTATTTTTCATGTTATGTGATTCAACTCAATTAAATGAAATTCCTGCAAGAGTTTGGACTCACCTTTGGAACCACATGACTATTAAGGAAACTAACCAATTTATTGATTTACGTCGACCTCGTACTGGTGAGGAAGTAGTTTATCTGCAATGTCATAACAGATGTTTTATGCTTGAAAATTATTGCTTGGTGACATTCTTTGTTAATCAAAATTCAAAAGATATATACAGATTGCAAGATCATGCCAACAAATAACTTTATACTTGCTTCAGATTTTATTTCTGTATCTGTCTTAATGAGCTTTTGCAGAGCAGGCTAATCTGGTTTTATTAAAGAAAATTGTCTAATAGTTTTTTTGTTACTAGTCTGATAATCTTATCTGATGGCACTTAAAGGGATATTCATATGATTTGTAGCTCCTCATCAGTAAACACTAACATACAAATTTTATGTCGGGAAGTTAGTGCTGACATAGCCTTGATATAATTATAGGAAATGTTGGAGCTGATCATGCTGTGTTTGAGCAAGGAGCTTCGGCAGGGAATGTAGGAAACGACAGAATTATTCAGTCTAAGAAGGCAAATCCTGTTGCCCTGCTCCTGTCATCTGCCATGATGCTTAAACATCTCCAATTTCCTACATTTGCTGACCAATTAGAAAGCGCTGTGAAACAAGTGATTGCAGAAGGCAAGCATCGAACCAAGGACCTTGGCGGAGACAGCACCACACAAGAAGTCGTTGATGCTGTTATAGGAGCACTGGAAAAGTCGTAAAATCATGTCTTGCTAACATAGTTACATTGCATCAGAATCTAAGTTCAGTGATCTTCTTTTTTTTATTTGTCGGTGATCCCATTTTTGTCTAATAATTAAGTAGGTCCTTGAGCCTAAACGTACTGCCGCTACAATAAAGCCAGTGGAGCACAAATTTTATGATAGAGGTGTACTACGTGATATATACTAATATGGCAAAATTTGGAGTTGGTATAGCTTGTTTTTCAGTTTAAATACACATTTGATATGCTCTTTATTAAGAACTCACAAAATGGCACAATATGCTGCAGCCACTGAAATCAACTATATAACACTGCAGCAGTTGACATCAGTGCCACTGTTTATAGCGAGAAATTGTTGAAGATCCTATCAGCGACATCCTTTGGAGAAAGTAAAATGCCTCGTCTTGAGACCATGTCGATTCTCTACGACAAAAGCCACATATACAGAGTTGACCAACCAGTAAGTGCAAACGCTGCGACGACATAAGTCCACAGGAATAGCACTGAGCACTCATTTTGTCCTACATCCACTAGCTGCGTCATGGTACCTGTAAGTTCAAAAAAATTCCAGAACAGTCCATTTCACAGAAAGTTCAAGTACAGGCAAATATTTTTTGTTAAATGGTACTCAGTAGCTTACTTACCGACAGTCATCGCAGGAGGCAGAGTAAACTGTACCAAGAGGATGTACTGATACAAAGGGTCTGAAGGCAGGAAGCCAAACGAGTTTGCTGCTCGAACAACGCCAATCCCAATGACAGGAAGGATAACATATCGGATGATTATTACCCCGATGATCACTGGTACCTTCAACTTGGATGAACGTAAGCCTGCTCACACACAAACTTATTTTTTTTACACTGCTAAGTAAAAACTAATTAAATGATTTCTTTGGAAAAAAAGTACCTTGCATCAGATTGCCTCCAAGAATCAGTGTGATACAAGGAATTGTTCCTTCCCTGAATGTAAAACAATTAGCACGCAGTTCGTAAATAGTCCATTTTATGTAACATTCTTTAAGTGTTTCTGTCTCTATATATATACCCTAGCAGCTCTATAGAGCTTTGGATTACTCGGAGAGGCGCCTCATTACCAACAAGAAGGTTCTTTAGCCAACTAGTCGCTCCAATTACCAAACCTGCAAACTGAAAGCACACGTCGCAACATTCATCAGCTTAACCTTTCAAAAGCTTGACCATTAGGCATTCAACAGAACTTAAAAAATTTAAGTCTGGTTAACATAAACACTTACTGCTCCGATTGTTGGAGGCGCCTTCACTTCTTCAACAATGTCATTAAAGACTATTTTTACTTTGTCCCAACATTTGAGTTTCTCTTCAACAGGGACTGATCTCGGGGACCGGATCTAAAATTCATGACAGTTTCTGTATAATTAGTACTGTTCAAAGATTTGTAAAGAAAACAAAAATTCCAAAGACTCACAGTCTCAATTAGCTTTTCTTGTTCTTGCTTGTAAGATTTTGAGGTTGAGAAATCTATAGCAGCTTGTTCTATTTGTTCTATATCTTCTGTCCTTAAAAGCGGCGTTGTTTGATCGTTATCGAAGTCTCTGCTGGGAAACTTATCTTGTGACCGTATATATTTTTCATACTTGATGGCTGATTTTTTTATCAGGTAAAAGGAGTAAGTCCAAATGTAGAATCCACCTATCTGCAGTTTTTGAAGAAAATGTGAAAATGAGACACTATTAAAATTTTCTAGCTTCTGTGACTGGTTGAAGCAATGCACGAATGGCCTTACAGCCATGGAGAAAGATGCGTAAGAAAGTCCAATGGTACGACAAACTTCTCCATCACCGAATGGACTTCCTTTCTCTCGACAGATTGCATGTACAATGATGAGGAGAAGATTTCCCAAATTCCCTGAAAAAAATTGATCTATTGGCAAGAACTGTATGGTAAAAAAGATAAAAATTGCGACGTTTTGAGCTGACAAAATTACCCGAGGCGCTCATGGAAATAATCAGCCCCTCCAAATAAGGCTCTGGTTTCATTATTTTGACCAAAATCCACCCAAGGATCCCGCCGAATAAGAATGTCAGCCCGATGTTGACAGGCATAAACCACCTGTGAAGTGAAGATTAATAAGATGCACATAAGTGATGGTTGAAGATGTGCACAGCAAACAAATTTTCGAGGACTTAAAAAATCGGCTAACCAAGAAATGATGTCTTCCAAAGTTACAGTTCTGACTAGACTAGCAAACATGAGTGCTGGAGTAAACACCATGAACACAATCTGATTCCATTCACACAAAAAATTATTTTGTCAAAATTTGGCTTGTGACAGTAAACATATTAGTTTCGCTTATAACGAGATTTAAATCAGTTATTACCTTATTTAAGGATTTTCGAGCATCGGCTGGGAGGAGATTGCAGTATCCAGTTCCCATATAGGCTCCTAAAGTACTAATGATGAGTACCTCGATGATCGGCATTGATGCGACCTCCAAGAACGATAAGAACCCCATTTTAGCAGTTTGGCTGCGAAAGGGGAGAATTGGTGAGGATGGCCTTTTCTTGAATCACCTGACAAAAAAAGTTGATGAACTTAAAACATAGGACTGCTCAACCTTTCTAATGTATGTATAGCCAAATTAAAATAGTCTGTCATTGATATGTTCTGTCATTCAATCTTCAACATAGCAAATAAAATGGGAAGACAGACGTGGGAGGTAGTCAATAAGATATGCAAATATGAAAAACGCGTGATGAATCGAAGTAGTCATTATAGTTCTGTTTATTTTGTTGTGATGCAAATGTATGTAGCTGTTCCTTAATTGGTTTTAAAGTATGAATCAATCTTTCTCCAAGATTTCTTTGAACCAGTTTCACCATACATAATCCTCATCAGAGCTTCAAATTCCATTTTCTTTAAACTTGGCTTTCTTATTCTTCAACTGACTTGTCCTCCACTTAATTAGTCATATGGATAAATGCTACAATACTTACAACTATATAATTATAAACAAACACCAGATTATGAACCTGCTTTAAAACGCAACTACAATATAAAAGCCATATTTTTCTAGTAAATGTAAACATCATTATAAAAATAAAAAAACAGGAGTAAATTAATATAATAGCTCTAAGACAATTTGGGCATCCATTATCTCGCTTGGATTTAATGGGCCGGCCAACTGACAACTTATGCCAAAATAGGATTCTTCAATGGGCCGGGCTGTTTAGTCCCCCGCGCCTTTCTATAGAATATTATTCAGTTTCATAAACCACGTAAAAATTGAATAAAACGAAGTTGGGTGCGGTTCAGGTACAAACCAAATTATAAATAAAAACTACAAACCGATTATAAAGTCGACACGTGTCCCAGTTTAGTCGAAATCCCGGAGAAAACACGGAGGGGTATAATAGTCATTCCACACTAATGGGTATAAAACCTAATAATGTTATTTTCAATTTAGTCCAAAAATTGTTAGTGTTCAGACTTAAAATACTGATGTTCAGACTTAAAAATACTTAATAGTCAGACTTAAATGGTAGTGTTCAGACTTAAATGGTAGTGTTCAGACTTAAAAATACTTAATAATCAGACTTAAATGGTAGTGTTCAGACTTAAAAAGGTAGTGTTCAGACTTAAAAAAAGTAGTGTTCATACTTAAAAATACTTAATAATCAGACTTAAATGGTAGTGTTCAGACTTAAAAAAGGTAGTGTTCAGACTTAAATGGTAGTGTTCAGACTTAACTGGTAGTGTTCAGACTTAAAAAAGGTAGTGTTCAGACTTAAATGGTAGTGTTCAGACTTAAATGGTAGTGTTCATACTTAAAAATACTTAATAATCAGACTTAAATGGTAGTGTTCAGACTTAAATGGTAGTGTTCAGACTTAATAATCAGACTTAAATGGTAGTGTTCAGACTTAAAAAAGGTAGTGTTCAGACTTAAATGGTAGTGTTCAGACTTAAATGGTAGTGTTCAGACTTAAAAATACTTAATAATCAGACTTAAATGGTAGTGTTCAGACTTAAAAAGGTAGTGTTCAGACTTAAAAAAAGTAGTGCTCATACTTAAAAATACTTAATAATCAGACTTAAATGGTAGTGTTCAGACTTAAAAAGGTAGTGTTCAGACTTAAAAAAAGTAGTGTTCATACTAAAAAATACTTAATAATCAGACTTAAATGGTAGTGTTCAGACTTAAAAAGGTAGTGTTCAGACTTAAAAAAAGTAGTGTTCATACTTAAAAATACTTAATAATCAGACTTAATTAAATTGTAGTGTTCAGACTTAAAAAAGGTAGTGTTCAGACTTAAATGGTAGTGTTCAGACTTAACTGGTAGTGTTCAGACTTAAATGGTAGTGTTCAGACTTAAATGGTAGTGTTCAGACTTAAAAATACTTAATAATCAGACTTAAATGGTAGTGTTCAGACTTAAAAATACTTAATAATCAGACTTAAATGGTAGTGTTCAGACTTAAAAAAGGTAGTGTTCAGACTTAAATGGTAGTGTTCAGACTTAAATGGTAGTGTTCAGACTTAAAAATACTTAATAATCAGACTTAAATGGTAGTGTTCAGACTTAAAAAGGTAGTGTTCAGACTTAAAAAAAGTAGTGTTCGTACTTAAAAATACTTAATAATCAGACTTAAATGGTAGTGTTCAGACTTAAAAAGGTAGTGTTCAGACTTAAAAAAGTAGTGTTCAGACTTAAATGGTAGTGTTCAGACTTAAAAAAGGTAGTGTTCAGACTTAAATGGTAGTGTTCAGACTTAAATGGTAGTGTTCAGACTTAAAAATACTTAATAATCAGACTTAAATGGTAGTGTTCAGACTTAAATGGTAGTGTTCAGACTTAAAAATACTTAATAATCAGACTTAAATGGTAGTGTTCAGACTTAAAAAAGGTAGTGTTCAGACTTAAATGGTAGTGTTCAGACTTAAATGGTAGTGTTCAGACTTAAAAATACTTAATAATCAGACTTAAATGGTAGTGTTCAGACTTAAAAATGTAGTGTTCAGACTTAAAAAAAGTAGTGTTCATACTTAAAAATACTTAATAATCAGACTTAATTAAATGGTAGTGTTCAGACTTAAAAAAGGTAGTGTTCAGACTTAAATGGTAGTGTTCAGACTTAACTGGTAGTGTTCAGACTTAAAAAAGGTAGTGTTCAGACTTAAATGGTAGTGTTCAGACTTAAATGGTAGTGTTCAGACTTAAAAATACTTAATAATCAGACTTAAATGGTAGTGTTCAGACTAAATGGTAGTGTTCAGACTTAAAAATACTTAATAATCAGACTTAAATGGTAGTGTTCAGACTTAAAAAAGGTAGTGTTCAGACTTAAATGGTAGTGTTCAGACTTAAATGGTAGTGTTCAGACTTAAAAATACTTAATAATCAGACTTAAATGGTAGTGTTCAGACTTAAAAATGTAGTGTTCAGACTTAAAAAAAAGTAGTGTTCATACTTAAAAATACTTAATAATCAGACTTAATTAAATGGTAGTGTTCAGACTTAAAAAAGGTAGTGTTCAGACTTAAATGGTAGTGTTCAGACTTAACTGGTAGTGTTCAGACTTAAAAAAGGTAGTGTTCAGACTTAAATGGTAGTGTTCAGACTTAAATGGTAGTGTTCAGACTTAAATGGTAGTGTTCAGACTTAAAAATACTTAATAATCAGACTTAAATGGTAGTGTTCAGACTTAAATGGTAGTGTTCAGACTTAAAAATACTTAATAATCAGACTTAAATGGTAGTGTTCAGACTTAAAAATGTAGTGTTCAGACTTAAAAAAAGTAGTGTTCATACTTAAAAATACTTAATAATCAGACTTAATTAAATGGTAGTGTTCAGACTTAAATGGTAGTGTTCACACTTAAAAGCTTAATGATCAGACTTAAAAAAAAAGCAATGATCAGACTAAAAATTCTTAATGATCAGACTTAAAATGGTAATGATCATACTTAAAAAGAATTCTATGATCAGACTTAAAATTAAAGAGTCTTGCCCTAAGAATTCTATGATCAGACTAAATTTTTTTTATATTTTTATTTTTGATTAAAACATGAATTTGACCCTTCAGATGATCGAATTTGCCCTAAAAACACCGACCTCACCACGTAGTTGTAAGTCTTGCTCAGAATGCCGTTTCCACCCAAAAAATACTAGGCTTTCATCAAATTCTGACACAGGCGCATAAACATCAAATTTTGCATAGCATTTTTCAGATGTTCCAATTTCTGCATGTAAGTCTGATCATTACCATATTAAATCTGATCATTATCAATTTTAAGTCTGATTATAACCATTTTAAGTCTTGTCATTACTGATTTAAGTCTGAACATTGTAGTGTTCAGACTTAAATGGTAGTGTTCAGACTTAAGATGGTAAGACTTAAAAATACTTAATAATCAGACTTAAATGGTAGTGTTCAGACTTAAATGGTAGTGTTCAGACTTAAAAAGTCTGATCGTTAACAATGTTTTTTAAGTCTGAACAATGTTTTTTCAAGTATTGTCATTACTGGTTTAAGTCTGAACATTGTTTTTTTTAAGTCTGAACATTGTTATTTAAGTCTGATCGTTAATGGTTTAAGTCTCATTATTATTTTTTAAGTCTGAACAATGTTTTTTCAAGTCTGAACAATGTTTTTTCAAGTATTGTCATTACTGGTTTAAGTCTGAACATTGTTTTTTTAAGTCTGAACATTGTTATTTAAGTCTGATTGTTAATGGTTTAAGTCTCATTATTATTTTTTTAAGTCTGAACACTGTTTTTTAAGTCTGAACAATGTTTTTTTAAGTATTTGTCATTACTGGTTTAAGTCTGAACATTGTTTTTGAAGTCTGAACATTACTGTAGCAAATTTTGGACGTTTATACCCCTCATATCGTTTATATATTTTTAAATAAGTCCACATGTAATTTTTTTATTTACAAAAATAACCCCGACTGGATGAAATCTCGGCTGAATTTTAATTGGTTCATTTTGACACGTGTCGAATTTTTTATGGGTTTGTAGTTTTTATTTATAATATTGGTTTGTATTTGATCCAAACCCAACAAAGTTTTCAAACATAATAAATGATTATTGGGAAAATGACTTTTTCATTTTATTTCCTCTCAATAATCCAAACAGAGGGTTGGAAAAACAAAAAAAAAAAAGTCTTAGTCTTTCCTAGCATTAGGATGCGGCCCCAAATTTTGGCTGATTTTTGAGACGTTGGATGAAATGTGAAAGCCTCAAATATCAATAATGTCTCGATCATGAGAATACTATGTGACAAGACAACCTAAACAAGTAAAGACCTGTAATAACTAATTTATACAAGTCCATATTTGTTGCTGTATGATTCCATAAGTGTGGATCCACATCCACTAATTGAAATTGAACATGTAGCCAGAGCTTAGAGCGTTTTCACTTCACCTCACCACAAATTATTAGTTTTCTTCCATTAAGTAATCTATTCATCAACATGGTCCATTAACAAAAGAACAATGTGCAAAGAAAATGGAAATAATGTTGCACTAGTTCTCACAGTTTTGGAAAATAATTGGTAATAAAGAAATAGCTTAGCTACCTCGTATGAATTCATCTTTTCCTACTCATGTAAATGTAACATCTCTTATAAGCATCGTGTCGTGTGTGAACGCTTGATATGTTAGTTAGCTAGTTTATTAATTATCAATTAACTTTCTAATATTTTGTTATAGATCCTAGAATGTTGTGATCTAGTGGCGGTGGTGCTGTCATGTGTCACAGTTAGGAATATAAAACGGAAATGTATGTAATATTTTCATCTTGGTGCAGAACTTTTAAAAACTAAGAAATTCCATGATACCAGGATTCTTACATTTGGACCTGGTACCAGGACTGTTAGATTTGGACCCTATGCAACACAGTAAAATGCATTGAGTGCAAATACGATATCGTTTCGATCAAAATGACGTCGTTATGTTATATATGAAAAACATATCATCGAAATTACATCATATTTATTGAAATGACGTCGTCTTGTCGCTCACAATATTTGGCTTTGTTTCACCGAAGCTTTTTTCGAGACTCTTATGCTATGCGTTTGCAATGACATAAACCATGTTGCATCCGGATTTGAGTGAACCGTGAATACTGAATAGATCGTGCTGAGGGCAATATAATGGAGAACCTATAGAAACGTACACAAATTGTTTAATGAAAAAACAATACCAATTTAGATCCCAGCATCAAATTATTAATCACAGTAACAATTTTTAGTCTTTTTAATTAATTGATATTTTCTTCGTGTTCATATTTGTTTTGACTTTTGTCATGGGGTGTGACACTCACCACAATCAGTTGCACGACATGAGATGCCATGTTCCAATTTTGTCTCTTGCCTTTTCGTCCCGTGAAAATCGGTGTAGATATTAATTATTTTCCACCCCAAATCCGACTTAATTATATATCCACTCGTTTTCCATCTTCAAAAAAAAATTCCACATTTCCATTGCAGAACATGGAAAAAGGAAGCAAAAATTGATGATGAAACGTGGAAAATGGTTAATATGGGTTTTCAGTGCTTGAAAATTTAATAGGAAAAACATTTACAATGAAAAAAAAAAGGAACCTAAATAATAAATAATCTAAATTTCTTAAAATTTTCTTGGAAATTTAAAAAAAAAATTTCCTTTATCTTATATTTTCTTTAATCCAAACAAAGGGTTATGATCCTCATATAATTTTTTATTTATTTAGAAATGCAAAATTTGTAGAGGGTCACCAACTGGCACCTAATTGGTCTTGATTTTCTAGATATCATATTTAAATAATTTAAGTCAAAAATATTTATAACCAACTTTTATCAGTTGAAAAACTTTGATATATATATTTATGCCCTTGAAGAGACATCAAGGGATTTTTTACTTAATATACTGATTAGATAAATATTTGATAGTATTTGTATTTATTTCAGAGTATTAGAAATGCTAATATTTGTGGATCGAGAAACAAAACAAAAACAGAGCATTAACATATCAAGAAAAAAATCATCTATGATAAATTTTTTTAAATCATTTTCTATGGAAAATTCTTAGCAAAATCACAAAATTTCTGCAGACAGGAGTGGTATGGAGAGGCTGAGTGCGCGTGGACTCGCCGCGTAAATCTTAACTGTGTTTCATTTTCATAGCAGAGCTGTTTAAATACTCATCTGTGCCACCAGCACAGCTTTGGAAGAGCAACACCATTTTCATTCACACCCACATTCCCATCTCTTTCCAATTCTGCATAAATTTCAGTATATAATTCAATAAAAGTTCCCCTCTCCTACGATAATCCCCCATCTTCAACGAGTTTTTGCTCGAGCCAAAATGGCGGGGGACTCGAGTAGTAGTACTTCCAGAGAGCTTGATCAGACACCAACATGGGCTGTTGCTGGTATTTGTGCTCTTCTCATCATCATCTCCATCTCCCTTGAGAAAATTCTTCACAAGATCGGAACTGTAATCACCTCATTATTATTACTTTTCTTTCGAATCCGCGTCAAGCAAAAAATTTCATTCACTTTATCACAATTTTTTCTAATATGATCCATTCTCCTAAATTTTTTTTGGGGTCTTGCAGTGGTTGACTAATAAGCACAAAAATGCTCTATATGAAGCTCTTGAGAAAGTTAAAGCAGGTGAGACCTTCAAGTTTTTGAAAATCATCTGTCTTTTGTATTCGAGCAGAGGCTGCGACGATGAAGCCATTATTGTTAGTTGAACCATTTTTTTCGGATTGATGCAGAGTTGATGGTTCTTGGATTCATATCATTGCTGCTGACCTTTTTCCAAACATATATTCTCAAAATATGTATATCTTCAACACTAGCTGATACAATGCTGCCCTGCCCATCTGACGGAGTATCTGATGGAGAAACCAGTCATCGAAGATTGTTATGGATTGACCAGCCGCGCAGATCATTGGCTGCAACAGCTACTATAAGCTGTAAAAAGGTGAAGGCTAAATTAGTTACTTTATTTTTAAAGCTACTAAGTCATTATACTCTTTTGAATGATCTACGATGCTGATTAGCTTTGTTTTCGTCGATAGGGTTATGAGCCTATCATCTCCATCAATGGGTTGCATCAAATACACATCCTGTTGTTCTTCTTAGCAGCATTTCATGTGTTGTATAGTGCTTTTACTATGCTGCTCGGAAGATTAAAGGTACTTCAATTTCCCGTTTCTTAAACTTTGTCAAATGCATTTCTAAAGTGTCTTGCGACTTAAAACATTTTCAATATTCTGCTGAATAATTAGTTATCCAGACTCCAAAGCAAGATAAAATAGCATCGAATAATACCAGTCTGTGATATAAGTCTTTTGTGCGCAGATACGTGGCTGGAAGCAGTGGGAAGAGGACGCTTCCTCCAGTGACTCTGAGTTCTCAAACAGTAAGATGTCCTATGTATACGAACTTCTGAAAATGGCAGCAATGTCTACAAATCACTAACTTGTGTTTTTGACACTGGCACTTATCAAAAAGTTTTGTTCATTGCAGATCCCTCGAGGTTCAGACTCACTCACGAAACATCATTCGTGAAGGCTCACACTAGTTACTGGACGAAAGTCCCCTTTTTCTTTTTCATTGTAAGAATTACATTTTTTTAGCACCGAGTTTCATAAAAAGAAACCATTTTTGTCTAGCCAGATCCTCTTAGTTTTAGCTTATCATATGCACTTAAATTAATGGCTGCTGAATGATGATAAATACTTGGGGAGTAGTTTTCAGTTCTATAACAAAGTTCCATATGCTGCAGGGATGCTTTTTTCGACAATTTTTCAGATCTGTCAGCCGTGCTGATTATGTGACCTTGCGTAATGGATTCATCACAGTATGTTCACATAAGCTTGATATCGTTCATAAATTCCATAGAAAATTATCCAACTTATCATTTGCTAAATTTCTCTTCCTTAGGTTCATCTAGCACCTGGAACTAAATTCAACTTCCAGAAATATATCAAAAGGTCATTGGAAGATGACTTCAAGACGGTTGTGGGAGTCAGGTAGCAATAATATATGCACACATTGCTTCGTCTTGATTGATCGGGCATCTGTATCGTAATGTTGACTTTTACCCCAACTTTATTTTTCTGCAGTCCTGTGCTATGGGCATCATTTGTGATCTTCTTACTTCTGAACGTTACCGGTAATTAATCATCTTGTCTTTAAAATTATTCTCAGCTACTCAGAACTTATGAACTTAACCAATCTTCTAAATGAATTATTATTCTCTTTTTCAGGATGGCAGGCCTTGTTTTGGGCATCACTGATTCCTGTCGTTGTAAGGAACATTATTCTGTCAACAAGCAGGTTCCACATATTAATCAGGAAAAAAAAAATATTTACCTGACGGTTTGAAAAACTATCAGATAATTTTAGCGGTTGGAACGAAGCTTCAAGCCGTTATGACAAAGATGGCACTAGAAATCAAAGACCGACATGCTGTTGTTCAAGGAATTCCTCTTGTGCAAGGCTCAGACAAATATTTCTGGTTTGGCCGCCCCCAGTTAGTTCTTCATCTAATCCACTTTGCTCTATTTCAGGTACTTTTTAACATCTGCTGACTGGCTTTTTTTCTTGAGAATTCTTCTTTATATATTTGACTGTTTGTAAGTTGTAATTATGCAATTTTTTTTCATTTCAGAATGCATTCCAAATAACCTACTTTTTGTGGATATGGGTAATTTCTCCTTATCTATGCTCAATGGTAATTTTTGATTTCATTCATTACATACCGAAAATAATTATTTGTTTTATGTTTGCAGTATTGTTTTGGGTTGAGATCATGCTTCCACAGTAATTTTAACCTTGTTTTAGCTAAGCTCGCTGTTGGGTAAGTACTCACAGTTATTTTTTCTCTTCCTATTTTATATTTCATCTTCACCGTTTTGTATTTTTTTTTCTGTATTTCCTTTTCATCAAATAAAATAATATTTAGGACAAAAAATAGAGACTTAGCTGATTCATTTACATTATGTATAAATTTCTTTCAGGGTTGCAGCAATGTTTCTGTGCAGCTACATCACTCTCCCGTTATATTCACTAATTGTTCAGGTAACATAAAACTTGTCGGCTCATTTGTGATGAGAAATGTTTTTGATTCAATAAGTCTGAAGTGAGCATGTGTGCTGTGTCGGTAACTTGCAGATGGGTTCACACATGAAAAAATCGATATTCGACGAACAAACCTCCAAAGCATTAAAGAAGTGGCACATGAATGTAAAAAAGAAGGCAGGTGATAGCACTACAAGGTCCAAGTCTCCTACTGTCAAGGTCCTTGGAGGAGCAAATGTGCCGTTTTCAGCTACACTTCACGGAATCGATACCACAGGGGATTCGAAGGATATTTCAAACCACCAGTCTTCTCAACCGGACAACTTGATTATAAGAGTTGAAGATAACAGCCCAAATATTGAAATGACTGAAAACCAAAATGGAAATGGTGCACCTAGGCAATAAGACAAAAACACCCCAAGCTGGCAAGGCATAGTGTCATTCAACTGCTGGGTTTATACTTTTTGTGTACACTTGTTTGACACAGAGATAATATTAGGAAACTATTTAGTAGAATCGCTTGTATATTACAACACTACATGATGATTGATTATAAAAGCATACGAAATGGAACACTATATGAGCCAATTGTTGATGGTTATACATGGTTCACTTAAAAAGCCAACAAAAGGTTGATTAAAGAGAACGATTTTTTTTTTTAAACTTTGTTTATCATGAGGAAATACAGTATATTTTTTAAAAATTAAATCATAAGTTCACTTGAATAACTTTTAATTTCATTTTCTTCTTAGGCTTTCTCAAAATATAATTATAAATGGCCAATTACTACATGATACATTTTTAATACATAGTGTAACCATGTCAACGACAGCCTTTTGAAGTTACTTCTGTTCAGGAAAGTGCAATTTATCGAGTTTCGTCCTCGATCAGCTCAACTGAATTCTGGATTTTTGAAACTCGATGTACTCCCAACTCGATTGCATTCGGTGAGGGGGTATTTCCGTTGGCTGTAAGCAACATGTTGATGTCTAGCTACTATCATCCATCACGAGATCAATTCGTTAAGGTATGTATGCGCATTCACATAGTTCAAGCAGATCGGAAATGCTAGGCAGCTTCATGACGCAGCTGCACGCCCTTCTCCACGAGGCATTTTCTTTGTTGCAGCTGCAAATAAATGGATGAAACAGATTTATCAAGAGCACAATTAAGAACAAAGATTATAAACTCCCCAATGGTATATTGATTGTAAAGAATAAAATCATATGCCGGTAATCAATAAACAAATGCTGAAATTGAGAGTGGATGACAGACATACCATCTTCAACATCTTTCAACTGATAATAATGTGGCGCAATCTCCACAAGCCACTCGGGCTTGAGTTCTGTCACCTGTGAATTCCATTACGATATGGAAAATTCATTGTTAATTACAAATAATATATATAAACGGAACTTTAATGCTTAGCATTAGAGAAAAGTTAACATACTTGTCTCATATATTCTTTCGTGGTCAGAACCAATTCATGATAAATAACCCATCTTGGAAGAGCCTGAAGAGAACAAACCAATACTGATGTTACTTTATCGGTCATTATATATTGGACAATAAAACATTAGAGATAATGGACAGAATTGCTGCATACCTGAGCTAAGCCCGAACTGGGGTGTATATGAACAGTTTGTGGATGTTTTACAGTCCGATAGGATCCATTCTTCTGCAACCTAGCCGAATGTGGAAAGAATCCTGCACAGAACACGGATCAGACCAGAACTGCACAAAAATTCTCACTTTTAAAGCTGCGAGTCATCATGAGTTGAGGAGGTGCCATACCTGATGTGATGGACTTTTTTATGGCATCAACCTCGTTGGGGTTAGAGGTGAGCTCAATCTCAACCCTCTCTAAGAGGCCCTCTAATTGGTCTCTAATATCTCGTGCACGTTTCATGCTCCTCACCTGTTTAATGTTGAAACATATCAAATTAAAGAACTAACTGAAGATATGAAACTTAAGAACTGTGCAATAAAGATTAATTAGATATCCCAAAATGAGAAAAAAATAACTGAGATGAAGTGATTAAATGCTACTTATTGCGCAAAGACGTTTACCTGTATATAATTTTCGTAACACCACTGTGTAGAGAAGTTTGTTTCACTCCACGAACTGTAAATCTGCAAAAAAAATCAAAACATGTTAACTGTCATTGCACAGCAAACAGAAATTCAACAAGCAGCAGAAGAAATAAGAACATAATTATTACACAGCAGATACGCCGCTCGTCGTGATTGATGCGGATTTCAAGGTTAAGAGCCATAAGTATGAGAGACATCTTGATAGAGGAAATAAGGAGACGATTAATATATGCAAGGAAGAAATAACCTTGAGTAAGGCAATGTGATCCCCCACGTTCCCGGTGTGAAAATTCATCCTCGCATTATCAGCATGAACTTGCTTGTCTTTAGGACGATAGAATATTGAGTTCCCAACTGATAACATGGCAGCTATGGATATTATTTCATCCGAGCACTTGTATTTGTCTGATGCCACTATCATCTTGGATAGCATCGGATCCAGCGGAAATTCTGCCATTCGTCTACCAACCTTCGTCAACTCACCAAGTTTATTCAGTGCACTCAGAGCAAACAGAAGTTCCAGAGCCTTTAGTAAAGCTTCAGCTGGTGGAGGATCCATGAAGTCGAAATTTATCAAGTCATGTATACCCAGACTTTTGAGCGTAAGAACAACATTAGCTAGATTCGTCCGCTGAATTTCAGGTACAGAATTGTCATCCAAGTCGTTGTAGTAATTGTAGGCAGTGTATAATCGATAGCATTTTCCAGGGCCAGTTCGTCCAGACCGACCAGCCCTTTGCATAGCTGATGCCTTAGAAATAGGTGTAATAAGCAAGGACTCCATACCAGTTCGAGGATTGTAAGACTTAGTCTTACAGAAACCAGGATCAATGACGTATTTAATACCATCAATAGTCAATGATGTCTCAGCTATGTTGGTAGCTAATATAACTTTTCGAGCTCCTTCAGGAGTCTCTTCAAAGATTTTAGCTTGCAACTCTGTGGGTAAATTTGCATAAATAGGGCATATGATCAGTTCAGCAATCTTTGTCCCCAACCCACGAATCCGATGTTTGATAACTTCTTCCGCAGTTTCAATTTCTTCTTGGCCAGTAAGGAACACTAGAATGTCACCGGTAGGCTGGGTGACATGAATTTGAAGAGCAGTGACTATTGCAGCATCTAAATAATCAGCTTCTGGAGCTTTTGTGAAATTAATTTCAACAGGAAATCGCCTCCCAGGAATTTTAAAGATGGGAGCGGAGTCAAAGTAATCACTGAATTTTTCTGCATCAAGAGTGGCACTTGAAATGAGTAGCTTGAGATCGGGTCGGAAGCGAGATATATCCTGAAACAATTTATCACAAGGGTTTGAACAACAATTTCCAACAAACTTCAAGACTCAATTCTGGTAATGTAAACAGCAAAAAAACATATTATATTGTAATTATGTTTACAGCAAAAGAATCTTAAACAACTATACATTGCAGCTTTAACTTTGATGGGCGGCTGGCTATCTTTCAATAAATGCCTTTTAATTGCGAGGACCGCGATCGTGTACAGCAAGCAGTGTTTGTGAATAAGCTATCGAAGCTTGTCTTATCCATAAACCATCAGTTTACAAGTTATATAAAGAACATATAATAAATTTAGTAGATGCAGGTTATAACTCGAAATAGTTTAGACAGTCTTCCCCCTAATCCTATACCCATCATTACCTAACATTAGGATTAAAAGCCCTCCCTCTGTTTTATGTACTTTCTAAGTAAGAGCCATGTCACTATGCCACATTCACTAAAATAACATAAAAATCAATTTCAAAATATATCTTCATGAAGATCGACCATATAAAAAAAATTTAAAGACAAAGTCCATGATTAGGCATGAACTTGCCTTGACTAAACCGAACAAAATATCAGTGGAAAGTGTTCTTTCATGAGCCTCATCTACCATCACGACGCTGAGAAAAAAAAAACAGAATTAAACAAGTGAGCGGTCGGCAGGAAAATTTAAAATCAAAATAACAGTTATGTTAAGCCTCCTACCTGTAGCTGGCTAGATCTGGTTCCCCGAGAAATTCACGCAACAACATCCCATCAGTCATGTATTTCAACACTGTTTTCTCCGATGTACAGTCTTCAAATCTGATCGAATACCCAACCTGAACACCATTTTTGATATGTCTTACTTCAAGGCAAAACATAGATCAAAAGAGAGGAGTGGCTCAAATTATTTGATAAAAAAACCCAACCTCATGCCCGAGTTTAACACCCATCTCTTGAGAAACTCGAGCAGCAACACTCATGGCTGCAACCCTTCGCGGCTGAGTGCAACCAACCTGCATAAAGAAACCTAGATTAATAAATACTCTGCATCTGTGATTGATGCATGATTTTCCATGAGCACACCATCAAACAGATTTTATAACCCATTATCCTCCAACACATACCTGAATTTACCTACACAGGTTGAATATGTGCATTTATCTGGGCATGTTCATCAAGTATGTATTTAAATCAACTTCAAGACACTCAAAACCATTGATATCACCATAGAATATATGTTAGAATTCAAGAATGCTACGTAATTCCAAATGATACAAGTTACGTGGTGATGATTCTCTCGCCATTTAAGTGTAACCTCAAATTTCTAAGAAATGTTGGTGTATCCAAAAAAATTGTAGCATAAAGTCATAAACAACAAACAATATCTTTTCAGAAGTGTCAAAGTAAACTAGCCTCCATAGAAGAAAGTGCACCCAGTTACCTTTCCCCGATTAGTGTAACCAGCCTCGTGCAAATACTGTGGTATTTGAGTAGTTTTCCCAGAGCCAGTTTCCCCGACAATTACTAGAACCTACAAGTTAACATTCATCGTAATTAGTCTAATATGTCACCAGTATTTTATTTTTATAGCCTTAACTGATATACAATTTATTTCAATTTTTCATTATAAGTCCACACTTATTGAATAAAGGAATCTAGATATAAAAAATCATAATAAAATACCCACTACAGTTTCATTTGAGCCCATGTAGGTGCTCTCTAGTCTAGGAAGTAATGCTAAAATGGAAATGATGATGATGATTATTGCACACGTACTCATTTTAAGTAAGAACTAAGAAGATAAACCACACAAATGTAACGACAGCCATGCCAAGCTATTACAGCTCGGAAGTGGATGCTTAGTCAAAGCCAACAACACTGTTTTAAGATTATGAAGCACACAAACCTGGTGCTCTTCGACAGCTTGGAGCAATTGCTCTCTGTACGGATATATAGGTAAAGTTTTCCGGTCTGCCTGAAATTGAAATAAAATAAAATAATCCCAATAGGCACTAAAACATATTGATTAGTTCCCAGGATTAAGGCATCATGTTGGCAAATTTCTATCGAAGTAGCAGCATTCATTCTATCAAAAAGAGGGTAAAGTTCAACAAACAGTGCCTATGTAATATATGTTATACAGATGGCCCCAAACGCGGAGGAGATGTGAGATGGTTCACAATTCATTTTTGTGATATAAAACAATCATTCTCAAATCAACAGACGAGAACGGTGCATAAATGAACCAGCAATACAAAAGATACAAAAGGAAACTAAAGTGCATACCTGAAGCTTCTCAAGCTCCGATTTCTTTGAGTTCTCATGTAACTCAGACGGCAACTCAGTATCAAACTGCACCACAGGCGATATTGTTTTGAAATCGGAAAAAAATTACTACAACAGAAGTCTATTTCTGGTGGAGCAAGAAGCTTATGTCAGAACTCAGAATACTAAGAACTAAGGTGAAGAAAAACATACATTATCTCCTTCCATCACGGATTCCTTGATAAAATCAATCTGGTCTTCAAAAACTAACCTGCAAAAGTAATTAGGTCATCAAAGTGAGTAATGTTTTAACTTTGCAACACAAAAACCTATTTTGTGAGTTAACAGAAAGAACATTCAATGGTTGTTAACAGTTAGGTTAACACACCATTCTAAAAGATGAATGCAAGAACTTACTCATAGTTATTAGACTCCACTTTCTTATTTTTCGACCCATATTTTGCAGACGCATTCCCTGCAAAACGATGCATTTTGTATTAGGATCTCAACAACAAAAAAATGTTCACGGTAGCATATGAGATTCCAAGATTTTTGAATTTACGCATTTGATGCTCCTCCCATGCCTCTTGCTCGGCAAAGGGGTTCATCTTCTCACCGGCGCCGTCATCCCTACATGTAAATCATCCTTATTATTGTAGCACTTCATAACTAGGTGATGTGAATCTCACATTTCAGATTGAAAACAACCTGTAGCGTGCCATTGCTACCGAAAATCTCTTCTCTTGATTGACACCACCATCTACATCATACGCTTCTGGCATCCTATACTGCAATGATATTTATGAACGGGGAATCTTAAAGTAGAGTGCAATGCATTAAAATAACTATAAAAGAAAAAGGATGGTCAATCAAACAGTAGCCATAAAGCCACTACCAACCACTTAGTCACAGTTTCTTTCAATGCTAGGTACTTGATCAAAATTTGGAATCCAGAACGACTAAAGTCACAAGAATGCATTTATAATCGTCTAGCAACATATGAGAGTGTCATAGAATGTCAATCATGCTACTCTAAGGATGTCATTACGGTACCTCATTAATGTTATCATCTTCTTTGGACCGCTTCTCTGCCAGCTCAAGTATTTCTTTCTTGTATCTGTGAATAAAATTCCAAAAAATATAGCTCTTTTTAGGCAACAAATTGTATGTTGATAGAAATGGCATTCTTGGAGGCAAACCAGCATAATAAGCTATCATCTACTTAAAATAAATATACAGGACACTGATCAGTTGTTCAACCACTACAAGTTTAGCTAAGTAGAAAATACTTAAAATTAAGAAAATATAACAAACCGAGGCGTTGATACAGCACAAGTTTCCAAGAGAAAGAAAGTGGGTAGCTATCTTGGAATGGCATGTCTTAAATAACATCAGGCGAGGAATGTGTGGACTCGTACTTCATGCAACTTCTATGATTGATGGATGTTTCAGAGAACGTTCATCCAGTTTATGAGGTATGGCGTAGAACAAAAGAGAATCTACCGCGAGTTGACACCCAGTTAAAAGCATAGCAGTTCAATATGCTAAATATGAATAAAAACGCAAACACAGGCAATGCACACCAGACTAAAACATGGCAGAACAACAATTGAGAAAACCATAAAATATCATAATGGCAACTAAATGTTGTCGCATGAAACAACCTTATAACGGTTGCCTAATTGGTTAATCTGCATCTTTTATGTCATATTTTAAACATAATGGAGATTATATGCAAACTCCATGAAGCAGGCCAATATGTATGAAGCACATCAGACAGAGAAACAATGCATTTTTTACCTGAATTCACGTAGCTCTGCTTCAGTTAGCTTTTGCCCCTCGAATAGATACATTTCATCTTCTATCGCGTCTCTGTGAGAAATGGAAAATCATCAGCGTCGGTTTTCAACATCTACGTTTCGGTGCTACCCACAAATCATCTTTTTGAGTTATAACCACTGATGTATATCTACCTCAACTCATCCAATTTCTTTTGCTCCCTTTTCTTCAAATATTCTTGCCTTGAGACTTTCCTAAAACAATATTGCCGATAAACATTGATGAGCTTCGTTCAAGCAGGATATTAGGAAACAAGCCAGAGAAATCTCCCTCAAATGGAGGGAACATATCATAATGGACAGCATATATACAGTGTCCATCAAGGTGTTGCATAATTGTACATAATTATACAATAACGAAACATAAGTGAAACGAGCAGAATATGGGCTGGTAACAGAGAGGGCAACGAATTTGGACTAATTCAACCAGATGCCCCCCATAAAAATGCATACGTTTCCATAAATTCAAAGTTTAATAGGCTACACTGAAATGGCAAACCTCAAGGTATCTGTTGAATCTTCTTCTAAAGCTTTAGATCGTCGAATTGCTTCTTCTGTAAATCAAAATGCATAGTGAATCACATTTTAAAATACAAAAGAAACAAAAAAAAAGTCAATAAAAATGTGTATGTAGGTTCTGATAAAAATACCTTCCTCCCTTTTAGAAATCTTCTGCTCCATTAGCTGTTTATAAGAAAAAATGTTACAAGCTAACATCAGCATGAACATATTCAAAGCACATAACATTGATATTTGAATCACACAATTTAAAAATAGCCCTCAAAAGATTCCCTATTTGCTACGAAAATGCGGTAGAAGTTCACAACAGGGCATGAGACACATAAAGAGATAAAAAAACATAACAACTTATACTGATGTCAGAGACCATTGCCAGTAAAAAGCCTGAATAAAGCACAAAAAAAGTCCATAAACTGCAATGCTCCTCGCATAAAAAATAATACGTAATGGCACGGGCACTGGAAGAGCCAAACTCTTGAGTAAAACAGAACATGTTATGGTGATGGGATTTGAATAACGTTCCAGATTTATATACCTTACGAGTTCCTGCTGCATCTCGCTCTCTTAAGCTTTTCTCTAACTGTTCTCTCTCCCTTCTGTCGCGCCTTATTTCTTCATCTGACTGCTCTCCATCAACAGTGAGACCAGAATAACAATAATATGGTGAGGTTCCATAATGATATTCTTGAAATTCTACAAGACCAAAAACATACAGTCTAAATGACTCGAAGCAAACATATATGCTCTTAATTCTCAGGGGCATTCTATAACAACTTAGTCAAACTACTATACCTCGGCATCCATGTCGTCATCTTCATCATCATCATTAGAGGTACGCCTCTTAACCCTTCTTTCTTCTTTTTCTTGCACCTTTACCTGCGCCGTTACAATCCGTATCGAAAGATAATTCTATCAGCACTATGATTGGACTAATAAGATATTAGATATGCATATATTTCTTTAGAGAAAAGGGTAATGATATGCCTCTTCATCATCCTCTTCTTTATCAGTATTTTTATTCGTCCTAAATCGCTTCTTTTTTGTGTTATTTTTTGTAGAATGAGATGATTCCGCAATAGGCGGTGCATTAGCCTCGGCATCCTCCTCATCAGCTTCCAAAATGGCGTAAGTCTTCTTGGCTTGCAAGGCGGCCTCTCTCTCTTGCTTCTGATAGAGCTGGTATAGACAGTGACACAGTCTTGAACAATCTTTGAAAAATTAATATGCAACAAACTTATAAATTTGACATTGGTGATGTCACTCACATTCATCCCAGAAGCCTTGTGCGGAGCTTTAGAAAACAACTCGTCAGCAAATCTCCGTGTTTCTACTGATGAAGACAAACCACATTCCAATAGTCTTCCAGCAAGATCAGCACCAGATGATGCATTCTTAGCTGCAATCTCACACAATTATGAAAATCATTTTAGGGTATCTGACTTATATACAGTATACATGAATAATGGCAACTAGGGGGCGTTCAAATGTTATATCTATATGTCCTTAGAGTGTTATGTTTTTAAAGTGTTATATCGATTTTGATTGGTTGATGAAAAGAAGGGACCAATCAGAAGCGAGGAACACGGGGCTTACGGTGCACCTCCAAAGCATGGGGGTTGTGTGGGTGAGGGTGCACCGTAGTTACGGTGTTGCTTCTGATTGGTTCCTTGTTTTTCATTAACCAATCAGAATCGACATAATACATAACACAATAAGAAGCACATAACATTTGAACGTCCAGCATGGCAACTATTTACCATATTCATATCAAATTGCAAAATCACGTGAGCAATATAAAAGAGGAAAAGTGGAGATAACTAACACACTGAAATGACGTATTGTACAACAGCCGAATGAGAATAACCCATGAGAGTCATCAACTTGTCGGATACCCAAATTTTAAGGTCACTTTCACTTCCCATCTTTCACTGCATTCAAAAGCACAATTACATTCTGAATCCAGCACACAACGGTTCAGTAAATGACACATGAAAGACAACTACATAATATGCCATCATAAATCAGAGCAAAGTGCAAGATTAACAAGGAAACTAGCAAGCAACGAAAGAGCATATTCACTTGAATGAACAACACATGCAATGCATCTGATTGAGTTTTGCGCACATACCAGCTTGAGGGGGCCTTGTTCGACACCACCAACTTTTGTATCACAGTATAAATTAAGCTAACCTGAAAAACATGAGCAACGAATATCACAGCTGCCTCTCGTCATCAAGCACGTAGAGAAAACTGTCTTTACTGGACAACAATGCCTAGTTTACACTTAAAAAGAACACGAAAGTAAAACACCAGAAAGTTCGACCAAACCTCGATTTAACAAAACCCCAGAATCACAGAATTCACCAATCCTGGAAAAGATTCAATCTTCATAAACAACGGTTTCCAGAAACCTCAGGTTGTGTCGAAGAGAAGTTCACAACATTGAAACCCGGAATTTGGTAATTGGGATTCTATTCTGTGCCCTAATTCCGGACGTAATTGGGGCGCCTTTACTATAGCCCAACTCTATTCATAGCATTGAATTTTTAATTATAATTTTATTTACTTAATTACTTTTATTTTTCAGTGTACTATAGCTTCTCATATACCACGTACAATTAGAGGTGTCAAATAGGGCGGGCGGGCAGGTTAATGGACGGGTTCTTAATGGACAAGGGTTAATAGGGTTGAACCCTTTAAAACCCTTTTAGCTTAAAGGGTTACATGGACGGGTTCTTAATGGGAAGAGGGTTTAAAGGGTTGAACCCTTCAACCCTTTAAGAGCCCTTATAACCTTTTGAACTCTTTTAACCATTTTAAACATTTTTTTTTGCATGTCATTTTGAACTCTCATATCCCTTTAACTTTAATCCTTTTAACCTATTTACGCATTTATAACCCTTTTAACTCATTGGAGATATCTCGCCAATAAACCACTGTTACAGTTTTATAATCCAACCCGGCATAAAACACCAAGCTTCTTTGACAATTAACTACATGGATTTTTATATTGCTTTACGGATCTGGAAATCTGTATACAACACTCTCAAACACCAACAAGAAAACCAAACCACAAACATCAAAGTATTGTAAAATGTCTACTCCAAATTGCCATCTATTGCAACAAGGTAAAGGACTACGAGAATTAAATCCGGCTCGGTAATTAAATCAAACACCTTGCAGGCATCATTCACTAGCCCAAACGAACCATAAAACTCATTCGCTCCATCCACGACCAACAAAGCATGCAACTTTCTCAAACTGTTGACATTATTGCACAAACCAGTCTCCAAATCAAAAACAGTCGTTTCATGACAAATTAAATTAAAACGGAGAAAGTGACCTCAATCAGCCGAACGCCGAAGGGAGAGACCGGAGACGAATCGATCTCGTCTTGAATAATCGCAGACAGACGATAGAAGGATGGAGCACAGAGAGAGAGTGTGTCCGAATGCCGAAGGGAGAGACCGGAGACGGCGAAGAGACGAAACGAATGTGTTTTGTTTTGTGTTTTAAGTTTATTTTTAATATTAATTAAAAGGATTCTTAATGGGTTGGGGTTATCGGATAAAAATGTTTGAACCCGTTTATAAAAGAGTTTTTAATGAACAGGGTTTGTTCAATCCTTTTATTAAAAGGACGGATTAACGGACGAATTTTAAAGGGCGGGTAAAAGACGGGTTGAAGGGTTTAGGGTTTGTTTGGCAGGTCTGCATACAATTAAAAATTAAAAATTAAAAATTAAAAATTAAAAATTAAAAATTAAAAATTAAAAATTAAAAATTAAAAATTAAAAATTAAAAATTAAAAATTAAAAATTAAAAATTAAAAATTAAAAATTAAAAATTAAAAATTAAAAATTAGAAATGATCCTAAGATGGCTCTTCAAAAAAACTCAAGCGATACCTTTGTGTCTGAATCCTAAAACCTACTAATTACTAGTACCAAAGAGTGCATATATCAATTAATAAATAAAGAAAATATCAACAAATATTAATTCCAATAAAAATAAAAATACATAAGTCAGTCAGTAGTTGTAGTATACATAAGTCAGTCAGGCCCTGTCCAATTGAACTTATATTTTCGACTTATAAGTTACTCTAAGTTAATATCAATCACTATAAGTTAATATCAGTTAAGATCATTCACTATAAGTTAATATCAGTTAAGATCAACTAAGTTAAGTTTCAGTTAAGTTAAATTCGATTGTTCCACCACCACCACTCTCCACCCTCCGCCGGTCAACGCCGGTCAACGCCGGTCAACGCCGGTCAATGGCGGCGGTCATCGGTCGGTCAACGGCATAGTAATGGCCGGCGGTATGAGGAGGTCCGGTTGCGGAAGAAATATAACTTAACTTACCTTTATAAGTTAACATAAGTTTCAGTTAAGTTAATATAAGTTAATATTAATTAAGATCATTCACTATAAGTTAATATCAGTTAAGATCATTCACTATAAGTTAATATCAATTAAGATCAACTAAGTTAAATCAAATATAAGTCAAAATGGACAGACCCTCACTAGTTGGAGTTATCATCATTATCCACCAAAGCGAATAAAACAGAAGAAGCATCGAGCTGCAGTTAAAGCTGCACATGAAAGCCAAAACCCTAACTGACCGACTCCTCCGATCCGTTGTTTATGATTGATAAATGAATGGCTCCTCGAAGACTCCTCTCCTCCTCTAATTCTTCTTCATCCGTCGTCGCTGAAGCTCCCGAGGCTCTCGTAACCGTAGAATCCGACTTCGTAGTCATCGTCGCCGCCCTCCTATGCGCTCTCATCTGCGTCGTCGGTCTTTTCGCAGTCGCACGCTGCGCCTGGCTCCGCGGTAACACCACCACCACTGATCACTCCTCCGCTTCTGCTAACAAAGGTCTCAAGAAGAAGATTCTTAACTCCTTCCCTAAATTTGCTTTCGACTCGAGCAACAACCGATTCGAAGACTGCGCCATCTGCCTGGCTGAGTTCGTCGACGGAGACGAGATCCGCGTGCTGCCTCAGTGCGGCCACGGATTCCATGCCGAATGTGTGGATACTTGGCTCGCGTCGCACTCGTCGTGTCCGTCGTGCAGGCGGATTCTTGTCGCGATTAGGTGTCAGAAGTGCGGGCATGTGCCGGCCAGAGCTGCTGCTGCTGCTGGTGCTTCGACAATCGACTTGGTGCTTTAGAGATGATTTTATTTAATAACAGCAAAGCAATGTTGTGCTGCTGTTCGTATCGTCCAACTCCAACGCTGTCCGATGGTGAAGTTTTTCTGGATCTATCTTCTCTAAGGTACTTTTTGTTTATAGAAAAAGCAGCTTTGTTATATTGTTATCGGACTGGCAGCAAGCAAGCATCAATATGTGATTTTAACAGGATTAGATCTGGTGGAATTGAGGTGTAGAAAACAATGAATGTGTGTGTTCACATGTTAATTTGATTAAATGCAATGAATGCAGCACCAGGCCAGAGTTTATCCAGAGTTTCTATTTTGATATTTGTATATTTTCATTGCATATTGTTAAGACAGAAGTTTCTATTAGTATGTGTAATGATAATGGATTGAAAAACAAAAGAAAAGTATCATCATTACATCTATCTTTACTCTTAAAGATTTAAAGTGTGGCATCAGTATTTTGAGTGACAGAAAGGCGACTACTTTTTGCTACATGACTTCAAAAAGACAGCTTAAACTTGTCGATGCCTAACGTGTCTCTGTGTCATAATCATAAATGTGTCTGTTTAGCTAAAGGGCAAGTGGCTAGATTTTGACGTAGTGGAGGAGGTGTGCAATTTCCACACCGCAAATAAATTTGAATATTTCTGAAATTGAAATGCTGCGTTAAATATAAAAACAAAATATTTAAGCTGGATTTAGAAGTTTCTAATGATATATAAGTGCCTACCACCAGTCTCATTTAACCACTTACGCTCATTCCAGCGTCCAATTCTATATCTAATACAGTTTTCTCTTTGTTATTAGTCTGACCAAAATCAAACTGATGGAAGTTGTCTGAGTATTTTCCGAACATTCAGTTGGTCCCTTTTTTGTAACAATGAAAGTAAAAGCATAGCATTCTGTTAATCAAAGGATCAAATGCTACAAATGCTGATTGTCATCCCCAACTCATGACCCTCGTTCTTTTCTTCTTCATGTAATCATTCATGTAATCATCCACCTTGCCCGTTCATGTCCCTGATCTGATCGATCAAGGTGGATGATTACATTAATGATTTCCGGACCTGGCTGAGCGCTTCCTACTCGTGCGGGCGTCATGTGCATTGATGCGTTCCAGTGGAACACAATGGAGTCGGACAAGGCTAAGTCTGAGATGGAGAAGGCAATGAAATCAGCCATGGAGCTGACCAGTAATGCTTTAGCTATGGACCATAGTCTCGTCATACCGGCATTCATCCAGGTTTGGAACTCGTCATAGCTAGGCGCTGGTGGACACAGAGATTGGGACGTTCAACGAGCCCGAAACCTTCCCTATTTGGTTCACCATAGCCTATGGTGAACCAAA
Source organism: Rhodiola kirilowii (assembly GCA_033675215.1). Classification (NCBI taxonomy): domain Eukaryota; kingdom Viridiplantae; phylum Streptophyta; class Magnoliopsida; order Saxifragales; family Crassulaceae; genus Rhodiola; species Rhodiola kirilowii. Next base: position 384,434 of record CM066203.1, read on the forward strand.
TTGGGAAGGTTTCAGGCTCATTAAGTCCCAATATATGAGTCCATCAGCTGCCGCCGCCCCCCTGTCACGAGTTCCCAACCTGGATGAATGTCGGTATGACGAGATTTTCGAAAGCTCCTGCTTGCAAAAAAACATTAGGGCTGACGACATAGTGGTCAAAGATGGGTCTGATCAATACACCAAAGTGTCAGATGCCGCCGAGAACATCCCATTTAGACCTGACAATAGAACGTACATTATCTAAGTTAAAGCCGGAATTTACCACGAGCATGTGACCATCGAGAAAAAGCACAGTCACGTTATTATTATTAAAGACGGTCCCGATCAAAATAATATCACTGGAAGAATGAGCAAAAAGAACGGTGTTGAAATTTGCTGGATCCTTACTGACCCATTAGATAGGTTTGATAGTCATGTCTTTGTAATCAAAATATAAACTAGCAAATCTTCTACCTCTTGATGCAAAATATAGTCATGACTGCACCCACCAGACATATTGACCCAGCAGAACAGAAACAATAACTTTCGCTATCATCTTGGATTTTTGGCAGCAAGGAAACCTAGCGCCTCTCTCGTCCCAGACCTGAATGCGCTGGGACGAGAGAAGCATAAAGAGTCCCAGCAGGGTTAGGGGAAATGGGAAGATATAATTGAAGCAACATTGGCCTAGTTTATATATATATGGAATTTCTAAAATTGCATCAAAGGAAACTTCTCATTTCTGACCGCTTTACCCGGTCAATTGCCCTCTGCAACTATTAATAGGGACCTTCAATTGTTATCTACATTTCCACTTATTTCAGCTCATTCTTCAGTTTGACGCAAAATATGTGGATTCAAATACCCTACTACGGACCTCAAGTATCAGGAACGTCCCTGTTTTTCAGACGAATGAGCAAATTTTAATATATATTACGTACTTGTAGGGTATTTTGAGATTTTCAAAATTATGCAAAGAGCTTTTGAAATTTTATAGCTTTAGAAAAAGCAATCTGGAGAAAACTCAGCTCAAAAGTATAAACCTTATGTCCAAAGTCAAGGAAGTTTTGTTAGACGTTGACTTCAAATAAATCTGCATCATATTGATAGTACTGAATCTATGAAAGGGACTTCAATCAGCCCCAAACTATCTTTTGACAATTTTGCTTCAGGAGTTAGATTTCGGTAATGTAGATATGATCGTTCCAACGTCCAATTGTATATAGTTTTATCTTTGTTAATAGTCTGACTGAAATTAAACTGATGGTAGCTGTCCAAGTATTTTCCGAACATCCGTAATTTCAATTGGTTCCTTTTTTGTCCGCATAAGAACAATGAAAGTAAAAAAGCATAGCATTCTGTTAATTAATCAATCACGTTGATCAAAAGTTCAAAAAGACAAGAAGAAGAAGAAGAAAAAAAAAAAAAGTCTTTGGTAGCTCTGAACTCATAATTTCCTTTGACTTCATGACATAGATAATTACTTACTGATGATATATAAATAATTACGGAGAACAACGATCATTTTGTATATTAATTTTTCTAGTTCTGCTAAAAGTCCCATTGTGTTTGCTAATTAACTTCTGAACAACCATGTGCTACGCAAAGATTCAACAGCTTCACGTTACTGGATTCAAAGGAATTAGGCTGAAGTGTGGGAGAAGATTCTCAGTTCAGACGCTACGGTCTAGGCTCAATTACTTCTTCAGACATGTTCTGAGGTCATTGGTTCGGGCCTCGAACAAAAGTTGTTGCAGGAGGAAAATGGAAGTTCAAAATGGCAGCAGTACTGGGAGGAATATTGTGAAAGAGAGTCAGAAATGCAGTAGAGGTAGAGATATAGACGAGGTGTTCTATTCGGAAGCCATTGCTGACTGCTTGGAGTTTATAAAGAGGTCATCATCTGTTTCTGATATTGAAGAAGATATAACAAATAGTAGTAGCAACAGCAACTGTAAGTTGTGAGACTGTGAATTCCTGATTGAAAATGTTGAATGCCATGAATATTATTTATGTATTTTCAATCATCGGCAGATTTTTCTAATTGAATTTTAGATTATCAGCAAATTTAGACTTTGAATTTCATTTATGCCCTCAAAACAGATATCAACTGTAGCCAAACTATGATCATCTTTTTTGCCTAAAACTCATTGTGATGGTTCTGAAAGAAGGAAAATTCCAGTAAAGGAAATTGAGAAAAAAAAAATAACTTGACTTTAGGAACAACTCGTAGCTTGATCGTTAAACAAACTCGTCCAACTACGCTAGAAATGCTGATTGCCATTGCGGCTCATGACCCATGTTCCTGTGCAGAATCACCACCAGTCCAATAGCTCTTCGTTGCCAGAAGAATTTTTTCTGGATTGAAAGGACCGCTTTCGTGGTCCATGATCTGACTCCGCCATTTCATCCCATCGGTGATGTCTTGAATCTTCACAAGAACTTCCACCGTGTCCCTGAATATGACTGTCCCCTCTGGCCTTAAAATTCTGTCCATCTCCAGCAAAATATCCGAAATGTCACACCTGCCAAACATCACAAACACACAAAATTTCTTCATATCCTCTAAAATGTTAGCAAGAGTGAAAAGATAAAATTGTACAGTTATTACCTATCTTGGTATATGCTGAATACGCCACCAGCGTGGATAAGGTCATATGTTCGAGGATACGTGGAAAAGGCTTCGCACCAGTCCTGGTAAGTACCAATGAAGCCACGCTCATAGATCACGCCTAGCGTGTCCAGGTTCGAATTAGCTGAAACAACGTTCATCACCCACACTGGATACTTCAACAATGCAGCGGCGAATCCTCCCAGGTAAGCATTCATATCCATCACATTTCTGAACCGGCCTTGAGCTAAGGAGCCAACAATATGATTGTAATGTGCTACCCTCTCCTTCCATATTTCATTGTCTTCTGTAAACTTTTGGGCATTTACACCTTTCACCGAGCCACTCGTGATTCGAGGAGGAACAGCCATAGCGCGTTCTGGCCATTTCTTCAACTTGCCACCAGCAACTTCTTCAGAGCTGCTTACCTCTGGCAGTGGTGTAATGCAAGTATCCATTTTCTTGTACCTTTGGTTTCACAGTTCGAAAATATTTATTTTGAGATGAAATTTATATAAAGAGCAAATAACGCAGCTTGTAAAGTAAAAAAGGTAACTGAGTGAATACCAAGCTGCGTCGGGATTTTCAGACTTGCATATATGCGGTGCTTTATAAATCCTTCTGCTCTTAACACATTCAACGTGATTGAAGGGCTTCTGCCAAATCGCAAGATCATCTTTTTCTATCACTTTTTTCCAACACTGTTTCTTCGCAACATCCTCTATGGCGTCTTGCTCTTGTTTCAGATCCTCTTGGGTCCTTTCCCAACCTTTCCAATATTTCCTCCAGCGGATCGGAGGGCCTGAGAGAATCCAATACCCACCTGGCCGAAGAACTCTGTCAACTTCAAGCAGGAACAATCCATCTGCACAGAGATTTTAATTTTTACCACAACTCAGATGACTATGAAAAAAAGGAACTTATTGATGTATCACCGAAAAAATGATTTTAATTTTGGTTATCTTACCGTACTGCTCCCAAGGTATCAAGCAACGCGAACAATGTGCCATGTCAAAGGACCTTGCAGGGTAAGGAAGCCTCTGTGAAGCCATGACGCCGATCATAGCAGGAACTCCTCGCTCCAACGCAAACTGGACTTGAGCTTCATGAGTGTCTCTTGGTGCGAATGACATTGCCAAAATGTCTCTCTTTAGTAAATAAGCTCCCCAACTTGCCACCTTCACAAGTTCATAAATAAAAAAAAAAGGTTCCAAGATGGAATGCAAAAAAGGCAAACTTTTTTATTATCGACTGGCTAAAATAGGTAAACTAGGCAAAAGAAGACATTAACTTACACCACATCCAGTATCAATTGCAGTTCTGATTTTTCCATCAGTAAGAGGAATAAGCTCATTGATGTCATCAATGTAAGCATCAGCTCCGCGGGGGAACATGGTGCCACCACCAGGGAATCTAAAACGATCGCCCTCAACTTGGATCCAGTTCTGTACAGCTTTTTCAATGCTAAGCTCCTTGTGAGGTATGTTATCATACCAAGCATAGTCTCTACTCTGAGGCCACTTGAAAGGCGCTTTGTATCGAGGTGGCGCTGGAATCAAGCAACGTAGCTGTTCTTCCTTTGTAGGACAGTGCCTCTCTCGATACTTCAACATGTCCCGGTCAAATTTCCTTGACCTTACCGGATCTTGGCAAGGAGTGTATTCACTGTATGACATATCACATGGTGGGAAAGTCTTCGAGGCTTGTTTGTCCTTGATCTCTATCCCATGGTGGCTTTCAAAGTCCAATGTGACATCATTGTCGGATGATGAAACAGAAACAGACTGATCAGTTGATCCATTTGCATCATCATCACACCCAACTCTTTGGTAAACCTCTGATTGAGTAGATGGCACTGGACTAGTACCTTGCCAAGATCCCAAGAGGTAAAATAACACGCAGAGACCGGTGGAGCCTAGGATCCATATTAGACGCTTTCTCTTTGCTTCGAGCTGATGATACTTGGGAGATCCAGTGTTTTCCTTTGCCATATGTAAATTAAATCCTATCTCTTGTACTCGAATATTTACTGCTATTCATGAAGCCATTTACGCGCGCTCCTACAGTCACTGCCAAACATTTTATCAGTCTCTACACATAAAAAAATTTGACAAACACAATAAAAATGAGATGAGACTAAATTAGTGATGAATACCTTCTGGCACCAAGGGAACAAGTCTACGTAGAGCGGTATAATATTCAAATATCGCTCAAACTTATTTCTAATACAAAGTGCATTTTGAGTGTAGAGGGAGAGAAATGGGATACCTGCAGAAGGGGAATTTTTTGATGGAAGACAAAGGAGAGAAAACAGAAAAGAAGATTGGTTGGGTAATTTTGAGTTAAAGGGGAGAAGAATGTGCTGGTAGGGATTGGAGGTGTATAATCTCCATCAATCCTATTATCTGGGATGAAATGAGTGGACATTCATTCATTCAAATGTGTGGATAAGTGACCATTTTAGCTCTCCATCCCTACTATCACTCTCTTCTTTTACTTTCTATTTTTGTACTGCCATTTTACTCCGTAGCAGTTTGTTGTAAAGAAAAAGAAGTAGTGACGTTTAATTGGTTCGATTGCGAAAGTTGAACCGAATCATCACCTACAAAACTGCAATTGAGCCGAGAGTAGTTTCTTAATTTTGGCCCTAACCGGTTCAATTAGAAGCGTCTGCCGCCCTCAAAGCAAGAGTGTGGTGTTGCGTCGGGTGGCCGATCGGAGCTGTGATTACTTAGGAGAGAAATGTGGTTCGCGAGTGGCGGAGGTGGAAAAACCCTAGCGACATTCGTGAGGTATTTTTCGAGAGAACGTGCAGTGAATGTTAGGAAGATTAATCCGAAGCTGCCGCCACAGGAAGCTTCTGCAGTCGCTCAGAATCTGTATCAAGTTATCAAGGAGCGCGGTCCTCTCACCGTCTCCGGTACTTGGACTCAGGCTCAGGTACCACCACTCTTTTGCTTTACTTTCCATCTTAGTTTGAGATTGTGTTTCTAATTGAGACGTAGCAGATTGTTGTTTAAAATCTTTCATTTTCAGTTATGAATAATGGAATTGATCCGTCAATTTTTTGGAAATTAGCAGTTGAATGAGCTCATGCGTTAGTTAAGGAGATAAACCACCTGCAAAATTGTATTTCTTACTCGGATGTTGTTGATTTAAGAGATCCATTTGCTTCATCATTAGTTGTTTCATGCCTTTGCAAGACACAGCTGTGTATTATCTGCATGTTTCGTTTAGTGTACTTAAATACACAGCAGTTTTAACTTTTATGATGTGCATTGAGCATGTAGTTGAGATGTTGGATTTCACTTGCAAATTGCTAGTCAAAGCTTATCTAAAATAGAATGCGTGTGAAAGATTAAGCAAATGTGTCTACATTCCTTTTGTAGTGGTTTAGATGAGATTTTGGTGCCTTCTCCACATTAAAATTTTCAGTTCTTCACAATTGACTGTCAACTGTACAAACTTATAGTGGATCGTTTAGATTGAAAGAATGGTTACTCAGGCCTGGACAATCACATTATTGCACTTTTTGAAGTGTTTATTTATCTAGCTTTTTTTGTTGCAGAATTTGTTTGATCTAATAAGAAAATATTAGTACTTTATGGCTTAGCATTCACATAAAATATACGCAGAGAACTAGCAAGTTTGTTGAGTTGTTCAAAAGGATAATTCATATGACATGCTATTTGATAGTTGTTTTACAAATATTTGCACCACTGTATTACATCCTTAACTTTTCTAATCTCTTTTTTTTCTTAACAAATGCGATATCAGGATGTGATGTCTAGTTGTAAATGCCAGAATTATTTAGCTTGAAGTTGTATTCATTTTGCTCCGGGATTCCAGAGATCAATTTGTTTACATCAAAGAATATTTATTGCATACACTGGTGAAATGATACGATAGTTTTGCAACTTAGGAAGAGGTCGTACTCGTACCTTAGTATATACTAGACACCTTGACCACTAGTTATGGTGTGTGGACACCATTCTAAATAGAATGGCCTATGGGCAGCTCAACCTCACTATACTGTGTATTTTATTCAAATATTTGTATAAGATTTTTAGCAACTTGTGAGTTGAGTCTCATAGTTCAAGAGGTCTGAAATATTCAAATGTTTTCGACAATGCAAGCATTATCACACCATTCCCCAAATCCTTAAGATTAGCCATCCCAGTTTACTCTTTTTGACAGTGCGAGCTATATCTCAGTTCTTTAGGTTGAAGGGTGCTGAAAATTGAAATCTTAGTCCACTCAAGTCCTAATGGATGTGGTGAAGCAAGTTGTAAATGTTCAGTTCACAGTCTAAAAACCCGAAATCTACCCGAAATGAATAAAGTTTCGCTCGTTCAAGAGAACCAGCCAACTTTACCAATCAAGGAATTGTACAGTCTGTTGCAGTTGGTTTCTGCTACTCATTTTGTACTTTTTCCATCATAAGTGAATTTATAATCTACTTTGGTGAAAGTATATATTAGTGACAGATACTTGTATATGCATTTAAAATGTTTATCCTGGACAGGATGCAAGTGTAGACGGATTAAACAGCAAAACCCACTTGAAGCTACTACTAAAATGGATGCAAGGAAGGAAAATGCTCAAGCAGTTTTGCCTCCATGCTGGTTCAAACAAAAGGTTCTTGCTATGTACTCTTCCCGAGGATCCTCATGTCACTAAAATGAGAGAATCTGATGATCATCCGCTGACACCAAAGCGTTCCAAGTCCAAAAAGAAGATCACAAAAAAGACAAAGTCAAAGAAATAGAAGTTGCGGTGGCTCTAAACCGTAAGTATCATAACTGATATCGTTATTGAGAAATGGAATGCATTTTTCAGTATACACTTGCATCAAGTTGTGCTAGCAATGGATTGGCCTACTTACCTTTGCCTTGTATCTAATTTCGAATAATGCTGATGTCGAGGACGATGAACCATTAAGCTACATCTTGAATTTCTTAGTTTCAGCCCTAAAGGCATACAACTTATATTTTTTAATAATGCTATAAGCACAGAATATCGTGCTTATCGAAGGAATAGATGATGTAAATATTCTTAATTCTTTTAAAACAAATTAAATCTTCAGTTAATCTATTTTACGTTTTTATAAACTTACTTATTTGCCCTTAGGAATTTAGTTTGTTAACGAAATTGGATGCATGTTGTACATATTTTTCAATAAAATTGGATAAACTGACACTTTCAATAGTATTAACTTCAATAAATAGACTATTTATTTTTTAAAAAATAGACTACTCATCTAAAAAAAATTCAATAAATAGACTCGTCTAAAGAATAAATTCAATAAAATAGACACAAAAAAAGGGATTATGTTTGATCATTGATGGCTACATCCCTTATCTGTTCAACAAAAAATCATTTGAATTTCTGTATATTAATTATTTATTCACAATTTTCCTGAAATTATTGATTGAATTTCTTTTTATATGTGTATAGGAAATTAGTAACATTACACTCTTACGTTTTGTTTAGAAAACAGGCATTAAATAAAATAAAATTACTAAAAAGACAATTCCCGTTTCCCAAAACCGGATGCAAATCCAATTCTAGGGGTTTCCAGTTTGGTCAAATTGCCTAAACCGTACACACCTCCCGATGACTCATCCATCCCTCTGCCTTCCATATAAATCCGTACCCAAAGCCGCCATCGTCGTCCCAATCAGTCTTTACACAAACTGGAGTCGCGCGTCTTCGATCGATCAAAGAGAAAGATGATTCAAGTGACAATAGTGGCGGGGATATTGGAGGAGTACACGCAATTGCTGTCTGCAGTCGTCCACCTCATGGTTCAAGGCGCACCTATTCCTCGCCGGGTTCGTCAGCTGATTCTCAGAAACCTTCCTTCCCAGCGACCTCCTGCTCCAACTCTGTCGCTGTGATTACACTTTCATGCCCCGCGGGAGCCGGATTCTATATGTTTCGGCTGCTGCTGTTTGATCTGACGTAGATATTTCATCGTGTATACACAAATATGAGTTTTTTTTTTTGACGGAGAAACTTTCTCATCTTTAAATCAATGAATTTAGAAATCAAAGCAATGAATTTTCACATTAAATGATATTGGAATATTATTAAGGAAAAAGTACGTATCGGTGATTTAAACTACCGTCGATTTTGAATTGAAGTTCCGAATTATTAATTTTTTTAATATAATCAATTTAGTAATTGAATCTTACGGCGTTAAATCAGCATTTAACTACATTTAAGTTTCCTTTTAAGCTTGGTTCAATTGCAAGAACTACATTTTTCTCAAGCAACCCTAATTGGAAAACACCAGAAACCATGGTGTTTTGATGGAAAATTCCACAGGTCCTTCCTCAGATCTAAAAACACAGATGAATAATCGATTAATTTTGAATTAGCTCCCATCCAAACAACTCAACCGTAGTTGGCAAGTTCCGCAGGCAATTTCGAGCTATGGTCGCCACTATCAAGTCGAAGAAAGTTCGTATCTCACTCGAATAGATCGGGCAATAAAATCGGTAGTGGTGGAAAAGCTGCGAAGGTGTATGCTTCATCGTCTTGACAAGCCTCAAAATTCTCGAAATCAATTTTGAAGTATGAGAAGGGCATTCGAAATCAAGCTTACATCCGAAGGCACCCGAAGTTTTTTTCGTTTCCACCGCTGGCGGCCATGGATTCCGACCATGGTATGTCTATCCGTTTTACTCCAACTCTTCCCAGCCTCGACTGGTGTTGGCGCGGACGGGTTCTGCCATGGTCGGAGTCCTTCCGACGGGGTCGCCAGTGCTTGTTTTGGGTCGGATGTACAGGCTGGTGCGGGTTTCGGAGTCGGCTTCGCGGGCAGCTGGTCGGTGGGGTGGCTTACGGCTTTCGGCAGGCGGCTTCTCTTTGTGTTTTCGGCTGGCTTGGAGGGTGGTTGTGTCCTTGGCTGTGCGACGGATTTGTGCGGCCTGTGTAACGGGAAGTATGGTCTGCGGGGGGCGACACACGGAGGGTGGACGACTGCTTGTCTGTCGTTGCTTCTGGGTGGGCTGGGTTCGTCCAGCTGTTGTGTGCAGTGTCGGCTTCGGCGCTGATCGGGCGGTTGCTTCCAGTTGCTTGCCGGCGTTCGTTTTGATTTCTGTTCCTGTTTGTAGTTGTAGGTTAGATAGTTTAGTTTAGTTTAGATTAGTTTGGTTTTGCTTTGATGAATAAGTGGCTATTCTCAGCCGGTTTCCGGACTGAGTTTGCACTTCTCAGCCGCTTGCGGACTGTGCGGACTGAGTGATAGTCACATTAGTTGTTCTAGCTGTCCTATTTCTCCGGCTACGGCCAGGGGTTTTAGAGCCTGCTGAAAAGGTTGCTAGTCCATGCTCTTTGAGCATGGGTTTTTGAGCATGGCCTCGCAACCTTTGATAGTTTTCATGACGTGGGTCATGACGAGGATGGGTGGCCCCTGTAGGCCTGGACTTCATTTGGCGTTTATGTACCGAATTGAGTCATTGCTTTGTCAGTGTCCAACTTCTATACAACTTTTACCCATCAAAAAAAAAAAAGAAATCAAGCTTACATCCATGGTGTTCGGTGATTTTCCATCCATTAATTATCGCACAAATTCATAGTGTTAATATTAGTGTTAATAGATTTATATATTGCAATTGAACCAAGATTAAACGGAAGATTAAATGCTGATTTAACGCCGTTAGATTCATTTACTAAAATCATTACAGTATATATTTTTTGAATTTATTCCGTAATTGAAAAAATTAATAGTTCATACTTTTAATTAGAAATCGCTATAGTTCGAGGCACCCGCAGGCCGCACCAATACGTATTTTTCCTTTATTATAATTAGTTTGTTATAATTCGAATATAATAACCTAAAGTTATCCGTATCAACGGGACCCTCAATCGCAAAAGAAAAAAAAGAAGAAAAGCAAATCAGCGTCACGACGCCACAGCTGAAAACCACTTACGGAGGAAATGGTTCCAGCACACGGTAAACCCTCAAACCTCTCTCTCTCTCTACATTCTTCCTTATCGATTTTACACGGATTTGCAATCTACGGACTTGTATTTCTGATTCCACATTTTAAATTCAGATTTCAATTTTATAGTTTGATATCTTATTTTCTGAAATTGAGCAGTAAGATTTCATTGTGCGCTTGTTGACCAGGTTTATAGTCGTTTTGCAATGGAAGGAGTTCCGGACAAAATTGGTCCAAACTATGGAAGTCCTCCATGGATTTTTAAAGGAAGGTAGTTGATGAGTTAGCTTGGCTCTATTCTTGTTCATATATTTATTTATTTATTTATATACATGATGTTGGATTTTTGGTTTATGTGGTGCCCTCTTCTTGTACTTAGGGCACTGTACCAGTTTCATCTTGTCAAGGCAGATACTGCGAGGTCCTATATACCTAAGGAATTCAGATTAGTTGAAGCATTTGGGTAAAAAACTATGCTTTCCTGCAGACTTTCTTTTACTTTTGTGCATACATACCACAACTACATTTGCCGTGACTTTTGGCATTTTCAATTTTAGATATACGCTTGGTGGATTCTTTCTCGCCAACTACGATGAAAGTCCTGTTGGAGTATTTGATGAGGTACATTCACCTAACACACTGGGTACCGATGTCAGACTGATATTCTAAAATAAGCTCACTTAAGTCAGTTAACTAGCTTAGATACCTACAAATATGATGGTTGTTTTCTGTACTATAAATAAGTGGTTCCGAGGGTTTATCTTAAGAATAATAAAGTATTTGATGTTCTCCTTATTCGTCACACAGCTTGTAGTGATTGCAGGAATTGTATGGAATCCACCAACATCATGTGCGTAAGTTCCCCTTCCAGTTGTGTTCTCTGAATGAGATAGAAGAATGCTGCAAATAAATTTTAAGTAGTCCGTAAGGTTGCCATCATTTTTCTGTAGTGTCATATTTTCCGGAAACATCATCTAATTGACTCGACACATTCCAGTTCTGATATTAGGCTCCCTAGGTCATGTCGCTGTTATCCATTGACATGTTTCACCTCTTAATGAATCAAACAATTGCTTCTTATATTTCTTGCAACTGGACTCAAATTCATTTGTTGACTATTCTGATAAGCATTATGTGCAGATTCCTTCTGTGTGCGTTTCATTGATGAGCGTCTCTGACTAAGCTTTATTATATGTTATATTTCCCAGATGGGCTGCAAGGGTACTTGTGAATAGTGAAGAAGCTTGCAGTCATGGGCGGAAGGTATAACCTGGAACATTATATGTATCTCTCGATGATTTCGGTCTATTAGTTTTCCCTCTGTGTGCAATGATGTGTAACGTTTTAAGAACAAGATTATCCAGACGTAATTTGACATTGTTCACAATATCTTCTCCAGAACAAGGTAAAGTTGGGGAAGCTGATTGAAACTTGCATTCTCAACTCATTGACAATTAATGATGCAGGTTGTGGGACTTCCAAGTCAAGTTGCTATATTTTCAAAGGTAGGGTTGGGCACACGTAGAATCCAGAGTAGAATTGCACTTCGCTAACAAGCTAAACTATCAACAAACAGTTTGTAGGAGGTTTGTGTTGCTTTTAAAGATAAACCATCAAGTCTTATAATAAAAATATTTCAATGTGTTTCTTATGTCGTCAGTATTTATAGATCTTACCTAGCAACAACTCATAACAGAGCACGCTAACAAGTTCACTTGTTCGAGAATTTTGTATCCATGCATTAAGTTCTCTGTTCATAAGCTGAAACTTTATTATTTAATTCTGAATGTAGGCAGTAACAGCAGTAGAGAACCACAGAAAAGGAAAAGTCGATGGTTTTCTTAACATTATTGGTCTAGGTACTAATGTCTCTAGCAAAGAGAACCAGTTGAACATTGGAGTAGCTGAAGTCAGAGACTCTTTAGTGACAGATACATGTGATGTCAACCTCACAACCGATAGTGAGTTTCATCATTTTCCATTTCCAGTCTATGCAGTTGAAAAGTTGCGCATTGTTCAAACCTCGCTGTCTTGGTATAGTCTAATGCGATCCGAATCGTGATGTTTGTTGTCTTTATATCTGACGCTTGTTTTGGCACTGTCAGCTACTTCACTGAAAAATGGCAAGTGGTTGGGTCTGCCCATCACGATGTCACTTCCAAGTTTTAGGTAATCATCTGAAAGTTCAAGCACCTTGAAAGTTAAGATCCTGCTCATATAATCTGATTATTTGCGCTGTTTAACATAAATTACAGTGGTCGTACCAAGTACAATCCTAATCTTCTCAAGTATGCTTGCCAGATTCAGTGCAGGTAATTCCTCAACTTATATCCATCTAGTATTACTCAATAAAATAAAATTGCTTTTGTATTCTAACTAACAAAACTGTATTTGGAATCATATGGGTCAAATTCGTGAAAAAGTCATCATTCCTCAATTTTCTGACTGTATTTTTCATAGGGTACGTGCCGTCAAGCCAGTAGCGGTAACTATCCTAGCTAATTCAAACACGGTGGAAGCAGATACTGAAGAAGACAGTGGCATGGAACATAGCGTACGAAAAGAAAGTGTATCATCAATCATATTATCAAGGCCTATATTAGCTTTGGAGTTCAGCTGCCTGAAGATGGAGGTGGAGGAACCTGTAGTAGTTTCACACAAGAAGTAACTAACCTGTGAGATTCTAACAGATACCTAAATATTCTGCAATAAACAAATTTACAATTAATCTCGTGTCTTGTTCAATCTAATATATTTATTTTGTATCAAAATACCTTGCATTATACTTATATTAAATATTTTTATTCATTCAAATTAAAAACAAATTTTGATGCTTGAATTCACAAACAAAATATGTACCGACTTGTTCAAAAACAATTAAATTACAATAGTCAAAATAATAACAAACCCACTTAGATTTACTTACAAGAAAATAATATTTAAATATATAATACAAAGGCTCCTGCTAATCGCACCCCCCACCCCCCACACCCCCCATGTGGGGCCCAGGTAAATTTACCATTATGCCCTTCTACTTATTATATATATTATATATATTATATATATTATAAAAAATGATTTTAAAATATTTAAAATTTCTAAAAAATGATTTTAAAATATTTAAAATTTCGTATTAATATATACAAATGATTTTAAAAAATATTTAAAATTTAGTATTAATATAATATATATTATATACTATAAATGATGATTTAAAAATATTTAAAAATTAGTATTAATATATTACATATATTATAGTTAATAATTTTAACTTACATGTATTTAGAAGTTAATATATGTAATATATATTAATTAATGAGATATTACTGTTAATTCAAAAAAATAAATTATGGACCTTGTCAGTGAGTTGTCTATTCTATTCAAATAAAATACATGTATTTAGAAGTTAATATATGTAATATATATTAACGATTTGATCGCGCCCTAAAATACCTATGGGAGACATGGTTGCAGCCTCATCGAGAACAGTTTGTGTCAGCATGGATCGACGCATATATGCATCTGGGAAGCAATTCAAGCCAAAGGTACACCTAACTTATTATTTTGAATGTTATTTTTATTTTATTTTATAGTATATTCATCTGATGAAGAATAATATATATCTTTCAGAGCGGAAGGTGCACATGCAAGATTGAAAATGTATTTGGGAGACACTATGTCGTCCATAGATACATCATTTGATAAAATACACAAGATGCTGACAAATCAATTTGGAGACATTCAAGAGTCATTTGAGAGATCTCTCCACATTCCGCGCCGTGCACATTTACATGATAATATTTTCTCTGAAGTGAGGTGTCAGATTTCGCTGGAGGCAATGGAAATTATTTCAACCGAGCTGAAATGTGTTGATGAATCATCGTACCAACCAGTGGGCAGCTGCAGCTGTGCAATAAGAAAAATATATGGATTGCCATGCAAGCATGATCTTGCAAATTATCGCCACTTATCTATTCCAATTCCTATAATAAGTATCCATGGTCACTGGAGGAGGTTATCAATGCACGCATGGAACCAACCTAATGAGGAATCACGGCGAGATAGGACATCTTACGTTGTTGAGATATTAGATAAGATGAATCCAGAAATGCGGGACCATATGATAGATCGGTTTCTTGATATGGCAGATCCATCCCAAAGCACAGTTCGAGTCCCTTCGTACAATGTAGAGCGTAAAGGACGACCTAGTGATAAAGACGAGCGAAACAGACGCCGCATGCCTTCTTTTGTGGATATATCAACTTCAGGATCTGGGGTCAATCAAAAAAGTTTAATAGAGCCAAAGAGGGGCCGACATAAGAGTGGATCTGGGGTTCGTAGTACTACACCAAACAATGACCACTCTAGATTTCCGAGTACTTATGACATCTACATTGATCAATTACCTGCGGTTATGCATCAATATATTTCTAAAATTGTTGACGTTGCACCAGATGGTCATTGTGGATTTAGGGCGATAGCCGCACTAATCGGATACGGCGAAGAGGGTTGGATGCAAGTACGAGCGGAGCTTATTGATGAGATTCAGCAAAATAAGGCTCAATATGATGTCATTTTCCCAGATAACAGTACATCAGACAATCTACTAATTTTGCTGAATTACTTTGAGACACCAGCACCTGAGAGGCATTGGATGGAGTCTATGACTTTGGGAACTGTCATAGCATCAAGGTATAATATTGTACTTTATATATTTGGCGGAACTAATTGGAGTTGTTATACCCATTTGCCATTAAGATCCCCTCCGATTAGAGACAATGAGCGCATGGAAATAGTTATCGGACACGTTGGCAATCACTTCGTACAACTTTTTTTGCACCCTTATCATCCGGTGCCACCTATACCAACATGGTGGTGGAATCATTCATCGTACGAAGCTAAAGGATGGGCATCCTCATATCAAGTACGAGCTGATTTATGGCGCGAAATCACAAGCATGGGGCATCCAGGAGCACAATTTGGAGGAAATATTGATTAAATATGTCTACTTGTTTATGTATTTATTTTTAGCACCGTTGCATGTTTTGTTGAATCTAATTTAATGTTGAGCTATCCAATCAATTATTATTCGTCCTAAATCCAAACTAAACGAAATAAATTATTATTCGCCCTAAATAAAATAAAACTAGTTACTCACTCACTCCTAATTATAAGTTCTATTAAAATTTTTAAAAAAATCAAGTAGAATATAATTTTTTTAAAAATTGCTACATGTTGTATTTTTATTTTAATTTTTTACTATTAATTATTATAGAATATTTTTTGATTAATAATAATAAATAAATATGGTACAATTAATTTATAGAATATTAATTATCATTTAATTGAATTTTAATAATCATTTAATTGAATTAAAGAATATATAAACTATTGGCATATGAATGTAATTAAGAAAACAAAGGAGGGCAAAAGAGTCATTTGGCTGGAAGTTTTTGTCGCCTGGGGGGTGCGATTAGCAGCTCCCAATACAAATCAATGTCGGCTGTCTTGTTTTTTTTTTTTGATGGAATGTCGGCTGTCTTGTTGAACAGCTAAACCTCCTCACAGCGCTCACCGACTGGTTACAGAGACATCGAAATCCGAATCTAGCTTGGCCGACTTCGCTTCTCGCCACTACTCCAAACAGCGACCTTGTTGACTGGTTAGAGTTGTGAGTGAGCTAGAAGGAGCAGTAATGTTGAGGGATATCAAGTGGAACTCCAGACAAAAGAAGCACTTGCTCCTCAAAATTTTAGTACCAATTCTGCTTCTAGGTATTGCTTATCGCATCTTCATCACATCTGATTCAATACAAGCATCCCCAGAAACTCCCCTTCCTGACCACATTCCCATATTCAATCAATCTGACATCAATGAAGAAGAGGAACAAGAACTGCCTGTTCTTGATGGTATTCGTATATTTCTTTTATGCTTTAATTTTCTCTTGATGATATTGTAAGCGTCATATTGTACTTGGAATGAGCTGTATAACCACTTGAGGTCATACAAGAAAAAAAGCAATAGAAATGTTTTTGCAATTTATGAGTTTTGTTTTGTTGATGCAGGTAAATGTGATCTTTTCAGCGGGGAGTGGGTTCCCAATCCATCTGGCCCTGAATACACGAACGAGACCTGCCCGTTTATAGAGACTCATCAAAACTGTATGAAAAATGGCAGACCCGACTCTGCTTATCTGTACTGGAGATGGACTCTTTTCATGGTTGTGACCTGCCCAAATTCGACCCCCTCAAGTTTCTCACCTTGATGAGAAATAAGTCTTGGGCCCTGATTGGCGACTCAATTACTCGCAACCATGTTCAGTCCTTGCTTTGTATGCTATCTAAGGTGCGTCAAAAACTTTCCTAACAAAAAATGCCCTCTCTGCTGTTTCAAACCGTCCAATTTTGTTAGGTGTTTGGATGTGTAGATTATTACTATTGCAAGTATATCATACTTGTTTCCATCCAGTGGTTTTTTGAGTATATGCATGTTTTTTTCAATACAACGCTCATAAGACTTCTCATGCTTCTGATTGCTTACGTGCCAAATTGTTCTGATTTTCTTCTTCTTTTTTTAAAGTATTCATTTTTCTCTTCGAATTTTACTACTTTATTGACGATGGGCGATGGCTTTGGTTACTTAATAGCTTACTCATCGGTTTAAATGCTCGTATAATTGATGCGGCTAAGTAAATTTTATTTTATATCTATTTTCCAGGCAGACAAAGTTGTTGAAGTTTACCATGATGAGGAATACAAGTCCAGGAGATGGTTCGTTCCTTTGTACAATTTCACTGTATCAGTTGTTTGGTCCCCTTTTCTCGTGCAAGCGGCTATATTTGAAGATATGAACGGAGTTGCTTCATCAGAAGCTCAGTTGCATCTGAACAAACTCGATACGAATTGGGTTAACATGTACCAAAACTTGGACTACATGACAATTTCAAGCGGGAAATGGTTTAATAAAACCTCCATCATCTACGAGAATAACACAATCTTAGGCTGCCGTAACTGTCCGGGAAAGAACCTTACAGAACTTGGAGTTGAATTTCCATACAGGAAAGTACTCAGAAGAGTCCTGAAATTCATTTCCACGTCAAATCATAAAGGAACGATATTTTTCAGGACATCTACGCCAGACCATTTTGAAAACGGGGAGTGGTCTACTGGAGGGACTTGCCAAAGAAAAGAGCCTGTCAAGAACGGTGAAATTGATTTCAAGGAATTAAGCAGAGTTTTACGTCAAGTTGAATTGTCAGAGTTTCGGAAAGTGAAGTCTGTGGCGTCACAAAATGGGGTGAATTTAAAACTACTCGATGTAGCACCCCTTTCGCTTTTGAGGCCAGATGGGCATCCCGGTCCTTATAGATACTTCTATCCTTTTGCCGAGGATGAAAATGCTACTGTCCAGAACGACTGTTTGCACTGGTGTCTACCTGGTCCGATTGACGCCTGGAATGATGTATTGATGGAAATGTTGTGAATGTATAGCTGATGATGGCATTGGGCTGTTTTTTCATGTAAATCTATTTGCTTTGTAATAATGATATTAACATTCATCCTCACACGCATCAAATTGAACCGGCGTGCAGAAGTCATTTTTTAATTGAACCGACAATCAGACCGTCCGGTTAGTCGAGAAATTTCTGAAAGAACAAAGAATGCAGCAGGCTGGGAGCTGGATTGTTTCTTTCTTCAACCGCTCTTACTCCGATCCTCAATCTGATCCTTAGCCCTCAAATTGTTCTATCCAATTTCGAATTTCGATCCATCGTAAACTGAAATTACCAGTCTTCCCTGCAACAACATCATCATCAGCAGCAGCAATTCGGGTTTAAAAGTATGTCTTCAGCGCAAGATCCATTTTACATTGTCAAAGAGGAGATTCAGGATTCAGTATGTCCTTGCGCCCTAATTTCATATTTATTTTTACCAAGGGTTTCTGATCTGATGAAGCTCTATTCGCATCGTGTGTGTGTGTGTGTAGATTGACAAACTGCAATCGAATTTTCATCGTTGGGAAGTAATTCCTCCTGATAGTGGTGAGCAAACACAACTCACCAAAGGCCTACTTGCTACTTGTGATAGCATTGAGTGGCAAGTAAGTTCCTTCATATTCATTATTGGACGCCTGCCTGCCTACATGTTCGCTTTGCTGAAACGCCATTTTAGGTTGATGAATTGGACAAAGCTATAGCTGTGGCTGCTAAAGATCCATCTTGGTATGGAATTGATCAATCAGAACTCGAGAGACGGAGACACTGGACTAATTCTGCTCGATCCCAGGTAAAAGTGCCTCATATGTTTATTGAATGGTACAGTTGGAAATTATCTGTTTCACTGAAACTTGCTCCTTTATACGATTTGGTGGTTTAGAGTTTTCTTATGCTGATCTCCTTAATTATTTTATTATTATTATTTTCTTGGTGGTCATCCAGGTGGAGACAGTGAAAAAAGCAGTTATCTCGGGGAAGGATCCGTATAATACATCTAATACTAGTGGCATGCGTCAGGAATTGATGAGGCTGCCTAACTCTCAGCAGACAGATAGATCAAACCAGTATAGTGCTTACAGAAATGATGATTTTATCTCTTCAGAATCGGACAGGCAGTTGCTTCTGATGAAGTAGGCATCACTTTCTTCATGTTGCTATTATAGAATTAACTGCCGGATTTCTTTTCTTAACCAGAATATGTTACGTGGCTTTCAATAGTTAATTATTCATTAAAAAAAATCTTATCCTAGTGTTTGATCAAGAGCTTGTTAGGAGCAGAAAGCACTCCATTTGTTGATTCATGCTTATTTATGTATTTACTTTGTATGCATATATTTATTGTTTCAGTAGATGTTAAGGGTCCTCTTTCAGGCTTGATAGCACAACCTAATGTAATTGGTGCTTTGAAGCTGTGTTTGTAATTTTTTCTAAGACTCGCGTATTACTTGTTCACAATGACTAATGCCTAGTGTTATCCAGAGATTTGATGTTTTAATCGTCTCAGTGTCTGACACTGATTGTTACAAAATCTTACCAAATGCCAAATCATTACATTTTTCTTGATTGTGTAATATGGTTCCTGCTGTCACGTATTATTGCAAGGTTTAGCATTTATGACAAAAGGTATTGGATTACATTAGACATCATGCCCTTAGTATTGACTACGTGCCCATTGTTAGATTCTATGGCAGTTGAATTCCCTATCGTGGTAAAAGATTACGTCGAAACAAGTTTAGTCTGATTAATTTCATCTCTCTCCTTTAGAGGAAATAATTTATATTGCCATAGTGGAATAGTTTTAGGCGGAAGTGGACAAATGGCTGCCATTTTATAGGTTGTTTCCCCTTTCCTTTCTTTGTTGTTCAACAAATAGATCTATGGAGATTATTTTTTATATCCGTTATAATAGTAGGATTCATAGTAAGCTTGAAACCCTAAATGATGAAGGCAAGTGACACATCCAATTTTCATCTCACTTTTTATTATTCTTTACACATAGGCAACAGGATGAGGAACTAGATGAGCTTAGTGCAAGTGTTGAGAGGATTGGAGGTGTTGGCCTTACGATACATGAAGAACTTCTGGCTCAGGTGAAGTATCCATGGTCTTTACTTCAATATCAAAAAAACAAAACACCAGCCAATTTTTATGAGCCATGTCTTATCTTGAGAAAATAAAACTCAAAAAATGTGAGTTTGACAGAACTATTGAAATATTTTGTGCATCGCAGGAGAAGATCATAGATGAATTGGGTACGGACATGGACAGTACCACAAACCGTCTTGACTTTGTTCAGGTAAAAAACTGGTCTGACTGACACTACCTTCCCGTTTGCACCTCTGTTAAGCATGTATTGATACTATTTGAGTGTGTTTCTTTATCATACAGAAAAAGGTGGCTATAGTAATGAAGAAGGCAGGGGTTAAAGGGCAGATTATGATGATACTATTCCTGCTTGCTCTTTTTATAATTTTGTTTGTGTTGGTTTTCTTTACTTGAATGACCCACCAGTATTCAAAGGTTGTGCTCAACGGTAAAAAAAAGTATGAAATTTAGTAGAATGAACAACAAAGAACTGCATTCAATAAAATATTTTGTGATTATATTTTTGAGGGTGTGCCTCATAAAGTTGAACAGCTTTGACCTGGTTGTGCTGTTGACTTTTATTTGGTTTGCCCTGTGGGGGGATCTGTTGAAGGTGCATTCAGTGAAGTTAAACTTTTTTCGGGCAACGTGGTTGCCTTGAGTGGCTGAAGTTCTCTGTATCCTGTGCTGAGCTGCTTCTGGTGAACGGCACAACTATAAATGTCATGGTGAAAGTGTGAAGTCTCCGTCGATTCCTGAAGGTCGTATTGTTACCATTTTTTTGTAATTGATATACAAATCGGTGGAGTCAACTTTATTCATATACTGCATAATGTGGTCCGAACCAAATGGCAAAAACAGCAATAGTGTTATTCATAAAGAGCTGAAGCTGTAACAATATTTGATCAAACCGCACTGTACCACTAGCCCGTCCTCTTCGGCTCTTTTACATGACCAACACGAAACTCCACAAGGCAGAACCCAACCCAAGCAGTAACATAGGGAAGGATATAAACGCAGATGATTTTTCTTTACCATCAACGGTTTCATGCACCTGGGAAGGTGCTGGACTATTGGCAGCGGCCAACTCGAACGAAAAACGATCTCCAGATGTTCCCTCGGTATCGATCGTGACAGAAATGTGGAGTTTTGTATTGAGCTCACAGTGTCTTGCTATGCCAGAGTAAAAATAGTAATCTCCCTTCTTGGATAGGTAATAGGTTGTAGGACCTCTGGCATACATGGCAATTGGAGCCACTTCGGTACAATTATCATAATCACTCTTGTTCACTTGATACACATTGTATTGACCTGATCTGTAAGGGAACACTGCCTCAAGTAAAAGGTAGGATAAAACTTGTTAAATTTTCCCAGATATTCTTCACATAACAACACTTATGGTTTGAAACTACACCAAAGACTCTAGGAGGAGCCGCCCATTCATCGTAATAGGTTGCCTTTGGAGGTACTGTCCAACCTAAACTTCGTCCTACAATGTGGCTGAAGGCATGGACGGATGGTGGCGCCATGATTGCCATTGTTATGACTAATGCAATGACAGTGAGATGCCCTTTCGCCATTTTCTTCATCCTGAGGGTGACCTCAGTGTTCCTTCCAAATTAGACAAAAGAAAGAAGATCACAAGAGTAAAATATTAACATAAGTTGGAGTAAGTAGAAGGGATTTATTACTTATTCTTTTGGGGATTCATTTTTGTAGGCGATTTATGTGGCTTGAGATGTTTATGCTGCCATGATGGTGGAATGGGTTGTCATCTGCGCTTATTGATGTACAACAACATGATCATCTCATGTCCATGTAATATGCATATGAAAAGATTATGACTTAGTATTCGCCTCTACACTCTTATTTTGAAGAGAAAAAAGAAGCATTTGTAAAATAAATCTTCACAAGTAAAAAAATAATATAGCCCATGCTGTCATTGTCAAGCTGCAGGATTCAATTCTATAATTGAAGAGAGAAAAAAAATTGAGCATCCATAAAACTAAAAGAACTGGAAAGTATTGGCAGAGCAGCTTTCTGTTTCACTTTCACTTCAGAATTTGTCACTAATGAAATTGGATGAACAAGACTATTTCTTGTGGCTATTAATGCTTTACCAGAGTATTAACACTCACTATACCCCTTGCAATTCTCCTCTAGACCTCCTCACCAGGGTGCGACTTGTTGGCCAGCCTCCTCAGCATCCAGCATCACGGATGCGTGATGATGCACCATATACCACCTCCCGTTGTGCAGCTCGAACACATTAGTCACATGGTATGAGGAGTCTATGTTAACATAGGTTTTCAGTGTGACCCATGCCGTCTCAGTTAGTACCCGGGCACGTACATCTCGCACTTGGAAGTCAACAGCTGGCCAGTTAAAAGCTTGTTGCCAGCTGTCAATCACTGCATTATACCTGCAAAAGCGGAAAGAAAAACTATTATTTACAAGTATGATGTTAGTTCAAACTGAAGTGCAACCTTAATTGACAAGGTAGGGACCATGAGCTCAAAGAATGCGTGTATGTAGATTGCATTGTTGCATCTTTTATTCAAGCTTGAGAAATTCATATAGTATTCTGAACTGAACCTAAGAGACAGATCTTGACTAGATCAAGTTAAGCAAGATACTAGAAAACTTGGACGCCTGAGAAGTTGCCAATTTTCACTTCATATCCAGAATAGAGAGTCATCAAACAAAGAGACGTCAATACTTCAATCAGGGATAAGCATTACAAACCAAAAATAGCTTAGTTCTCAATCAAATATCAATCACAAGAAAGAGACTTTAAAATAAAAATAGTCTAACTCCTTTTTCCGGTATCCGTATGCAATAAAGCCATTCCAAAAATGATATCAACTGGTATCAAACATGATCCTATGGGTAACTGAAAAGAGAAACAAAAGTACACATCTGGTACATAGATCACATGAGTCCGACGGAATTAGAATCTACTAAAACCGGGAATGTGTGAAAACAAATAGAAATACGCTGTGACCCCGAATAAGAAGCCAAAAGGCCCAAAACCATATGCCAAAGAACAGAAAGATATATTAGCCCAAGTATTCTTCCCTTTAGATATCAAGTCAGCGGATACTAAGTGAGTCTGTTCACTCTTTAGAGAGAAAAGTGTACAGCGTATACAACTAAGTGTTTGATTTATAAGATCAGCCTCTTTTCAGTTGTGAGAAATTCAAATGTATTCTTTTGACATTCTTTCTAGTAAAGAACTCTCTCTCATGCAATTCCGTGAAAAAAGGAACTGAGCTAGTATACCATAAATCATACCAAAATAAATGAAATACAGAGGGCTCATAAACAGTTGGTCCTTAAAATCAACTGGGTGACTGCGCCAGTCACGAGTACTTGTTTACACGCTAGGGTATTGGACACAATCGAAGTTCAGAAGACACTTTGATCCAAGTTTGCTCCTCAACTTCAAACATAATTTTGACTTTGGAGCTGACCTAAGTGATATATCATGTTCCCTACCCTTCTTCACCCAATAATTTGAAAGAATTTGTCTGAAAAGGCCACAATATATGTAAAAGAAGATTCTAAGAATGATACTTGAGAACAATCTCAACATTAGCTAAGTATTGTGTCTCTGACTACAGATATTGCCACAGCTTACATGTAATCTATAACACATTTATCTTTTTTTATCCACTATTTACTTTCATTTTGCTAATCAAAGTTCTATAAGCACAAATAAAAGCCAAAGCTGATAATAGCATCGTAGATCAACCCTAAATCAGTATTCGACTCGTGATAAATTTTATGGCGAATCACCATGGTAGGTGACTGACATATTGATATTCGCAGCAAACAACATCAACATGTATGCTACCACTTCAAATCATTGTTAAATGCACTCCCCACAAACAAAGTCTTATGGAAAATAACTTCCTACCACGCAATTTAAAAAAAATCAGAATACATAATGGGACAAATATTCATTCAAGCACTTCACCGTGACAGCATAGGGATGTTTAGACTTATTTTGAAGGAATATTCAGCAGACATACCCTGAAAATAACTCCCCAGATGCATGAATGCACTTTACATAGTCAGCGTTTAGCCAAAGACGACTCATGGCAGGATGTGACCTTTCCCTAATTATATTGAAGAATTCAGCATTGACATTGATCATAGCCCTAGTAGCCGCATAATAAGCCTTCCATCCATTCCTTGGCCTCACACTATCTTGTTCCAATGTGAAATCCTATAAATATAAAAGGCATAAGGATGATTTCTATAGATGTAGACAAGAAAATCTTCTGAAACAAAGAATAGTGCAAGTATAACAAGATGAAAAAATGATAGGTAATAGTTACTTAAAAGCAGGCTCCTTCTGTTACTTACATGTTCAAGAATTTTATCAAATATTTCAAGGTGGAGATACAATAATAAGGCGAGTTCAAAGAGATCTACCACTTATTCTTTGAAATGGGAAACACTTATTCAAATACAGCACCAAAAACAAATTCTTATGACCGGGTGTGGTTGAAATGCTGCTAATTGTTGCATATTGATTTATTTCCTGAGAAGCTGCCTAACAATCTTTGATAACCAATAAGAACATACCATACAAAACCAGACAAGGGATTATGAAACCACATGATTGCACAATAAAGCCATATCAATCAAAATTATACCAGAAACAAGTGAATGACTAAAAGAAGAGAAGGCTGACCTTGTGATAGAGAGCTTTCCAGGCATTATCATCATTAGCTGCCTTCCGCATTGCAGAATTAGTCATAGAAAGACGACACAAACTAGGATAATCCAAATAACTCAAAGCATGGGTAGTAATTTCGGGAACCAACTGTTCCATCATCGAGGCACCACCACCACCAGTCTGCTTATCGAGCACCATAGAGCCACCGCCACCTCTGTCGTGCACAGCGCCACTTCCGGAACCGTTCAACAAAGATTCACAACTGGTCATGGAATCTGAAGCGGAGTTTTCAAAAATTCTTCGTTTTCGGCTGGCGGCGGCGGAATAGAGTGATCTCGGGAGGAATTGTAATGCGAAGAGGGAATAGATGCAGATGATGAAGGTGAGGGATAGGGCTATGAGGAAGGAAGGAGATGTGGAGTCAATTTCCATTCAAAAGACATGAAAACGTCGCACCACATGAAACCCTAAACCGTGAAATTTGGTGAAGCGGTTCGGTAGGCGGTTTTAGTTGATTGATGGAAATTGTGAAATAAACGGTTACGGCGACACAAAGATTCGATTGAATCGCTTACTTGTGATTTCTCGAAAGTAATCGCCTGATGGGTGGAGACGTCCGTCCACTCACCGGAGATGAAATTGGGGTGTATACTTGTTAACCTCTGAACCTATGACTGTCGAAGATTGTTTTTTTCCTTCCTTTTTGCCCTATTTTTTAGTTTGAATTTAATTATTTTGGAATTTCAGTTTTCTATATTGCCCCCTTTTGAATTTTTTTTTGATTGGGGTTAAGTTAGTGTTAGGGTGTATTAGAGGGATTGGGAGCGCCACCACTCGCCCAACTCCCTTCGCTCTGCCCCCTTTTGAATTAGAGCTTCGATATTATTCTATTTTGAGTTAACTAGTGGTGATCTCATGAAAAATAGAGAAATATCAAAATTCTAATTAAAAACATCATGATTTCAAAATGCAAGGTCTGGTTGAAAAATGTTTATATGGTCATGTGAGGCTTAAACGTATAGATCTTTAATGAGAGCGACACTAGCAACGTCGATCTTATCAATAATGATACTGACAGTATCGATTTCACTCAAAACATGATAAATATGAAACTCAAATTCAATATCATAACATGATAAATTTGAAACTCATACTCAAAACGAAGGTAAAAAAATTCTTTCTTTTTGTAGCACAACTTTTTTTTATTAAAAAAAGGAAATGCTTATTTTAAGTATTCATTTATTAGTAAATTAAATATCTTAAATTTATTCAAATGATAAATAGAGTTCGGTTCC
Organism: Rhodiola kirilowii; assembly: GCA_033675215.1. Taxonomy (NCBI): domain Eukaryota; kingdom Viridiplantae; phylum Streptophyta; class Magnoliopsida; order Saxifragales; family Crassulaceae; genus Rhodiola; species Rhodiola kirilowii. Next base: position 410,538 of record CM066203.1, read on the forward strand.
GGTGAGAAGTGTATGTTACGGTGAGAAATGAGAACTAATCTCATCCATTCATATTTGTAATCAATGACTACGATTAATAAGAATTAAATACATTATTCGTAGCTTTTCATTTACTACGAATAATGTATTTAATGCATAATCTTTTAAAAAGATACGAATAATATATTTAATTCTATTTAATCCTAGTCATTGATTACAAAATATGAATGGATGAGATTAGTTCTCATTTCTCACCGTAACATACACTTCTCAAGTGATCTTTACTCATGATAAATAATTTATCTAAAATCGTAATTTGGTTAATCAACTAAAATGGGAGGTTTACCACACACAAAAAAAACTGAAATGGGAGGTCAAAAAGGAATGGTGATGCGAGGTTCGATTATCCAATGTGTAAAGAAGTTCGAACTTTGAAGAGTTGACGACGAACGAAATCTATTTCTGAAAACATAATGATTAGTTTTTTTGTAATATGTTATTCATTCAAATTTGTGTGATACTTGGCAATGGTATATGAATACATATACGTCATGTGTGTTTAATGTGCTTTAAAGCGTCATAAGAAGAGCATCATGTCTACGTTCAAATGGCATTGAGTGTGCGATACACAAGGGAAAAAGATCCATGACTGCGCCCAAACACGACGTCCTCTTGTTTAGACTAATTGCTCGGGCTGTCACATTGATGCCCAACAGGCGTGCTAGAGTTATAAGGGCTTCGGATTGTGGGGAATGCTTCCAGGCCTCAAAACAACTTTTGGGATCGAGTTTGATACCCTGAAGAGTAATGTTGGATTGGATCTGAACAGCATCGAATCCAACGTCATGTGTCTTCAGGTGATCACGGCACGGGGCCGTGGGACTCGATCTTCCCAAGTGTGTTTAAAGCCGTCATTATTTCAGTGTGAAATTGATGTGTTAATTTGAGTACAAATTTATGTGTATTTGAAATGGACCGGCAAGTCCGAATCTGCTTCCATCTTGGCTCCATAAAATCAACCATAAAAAAAAGTCAAGAAAACGCGTTGTGGAGAAAAAGTAAACAAAACGCGTGGTGGAATGCGCGATCAGCTCCATAAAACTGACATCCCACCCAACCAAACCAAGAACAAGAAGACTACATATCCTTCTGGATCTACTCAAACTTAAATTAATCAAGTTCAGTAATGGAGTCAGGCCAACAACTTTATCACCAAGTCATCCCTTTGTTTATATATTTAATCCAGCAATCAACTAACAAATATATGCGCTGCATAATTCATTAAGCAAGAAAATATTCTGCAAATGGTGCCCAAGTATTAAGATGCTTACATTACATACACAACACATAAAAGTATAACCTTTTAACCGTGGTCTCTCATTGGATTCATATACTCACTTGAATACATTACAGCCAAACTGGAAACACATCTTCCTCATAGAATTATGCTCTATCCACATACATGATTATTATTTTTTACTAAACTCAGACACCATTCACCTGTGTATACTCTCTCATATTCTCTGTACGGTACATGATCCCATCCATCTCAGCTTCTCAAGTACTTGTCTCTTCTTCAAATATATCCAGTAGAGACAGAGCCTGCACAATTAGAATGTGCACCAAGAAATATAAGATAATTGCAACTAGAATATGAGGAGGATATATAGTATTTAAGTTAGGATGAACTATTTTTATTTACCTCTGGAATGTTGAGCTCCAGTCGGAACTTAGGACCATCGTAGTGATGCAAAATTGGCCTGAAGGAATCTTCTTCCAGTGGTTCACACAGTTTTCTAGTAACCACTTTCACCTGAGCAGGGAAACGAGACTCGCCGGGGCATTTTTTATCTTCCCATGCCATGGGGTCAATGTTACTTCCACCAAAACTCGCAGCCTACAGAAAATACAAATATGTCCAAAGATAGTTTTATGACCTTGGCCTTGCCGCTAATAGCTATAAACACAATTAAGTTAAAACAAAAAGAATTGACTCCTTACGAGTACCAAGAGCAGATCATTTCTAACTATTAAGTCCATCTATCTGTGTCTTTATTTAACTAGAAAGTGCATTGATTATAAGTTCATTCGCATCGAACATATGACTAATTTTACTAGGTAGTAACATACAGAAATCGACAATAACGCTGAAGGTAGCTTACCTCAAAAACACCATGAAGTTGGTGGGTAGAGTAGTTGTAGAGGAAAAGGGGCAGCCCTGGTGTTATTGCTCTCACCGAATCGCGGTAACGAGGAGGCAAACCTGTTTACAAGATCAATCAGTAAAAGCTACAACATGGTCGTGACAACAGGGCACTGAAGTAATAAAACTTAATCAACCAACGATTTCTAACAAACAATTGCAATACTATTCTACTCAAATCAACTTAAAAACTCAATCTCTACAGCAGCTCTGAGTTCCAACTATTGCTTCTTCTTACTAAGAAAAATCCAAAACTAACATAAATTAAGATAAAAAATAGTTACCAAAGAGCTGCCTCTGGAGATTTTCCTGCATAGTATCGTTGTTGCAGACGAAGATATATCCTCCAACCGACTCATTTCTCGGCAGAGATTCAGAGGGTGGGAGAGTTTTGAACCTCTTCTCAACCCCTCCACCACCACCACCACCACCGCTGTTATTGTTATTATTGTAATTCTTGTTCCCGTTCTTCTTCCCAGCAAATTTCACACCAAAATCCTCATTCACCTGTTTGTTGTTTTTGTTGTAATTTTTAAAACCAATACTGTTGTTAGTGTTGGTGTTGTAATTCTTGGAGTACACGCCCTTGTTGAATCCTCCATTGTTAACCGCGAAGCTCTTCTGACTTTCGGTCTGATTGAGATCGACGACCGAGTTAAACCGATTAGCGAAATAATCGGAGTTGACGAATCCGTTGCTGTTAAAGTCCGTCTTAAGATTCATCGCGGAGTTGAATCCGTTGTTGTTGTTGTTGAAATCAGACTTCAGATTCATGGCAGAGTTGAATCCCTTGCTGAAGTCGTCGATCCGCTGAGAATCCACATGATGGTTGAAGTGATCAGGAAGGAATTTAGGCGCGTCGTCGTTGATCGGGGACTTGAAGTGATGGTTTACATTGAAATCCGCGTTGTTGTTGTTGTTCCTGGGAAGATCGGTGCGCTTGGAGACGTAAGTGGTGCTCCATATGGAATCGTTGTTGATCGGTGAAGGGGCGAGGTGGTTGGATCCGCGAAGCTTGTCGCTGAACTGCCAGAACTGCTGCTGGTTGTTGCTCTCCATTTTTTTCTTCCGGTCTAAGTTTTTGGTGTGAAAGTGGTTGAGATTGAGATAGGTTTTGGAAGAGAAAATGGCTACGGATGGTTTGAGATTTATATAGAGAGACGGAGTCGCTGCGTGGATGTTGATATTTGGTGTTGGAAATTTCCGAGAAAGTGAACGAGTGATGAATGGTGTAATATACGTGTTGATTTGTCAATGTGACTCTGCCTACTGAATTCTATCGTCTCCTTTTCTTATGAATTAAGGATTCAAATCACGTAGTGGGAACTCGTCAATTACCAGTGATGTTTTTATTATTAAATTTTATATTCAGGAAATTTTATATTGCTGTAGGATGAAAACGCAGGCCGCCTATATTTTAATATCATTCTAAATATCATACAAAATTTCCCAAAATGCTAAAAATGGAAATCTGAGTTCCTTTTCTATTCAAACTTCAAATTTTATTTTCCAATTTAAACTATTTTTCTAAACCGTTATTAGCCACGGAACCTTAATACTTTGCCCCAAAAAAATGTAGTTGAGTGGGCACAAATCGCCAACTAAGCCTAAGGCAATGTCAAAGAGAGCGCTCAATTTATAAGGCGCCGTCCCTACGAACGAACGCCATATTAAAACTCAAACCTCTGTGGCTCCTAAGGAGCTCTGTTTGTTGTGAGGTTGTGTGGTTCCCTCAGGCCTCAACCTTGTTTCTAATAAAAAACAACCCTCTTCTTCAAACTCTTCAAACAATATAGCAATGAAATTCTTACCGACAAGAACACAACCGAAATTCTTACTAAAATGAAAAATCTCAAATAAATGTCACTCCGCAATTCTTCAAGGAATCAACACAACTAAGACACTTATAACACTGATGAACAATAAAACAAGGAATAGGATCTTGCCGAAAGAGTAGAGTATCTAACGGAGAAACAAGGATGAAGGACGGCGATGATTAAGGGCAAAGAGGTGATGGACTGCGGAGGACGACGGTGACGGGCGACGAGAGTTTGAGGGCGAAGAGAATTTCGGTGGAGAAGGGAGGAAGCGCGTCGCAACGGGAATGAAATTGACACAAAATCCGATTGTATTGTGCCCTAAGGCGCTGATAAAATGCCACCTCAGCAAGCTGAGTCAGCAATCTATGAAGGAAAAACGCCATGAGGGTTAAAGCGATGTTGCCCACAACGATTTACTGTTAAAGCGTCGTAGGAAACGACGCCTTGGAAAAGTAGTGTAAATTAAGAAACCAAATATGAAGTTTGAGTAAAAAAAGAACTCAAATTTCAATTTTGAGCATTTTGAGAAATTTTTCAAAAATCATCACCTTATCTACTATGGCATGGCATCATTAATTTGATGCGGAAAACGCGTAGTTGATATTCATCTTTATGGAGAATTATTGTCTGTAGCTAATTCTAATTATGTGAAATTGAAATCTTGATGAATGGAATATACAATATAGAGTGCTGTCAGGGGCTCAGGGCTGTGATACACCAACAATCAGTAACTGTTAGAAATGAACTTTCTCAATTTATATTTACACTAGACTCCAAGAACGATGCGTTTTTCTTTTCAGTTAAGTGAGAGAGAAGTTACAAAACTGTTAATGTGTTATCTAATGGCTTTTGCATCTTTATGTTATCTGGTAGTCTATGTTGATACAAACTTCATGCATATCAGAGGTCAGAATCCCCAGTCCTTTGCGGCAATTCAACCAGGAGGCAGCTGCTGGAACCATCATGTTCGCTTTCTCACTGGTTTCATCTTGTGCACAATCAAAATCCCTTATCCTTATGCACACATTACCTAGCATCTATCCTGTTAGCTCTCAAGATAGCTAACAAGTCATCACCCACAAGCTACTTACAAGAAATAGCACAAGGGTACTCCACACCAATGTTGTCAGAATCGAGTTTTTACCTTGACTCGTTTTGCTTAGGTGGAATCGAAACGTAAAATCGACTCGTAAAATCAACGGGTAAAACTTACAATATATCCGTTGATTTTAGAATCAATCTGTTTTGTAGATTATATAATCAACAAAAATGTCTGTCATAAATAAATTAAAAATCCATCGTTAATAAATGTGAGGGTATATTAGTAAAACTTTATTTGAAATTAATTTTATCAACGACAATTAAACCAACGGATAATCTGTCAATAATAAAGTTGGGGGTATATTTGGAAATTCATTCAATATGTATATTATTGACGAACATTAAAATCAACAGAATATGTGTCGCTTTTGTATTTTTGTTCTCTTCTTTTTACTCAATATAATCAACAGAATATCCGTTGGAAATACACTTTTTTTCAACAGATTGTTAACATCCACGACAATATAACCAACAGCATTCCAACGGAATTTTCCGTTGATTTTATATGTAAATTCAACAGAAAAAACTTAAATTCAACGGAAACGGGCGTTGATAATAAAGCTTTTTCTTGTAGTGCAAAACGAAGCTTGATAACTCCGAGCACTGAATTGCAACTTCGCAGCATTAGATATGAATCAAAACAACCCAGCTTTGCTAAATGGAGTGGTCGAAGATGACCAGTAGCGTCCAGTGCAACAGCTAGTGCGCAGGACTCTTGGAGATTACACTGCTCCGCGCGTCTCGGGATTCCAATCTGCCATTGCACCACCTGGCATAGCCAACATCACCTGGGAACTCAAAACAAGACTCATTCAAATGGTGCAAAACAACCAATTTTCTGGAAGAATGAATGAAGACCCTCACCAGCACCTCAAGCGTTTTATTCCGATGTGCAACACGGTGAAAACTAATGGTGTCCCTCCAGAGTCCTACTACCTCAGGCTGTTCCCATTCTCATTATCTGACAAGGCTAGTAGATGGCTAGACAGCCATGCCGAGGGTACTTTTACTACCTGGGATAAGTTGGCTGAAGCTTTTCTCCAACAGTACTTCTCACCATCAAAGACACCTCATTTCAAGAACAAGATCATCTCGTTCCGTTCTATGGACGGTGAGACTCTGTACGACGCTTGGGAGAGGTACAAGGAACTGATGCGGATGTGCCCCCACCACAACCTATAGCTGTGGCAGATCATGGACACTTCTATCAGGGAATCGACCAAGGAATGCGCACCTTGATAAATCAAACCGCTGGTGGATGACTTACTGGAGTCCCTCTAGAAGAGACCTATGCTATTGTGGAAAAAGCAGCCCAAGATTACCACCTCTGGACAAGTGACCGAGGTAATCTTAAAGACAAGAAGGGTGTGCAAGATCTCTGTCACGCTGATGGCACCAATGACATCGCTGAGTTGACCAATTTAGTGAAGATGCTCGCAACCGAAATAAAAAGTCCGAAGACAGAATCGGCTATGAAGCCCTCGGTTGTTGCTAATGTGGGTGTCTACTGTCAAATCTGTGGCTCTCCGTCCCACTTCGCTGATGGCTGTTCAGTGATGGGGCAAGAAGGTGACGAAGGTGGCCAGGAGGATACAAATTATGTTGGGCAAAATAATCAAGGGACTGGGTTCACCTCTGGATCAGCCCCTAACAGGTGGGATAACCCGAATCGGAATAATCCTAACCTCTCTTACAAACCACAGAATCAGGCACCTCCTAGCTTCCCCTACAAACAACAACAGGGCAATGCACCGTACCAGCCACGAGGCCAATACAACAATCAAGCTCAGCCACCACAGAACATATATCAACCGAAAAATCAGTACAATAACCAGCCCCAACAACAGCAGAATCAGAATTCGGGGAACTACAACAATCCACCTCAACCACAGCAAGATCAGAACTTGGCAGCCATATCAAACATTAAAGCCATGCTAGCTAGCTTCATAACCAAACAGCGAGTGTATCGGCTCATTTACACCCCTAGACACCTATCGGACACTTAGGCACACCGTTGGATACTTGGAAAAAGTCATCCACTTAATGATGATATTTATAACAATTCAAAAAGGATATGTTGCAAACAACATATTTTTGTAAAAAATACAAACTAGTGACATCTCTTGATTTGATCATTTAGACGGGTGAGATTAAATCTCTTCGTATGATTGGTTTTTCGGCGATGAATTATAAAATACTTTTGACGAACTATGTCGTACTTTTGATTTTCTAGGCGGCGAACAAATTATTCTGATATCAAATTATTTATTTATATATGAAACGTAAAAATTATTCTGAAAATACTAAATTTTTCACAAATATAGCGTCTTATTCAGGACATGTGATAACTTCTCAGGGCTTTACGTAATATAAAAGGGTGGTTATACATAAAAGAGGTTTACATATGAAAATGCGGCGCTGCACGTTACTGATGGAAGATGATATAACTTCTGTTGTGCTGTGCTAGGCAGTTTCCGTAGTTTCTGGACCAGAAAGAACTTGCTTCCTATACTCAGCAAGTGCCCATACAGGAAATATGTTTCTATATGCAGGATAGTGCAACATGCAGTTCCTCATAAACACTCCAACTATCTCCTGCAATGTTTTGAAAAAAAAAAACTATTAACACAAAATTTGTTCAACGACTTTGGAACCCTTAACTTTCTTTTTATTCTAGGTAATTAATTACCTGTTGTGGAAAATCTCCATTTTCTAGTTGTGAGTTAATCAGTAGTTTTGCAGCGCGATGCAGAGGAATCGGATCTTTGTTGGCCTATATATTAGTAGGAAAATACACACAGTACACATTATAGCATTCGGCCCAATTAAAATTTAATCAAATTCCAAAGCTAAATTCCACTCTGTGTGTAAATATTACCCAAGTGGATAACCATATTGATTTTGAGATAAATTGAATTAAAGTACCTGTCCGGCGTAAATCAAAGCCATTAAAGCCCAAGCAGTTTGGACCAGATTTGATCTATTATCTTCTAAAGCAACATATTTCTATACCACAATATAAACAGAACAAAAAAAAATTATGTTTAGAAAAAGAAAGAAAGAAAAAACATATGTATTAAGTACCACATTACTTAAATACCTTTTCTGTACAGGATCGGTAACTCTCCCCCCACCCGCCATCTTCACATTGAATTTTTAGAAGAAACTGAACACCTTTTTGAATAGCTGCACAATTGTTGTAGGTCTTTCCGGCATGTGCAAGTCCTCCAAGTGCAAACCATGCAGCATATGTGAAGCAAACTCCCCATTTCCCATACCTGCATATGGTTTTAGTTGAGCTTAAGTTGAGTTAATCTTATAAGTCATAATTAAATGAAGCTAGAGAGAGAGTCTGAGGACTAGTGTTATGTAGTTACCATGACCCATCAGGCATCTGCGTGTCTTGGATGTATTGTGTTGCACTTTTGATAAAATTCTCTACTTCATTTTCTCTATGTCCAGGGTATACCTTTTTGAAAAGGACTAATGACTGGAGAGCTGCGCCGGTGCACTCTAAGTATTCATATTCAATTACAATGTCCTCAAACACTTCGGTAGGATTCAGAAGCTGATCATAAGAGGCGATGTACTATATTAATAATAGCCGACACTAGCAGTTATAGGATAACTTGGCAGAAATATATTCACGAGTTTTCTTACCTCCAACCACTGGGGCGCACCTGCTGGCTCCCAGGCTGCTATTCCACCATTCTTGCTCTGTTTTTTTTTTTTTTTTGAAAAATAATATTTCAATACCATATATACCTAGAAAATGAATTTTGAAATTGGCTTGTTAAGAAGTTTATTTTCCAAAGCAAAGTTTCACACCTGCAATGAAAGGATAATATTCACAGAGTCATAGAGCCTCTCGGGTGGCAGTTTCTCACCCACAATCTCTGGTTTCATCAATGAGAAGAGTAGACAGCACTGAAATCAATTTAAACTTGTTAGAAAAATAAAAGGAAGCTGTGTTTGAAATAATATAATGTAAAGACGATCAACATTAATTAATTATGATAACAACCTTCAAGGCTTCTGCCGTGCAATCTGAAATTGGCCATCCATGGTCTTGATTCGACATTGCCCAACCCCCCTTAGAAATGTGACGATGCATGGTTCTGAAGTCGCCAGAAGGGTTGTCCTTCACCTGTAAATTTCAAAAAGAGCTTAGCTATCAGTCAAATAAATTTGACGAGCTATACGCAAAAAAAAAAAAACCAGACCTGAGATTTCTTTATGAAATCGTGGCCTTTAGCCAATGTCCCTCCAATTTCATCAGCCATGTTGCTAACAATTAGCGCTTGGATGGAGAAGGCTGTATCCCAGAGCTGACTTCCAAAATACTGTAGTTTCAAGTTTGTATTAATAAATTTAAAGTCTGTATATAATCATTTCCTGAAACTTTTATATATAAATTAACTATGCATTGTTACCGGCATCTTCATTCCATCTTCTGCTACCCATAGATAGTCAGGAATTCTAGCCAAATGTTTCTTGAAATAATCCCCATTTGGATCTTCAACCCAGCAAGCAAGCATGCACAAAACCTTAATTATGACCCCAAAAAAAAACCATTCAGAATATATTATATATATGCTACTTGTTTCTGTTTAAGCTGCTTTCACCGAATATAAAAGAAAAGAAAAAGTGATCGATGTACCTTCTCTACACACCCAATTGTGATGTATCTACTATTTTCATCTTCATAGTGAATATGCTTCATTGTCATTTGCAGGGCTCTCTCCCGAACCAGTTTATTCAATGGCCAACGAGTGAGTAGAGGTTCAGTAGTAAGGTAAAGACTATCCCATAGCAAGTCCTGAATTTTCGGATGTGGATAGTACACGTCCTCCTATCGATAACATCATTATAATAGGACCCTTAAGTCTGTGACAGTTAGATAATAATAAGTGTGGTGCTATATATACCAACCTTACAGCACACATGACGCGTTTTTTTCCAGTTAATCTGGTTGTATGGCTCAGTATGAAGCTCTTCTCTTAGTTGAAGAATGAGCGGCGTGAGGGGCCCTATGAATCTTTTACCATAAAGATATGACATGGGCAAGTATACCATCCGGCAGTAGCACCAGATGTTGGCTTCATTCATGAACCCAAATAAGTTTACAGTAATAACATATATACAAAGAGCAATGCAAAACTGGCGTGATGTGTGTACCTGGATGGAGAGGAAGAAAGGATGGAAGAATCCATAACTCTGGGGGCATAGGATGGCATCCAGACCAATCAAACAAGCCCATGATCTTTAGAAGAAAAAAAATAAATATTAAATGAATAGACATTTAGCATAATTGACATTTACGAAACTTTGCGACTGATGGCTACACAGGATGAAAATGGTCAGATACCGAAAGCCAGGTTTTTCCCCAAGATGGAATAGCCGTGACACCACCATGATCGAGGATCCAATTTCTTCCTCTGGAAACAGCATTATTCTGACCTCCTTCTGGCCCCTCTCCAAGCAGCCGCATACATATGTAGTTAAGAACTGTGCAGAACATGGTGCTGTGACCCTCAATATGTAATCCCCAGCCACCATCTGCATTCTGAAAAGTGAAACTTAATATTAATGGATGAATCACATCATTCAATTTCTTTCATTTTCACTGATGATCAAATAAATTTCATAACTGTAAAATCTTTCCAGTGTACCTACCTGGTGACAGTAAATGTAACGGAAAATTTCTCTGCGATGGTCTTCCGTGAACATGGTATTTAGATGCCCAGTAATGTATAGGCATATAACCTACACAAGTATTTACTAAATATGTAACAAGTATAAAGAAACCTTTTTTATACTGAAAAAGGAAAAATCGAATGACAGTTATGCATAAGCACAATACCAAAAAAAATACACATTGCGGCAGAGCCAAATGAATGATATAAGAGCAAAAAAAATGCCACATATGACCGGAGATGTGGCCGGGAGTTTAAAATTGTTGTCGAGTTGCACAAATGTCATTTTTTTCCTCCTCTCCAATTCGCCCCCTTCTAAAGATTGAATGATTCCTTGCCTTACAAACTTCATACAATAACATTTTTAACACGCTGGCCAGCAACTTCGACCATTGAATCAGAGGATCAAAAGATGCTAAGGAGACGACACATAACGAACCCCGAGAAAGCTAAAAACTGTTCTATCGACTTGTTGAATATACGTGCAACTGCTGAAAATATGGTCCCTTGATTCCTAGACAACCGCAAAGCTCACACTTCGGATCCGTAGAAATGCTCATCTTATTCATTCTTCCTTTTGTCAATAATTTGTTGCGCAAAATCAGCCAAGCATTGAGGGCATGTCTTGGCATATTGAAGTTGTTCCAAACAGCTTTATGCTAGTCATCCTCCTCTTTATGTTCCATTAGTGTGTTGTAGGTATCCTGCTTCAACGTAAAGCCACTACCCCTACGATCCACTCATCCACTTCAGATGCCAAACTTGTCTAGTGACGCATTTATAGCTGAGATTTCTGCAGTAAGCAAACTTGTGCAAGATCCAGGAGCTATTCGTTGTATTGTCAACATCCTACCACAGTACCACTCCTGCTCCAGTCCAGTCTTCACCCACATGTTCCAAAGACTATGGCTGTCCTTCACCATATCCCATATCTGGTTGATCACAAAAGCATCATTAAAAATTTGTAAGTTCCTTATGCCCAGCCCACCTTCCCTCTTGCTTCAACAACGTCTTCTCATCTGATATGGTGCCCTCCCTTTTTATCCACACAACCATTCCAAAGGAAATTCGCGCAAATAGATGCAATGAGCACCTTCATGCCTGCCCGAGAAAGGAACATATTGCTCCATCTCTTTAGCCGATCAATTATTTTGTCAATGAGGACCCTACAATCTTGAGCCCGCAAACCTTTAGAGTCCAAGGATATACCAAGATATCAGATAGGAAGGTGGCAGTTCTTGGTCGACAAGGTGCTTTCCACCCATTGGCTCTTCACCTCACCCATACCTATATATGCTAAAAAAACTTGGCCCTTATTAGTAGTAACGTTTAATTCCGAGCAGTCCAAAAAACTATCTGAGAGTGTCTTTAAGAGCCGAGATTGTAGACACTCATGCACTATCGAAAAGAAGCAGATCGTCTGCAAACCTGATGTGCTTCATATTTACTCAATGTACACTTTGGGGTGATGAAAGAAGTAGTCTTTCTTTGACAAGCTCTTGAAAAAGCGCGATAAATATTCTATAGCAATGGTGAATAGGAGGGGAGAAAGAGGAGCAACATATCGCAGACCTCTCCGCCCTTCGAGCCTTGAGCTGTCTTCCAATAAATCCTGATTCACCAATTCGTAAGCTTTTCTCAAGTAGATTTTCAATGCAAGCGTCTCGCTGGTACCCTTCCACACATACCTTGATAGGAGTTGTTTTACAAGGCAAACAATCCCAAGAATAGACCTTCCTCATATCAAGAGCTTCGGATTTTCTACGATTCTGAGCTTTCTTTTTTATCAAGTTCTTTCGGGTGGTGGTGTGCCACCACTCACGCGTCACGCACCACCACTCAACAAACAACTTCCGCATTATCTACTTTTTTTCTTCCTCTAAACGATCTGCAAGTCAACTCCAGTACATGGGTTTGGAAGAAGTATGTGTGCTTATTATGATTTCGGTCCTTCGATCGATGTTTTTCGATTTCGACGATGTTTTTCCGGTATCTTCTCTGCCGATGCTTTCCGGTGTGTCTTAGATCGATGCTGTCGATCTCTTTTGATCGATATTTTCCGTTTCGCTTCGAATGTTAAATCAGTTTCTCAACATCAACACTTGCACGTGAGATTTCTTTGATCCAATTAGTTCTTGTTCTACCATCACATTTTTTTATCTTCTTCATCGTCACTGCCTTGGATACAACACTACTCATGTCATTCGAAACTCATCGTGGTTAACCACCGTAAGTTTGAGGGAGGGTATTAGAGATATATGAGGATAGGGGCGCGCTCAAATGAGAACCATTCTTAGGCTAAGAACCTAAGAACCATCTTGCACATTTGGATTAAATGGTCTATATGTGTAGATTGATCCATAAAGTATTTTTTTGTCATCTTGCACTTTTGTCTTGTATGTAAAAGATAAAAGATCAAATAGTAAAAGCATAAAATGCACTTTTCACTTTTTTGAAGAAGGAAATTTATTGTTGCTTAGGTTCTTAGAGTATATACACCCGTTGAGGAAGTTCTCTGTTTTGAGGACCTCCTCAAATAGCACTTCCTATTACTATTTACGAAAATATGAAGTCCTATTTTCGCTATTTGTACAGTCGTTGAACATGCAGGACATCCTATTACTATTCATGAAATATTAAAAATTTAATTATTGATAGATTGAAATTAAAAATATTAAAAAAAATCAATATTAACATGGCCGCGTCCCAGCCCAACATTACGAGCCGCGTTTTCTTCCGACATTAATCCTAATGTCTGAAGCGAACGCGGAGATAATGTCATTTGCGATAGCGCGAAACTTCCCCAACGCGTTCGCTTCAGACATTAGGATTACACCGCGTTCTCTTCAGACATTACGACCTAATGTCTGATGCGAACGCAATTTTAATGTCACGAGCGAACGCGCGGAAGGTCAGTTTAGTATTCATCATCATCTTAAAACGCTGCAATCGATCAAAAACCGACATAGGAGAATCGATCGGTGATCAGAAGTTCGAAAGAGGATTTATGAGGTTTAATTGGAGTTTAATTTGAATTTAAAACAACCGAATTGATTTTTTGAGGATGTCCGCTCAGACGTCCTCCGATAGCACGTCCTGGAGAACATCCTCCGCACAGCACGTCCTCCTTCAACTGCTGTTTACTCTTTTTTTCCGGACGTCCTCAAAACTGGCTCAGGATGTCCTACAATTAGCATCGGTGTATATGCTCTTAGTCTAAAATGAGTTTTCATTGAACCGTCCTCTATGAGGATATATATCCAATATATCCTTGATATATAGGTTTTGTTTGGCCCACTATCAATAAAACTTGCTCTATTCATAACAATATGATCCAAAAAATTGTGATGATTTAGTTTTCTTAGCGTAGTGCATATTAAACTAGAAAAAACAGAGAAAAGAAGATAAAGAAATGTTATACCAAAGGGGACATGAAGAACAAAGGGCCAGAAGTTTCCGCTGGCCAGTGGCCATCACTAGCCTGCAGAGCTGAATAGAAAAGGACGCCTCTTTTCAGCGTCGCAGTTGCTGTCTCGTATGTTATTTCCTCACCATCTTTAACTGTTACTTGTGGTATACTTTGTTTGAATCCTTTTTCTTCAAGAAACTAATAAATACCTCACACGTTGAAACACAAACAAATAAATGATCAGCATTTAGGTACGGTAGAAATATATATATTTAACGAATAACGATCTTGTAAATATAACAAAAATATGTTTTACCTGCATGCGCCAGAGAAGATCAGAGTTAGGCTTGACATTATGACGATTATTGTAGAAATTGAGACGCGCAGCTTCGACTTGGGCAAGCCTTTGAGGATCCGTTTCTTGATGGTCAAACTCCCATATCTGCCTTCCCACAAAGTTATTTGTGCTATATATGTAAGGGTCACTCCCTCTCTCCGCTATTTTTAACTTCCACATTCTTAAGCTTTCTCTACACCAAAAACAAATATTATCATCATTGAAATTTTCATGCAGCAGCAACTTTTTTTTTATTAAAGAAAAAAGATGTAAATGAAAAGATGTCTGAAGGAACAGGGGAGAAAAGATTACCCGAAAAGATAAGAGCCAAGCAAAGAACCAAAGATAGTAATTGCGCTTACTTTTGCTTCTCTCTGACAAAGTTTCAGGGAGCAAACATTTCATTTTACATACATAATATACACATGCAACGACACTGATACATTAATTAACAGGCATACGATAACAGGCCCCGCCAATTTAGACGTCTTACATATCAATGTTATTAAAATCGAACCGATCAAGTTCATAGGTTAATGTGTCAGTAATTTAACCAGATTGACCCGTATTGATCCGCACAGCCTAAAAATAAAAATAATATACTTATATGTATGACTTGAATAAATATTAAATGTTTATGGTCTGATTACAACAACATACCATAACAAATTTAGAATTTGATAAAATACAAATCAATAATACAACAATAATAGAACAACAATAACAATTTTAGTCTTAATTTGCAAGTCACAACAACAAGTGGTGAGCCATGAAATCACATCCTTAAAACAATATCATATAGAAAAAGCACTGTGATATCCATTAGTATTGGAAACTATAAGATCTCAAAAACGAAATATTTAAATATAGCCAACGAGCGTACATTAAAAATTAAAATTAAAGCTAATAGATAATATATCACTTAAGTGATCCAAACATGTTTGGATAATTGTATTTCAAATTTTCAACACATTATAAAATCTTATTATATCAAAAAAAATTAAAATTTTATCAGATATCTAATCGAAGTCATGATTAAAATGGTGTTTTAGGTATTTCTCAAATTCAAATTAACACCAATCTGGTATAGTCAGGAAATTAAGTTAAATTATACGATCCTGATAGAGTATAAGACTAATTGAATTTCTAGTTAAATAGATACCAAGTAATAAATTTGATAAATGAATATAGATTATTGAAAAAAATAATTAAACAACAATCATCTTTGGCCTACTGAAAAGAAAAAGAATAACTATTATATGTGTGTTGGGTTTGAGTCTTTTCCAAGATAAAATTGAATAAATATTTTTTGAGACCAAATCGAATCGATTGAACCAGGCGAGTCACGAGTTAATTAAAACCGATTGGTTCAACCGGGTATTGATCGGGTCAATCAGGTCTTGACCGGATCAACTGCATAACGGTCTGATAACAAAACCGAATTGATCCGGTGACCAATTCCTGATCCAACCGGCCGATTCGATCCGGATTTAATAACACTGTCTTAGAGTATTGAGATATAGTTCAGGGTTTAATGTACACCTCAAGTAGCAACCTATCCTATTAGTTTAGTGTGACCAAACAATTCTATTTGACATAATAATATAGCTTTTAAGTCTGCACCTAAATGATGATCAAGTAGTCGTTGAAGTACTCTTAGATGCTGACAGCTTTCTGCCTATATAAGTATCAACTCAACAAATAAATGTCGAATAGAAAACGATTAGAAAGCAATTATGGTGTGCACACAAGAAAATATATTACTCCCTCTGTCCCATAATTTTCTTTCCACTTTCCTTTTTGGGCGTCCCAAAATTTTCTTCCCACTTTCCTTTTTGGGTTACTTTATCACACTCACAACCACATTATTTAATCATTTATATTCACACTTACTTTATCTCACTTACTTTATCACACTCACAATAACTTACTTTATTATTTTTCTTAAAAACTGTGCAATATCACAAATGAGAAGAACATTTTGGGATCGGAGGGAGTATTTGTTACGATTTAAATTTAACAAATATATTTTTGTGATTTATGTGTAAATAATTCCATTGTGATTTATGTGTTATAGGCTAGTAATAATGACGATAATGCACGGAAAATAAGTTGGTGATAATGTTTCTAGGGTGCGGTTCAGGTACAAACCAAATTATAAATAAAAACTACAAACCGATTATAAAGCCGACACGTGTCCCAGTTTTGTCGAAATCCCGGAGAAAACACGGAGGGGTATAATAGTCATTCCACACTAATGGGTATAAAACCTAATAATGTTATTTTCAATTTAGTCCAAAAATTGTTAGTGTTCAGACTTAAAATACTGATGTTCAGACTTAAAAATACTTAATAATCAGACTTAAATGGTAGTGTTCAGACTTAAATGGTAGTGTTCAGACTTAAAAATACTTAATAATCAGACTTAAATGGTAGTGTTCAGACTTAAAAAGGTAGTGTTCAGACTTTAAAAAAGTAGTGTTCATACTTAAAAATACTTAATAATCAGACTTAAATGGTAGTGTTCAGACTTAAAAAAAGGTAGTGTTCAGACTTAAATGGTAGTGTTCAGACTTAACTGGTAGTGTTCAGACTTAAAAAAGGTAGTGTTCAGACTTAAATGGTAGTGTTCAGACTTAAATGGTAGTGTTCAGACTTAAAAATACTTAATAATTAGACTTAAATGGTAGTGTTCAGACTTAAATGGTAGTGTTCAGACTTAAAAATACTTAATAATCAGACTTAAATGGTAGTGTTCAGACTTAAAAAAGGTAGTGTTCAGACTTAAATGGTAGTGTTCAGACTTAAATGGTAGTGTTCAGACTTAAAAATACTTAATAATCAGACTTAAATGGTAGTGTTCAGACTTAAAAAGGTAGTGTTCAGACTTAAAAAAAGTAGTGTTCATACTTAAAAATACTTAATAATCAGACTTAAATGGTAGTGTTCAGACTTAAAAAGGTAGTGTTCAGACTTAAAAAAAGTAGTGTTCATACTAAAAATACTTAATAATCAGACTTAAATGGTAGTGTTCAGACTTAAAAAAAGTAGTGTTCATACTTAAAAATACTTAATAATCAGACTTAATTAAATGGTAGTGTTCAGACTTAAAAAAGGTAGTGTTCAGACTTAAATGGTAGTGTTCAGACTTAACTGGTAGTGTTCAGACTTAAAAAAGGTAGTGTTCAGGCTTAAATGGTAGTGTTCAGACTTAAATGGTAGTGTTCAGACTTAAAAATACTTAATAATCAGACTTAAATGGTAGTGTTCAGACTTAAATGGTAGTGTTCAGACTTAAAAATACTTAATAATCAGACTTAAATGGTAGTGTTCAGACTTAAAAAAGGTAGTGTTCAGACTTAAATGGTAGTGTTCAGACTTAAATGGTAGTGTTCAGACTTAAAAATACTTAATAATCAGACTTAAATGGTAGTGTTCAGACTTAAAAAGGTAGTGTTCAGACTTAAAAAAAGTAGTGTTCATACTTAAAAATACTTAATAATCAGACTTAATTAAATGGTAGTGTTCAGACTTAAATGGTAGTGTTCAGACTTAAAAAAAGTAGTGTTCATACTAAAAATACTTAATAATCAGACTTAAATGGTAGTGTTCAGACTTAAAAAGGTAGTGTTCAGACTTAAAAAAAGTAGTGTTCATACTTAAAAATACTTAATAATCAGACTTAATTAAATGGTAGTGTTCAGACTTAAAAAAGGTAGTGTTCAGACTTAAATGGTAGTGTTCAGACTTAACTGGTAGTGTTCAGACTTAAAAAAGGTAGTGTTCAGGCTTAAATGGTAGTGTTCAGACTTAAATGGTAGTGTTCAGACTTAAAAATACTTAATAATCAGACTTAAATGGTAGTGTTCAGACTTAAATGGTAGTGTTCAGACTTAAAAATACTTAATAATCAGACTTAAATGGTAGTGTTCAGACTTAAAAAAGGTAGTGTTCAGACTTAAATGGTAGTGTTCAGACTTAAATGGTAGTGTTCAGACTTAAAAATACTTAATAATCAGACTTAAATGGTAGTGTTCAGACTTAAAAAGGTAGTGTTCAGACTTAAAAAAAAGTAGTGTTCATACTTAAAAATACTTAATAATCAAACTTAATTAAATGGTAGTGTTCAGACTTAAATGGTAGTGTTCAGACTTAAAAGCTTAATGATCAGACTTAAAAAAAGCAATGATCAGACTAAAAATTCTTAATGATCAGACTTAAAATGGTAATGATCATACTTAAAAAGAATTCTATGATCAGACTTAAAATTAAAGAGTCTTGCCCTAAGAATTCTATGATCAAACTAAATTTTTTTTTTATATTTTTATTTTTGATTAAAACATGAATTTGACCCTTCAGATGATCGAATTTGCCCTAAAAACACCGACCTCACCACGAAGTAGTGAGTCTTGCTCAGAATGCCGTTTCCACCCAAAAAATACTAGGCTTTCATCAAATTCTGACACAGGCGCATAAACATCAAATTTTGCATAGCATTCTTCAGATGTTCCAATTTCTGCATGTAAGTCTGATCATTACCATATTAAAGTCTGATCATTATCAATTTTAAGTCTGATTATAACCATTTTAAGTCTTGTCATTACTGATTTAAGTCTGAACATTGTAGTGTTCAGACTTAAATGGTAGTGTTCAGACTTAAGATGGTAAGACTTAAAAATACTTAATAATCAGACTTAAATGGTAGTGTTCAGACTTAAAAAGTCTGATCGTTAACAATGTTTTTTAAGTCTGAACAATGTTTTTTCAAGTATTGTCATTACTGGTTTAAGTCTGAACATTGTTTTTTTAAGTCTGAACATTGTTATTTAAGTATGATCGTTAATGGTTTAAGTCTCATTATTATTTTTTAAGTCTGAACAATGTTTTTTCAAGTCTGAACAATGTTTTTTCAAGTATTGTCATTACTGATTTAAGTCTGAACATTGTTTTTTAAGTCTGAACATTGTTATTTAAGTCTGATTGTTAATGGTTTAAGTCTCATTATTATTTTTTTAAGTCTGAACACTGTTTTTTAAGTCTGAACAATGTTTTTTTGAAGTATTTGTCATTACTGGTTTAAGTCTGAACATTGTTTTTGAAGTCTGAACATTACTGTAGCAAATTTTGGACGTTTATACCCCTCATATCGTTTATATATTTTAAAATAAGTCCACATGTAATTTTTTTATTTACAAAAATAACCCCGACTGGATGAAATCTCGGCTGAATTTTAATTGGTTCATTTTGACACGTGTCGAATTTTTTATGGGTTTGTAGTTTTTATTTATAATATTGGTTTGTATTTGATCCAAATACAAAATGTTTCACCTAAGATTATCGCTGCCCAGTACAAAAATATGTTCATTGACTATAAAAAATAGTGGTGACTTAAAACAAATCTTCACATAAAATTAAAAATGTGAGAACAAATTTACAGTTGTCACTTGTTATTAGTTAATATGATGATCAAAATCAAATAGATTTGTCACTACAATATATAATTCAATAAACCTGAATTGTAGAATGATTACAGTTGTGACAAAACTGAAAGAAGAGTTGAACGCTTATGGTAGAATTTGAGTTCGCATAATTTTAGTTAAAAAATAAAAATCCACAAAAAAAATATAAGCATTAGGTGAAGCAGTGCTATTAAACCCGGACCAAAGCGGCCGGTTTGATCAATTGGACCGGAAATCGATCACTAGACCGATTCAGTTTTTTAATCAGACCGCTTTTGCAATTGACTCTGTCAAAACTCGGTTGACCCGGTCAAGACCCAGTTGAACCGGTCGGTTTTTAATTAACCCGATGACCCGGTTCAAACGGTTCAATTTGGTTTGAAAATATTTTTTTTACTTGGACAAGACCTGAAACCAGTCTTCCTCTACAACTATTTCCTCTCCTTCCACCAAGCTAAACATGATTTTTGTTTCTAACTTTGTTTATATAATCTATATTTATTTATCATATTTATAAAATTGATTACTTATTATCTATTTAACTAGAAAATCAATTAGTCTAATAATCTATCAAGATTGTACAATATAACTTAATTTGAGATCTTACATTTTCCAATATTGATGGATATCACATTGTTTTTCTATATGATATTGTTGAAGGATATTTCATGGCTCCAGCCCTTCTTGTTGTGACTTGCGAATTAAGACTAAAATTGTTATTGTTGTTTTATTATTAATTTGTTTTATTAGTGTGGTGTATACTTGTATTCAGATCATAAACATGTAATATTTAATTAAGTCATAAATATGTTAACTTATAATGTCATATATATATATTTTTAAGGTGTGCGGGTTAATTCGGGTCAACCCGGTTGAACCACTGACCCATTAACCCGGAGACTTGACCGGATCGATTCTCGGGTCGATTTTAATAACACTGAAGTGAAGTATTATGTTATTATTTTAATTAAAATTTAACAGATAAGTTATTATTTAGTAATTATAGCTTAGTAATGCATAAATAAAAAATATATACATATACAGAGGAGCGCTCAAACGAGGCACCCTTCTAAGAAAGAGGCAGTGAGGCACGATCTGAGCCACGCATTTAAACCCTTCTGTGCTTTGTGGGTGCGCCACGTGTCCCACTACCAAAATCCTGCACTATTCAAAAAGTAAAAAAGCAAAACACTATTCCGATATTATTCCCTGCCACATCATCTAAATGAGTAGCCCAGATCGTACCTCACGTACCTCATTATACCAATCCTGACTCAACCTAGCGCTCCCCTACATATACATATGCAAACAAAATTGAATAAGATAACTCTTGTAGCCTAATGTAATGGTTACAAGATTGTGTTATGTTTAAGAGAGCTTGCCTTCAACTCCTATAAGGTACAAAATTTACCCCTAAATTTTTAGGGGTGCACCGGCGGGGAGGGCAGCATAGGGCGGCTGTGTTTGTGGTGGTTGTAAAGAAAGTGTTAAAACTTACAAATTATTTGTTGATTTCAGCATCCTTCAATTTTGTAAAAGTATATAATCGGCAGAAATAACCCGTTGAAAATGTAGCTTTTTGTTAACATCTAAGCCCCTATAAATAACGAACGGTGTTCCAATAGATATTTTCATTAATTTTATATGGAAATTCAACAAAACTAGCTTAAATTTAACGAAAATTATCGTTAATAATATTCAGGGAAAAATACACATTGGTGCTCTAACTATCGGCATTTTTCAATTAAATGGCCAAAATATCAATTTTTACGATCAAGAGCAAATCAAAAATAAATTGACCAATTTTCGAACACAAAGCACCATAACTTTACCGTGATTAAATTGCGATCTTAATAATGTGAACTCCGTTAATAACGACTCAATAAAAGTGTCTGTTGGTGTTAAAGAAAAAAAAAATCAATTAAATACATTAAGTGTTTATGATGAGATCATTGGGTTATTTTCAACGATGTTCATATGACTAGGTTCGAAATTCAATCATAGTATAGCTACGGTGCTTTGTGTTCGAAAATTGATGATTTTATTATTGATTTTATCTTTAATTGAAAAACTTGATAATTTAAACCTTTAATTAAAAATTACCAATAGTTCAAGACAGGAATATATATTTGTTTCCCCTAATATTTATTGCCTAACTGATACCCACTCGAGTGCTAAACACTTGAACACGGCCGACAGAATTTAATTGAGTAGCGGTACCGATTTGATTTGTGCACCCAGAATTTAATTACAGGTTTTCAAAGAGTCTCAGAAGTCAGAAGTATGATTTTATGAGCAAAGATGTCTTTTAGTAATTGTTAATTGGCTCCACGTTCCATTGTTTAAAATTAATCCGAGCACTCACTCATCCATTGACATTTTGTTTCATTAAGAAGCCAAACTGAATTAATTATTCTGTCATCTCAACTTTCACCAAGACAAGTACGCCAGTACGGAGTAAATGAATAAGAAGTCTAAAGAATAAAGACTAACCTATATGATTATTACACTAAGTGCTCCATTTAAATGTCTAATTTTCCACACCCGTTAACACATTTGAACTTGTAAAAGCACAATTTTTTTTAGCTAAATGATAAGTTTGTACTCTTTATTTTAGGTAGAATACAAAAGTACAATATTTTTTACTCTTAATCATTTGATGCAAAGGCTCGCAATGGGATCACGGATCCACTGACTAGTGTGAGAGATTGAAATATAAAGGGATATTCTCCTCACACCCCCTCACACTCCCACACCCCCCCCCCCCAATGGGTCCCATACATATTTCCTATTATACCCTCACACCCCATCAAATATAATAATTAAAATTTAATTATTAATTTAAAATTATTTAGAAATTAACATTAATATATATATATATTATAATTAATGAGATATTATCGTTAATTCAAAACAATGTATAAATTAAATATATAACACATATTTTTTTAAATATATCGTTAATTCATCGTACGAAGCTAAAGGATGTGCATCTTCATATAAGATACGTGCTGATTTATGGCGCCAAATCACAAGCACGGGGCCTCTAGGAGCACAATTTGGAGGAAATATTGATTAGATATGTCTACTTTTTTATGTATTTATTTTTAGCATTGTTGCATGTTTTTTTTTGAATCCAAATTAATGTTGGGCTACCCAATCAATTATTAATTAAACGAAATAAATTATTATTCACTCTAAATAAAATAAAACTATTTTCTAAATATAAATCATAAATAAAATTTGTCTCAATAATATTTTACTACAATGGAAATTTTGTTTATTTAGTTACTCACTCACTCCTAATTATAAGTTCTATTAAAATTTTTAAAAAAATCAAGTTCAATATAATTTTTAAAAAAATTGCTACATGTTGTATTTTTATTTTTATTTTTTACTATTAATTATTATAGAATATTTTCTGATTAATAATAATAAATAAATGTGGTAAAATTAATTTATAGAATATTAATTATCATTTAATTGAATTTTAATTATTATTTAATTGAATTAAAAATATGAATTAAAGAGGAGGGCATATGAGTCATTTGCTGGGTGGGTTTTTGTCGCCGGGGTGCGATCAGCAGCTCCCAATATAAAATAGTGCTTGACTGGAACCACTTTAAGAACTTGAAATTTTCATTATGTCAAAATATTTATAAACCGGTAAAGTACCGTGTCAAACCCTAGAGAGCCGTTCAGATCATGCACTATGATATATTGTATTTTTTAGTTTTTCTACTCCTAAAGATTTTGGATGAGTGAGTTGGGATTAATTCCTAATAAGCAAGTAATTGAAAAGGAGAAATTGAATCTATAAGCGTTTCTGGGGCTATTTCCTTCCCTAGCAAGCTCTAATGATCAACACATGATTTAATCTGACATGATTTATAGTATATACGTATATAGTCTCGCGCCAAAATTCTAGGCTTTCGTACGCTACCTAGGCGGGTACCATATTGGTCTCTGGCACCGATCGGGTACCATACGTGCCTCTGGCGTACTTCTGTCCGGGTACCATATGTGCATCTGGCATACTGGGGTGGGTACCGGTTGTACTTATGGCGTAATCAATCCGAATATATGTAGGTCTTTTCACCTTGTTTTGCCTTGAAACTTTGATTTTTCATCAAATTTTGGTCTTTAAGGTCTTGACTTCAATGGGGAGTCATTGTGTACTTGAAATGTGAGAGCAAGGGCCAAATGGGATCGAAATTTTTTTGGAAACGAATCAATTTTTTATATAAAATACGGAGAATACTAAGACGAGAATTCGACTTATCACTTCGTGGAGTTCTAATATTTTTTGATTTCTTCCTAATGATCCTCTGAATCAGCGAACATGATTGCTTAGATCAGTTCCTTGTAGTTGGACTTGTCTGATGCGGTACTAGGGCCTCTTGCTCCTGTTTCGAGGTAAAATTCTGCTATATCATTCTCCGTATTTAAAATTATTTTTTTGTCTTCACATCAATGACGAAGACCTGCCATGGCTAAAATGGTCTTCCCGAGGATCATAGGGAGGTCCTTGTCTTGTCTTCGGCATGCCTAAGATTACATAATCAGCTGTAAATATAGAATTTCTCGACAGACTACGAAGTCAGCTGTAATAGTAGAAAAGAGGCCGCGCATCCTGATCAAGAACCCCCCTCAAGTTGTCTTGATAAACGATCTGCATGTTTCAAAGTCATCATTGTTGGGATAAGTTCTTCAGTTTCCAACTTTCACTACAAGGGTCAAGGAGTATGGCATGAGGTTTATAAATGCCATGTGATGTATTTGGCAGTGAACGCCATCTTTAAGTCACAGACATTGAGCTATGTATAAGAAGACTTGTTTTTCTTCTTTGCCCATAACTTTATAGGAAAAGATCACGTCAGGATCATCACTTTTCGTCATAAATCAGAACTTTAAATATTCGTAAGATTAAATTATCTACGGTTCTTAATTTTAGCAAATACAATAATTATTTAATTGCAATATATATGATGAGATGACATATTAGTAAATTAGAGAAAAATTCACACGATCTTATATCAAAAAAATTTCACGATTTTCAAACAAGATTTGATGATCTCGTACGATCATCCGTAACAGAATTATCCTCATGTGATTTTTGCAATCGACGTTCGACGTCAACAAAATGTTCATATTTTTTTATTATCTCAAATCTTATGTTAAAGTTCTCAGTTGATCCGGATGTTCGTGGTTTTGCTTTACATATTCGTGGTTTTGATAAATACAACAAAACCATTGTTCGTGGTTTTGATAAATACAGCAAAACCACGATACATATGTTCGTTTTTTTATTATCTCAAATCTTATGTTAAAGTTCTCAAATCAGAGTTCGTAGACGACTGGTGAAAAGAAATTAAGTAGAGCAAAGATGAGATCGGAGTTCATGAGTTTGTTTCGAAATTTTAGGGCTCGTAATATGTAAACGGATATTCACTCGATATTTCGGGAATTTAAAATATACATTATCATATCCTGATATATCCTTTTTGCCATAAAAACGATTAAAAGATTATTTAATTTGAATTAATCTTGATTAAATTGCGATCTTAATAATGTGAACTCCGTTAATAACGACTCAATAAAAGTGTCTGTTGGTGTTAAAGAAAAAAAAAATCAATTAAATACATTAAGTGTTTATGATGAGATCATTGGTTATTTTCAACGATGTTCATATGACTAGGTTCGAAATTCAATCATAGTATAGCTACGGTGCTTTGTGTTAGAAAATTGATGATTTTATTATTGATTTTATCTTTAATTGAAAAACTTGATAATTTAAACCTTTAATTAAAAATTACCAATAGTTCAAGACAGGAATATATATTTGTTTCCCCTAATATTTATTGCCTAACTGATACCCACTCGAGTGCTAAACACTTGAACACGGCCGACAGAATTTAATTGAGTAGCGGTACCGATTTGATTTGTGCACCCAGAATTTAATTACAGGTTTTCAAAGAGTCTCAGAAGTCAGAAGTATGATTTTATGAGCAAAGATGTCTTTTAGTAATTGTTAATTGGCTCCACGTTCCATTGTTTAAAATTAATCCGAGCACTCACTCATCCATTGACATTTTGTTTCATTAAGAAGCCAAACTGAATTAATTATTCTGTCATCTCAACTTTCACCAAGACAAGTACGCCAGTACGGAGTAAATGAATAAGAAGTCAAAAGAATAAAGACTAACCTATATGATTATTACACTAAGTGCTCCATTTAAATGTCTAATTTTCCACACCCGTTAACACATTTGAACTTGTAAAAGCACAATTTTTTTTAGCTAAATGATAAGTTTGTACTCTTTATTTTAGGTAGAATACAAAAGTACAATATTTTTTACTCTTAATCATTTGATGCAAAGGCTCGCAATGGGATCACGGATCCACTGACTAGTGTGAGAGATTGAAATATAAAGGGATATTCTCCTCACACCC
The DNA here is from genome assembly GCA_033675215.1 of Rhodiola kirilowii. Taxonomy (NCBI): domain Eukaryota; kingdom Viridiplantae; phylum Streptophyta; class Magnoliopsida; order Saxifragales; family Crassulaceae; genus Rhodiola; species Rhodiola kirilowii. The sequence continues at coordinate 436,995 of CM066203.1, forward strand.
CCTCACACTCCCACACCCCCCCAATGGGTCCCATACATATTTCCTATTATACCCTCACACCCCATCAAATATAATAATTAAAATTTAATTATTAATTTAAAATTATTTAGAAATTAACATTAATATATATATATATATATATTATAATTAATGAGATATTATCGTTAATTCAAAACAATGTATAAATTAAATATATAACACATATTTTTTTAAATATATCGTTAATTCATCGTACGAAGCTAAAGGATGTGCATCTTCATATAAGATACGTGCTGATTTATGGCGCCAAATCACAAGCACGGGGTCTCTAGGAGCACAATTTGGAGGAAATATTGATTAGATATGTCTACTTTTTTATGTATTTATTTTTAGCATTGTTGCATGTTTTTTTTTGAATCCAAATTAATGTTGGGCTACCCAATCAATTATTAATTAAACGAAATAAATTATTATTCACTCTAAATAAAATAAAACTATTTTCTAAATATAAATCATAAATAAAATTTGTCTCAATAATATTTTACTACAATGGAAATTTTGTTTATTTAGTTACTCACTCACTCCTAATTATAAGTTCTATTAAAATTTTTAAAAAAATCAAGTACAATATAATTTTTAAAAAAATTGCTACATGTTGTATTTTTATTTTTATTTTTTACTATTAATTATTATAGAATATTTTCTGATTAATAATAATAAATAAATGTGGTACAATTAATTTATAGAATATTAATTATCATTTAATTGAATTTTAATTATTATTTAATTGAATTAAAAATATGAATTAAAGAGGAGGGCATATGAGTCATTTGCTGGGTGGGTTTTTGTCGCCGGGGTGCGATCAGCAGCTCCCAATATAAAATAGTGCTTGACTGGAACCACTTTAAGAACTTGAAATTTTCATTATGTCAAAATATTTATAAACCGGTAAAGTACCGTGTCAAACCCTAGAGAGCCGTTCAGATCATGCACTATGATATATTGTATTTTTTTAGTTTTTCTACTCCTAAAGATTTTGGATGAGTGAGTTGGGATTAATTCCTAATAAGCAAGTAATTGAAAAGGAGAAATTGAATCTATAAGCGTTTCTGGGGCTATTTCCTTCCCTAGCAAGCTCTAATGATCAACACATGATTTAATCTGACATGATTTATAGTATATACGTATATAGTCTCGCGCCAAAATTCTAGGCTTTCGTACGCTACCTAGGCGGGTACCATATTGGTCTCTGGCACCGATCGGGTACCATACGTGCCTCTGGCGTACTTCTGTCCGGGTACCATATGTGCATCTGGCATACTGGGGTGGGTACCGGTTGTACTTATGGCGTAATCAATCCGAATATATGTAGGTCTTTTCACCTTGTTTTGCCTTGAAACTTTGATTTTTCATCAAATTTTGGTCTTTAAGGTCTTGACTTCAATGGGGAGTCATTGTGTACTTGAAATGTGAGAGCAAGGGCCAAATGGGATCGAAATTTTTTTGGAAACGAATCAATTTTTTTTATAAAATACGGAGAATACTAAGACGAGAATTCGACTTATCACTTCGTGGAGTTCTAATATTTTTTGATTTCTTCCTAATGATCCTCTGAATCAGCGAACATGATTGCTTAGATCAGTTCCTTGTAGTTGGACTTGTCTGATGCGGTACTAGGGCCTCTTGCTCCTGTTTCGAGGTAAAATTCTGCTATATCATTCTCCGTATTTAAAATTATTTTTTTGTCTTCACATCAATGACGAAGACCTGCCATGGCTAAAATGGTCTTCCCGAGGATCATAGGGAGGTCCTTGTCTTGTCTTCGGCATGCCTAAGATTACATAATCAGCTGTAAATATAGAATTTCTCGACAGACTACGAAGTCAGCTGTAATAGTAGAAAAGAGGCCGCGCATCCTGATCAAGAACCCCCCTCAAGTTGTCTTGATAAACGATCTGCATGTTTCAAAGTCATCATTGTTGGGATAAGTTCTTCAGTTTCCAACTTTCACTACAAGGGTCAAGGAGTATGGCATGAGGTTTATAAATGCCATGTGATGTATTTGGCAGTGAACGCCATCTTTAAGTCACAGACATTGAGCTATGTATAAGAAGACTTGTTTTTCTTCTTTGCCCATAACTTTATAGGAAAAGATCACGTCAGGATCATCACTTTTCGTCATAAATCAGAACTTTAAATATTCGTAAGATTAAATTATCTACGGTTCTTAATTTTAGCAAATACAATAATTATTTAATTGCAATATATATGATGAGATGACATATTAGTAAATTAGAGAAAAATTCACACGATCTTATATCAAAAAAATTTCACGATTTTCAAACAAGATTTGATGATCTCGTACGATCATCCGTAACAGAATTATCCTCATGTGATTTTTGCAATCGACGTTCGACGTCAACAAAATGTTCATATTTTTTTATTATCTCAAATCTTATGTTAAAGTTCTCAGTTGATCCGGATGTTCGTGGTTTTGCTTTACATATTCGTGGTTTTGATAAATACAACAAAACCATTGTTCGTGGTTTTGATAAATACAACAAAACCACGATACATATGTTCGTTTTTTTATTATCTCAAATCTTATGTTAAAGTTCTCAAATCAGAGTTCGTAGACGACTGGTGAAAAGAAATTAAGTAGAGCAAAGATGAGATCGGAGTTCATGAGTTTGTTTCGAAATTTTAGGGCTCGTAATATGTAAACGGATATTCACTCGATATTTCGGGAATTTAAAATATACATTATCATATCCTGATATATCCTTTTTGCCATAAAAACGATTAAAAGATTATTTAATTTGAATTAATCTTGATTAATCTAAGCCGTTGAAATTATCAGATCAACGGATATTAAAGGTTCTGATTTCTGACGAAAATAAGTGGTTCTGACCAGAACTCAACCCACTATAATATCCATATTTTCTAAAAAGTAAATAAAATAAAATCAAAAAAGTTATTTTCAGGAAGATGGCATGAGGAGTCACACATAAATAAAATAAAATAAAAATAAATCGAAGGGTTAGGAAGTGGAGACAAATTGAAGAAAGGAAATGGAGTCGCACATCTCAATTCACACGTTGTTCTTTTAAACATATACGGTAGAACAACCGTATATGTTTAAAAGAACAGAAAAAGAAACGTATATATAGGAATCGCTCACGAAAACTCAATTTCAAGGAACGGTTGTATTTCCAACTAGAGGAATCGCTCACGAAAACGTATATAGAGGAACCGTATATGTTTAGTGTATTTCCAACTATATTGGGAGAGATGGATTCACATTTAGGTAAATATTCTTGGTGATTTGGTTTTGGTTGATTGATTTTATGAAAATGAAGTGAAGATTAGTAATTCAATTTATATGATTTCTAGCATGATTTGGGTATATGTTTGTAGATGAAAAAGTGTTTAGATGATTGAGAAAGTGAGTTCCTAAAAATTAAATTTGTCGACTTAAACGCCGGTGATCTGTTGGTTAAGGAGTCCAACTTAATATGGTTGGATCCTTACGCCCTGAGTTCGAGTCCCAGGGGCACCAATTTTCTTCTTTCTTTTTCCTCTTCCTCGTACTGCCTAGCTTGTGGATCATTCCTATATCCCTCGTGGATGCATTCCTCACTCTTGGAGACCTTCCTCCTCATGCCTCGCGCGTGATGCATCCTTCCTCTCTTGTGGATGTGTGCAATAAGGGTGCCCAAATGTGGTCTGAACTCCAAGTGTTAAAGGTATCATCTCATCTACTAAGGTATCATTAATTTGATACGGAAAACGCGTAGTCGATATTCATCTTTATAGAGAATTATTGTCTGTAACTAATTCTAATTATGTGAAATTGAAATCTTTATGAATGGAATATACAATATAGAGTGCTGTCAGGGGCTCAGGGCTGTGATACAATCAGTAAGTGTTAGAAATGAACTTTCTCAATTTATATTTACAATAGATTTCAAGAACGATGCGTTTTTCTTTTCAGTAAAGTGAGAGAGAAGTTACAAAACTGTTATTGTGTTATCTAATGGCTTTTGCATCTTTAAGTTATCTGGTAGCCTATGTTGATACAAACTTCATGCATATCAGATGTCAGAATCCCCAGTCCTTCGCAGCAATTCAACCAGGAGTCAGCTGCTGGAACCATCATGTTTGCTTTCTCACTGGTTTCATCTTGTGCACAATGAAAATCCCTAATCCTTATGCACACAAACCTAAGCCCGAACAGGATCCTGTCGGACTATCTAATGGTAGTAATTAAGTACTTACATTACCTAGCATCTATCCTGAGCTCTCAAGATAGATAAGAAGTCATCACCCAGAAGCTACTTGTAAGAAATAGCACAAGGGTACTCCACACCACAGAGCATCAATACGACAATACCTTTTAATAAAACTACACTGATACAGTATTCCAAAAAACCCATGGACCATATGTATCTTTGACCTCACAAGCAAAAATAACAACTTCCTGTCTGATACCAAGCAAATTAAACATAACAACTCTATTAACATTAACTTTCACATAAATTGAATGATGTAATAGTACTAGACGCTTAAAATTTCCAAAAACATTTGAGAGACAACATTGAGACCAAAGTTCAGGCTTGCCGCGGCAGAAATACAACACTAAAAACCAATAAAAAACAAAATATTAAAAGGAATAATGCACAACTCTTTTAAACAATCATGACATAGTACATAAGCGCAATATAAATGGAGAAACGTATAAAACAACAAAATATATAAAAGGAATAATGCACAACTCATTTACACAATCATGTCAGAGAACATATGCTCATTGCTCACCATCAATGATATTCTTTGCAGTGTCCCTAATAGTCTAGTCACATTATAAGTTGCTGTGACACAGCTTGTCAGATGACATAATTGAACCAGCTCTAAATATTAGGAAGCAGCAAAAATAAAACTTCACCATTTTTAACAATTTTTAGATAAAAATGGCTTTCAAACACAATGCATTGCAATTATATGTTTGCAAAATAGCATTAACAGCTTAATAGTTCTTAAAAGGTGGGAAATGGCGAGAACTAAAATTACTTGAGGATGTCATCCTAAACAGACACTCTAATCAAACAAGGAGAATCCCATGTCGTCGTCACTCTCTTCCTTAGGTTCCTCCTGTAGTACAATTTCAATAAAGAACAAATTAAGAGAAATTCCAGAAAAAAAAAGACAGAATAGATGAAATAATATCAGCAAATAAATAAATATCTATTTTCACCTTCTTCTCCTCCACTGCTGGGGCAGCAGCAGCAGCAGGAGCTGCGCCACCAGAAGTAGATACAGCTACAGCCGCACCACCGCCACCAGACCCGACATTAACGATCAGATCCTCAATGTTCTTCTTTTCAACAAGCTTCGCAAAGAGGCTCGGCCAGTAGGATTCGACAGTCACATTAGCTGCTTTCACAATTGTGGCGATTTTCTCAGCCTGCCGATCGGCCAAAACAAAACCACATAAGTTTCAACCACTGAGTCATTCAACTATTCAAGTATATCAGAGAGCATTACAGTGATTGCGATGCCGTCATCGTGGAGCACCAAGCAGGCGTATGTGCATGCAAGTTCTGATACCGACATTTTAACGACCTTCGAAAAACAAGTTGATCTACAGAAATCGAATCTTGTAAAAAACAAATATGTAAAGAAATTCAAATAGTTTAAAGGAAAGGAAGAGTCACGCACCGGAGGGAGGATGATGCGTCGCCGGCAATCGAAGCTTTTTCTGGTAGGTGAAATACAACTTGGCGATGAACAACGAGTGGTATTAGGGTTTAGTAGTTGGGCCTCTACATGTATCTATCGGGCTCAGGCCTGCATATAAGAATTTGAATACAAAGCCCACACAGTTTTAAGCCACGCAGTGAAGTAATTGAGGAGGCAAAAGTTAATGTAAATATAATTAATAATAGTTTAAACCCTATTTAATGTAAAATCAAAGTTTCCCATTTCACATGGTAGTAAGATTGTAAGAAGGTTCATGTTATCTAATTTCACATGTTTGACTAAACATCCTGTAACAAATTGGAAACTGAAATTTGCAGTCCTAACCAGGCTAGAATGTTACTGGGATTTTCTGGAAGTGCCCTCCGAATTGCTATCAGAGGAAGGACTGATATTCGTGGAAGAATCATTTACCATGATATCAGTGGAGTATTTCTTGATTCTCAAGGAAATGAGAACACTCGAAGCAATTCCAAGTGAAGGGAATACATAGGACCATATCTGAGACTTCTGAGATCCAGATGCTGAAGCGACTGCTGCACCAGCAAGACTACCGATTGATGTGTTCTGTAAGATCATTGGAAGGCAACCAATGATAGTAGGGAATAGGAAATCCTTGAAGAATCTGACATTTGTCGCTGCTAGTGCATAGTTTATGATGTATGATGGTATGGGTGAAAAGCGAGCGAGGAGGACAAACTTCCAACCATCTCTTTCCACTCCTCTTGAAAGCATGCTGAAATATTTGTTGCTCTCGGCCCATTTGGTTGCAGAAGTTGACTTCTTAAGGATCAACCTGAGTTTTAAAATAAATAACATCCAATTAGCTGTTGTAGTTGAAGCATCTTAACAGATGTTCAGCCTTGTTACATATTTGTAAATGATAAATTAAAATTCTCATGACAGGAATTTTAAAAGCGCGGCAGATTAAAAAAGTGTTACATTGGGAACAAACTAAATCTGAATGATCTCCAAACTGATAATCTCCCGCGTTCCCCATGAATAAACTACCTGGTTGTGCTAGCCAATAAACTTGGAAATGAGTCAAATGACCCAAATGAAAAGGGAAGAAGCAAAAGATAGAAAGCAGTGATGACTTTCTTATGTGACCTTGGGAAACAAAACAGGAGCTAACTAGGCAGAACGTCACGTACATGCCATTGAATACAGTAAAATGTCTGATATGACGATCACAACCATAAACCGCAGTGCTGAGTTTTGTAGTCCTATAATGCCTATTTTATATTTCAATACGGTAAGTGTGTTCAATTGAAGTCAAGCTCAACACAATCAGTTGTATACGGAACATGGCAAGTGTCACCGATTACAAATGAGACTAATTTGTAACGCAGCAATGAAAAATAAGTCAACAAGTGTATGCATTTCCAAATATTGAGAGTTTGGTGTGAAATTATGAATGAAAACATATCTCTTTATAGTAGAAAGTTCCAAATAATAGGTTGCTAACATCCAAACTACTGTCATATAAAGCAATCTCGTTCTCCAATTAACATAAATATTTGGCTAATTAATATACTCATTTAACCAAAAATAACATGACAAGTGTTAATAGGTCTGAACTTCACATATTTTCATGAAAAGAAAAGTGAAATAATGATTCAAGAAACATGTTATGGCTGCTTGCAGCCCGTCAAAGTTTTCAAGTAGTTGGATAAGTCTTAATCCTGCAGGCCTTTCCAGTTTCCAGCTAAGTTAAGCTAACATATCATTTCATTTCATTCCTATTTCTACTATGAATAGTGAAAATGATTGAAACTTGCTCAGTTGCTCATATCCATCTTCATCAAAAGTGTCTACTTCAACTCAAATGAATCAAATTCATTTAACATCAAAAAATGAAATTAAACAATAATACATTTAAGAATTTGACAAAAGTGAGAGAGAGCTGACCTGCCGATCCAAAAGGAAAGTGAAGCACCAAGAAGCTTGGCAGCAAAAACGCACAAAACAGCAGTAAAGAAACCGAATAGAAGAGAAGCGCCGGCCTCGAAGAAAACAGCATACGGCAAGCAGAAAGCGAGAGTAAGAGTGTGAACAGCAACATACGCAGGAATTGCCCAAAGCCCTAACCGATTTGAAATTTCATTTGCGAATTGGATGAATGCGGCTTTATCCCAACCGAACTGCTTGCTCAATTCTCTCATCGCTCCGATTACCAGCGCCACAATCCCTACCTTCAGCCACAACCTATCCATTACAGTTACAGGCGTATCTCTGTGCCGGCACCGCTGACGAGGGTCGAATTGTGGGTCGACACCTGACGTGCAACGTTTAATGTGGTTTTCTCTCCTGCCAGAACCGAAACTGTTGTTGCCAGTCCGTAGAATAGTTCAATTTACAATGATTTGGGCTGCCAAGGTGCTCTATGATTTATGACAATGCTTTTGGGCCTGTATGTTCTTTTCTTTTTTTTGATAAAGGGCCTGTATGTTTTTTTGATATTAAAATCTGCAAATTACAAAGTCAACGGCGAATCGAGATCTTAAAGCTCGAAAATAACATTCAGCTGGGATCAGTATATACCAGACAATATAAAACGTGAAAAAACATGAGTCCGTTGCTCCACTTTGCCTCTGGCGTGGGCACGTCATCTTGTCATTCACAGCATGAAAAAGGCAGGACACCACTGAGCACCGTCCAAGCAACATCCGCCTGCCGAAGACCGGAGAAGACGAAACATATCTGCACAAAAATCGCATCCAAAACAAACACGACGAAAAAACTCAGACCGGAAGGGCCTGTATGTTTTTGAATCCATATATTTTTTATGTCTACATGTCCATTAAAAGATTCAAAACACTAAAATACTGAAAATGATAACGATTCGAACTAAACCGTATTATTTTATTTTCTAAATAAAAATGAAATTAAAACGACAACATTTTAATTGAAACGATATCATTTTGACACTAGTAGCATTTGAGACCGTCTCTTATTATGTTTTTTTTTGGAACGTACACTTACTTCTTTAAGCCTCGTTCATTTCATTATTATAAATGTGTTGAGTTGCCAGTTGCGTGAGGCTAGCGCCTTTTCCATCCATTCAACATTTGTTTTAGTTTGCGAATTAATTTAGTTTCTTTGATGAGAGGATCTTTCTAATCATCCACACAAAAGTGCCCAAAATTTCAAGGCATCCATTAGTGGATTGTGAAGCCTACAGACAACATTGTTTGAGTTAATGTCATGTGTATGATTGATTGTTTCGAGCTTTCGTGATGTGCACCAAATGTCCACTTGTGACGATGTTGCCGCATACGTAGTGTAACCTGAGCTGAAGGGACATGTAAGTATGTATTAATTGATACCTGATCTCGACTCATTTTTAGGGAAAATGACAAATAGAGGGTTATGAACTATCAATCATTGACAAATTACGGTTCGAACTATGAAAATTGACAATTAAGAGCAATTAAAAAAATATTTTAATCATCAATTTCACAATTAAGGACAAGAATATTTTTTTAATTTATTTGTTTAGTTAACTTTGTTAATTGACGAAGTGATATTCCATCCATTAAGTGTCATATGGGGTTGAAAATATTTTGAAATTGCCCTTAATTATCAATTTTTATAGTTCAGACCATGATTTGTCAATTGGTGATAGTTCATACCCCTCTTGTCATTTTCCGTTTTTTTTTATTATCAAAATCTCACATTAGTTACGTATGAGAAATAATGTAAATGACCTTTGTGAACGAATTCAATTGAATACTAATTTAGATATCAAGTTTCTATTTTTTTTATTTGCATAGTTTTACAAATATTTATGCCCTGTTTTGGAGGATGTGGTGCCAGTGACGGACACAGGATCAAATTATATATTGGGCACACGAAAAATTCTGAATTTATTTGAGGAAATTCTGAAAATTGTATTAGATTTTTGCACATGTTGGGGGATGCACAATCGATCCGGACCGGTGGATCGAAATTTTTTAAAATTTTGGACCGTGAACCGGATCGGAGTATATATGGACCGGGACCGGACCGTGGACCGAGATTTTGTGTAAAAAGTGGACCGGACGGATGGATCGGAATTTATGAAAATTATGGACTGTGGTCCGGTCCGATCCGGTCCGGTCTCAAATTGTGCATCCCTATGCACATGCGTCCGTCCCTGTGTGGTGCCCTGTATGAAGGTCCGTTCTTTAATGATTGTTATACGTATTGAATTTTACATGATAATATGAATAATCGCGTATAAGTGTACCCAAAAGCCAAAATTCAAGTGGCTAACAGGGTGATAACCGCATGTGGGGTTCTAGTTGAGTTGACTCAATCTTTGGCTTGTAACTAAGTGGTCATGAGTTCAACCCCACGCACCATTCCCACCAATATTTGGTGAGAAATTTCCTCCCTTTACAAGAGGTTCTATCATTCATTCGCAGGAGGTGCCCGGGATGGTTTCGTCTTCGCCACGGTGCTTGAGAAGGCTTCGACGTGAGCAAGTCAACTGCTCGAAGATATACTTCAAAAAATGGATGAGTCAAAGACGCCGCAAGGTTTGTGCTTCAATGAATATAAATGTACTAGATGATATGCTTAGCTTGAGAAATTCATTACTCTTGTACAAAATGTAAAAATCCCCATAAAAAAACATGATGATAACCTGTTGATCGAGATGTTGCCTACAATATTTTAATTTTTTGGTTCGATTCCTATTACTCCATCAATTGCGCGTTGTGTGGGTGGATTCTGTAGCCCAAGTTCAAATGATAGACAAAAAATGCATGTATGTTCCTTTTGATTTCATTTTCTTTTAATCATTTATTTTTTTGGGTGATAGTTTTAGTCATATAAATTTTTTTTGATAAATTGAACACGCCATAAAGGCTACAACAGGACAGAACACTTGAAACAGCATAAACATAAAGGTGGCCGACAACAGATGCCGACACTGAACACCCATCTAAAAGCCCACTATGCCCAGTGAAACGTCCTGAAAACCCCACCGGTACATCAGCCGGCGGGCCACAACTAACCTAAAAACCGAAACTGACACTATTCTAGCCGAAGCTGACAGTGTCCGGCCGAAGCCGACAGCTTCCGGCCAAAGCCGATCTACTTGACGGCCTAAGCTACAACTTGTATATGCCAAATATGTACAGCCAAAATCAGCAATCCCTTCCGGAGCCGCCGCCCATCCACCACCGCCCCTGAGATCCCGCTAGGAAGAACTCCGCCGGTGCCGTATTCATATCCAGCCAGAGAAACGTGCTGACAACATCCAAAACCCAGCACCAAAAAAAATACAGCGAGAACATATAAAATACAAATTCAATAATTTACAATAAAAATAAAAATATAGTTGAAGTTTTAGTCATATAATTTGAAAATTATGCTTTTTATCCACAACGTAAATATTAAAAGACAATAATATCTGTTAATTGCTCTGTTGTTTTTGTTGTTGTGGTGAGAACATATAAAGTATAAATTCAATAATTTACAAGAAAAATAAAAATATAGTTGAAATTTTCCTCTTCTCCCGTCCTGTCTTAATCAAGGACCTCACTAGCCATTCATGGCACTTTGCAACCATAGTTCATAGGCCATATGGTATATTTTTGTCAGCCTTCACATTTGTCTTACTCATTCCTATTAAACCACAACTATATACAAATAGTGGCAGTGAGGAGCGTTCAAATGAGATAGTCAAATTAGAATGAGGCAGAGAGACACGATTTCAGTTACACATTTATCCCGTGCTTTGTGGGCGCGCCATGTGTCCCACTATCAAAAAGTAAACAACAACACACTATTCCGTGTCATATCAGCACAATGAGTGACTTACTACGTGCCTTTCTACCACCCATGCCTCAAAGGAGCGCTCCCCTAGTGGCAGTATATATATATATTTTTCCTATTCTAAATGGGGATCTAAAGATTTTCACCCCTACCCCCATAGTGATTCGAACTCGGGGCCATTGATCCTAGGACCAGCTGTAGGAGTCATCATCTGATCATAGGGTCAAAATACACATAGGGTAACCCTTACCCTACCTTGCCCGGTCTTCTACCCTATATGTACCCTACCCTGTAAGCCTTAGGCAGGGTAAGGGTTATAGAAAAAAAATCATACCCTGCCCTCCTACCCTATTATCCTACCATGCCTTTGTACCCTGTCCTACCCTATCTTACCCTATCATTTTTATTCATATTTTTTCTTCAAAGTATGCTTAAATTTGCCCTACTTGACCCTACCCTACCCTAACTTACCCTAATATTACTCTGCTCATGGGTACCTGATGCGTTGCAATATTATGCACTTCAAATCTATGTGATTCGAAAGCAATATATTTGATCAAAAACAATTTATAAGACCGGTAAGTACCGGGTCGTCCAATGAGCAAGTCTTAACGTATGAGCACTATTCGATTTCGATCCAATAAGTCTATTCTAATTCCAAAAGGTTGGGTTGATGTGGTTATTAGAGCAAATGTATATAAACAATGTAAACAATCTAGGAATCTAGAGATAATGTCACTACCAATGCAAAAGGTGTACTCTAGGGAACTACTTCACTCATATGTGTTTTAGACTCTAAGAGCTCAATTTCATGCAAGATAATTGTCTTAGATGATTAGATTAAGGCGTGCGACTATTAAACCAAATTCAATCTCTCGATATTTTTATTCGATTTAAGGAAGAGGCACCTCGCACGTGAGTTTCAATCTATCAATGTTTTTAGCTCACATCCAACTCAAGTTTCTCAATCATCAACGCTAGTTGATCAATATCCAAGAGCGGTGAAGACCAAGCCTATCTCAATGCTAGGATGGGCCACGCTAGTGATCACCACCTAATGGTCGGTCGTGTGTAGTAGTAAATATTCAAATGTAAATTCGAATACTATTTGCTAGTCACGTGATCAAAACATTTATAAAAGCTCGGGAATCCGAGATCGAACCCAGAGGATAGGAGTTTAAACTTATGATGCTAGAGATTAAAATGGATGTCTATGGTTTTGGGGGGGATGCTTCTCCAAAGAGGTTGATAGCGAATTTCACTATCCAAATTAAAGCTTGATTTACAAAAAGGGATTAACAATCAATAAAAGATGACTAGGGATCCAATCCTCCACTAAACAATCATTGTGACGGTAAATTAGGACATTATTAATGAACTTCTCATGCACACACTTAGAATTTAGGCATGCAACATTAATACCAAGTTTAACTCTCGCTCTAACTTAATATTAAGAGGTCACATCTCGCTCAATACCTCAAACTCTCGCTCTATTGGCATTATAAAGTAAGATTACCTACCCTCAAACCCTAGCTCTATTGGCTAGATAATCATACACGTGTAAAAACCATGCCATTCTCATTAGAATTAGAGTGTCGCCATGTAACACAAAAACCATAATGCTTCTTCATTTAGTTCATTTGAAATCATGCTTTTCAACGCTAGTTACATCAAACATGAAATCAACTAGGGTTCCTATTGAGGACTTCTCACAAACACCTTATAGGCACCCCTTAACATTAAGTTCCAATGAAGAAGAATCATGTGCAAAATCATTCATCAATAACATTCATAACATTTACAAAGTCACAAACATGTTTAGGGGATTCATAGATCCCCAACCAAGGTCACTACTCACTCATGGTGAGGTTACAATCAAAAACAATGACAAAAGTGCAAACAATCATATAAAAATGGAGTTTAGAACTTCAAAACCAATATGGAGATTCAAGACGTTGTTGAAGCTCTTCCTTCTCTCTAAAATCCAAGATTTCCTCCAAAAACTACTCTCCAAACCCAGAAAATCGGCCCCCCAAAAAGTCCCCCCTGAAACCCTAAAAATTATGGGTTTTATAACATCTGCCGATTTATGCGATCGCATACTTAAGTTTATGCGATCGCACAGATTCTTGTGCGACTGGATTTATTGTGCGATCGCATACTTGAGCTTGTGCGATCGCACATCTTTTCTTAGCTGCATTTGCGACTTTGGCTTCCGGGTGTGCGATCGCATAATAGTTTATGCGACTGGATTTCTTATGCGATCGCATAAACCAACTTATGCGAGCGCACAACTGCCCATGTTCTGACCGTAGCTCCAGGATGCGCGATCGCATAAAGTTTTATGCGACCGCATAGAGGTCCTTGTGCGATCGCATAAGGCTGAATTTGGTATCGGCGTCAACTAGAGAGTTGTAGCCCTTTGAGTTATCAACCAAATCGGACACCAAATGAGCTCTGTAGGTCCAAAATACTCCGGAGAAGTCTGCACGTCCCGTAATGCCCGAAAAACCATGTTTTTGCTCCGAAATGCTCGGTTTTGCTCCAAAATCAATGCCCACTTGTGTTATCAGCTTAAACTCTGTAATTCGCCTGAAATGAACCACAAGGCATCAAATAGCAAGTGAAATCGTGATAAAACGAACGAAACAATAAGCATAGAGGTCGCCTAAAATGCATATATTTTAGCGCTATCACCTAACAAGGGTGATTTACTTGTTTTCGAGAACCTTTGGCGTCCACCTCTCGGCTACTTAGCCTAGGTTCCTTAATGACTCGCTATCTAAATACCTTGGCTTCCACCTCTCGGCTACTTGACCAAAGGACCATAGAAATAATCATCTAGGCATTTTTCAAACACCTAGAGTGCTTAACTCGAGTCATATATCAAAACCATATACTTAGACATTTTCTCAAACACATAGAGTGCATAGTTTGAACATTCATTCAAAGTAAACCATAATCACCCAAAACATATTATTCTAGCATTTATTCATAATGGATAAGGAGTTTTACACATATGAGATCCATAAGACCCTAGATACAAAGGACTACTCACAAGTCACAACCCATGTTCATAGACAAACACAAATTGTATTGAGTACACAAAAGATGAAGATATAAGGAAAGAATGAACCAATCTAGTGTAGACGATCTTCTTCCTCCCATGGTCTCTTCAATCTTCAATGGATGATCCTCCCTTTGAAGCCTTGGTCTTCTCTCTCTCGAAACCCTTGATTTTCGTCCTCCAAAACCCCCTCAAAAACTTCTCTTGTGATCTCAATCATCTCTTTCTATTTATAGACCAAAAACCAAAAATCTAATTTTTAGGTGATGTTCGGGCGAGCGTGGTAGGACTCGGGCGAGCGTGGAGTGCTCAGAGGACTGCATGTTTGAGACTCGGGCGAGTTTGGTGCGACTCAGGCGAGCTTCGGCTGACTTGACGGAAATGAGGCTCGGGCGAGCTTCCGGCGGCTGTTTGGCAATCTTAACCTCCGAATTTGGTCTCGGCGTCAACTGGGGAGTTGTAGCCCTTTGAGTCAGCTTTCCAACAAGCTTTGAATCAACCCATTCGGACACCGTATGCGATCAGGCATGCAAAATACGCCGCAAAGGTCGATTTGCCCTGTTTTGCCCGAAACTCCATATTTGGCTCAAATTCACTCAACTTTTGCTCCATTTGATCTTTGAAGCTCCGAGTGAAATGAAATGCATTTTGGGACTAATAGACCAAGAAGGGTGTGAATTGGCATCACAATTACTTAGAAACAAATCAAAACTACTAAGAAAAGTAGAGGAAAATTAGTCAAGTATTTGACTCATCAGCACCTACGAACTTAGAAAAATTGTTCTACTCTGCCCTGTACTGTTCATAGGATCAAAGAAAAATAGTCTTACCGTGCCCATTAGGGTAAATGGTATCCTTACCCTGTCCATTGCCGACCCTAACCCACAGATTGAGAATCAATTTTATTTTATTTTATTTTTTTGATTAAAAGAATCAATTTTATTGAATTTGACAAAAAAAAAAGCAAACAAACATACAAATATTCTCTACTCTAGCCCAAGGCTAAATGTGGTTACTGTGCTTTGTCATTTTCTATTATCCTGCTTTTTGACCCTAAACTAATGTAGATGTAGCTATCACACCATCTTTTGGAATTTAACTCTATTTTAAATTTAAAATACCAATTATTGCCAATGTGTCCCCAAATGTCATCGTTGACGGTTTAGCACTTTAGCTAGCACACTCATTCAATTATAGCTCTCAATTCAAGATAATTGATGAATATTAGTGTCTTTTAAACTTAAAATTTTAATTTAACTATTTAAGACACTGAACAGCTTATTTAAAATTTAAAACATATTGTGTAATTGAGCACATATTTTGAAGTTCGTTAACTGTGTGTGTGTGTTTTAATGATTGTCAGCAGTGTCCTCCAGTAGGTGAAAACAGCATTCAAATTCAGATCCAAATCCGTCACACACTTAATGTCAAGCGACAGTTGGTACGCCAATATTCTCACACCAGTATCCATCAATTCCTTGTCCTCGGAAGAATTCCCCAATTCAGGATTCAGCTCCACTAGTTGATGATCTTGTTTCAGTAATTAATGAGCCCATTTTGTTTGCTCTCTCTCTCTCTCTCTTTATATTTACTACCCCTCCAGCCACATCCAGCTCCACCTATATATCATCTCCATCAAGCTACGCCAAATCTTCACACCTGCTGCAAAACGTTGAGATTTATTGGCTTGCTGTTGAGTGAGAAAATGGGCACTATGGACATCAGGTCACCGGAGCTAGAAGATGGAGGCAGGAGAAAGAAGCTCGGGTTGCATTTCGTGGAGTCCGATGATCGGCGGACTGCTTTCAGCGGTGGGTATACTCCCCCTATCGGAACTACTCCGGTTAATGTCAGAGGCAAGCCAATTGCTGATATTTCTAAAACTGGTGGATGGATTGCTGCTTTCTTCATTTTTGGTCAGTTTCTCAAAACCCTAATTAAATCCTCAATTCCACATGTTTAGTTAATAGATTTTTTTTTTTGCCAGCAATAGATTTGAAAAACTTAAACTTTGTTGGTTTGATCAGGAAATGAAATGGCTGAGAGGATGGCTTATTTCGGCCTCTCGGTTAACATGGTGGCTTTTATGTTGTATGTGATGCATCGACCGTTCGCGGCTTCAGCTAACGCTGTTAATAATTTCTTGGGGATATCCCAAGTATCTTCAGTCCTAGGAGGATTCATAGCCGATGCGTATCTCGGTCGATATTGGACCATAGCCATCTTCACAACAATATATCTTATGGTACGATTAGCACTTATTAAATCTCGTAAAGAGCCTGACCTGACTTTGTTGATCTTTTTCTTTGTGTGTATCTAAGGGGCTAATAGGGATCACTCTGTGTGCGTCGATACGGGTCTTCATGCCATCCCAGGATAACTGTGATCTGATAACGCTCCTTGTTGGAGGATGTGATCAAGCGAAACCATGGCAGATGATGTACCTGTACATAGTTTTATACGTCACTGGTTTTGGAGCTGCAGGAATAAGGCCTTGTGTGTCGTCTTTTGGGGCAGATCAGTTTGATGAGAGGAGTAGAGATTACCAGGCTCATCTTGATAGATTTTTCAATTTCTTCTACCTGTCTGTCACGGTTGGGGCGATTATAGCCTTCACGGCTGTGGTATACATACAAATGGAGCTCGGTTGGGGAGCAGCGTTCGGAACACTGGCAGCAGCTATGGGAATATCAAATGTGCTCTTCTTTGTCGGAACACCTATGTATAGGCATAGATTGCCTGGCGGTAGTCCTATAACTAGAGTTTGCCAAGTTTTGGTTGCAGCCTACAAAAAAAGAAAAGCCTCGTTTTCGAGTAGCGAATATGTAGGCCTTTATGAGATTCCTGGCAAAAGATCTGCAATAAAGGGTAGCGGAAAAATACATCATACGGATGATCTCAGGTAATGGCTTTTGCATTCAAATCTTATTATGCTTGTTATACATGAGGATGTTGAATATTGGTTTACGAGTGTTTCTCGTCCCTGCTGATTCACAGATGCTTGGACAAAGCAGCACTGCAATTGAAGGAAGACGGTCCTAGTCCATGTCCGTGGAGGCTATGCACTGTGACTCAAGTAGAGGAAGTGAAGATCCTACTGAAATTGATACCGATACCAGCGTGCACGATTATGATGAGTCTCATCCTGACGGAATTTTTAACTCTATCAGTACAACAAGCGTTTACATTAAACACCCATATTGGTCGTCTGAAGCTCCCCGTCACTTGCATGCCAGTGTTTCCCGGATTAAGCATATTCCTCATACTATCCCTATACTACTCAGTTTTTGTTCCACTGGCACGCCGCGTAACAGGTCATCCTCACGGCGCCTCCCAGCTACAGCGAGTAGGCATTGGTCTTGCTGTCTCAATTTTATCAGTAGCATGGGCTGGAGTTTTTGAGCGGTTCAGAAGAAATTTCGCAGTCAGTCATGGGTATGAATCAAATTTCCTGACGCCGATGCCCAACTTGAGCGCTTATTGGTTATTAATTCAGTACTGCCTGGTTGGCATTGCTGAGGTTTTCTGTATTGTGGGGTTGTTGGAGTTCCTGTATGAGGAAGCACCGGATGCCATGAGAAGCATTGGCTCTGCGTATGCTGCACTTGCTGGCGGTTTAGGTTGCTTTGCAGCCACCATATTAAACAATATTGTTAACAAGATCACTGGGAATCCTGAGGAATTTGCTGGGTGGCTCTCCCAGAATATTAACACGGGGAGATTTGACTACCTGTACTGGCTCCTCACAATAATGAGCGTTGTCAACTTTGGTGTTTTCTTGTTCGTATCTAGTCGATATCAGTACAGGAAAGGGCATGGAAGTAAGATTGGGGATGATGAATTGGTACCTTCGAAAAGCGCGGCCATACTGTCACCTGGCAATTAGCTGCAAATTAAAACCTAGCCAACTGTTAGCAGTGAGATATATATACAGGTGTACATTGTCAATTTTCATCGTATGGTAGACACCAAGTGGTCGAAAATCCAAATGTTTCCAGGACATCCAAGTGTATTTAGGATCAGTCTAATTAAGTCTGTTATGTAATCTGTGTGAAAGAATTTTACATTTGAAGGAATATAAATACTGTAGAAGCTGCAACTTTTTTATATAGAAAAACTCTGTAGAAAAGATAACTTACAATGTAAACTTAGAAACTTTTTTAACAGTTCACAACTCAGAGACACTGTTCAGTATATCAGTCATCACTCTCATATTCTAGTGCTACCTCTCCATCAATCTTTTTTTCTTTCTTTCTTGCAGATACTTAATAACTATGCAAACGGTTATTCAATAATTATGCCATGGCAGTGTCGATTGATTACTCCGAGACTGAGAGCACCAGATGATCACTTTACGAGTTCATAAGCCGCTCCATGAGCAAATTGATAACTGCAGGAGCATCAACTGTGACTGCAACCTTGACACTAGGTTTATCTGACCATTCTGTCACTTCAGCGAACCTGTCACAATTGCAACACAAAATACTCAATGTCCTAATTGGTGTTTTGATCTGCCTTGTGGCAGTTTTTTGTAACTCAGCTCTGCTAAACTACAGCTGCCAGACCTTGCTGTAGTTTGTAACATTTCATCTCCATTTGGAATGAAATTAAATTTTCAAAAATGGCCACAGCAGAATTTTGTACCAACTAATAGAACATTTTTGTGTATAATAATTTATGGAGTATGTCTGGTCAAAGGTACCTTTTTTGTTTGTTGTAGAACACTGCAAGTCCCCTCATTATTCCTGTAGTCTGAACTCTAACAACACCTTCGGTAAATGTGATGAGTGAGGGATTGATTGCAGCAGCGATGCAAGTTGTATCATGAAGGTATACTCCTGTTTACAGACCACAAGCAGATTGTTAAGTAAACAACGAATGCAAGGCTGAAATCATTGCCATGTATCCCCTTCTAGCTGCAAACTAACCTTTTGTATTGTATGCGTCACGATGATAAGCAAAGTACACATCAAGTATTTGGTTCAAATACTGAGCAAATCTTCCATTTGATTTTGATAGCTTTGCACGATCAGTGTCTGCTAGCACGAGACAGTACAAAAAATAATTAAAATGAATCATTTGACTACCTACACATGCATATGTTATTGAAACTCAACTTCAAGTAGAATCATCAACTATCTTTCTTTATCTGTGTTTAGAGAAGAAGGAGAATTCAGTCAAAATAGTGGACATTAGGAGCAAACTAATGAATTTAAAAGAAGAGACTACTAAAGAAAACAAAGGATAAGCAAATTAAGTACTTAAATGCTCTACCCACTGAGACTTATTTTACAGTTCATACCTGTCAGAACAACCTGATGAGTAACATTAATCCCAACAGCAAATATATTAGCTCCACTAGTGAACACAATATCTGCTGCATCTGGATCTCCATATATCTAATTTCAGCCAGATTACAGAAATTAGAAGCAAGTAATTAATGACTTCAGTCCAATTTGTTCAGAGTCAAATCTAAGTCGGTGGTTTCACTGGCAAATTAAATTGATGTTAATGAGAGAAGTTATCGCTGAAAACAACTAAACACACACCCTTGGCATTCGAGAGTGTTAGAAGTTTTTGATATTTGTGTGCATAAATGTTGTGGAAACTTACGTTGGCTTCAGCAGCTGGATTAACATTTCCGTTTACTCCAAACGCCCCACCCAACAGAATGATCTGGCCTATTCTCTGAGCGAATTCGGGATCCAATTGCATCGCCTAAATCAGAACACAGAACTTGGTGTTTAATCAACATTGTTGATGTATGGTTTAAGCAAATAGTCTGAAGATCGGTAGAGATGCAAGATCAGGTTTTTTCATAGATGTCCACTTACGGTTGCAATGTTGGTAAGAGGGCCTAGTGCTACCACAGTGACTTGTCCAGGGAACTTATTTGCTTGATCAACAAGAAAATCTGCCGCTGATTGTTCTATTTTCTGTGATCTTGGAGGGGGGAAGTTTTGATTTCCAAGTCCATCCGCTCCATGAATGAAGTCAGCAATATGAAGCTCAATACCTTTCTATAAATATAACAAATTCTTTGATTGAGGCTCCTTAAAATTTGATGTAAATAGAATATTCATTAACCACAGGTGCATAGATCTTTTTTTCTTTCTTTCTCAAGGCTCGTTATAACATACTATGAAGTAAACAAATAGCATCAATCTTCTGATGAATGCAGCTAGCCAGTCATAATTCATATGTGATTTAATACCTAACTTATATTAGAATATACGGAGTCGCACACATACAGTAATTGCGACATGAGACCCCTCTGCAACTGGAATGCCCGTCCTCCCAGCTACTTCCAACTGTAGACCATAAACATAAAGAAGCAGAAGAATCATACACACACAATTAAATTAAAATGATTCCAGCGAATATAAACATAAATGTTCACTAAAATTAAATTCTGCGTCATTGAGGAGAAAGGTAGGTAAAGGTTAGTTCACCAAATGCAGAGAATTCCTGGTGGCCAAAGAGGTGCAGACATTTCCAAAGATAGTGGTGAGGGCAATTACTTCCACTTCAGGTGATTGCAAGGCCAAAAATATCGCCATTGCATCATCTGAATCACCAACAAAAAGTTAGACAAAGAGAAACAGCTTGTTTAAATTACGGGGATAAAAGAAAGACCTCAATCTGCTTACCTATGCCGGGGTCTGTATCAATGATGATTTTTCTCCGTTCCGCCATTGCACCTCTGCAGCCTTGTCTGTCAATTGATTGTTTCTATCAGCATAGCATATGATGGATCATCTTTTCTGAAAACAACAAATGTGAAATTAACAAAACCCCAAAGTAGAACAGGCAGTTAAGCAAACGTGGCTGTGTTAATTTGGACTACATACACACTTGTTGAGTTGTTTTTGTCCCTTTACTCAACATATCAATTAGTTCAAACAAAAGTCAGCATAAAAAAAAATGAACATTCAGTGATTTGCTTGTCTCCATGCTTCGCGTACAATGATTGAACTCAGTGTAAGGATCATGACGAAATCCTTAACCTTACATTTCTAGGATATGAATGTAATTAAATACTAAATCAAAATTAATAATACTAATGAAGAGTTTGTTTATTATAACAATGGCAGGTAAGCAAAGGAAACACACGCGTCGCAATTTTCGATAATGTCCATTATCTCAACTCTTCTCCTCATCTTCATCTCGTCATCCACAGCAGCAGCCGTCATCAACACCTCGCCGACTCCGACTCCGACTCCATGGCCGCCGCAGTTCCACTCAATTCTCCTCATGAACTACAACGGCTCTCTCCAATTGATCGATCTATGGTACGACTGGCCCAACGGCCGCAACTTCAACATCATACGAGACCAGCTGAGTGACGAGATTCTCTACGACTTGGAATGGAACAACGGAACCTCTTTCTTCTACACCTTGGATTCCAACAAAAAGTGTCGCACTGCGCATCTCGAGGTCGGAATTTTGCGCCCTAATTGGTTGCACGGAGCCGATTATTTGGGGCAGGAGCGTGTTGGTGGCTTTTTTTGTAATGTGTGGGAGCAAGTAGGGTTTATTTGGTACTATGAGGATGTTGTCTCCAAGCGGCCTGTATATTGGCGCTTCTACACTGGTTTGTCCATCCATCCATTTCCTTCACTTAAACTTAATTCTTTTAACTGAAGAAATGCTAAACAAAACTACTTGAATTTTGAGTAAAATTGGATAAAAGGAAGTGGTGCATTTTTTGGGGTTGATTGCATTGCAGGAAGGTCTGCGCAAGTCATGACATTTGAAGTTGGAGCAGCTCTGGAAGATGCGAAATGGCAAGCTCCTGTGTATTGCTTTGGAAACAAAAATGATGAACCATATGAAACGGTTATTCAACTTCCGAACAAGGATGGTTTTTCTGGAGGCTTCCATCTACATGCGTCGAGGTTCAACAAGATGAAAATGTGATATGTGAGTGAGTGCATGTAATATAATAAAGTTCTTCAGAATTGCATCTTTAAGTGTTTTTGATTCTTGTAGACTTTGGTGAGTTTCTTTTTTTTAGGTGAGTTTCTTTTGGATATGTGAAATGCAACTAGACAGTCTTTTTGCAATAACTTGGGTAAAAACCTTTTGTGTTTTAGGCCAGTGTTGTTTCATGGAATTTTCAATGTGTGCTAGTGCTAGCAGCTCATTACTTCTATTTTTTGACATGTGACGAGAACACTTGCTCATTGTGATCTGAGGGGCATCCCAGTTGCTATTACATGGATTTAGAGCATTCCGATCCATGGCCATGTTGAAGATAAGGTCAAATCCTAATATTGTTTAAGGTTTTGTAAGGCTATTTAATAGCCAGTATCTTCTTGAATAAACAACGAGTAGAATTTCCAATTTCTCCTCTCTAAATCCCAACAGGCCATGTGTCTTCTTTGTCCATCATTTGAACACTGCGATTTCTTGCTTTCGCTTCTCAGGCAGTCAATAAGAGTTAAGCCCTCCTTGCGTCCCCGCAAAGGGGGAGTGTGGAATGAAATACGGTGGAAAAAAATTGCTCAACGGTGGGAGCATGATTTTGGAATCAAGCAATCTACAGGCTGGGTTTACAAATAAAATTTGGTTTTGCTTAAACCTTTGAGCCTAACTAACGGATGTCATGTCTCCAGTTGTTAAATAGAAGTGAAATTCCAGTTATCTGCATATGTGCAATATTTTCTGTCTGGTTGATATGAACTTTATTGGTTCTGAATGCTGATGGCGCTTCGCTGTGGCCAGATGCTTAGCGACCGTGGCTACACTACATGATGTCATGTGTTGAGTTCCAAAACAATATCTTTTTATTATGTTATAATATTAAAAATATTAATCAAAACGACATCATTTTGTTAATTGCAAGCATTTTCTTGAATTTCAAAATGTTCAGACAGCTTCAATGGGAAACAGTTTAGCCATGATTTTAGAACATAATTATTTTTTTTTGCGGAAAGAACATAATTAATTTTAATTGTATGTAATTTATGAAAACACATTTAGTAATTAAATAAAAGAAAAGATAAGGTAGACTGTCAAATTATCATCCTTTTCAAACGCTATTGGTGTTATTATTTTTCTCAATTATATATTTTTTTGATTGTGGATTTGGAACAGAACAAGAAAAATATACTATTAAGGTAGGGACTCAACCACCAGACCAAAACCTTATTGTCATTTTTCTCGTGTAAGGATCCGGTGCAAAGTTAATTTTTTAATACAAAATACAAACTAATCATAGCCCTTGATCTTGTGATTTGAATGAATGATTAAATCTTGATTTTTTTGTGTTTTTCTTGGTGACGAATTATAAAATGAAACTGACGAACTATGTCATCTTTTCATTTTTCGGATCGTCTTTTTCATTTTTCAACTCGAAAAGTGACGAACTATAAAATAATTTTGACGAACTATAAAATAAACTGACGAATTATAAAATGATTTTGATGAATTTTATATTTTGTACCAAAATTTAACTTTGTACCTGACTTGACCCTTTTTCTCAATGGGTGCGGTTCAGGTACAAACCAAATTATAAATAAAAACTACAAACCAATTTAGAAGCTAACACGTGTCCCATTTTAGCCGAAATCCCGAACAACACACAGAGGGGTATTATAGTCATTCCACACGAAGGGGTATAAACCTAATAATGTTATTTTCAATTTAGTCCACTAGTTATTAATGATCAGACTTAAACTTGGAAATGATCAGACTTAAAAAGCAGCAATGATCAGACTTAAAGGACTTAAAGATCAGACTTAAACTTGGAAATGATCAGACTTAAAAAGCAGCAATGATCAGACTTAAAAGACTTAATGATCAGACTTAAAAATAGACAATAATCAGACTAAAAAGACTTAATGATCAGACTTAAAAGACTTAATAATCAGACTTAAAAGACTTAATGATCAGACTTAAGAGACTTAATTATCAGACTTAAAAAACTTAATGATCAGACTTAAAAGATTTAATGATCAAACTTAAAAGACTAAATGATCAGACTTACAATAGATAATGATCAGACTTAAAAGACTTAATGATCAGACTTAAAAGACTTAATGATAAGACTTAAAAATAGACAATGATCAGACTTAAAAGACTTAATGATCAGACTTAAAAGCAGCAATGATCAGACTTAAAAGACTTGATTATCAGACTTAAAAGACTTAATTATCAGACTTAAAAAACTTAATGACCAGACTTAAAAGACTTAATGATCAGACTTAAAAGACTTAATAATCAGACTTAAAAATTGGTAACTAAAAGACTACAAATCGATAATGATTGGACTTATAGAGAAAATGATCAGACTTAACATTGATAACTAAATGACTACAAATTGGAGAATGATCAACTTAAAACAGCAATGATCAGACATAAAAACAGCAATGATCAGACTTAAAACAAGCAATGATCAGACTTACAAAGCAATGATCAAACTTAAAAATAGCAATGATCAGACTTAAAACAAGCAACGATCAGACTTACAAAGCCCCAATACGAAAATTACTAAAAACCGAAAATTTCTAAAAACATTAAAAATTCAAAATAAAATAGGAAACGACTCCGGATGGCCAAAAAAGCCCCTATGTCAGGAGCGAAGCTGTGATTTCTGACCGTCACGCCGTTTTGCTCAGAATAAGGTATTATGGACTGAAATCAGACACCGGCAACTCAAATTCTGCTATTTCGCCACAACCTTAGTTTTCACTAATCTGTCTACATCATTTTATGATCAGACTTAAAATAGATAATGATCAGACTAAAAATTGATAATGATCATACTTAAAATTGATAATGATCATACTTAAAATTTAGAATGATCAGACTTAAAAGATTTAATGATCAAATTTAAAAATAGACAATGATCATTGTTTTTAAGTCTGGTCATTAATGGTTTAAGCTGATCATTGTTTTTTAAGTCTGATCGTTACTGGTTTAAGTCTCATCATTATTTTTTTAAGTGTGATCATTGTTCTTTTTAAGTTTGATCATTGTTTTTTTAAGTCTTGTCATTACTGATTTAAGTGTGATCATTGTTTTTTAAATCTGGTCATTAATGGTTTAAGTCTCATCATTATTTTTTTTAAAGTCTCACCATTGTTTTTTTAAGTCTGATCATTGTTCTTTTTAAGTCTTGTCATTATTGGTTTAAGTATCATTGTTTTTTTAAGTCTAGTCTTTAATGGTTTAAGCTGATCATTATTTTTTAAGTCTGATCGTTACTGGTTTAAGTCTTATCATTATTATTTTTAAGTCTGATCATTGTTTTTTTTAAGTCGGATCATTATTCTTTTTAAGTCTTGTCATTACTGATTTAAGTCTGATCATTGTTTTTTTAAGTCTGGTCATTACTGTAGCAAATTTTGGACGATTATACTATACCACTCATATCTTTTATGTATTTTTAAATAAGTGCGCGTGGATTTTTTTTATTTGCAAAAAGAACCCCGAATGGGATGAATTCTGATTGGTCAATTTTTACACGTATCATTATTTTTGTGAATTTGTAATTTTTATTTATAATTATGGTTTGTATTCCGATTATCCGAACTCTTTCTCAATTACTTATATAAATAACCTTTTTTTATATAAAATAGGAAATGCCTTTAGCCAGGAATTACAAATGATGACACACACGTGTCAGTCGTTGATTGGGCGGAAGAGGAGGGATGCGAATAAGTTGAAACGGAAAGAAGAACGGGCAAAATCAAAAGCGACGACAGAGTCTAATGCGGAGATTCGGAACCGGAGGCGATGGAGGGCCGTGATGCGATGCTCAGGCGTCTAATGGCGGAGCTTCATGACCAACTCATCCACTATCAACATCCATACCATGATCATCATCATCATCCATCTCATTCGTCCCAACTCGTATTGCTTCAACATCCGCCTCAAATCAGCAGGTTTTGATTCCGTCTTTTTTTTTAAAGGTTTTTTCTGTTCGCTTGATGCGTTTGTGAACAGCCGTGTTAATCAGTATAATAGACTTTCTACTGTCTCACTTACTGCATACAACTGTCTTATATGAGCCTAACCTGTGTATAGAGAAATATTCTTACAGATCGCCTTGTTTGGTCCAAGATTAGTATTTGTAATTTTCAAGTAGTTATCTTTAGCATATGTTAAACGTCCAATTCGATTTCAAGTTCTGACATTTGTGTAGGTTGAATTCTAGATGGCAGCTAATAGACTCTGACTTGCATCTTCGAATTATAGTTCCTTAGCATTTTGGTACTTGGATATTGGTCAGTATAATAGAGTTATTGAGTCGATAGAATTTTTAGTGAATCATTTTTGTTTGATTAAATTTTTATTGTTATCACCGAATATGAGCAATCAACTCGTCTTTCCTAGAGATTAAGAGGAGCTTAAAGGGAAGATTTTTGTTTACTTCTGGCAGTTCCGTTCTATCTGTATAGATCTAGTTTCAGCTCTGTCTTGATTAATTTTTTGTGGCTGTATCTGTTGGCTTTTTATAACCTTTATGCCTTGTATTGCTGAGTTTAAAAACCCTTGAGGGATGCAGATGGTTTGTTCAGAGTTGGCTTGTGGCGCATGTTTTTCTGTTGTCTCTCTTTTGTAGCAGTTCCTCAGTGTTCTTCTTTTTGGAATGAATATAATCATCTTTTCCTAAAAAATTAACTCCTCTCTCCTGTTTGATTGGGCATGACTTTTTAGGGTTCCTGTCTGTGACGTTCTCGCCCCTGTCCTGGATTTGACATTGAAAAAGTGGTTTCATTCATTTCCTTATTGTTGTGCTCATCATAATATTTGTTGTAGTGTGCTTGTTCAACTGTAGAGTTCTTATGTTTCTTGCTAACTTGTCTATTTCCCTTTCTATGGGAGGTTAAAATATAATATACCCTTAACACATTGTATAATTTTCATATTTTGTACGCTATGCAAGTGCATCCATCACAATCAATTTTTTTAATATCCCTTGTAGACGAATGGAAAACTGAGAAGAACTTATGTTTGCCATCTTCATATTTATATTTTTGTGTGATGTATGCCATTTCCCTTCTCCTTCATGTAATATAGATTGGGTTGCCTGATTTCATTTACTAGCTTAGCTTCTCCATTAGGAGGCGCATCAATCTTATGTTTTGCTCTTTCGTATTTTAAAATTTCAACTCTTGTGCTGTAATTGCTGTGTTGCTTGGCCTTGCCAATAAATGTTTTGGCAAACATCCCTATTTGATATTTACCTTCCACATAGCTCATATTCTTCGGTCATTTTCGATGATTCACTGTTGCTGCAGTGATTAAGTTATATACCTCTTTTTATTCGATGCAAAGTTATGCGTTGCAGTGTTTAGTACTGGAATTCACACCATTTTTACAGCAATATGTTTATTCTTTGTGTTTATGAAAGTGATATAATGATTTTGATTTTTCTGTGTATTCATAACTCATTATTTACTTACACAATAATAACTGTTTTGGCAGTGTGCAGAACTCATAAGTCATAACTCATAAGTTTGTTTTCTGATTAACAGCCGTAATTTTATCAATCTTGATGCCAGCTCTTCAAATGGTGGATGCTACAATCCTTTCGTGATGCCTGACAGATCTGAAAGTTTCAAAATGTTGGATCCCTGCCATCCTCCAACTGCCAAAAAATTTCGTAGAATAGCATGTGGACCTGCATACTGTTCTCAAATGATGGATGAAGTAATCTGGAAAGAGTTCCCTGATGATCTTTTTGAAGGAGTCCTTGCAAGACTTCCTGTAGCCTCATTCTTTCGGTTCCGTTCAGTGTGCCGTAAGTGGAATTCCTTGTTGACTTCCAATAGCTTTTCTCAGCAATGTGACGAATTGGAGCCATCCCAGCCATGGTTGTACACCATCATTAATGGGAATGATCGTCCTACCTTGTATGATCCTTGTTCGAAAAAATGGCACCATCTTGCCCCTCCCCAACCTGTTGATTGGTTTCCAGCAGCTTCTGCTGGAGGGTTGGTTTGTTTCCTTGACATATCTCGCAGGAATTTTCAAGTCTTGAACCCCTTAACACATTCTTGTAAGAAGTTGCCAGCTCGATCAGCTAGTGTGAGTTCTCAAATTACTATAGGGATGACATCGAATGGAAAGTCAAGTAACGAGGGCTATAAAATTCTCTGGTTAAGCAGTGCCGGTAAATATGAGGTATATGACTCAGAGAGGCGTTCATGGTCTTACCGAGTAAGCATTGACTTGAGTATCAGACGTCCATTATGTTTGAATTTTAAATCACGTACCATATCCATCGGTGATACTATTTACTTCCTGCGATCTCGACCACATGGACTTGTGTCGTATGACATGGCCAGTGGGGCATGGCAGCAGTCCATAATACCTGCTCCTCCATACCTCGCAGTCATGGAGTGTAGCCTTGCAGAATGTAGAGGTCGAATCATGCTTGTGGGTGTGCTGAGAAAGAATGCAGTCACTTGTGTATGTGTGTGGGAGCTGCAAAAGATGACACTTTTGTGGAAGGAGGTTGACAGAATGCCAAATATATGGTGCTTGGAGTTTTACAGCAAGCCAATGAGAATGAGTTGCTTGAGTAACAAAGGTGTACTCTTGTTGTCATTGAAATCGCGACAGACGAGCATGCAAGTAATGTATAACTTAATGAGCCGCGAATGGACGAAAGATCCTTGTGGGCATGGTGAGCAGCAACATTGTATCACGTCAGCAACATCCTTTCACCCTCGCCCAACAGCATTGGTCTAGTTTCCCCCATGACCTTTTGCTGTTGTATGAAACTCAGAACAGCCTAGGAAGGGACATTTCTGAGTTCTATTTTTTATATTTGTAATGTATGAACTGGTGTTGATTTTTATTTGCAATCGGGTTAAAGCACGTTTGATTTTATTGTTATGTGAATTTGTGCAAATACATTCCAGGGAACAAACCAATAATATGAAACAGAAAGTTGCTTTAACAAAAAGCAAAGACCTTCAGATCATAATAATCTTCAAATGCACTACTTAAGATTGTAATTGACTAACATGACTCATAACAAGTTACAATTGAGAGTCATCCTCTATCTATGTAACAAGTTCTAAATCCTAGAAAAAATATCTCATCCGAGCATCTTTCATCATGGCCTCGTACACAGCTTTGACCTATCAAGCACAATAAATTAACATGACATGAAACCACATTATTCGGATTTCATATTTGGTACCAGCCAGCAGCAAAACTTTATATAAGTAAGGCGTGTGAAAAGACCTGATCTCTGGAGGTGACTTGAACAGGTCCAATGTTAACGGATATGTATCTGCCCATTGATGACACTCTCTTCTTCACGCTTCCCTGATATCATACAAAAATTATTATCATCATACACGCTGCTGCCAATAATTTTTCGCCAAAAAAAAAAATATGAAAAATTTATCAAAGAAATTACAACAATAAGCATCCGACTGCAGTGTAACTGACATACTGTGACAAGGAATGACGATAAAAGTAAGGGTCTGGACACATACATCAGGAATGGGCTCCTGGAGTACAGATTCAACTGCGAAAACCATTGCGTCGGCGAAGTCATCACCTCCGCTGCCTATTGCTATAAATCTCCGAACTGTGGGGTACGAGTTCACCTAAGCAAACATGTAATCGGATTAATAGTTATATAAAATGTCCAGGTAAAGAATAACACAAATTACCATTTGATCTAAAGAATTCTGTTCCTTTTCTGAATCATTCATCATTGTAGCCGTACGATGAATTTGCCGTGTAAAGGGTAATAGATTGCATTCATTTCGAAACTGGTTATAAAGCATGGTGGATGTTGTACAAAATTGTATCTTGTGATGAAAGTAAGACGTCATCCGACTTGCATTGGTGAAAAAGAAATGCAAACATGTAGAAGTTCTCAACGCCATTTTGGATAATTTTTCAAGCATTCTGCCACCGATACAACGTAATTTGTTTGCTAGTTTGGATACGTGAAATTTTCTGGCTCAGAGAATAAGTTGCAGCACCATTAATTAGTTGGGAAAGATGTAGGACTTAATTATTAATCTGGTAATACAAATAAAAGAAAATAGAGAAATTCATATTTTCTGAGTTCAAATTGTAAGTGTAAACGAAATTTAGAACTTTTTTATTTATAATATATATTTTGGTATGTACTCTTTCTCTTTCTAAGGATCTCATGTTACTATCATTCTCTTACTCCAAAACCTTCCAAGTCCAAAAAGAGGATAACTAAAAAGACTGACCCATTTTATAGTCTTCTACCCTCCCAAAAAACCATATCACTCAGCACTCTTTTTACTCCGATAGACTGCAAAATATATCCTTACTTTTCCTTCTTTTTGCATTGACATTTAGGGCTTTTTGGTGTTGCAAGAGAGCTATTCATACTTTGCTGAGTGGTCGCAGATCGTGCATTCTCTAAATTGTACAGTTCTTCTGTTTTTCGCCATTACAATTGTTGATGTTTGATGTCGATTTGTGTTTGGTTATCTCATGCGGAACTTCAGAATAATCAATCTATCTTATTCTTATTGGATACTAATGATTTAGTGTTTTGGTAGTCAGGTTGCATATTTTTGTTTTCTTTTATGTATTGGTTTTTATTATTATTTATGTATACATACAGTAGATAAATAACTACATATTTTTGTAATCAAATTATTCATTTGAAATTATTATGGTTGCCTATGTCGAATCTACCTCCAAACTAATAGATTGCAGACACAATTAAGTTCAAAAAGAGAGAAAGAAGTACAGTTTATAATATTTTAGATGATTTAAAGCAAATAAACCATTCTACTTAAATAGACAACACCTTCTCAATGAATAATACATATTAAAAGAATCGTATGGATAGAAGTAGTCATATCCATAAATATCCACTCTTCATGAACCTTCTAAATTTTATATTTTGGTCTTTATCCTTTGGACCAGATTAAACCAAAGACTTGCTTAAGTCTTTATACATAAGTTTCACTTAAGCTAAAAGTCAAACTCAAAAGACTTGCTCCTTTATACATATCATAATTCATAACCGAATAAAAAGTATTTCCTAAAGTTTAATATACTGAACCGTGCCAGTATGGTCCTTAAACTTGTTTAATAGCAACTATGTCCTTCAAATTTGTGAAGCATTTGCAACAAAAAAAAAAACTCTAATTATGTATTACATGAAGTTTCAAAGTCACACTGGCTATGTGGCATAAAAAATGATGTATAAGTTTCAAAAATACAATTTTGTTTTCTCCTACGCATAGATGGAGTGAAAACAGGAATGAGGAAAAAATTGCGTCCGTAAGAATGTGTGACAAGAAATATATTACACATTTACACTGATAGTTAATGATACCATTTGAAGAATGCATACCACTGGGCGGGGGGATCAGACTGAGCTGAGGTAGTCTTTTATCAAACGAAGAACAGGGTTGGCAACTGAGGCATCCTCTAACGTCTGAAATATGATACCATCCATTCGAGCTTGAACTCCATCAGAGAGTGCCATATCTTGTATTAGTCCTTTCAATGTTATGTCAACTCCAGTTAGTGTGCTACCAATACCACTTAGCAGCTCAGGAAGAGTGGGAGAGGGTCTTGACATCTCGACCAGTGTAACCTGAATGATAAATGCATCTCAAATATCCAAAGACAATTCCAATAAATTCCATTCACACTTCTAAGAATTGCCACCAGAATTGGCATCAGGTGGGATATGTTTTTCTTGTTTTCTACGATTCTAGCAGGAAACTGTAGCCAGTCTATGCATATGCCAAATACATGCAATCCGACCCGTTTCAGTAAATTCACATGGGTACAAAGGAAGTCTGCCATCCACATAATACAGAGATCCCCATTTTTGTTCAGTAAAACTAACCTCTTTGTCTTGTGGTATATTAGCTTTCTCTTTTGCTATGGCTACGGCTCGAGAAATACCACCGACGGCATCAACTAAGCCCCGAGAAGCAGCATCCCCACCAGTCCACACTCTACCCTGTGCAACTTCTTCCATCTTATCAACCTGATTATAGAAAACACGAGCTATATGATAAATATGGTAATAAACGCAGAAGCCTTTAAATCTATCTAGAGAAATCCAGTGAGCAACACACAGGCATCGATCTTGAGAAGGCTGCTTTATCACGGAATTGCCTGTATGCATTTTGAGCTGATTTGCTGAATAATTCTGCTTCATCGGGTCTGCAAATTAAGAAAGGCTTATGATGTTTCAGATTGATTTTCTCATAGGCGAACAAGCATCCAGAATCTAATGAATGATCTCCTAGCACCTGAATGGCCTTTGGTCAGCTGCGTTAACTTCAGCATACTTCCCCCTTGATATGATCTCTTTGTTGAAACCAACTTTTTCATACAGCTTCCCCAAGTTGAACTTTGCTAAATGAATCAATAACTGAAATTAACATGTAAAAGAGACAAGAAAAATCCCCAACAAAAGTACTTGAGCCAAACACATTGGCATAGTTGGCTAGTACTGTATAATACCAGTACATTACAAGAACTGTAGTTTTCGATAGTTGATTCGTTCCTTGCAAATACCATAACTCTCTCAGATTTTATGCATGAGAAACAAAGATATAATTACTTAAATTTTAATACTGCTTCTGAATACACGAAGTTACTAAAGTTGAGCGTAACAGTGTTTCTGCAAAATTCAACCTCAGAATCTTTCAGAAGCTTTACATCATTTTGGTTTACAATAGGAAACTTCAAATAAAAATCATTTTATGTTGTGAAACGTAACACATAACTTCAGATCTGTGAAAAAGGATAAGATAATCAGATCACCAAAGAGTTTTATAGTTCACATCTAACAATACTGTTACTGCAATGTTCTCATCTAGCTCATAAATACATGCTCCCTTGTGGTCATTTCCATTTAACATATTAATCAAACCTCCCTCATGAGGCGCTGAAACAATAAGAGTCATAGCAGGAAAGTAACTTTAGGCGAGTAAGCCAAGGACACATTAAAATGTAAACTTTTTGCCATAATATTATCTGGTAGTTTTTTCCATTTTAGTTTTTTTACCGATAAAATACTTAACATGAAAAGACATGATAGGTACTATTAAGACATACCTGTGACGACTCCAATGGAACCTGTTAATGTCAGATTCTCAGCAACAATAGCAGCTGTCCCCATTGCCATATAATATCCACCACTTGCAGCCACATCCGACATTGATGCAACAACTGGTTTTTCAGCCGCCAAAAGTCTGATTTCCCTCCACATTCTACACAACATTAACGAATGGGAGTCATTTAGACATTTACCACTGAGTGACAAGCAGTATATGAAAATTGCAGATGTAAAGTCAACAACCCCACACAACTGATCAGTTGCGTAATTTGCACTAATCTTTAATCAAGACAATGAAGATATTTAATCATTTTATTTGTTTGCAAAATTTCACTAGCATGTCCAAGAACCCAGTGTGACAAGGAAAAAACAAATCAAGATTGCATTCTACCAAAACTAGTATCATGAGTAATCCAAAAGACTTTATATCTAGCAGCACAACAATAACTTTCAAAACTATGTGAAATAAATCTGATGACGAACCAAACATGATCGGGTCCTTAATATAAAATGGACAATTTCATTAGTGTTAATGAGAAAATGTTTGGAGACACTTACAAGTCAGAAGCAAGAGCATCACCACCAGGACTGTCTATACGTAGAATGACAGCCTTGAATTTCTTTGACTCTGAAATCATGTGTCACGAATTGGTGACAACACAAACAACTCATCTTTAAAAATCTGATTTTAGTATATGAAGGTCTGAAAGTGTGCTTCTATCACTGACATTGTCCCAAACCTAGTTAATGGAAGTGGGACATATTTGGCAAAACTTTTGCTAATCAGATTGACCGGTTTAAATGAAATTATATACACTATTATACTCCATACAATAACAAGAGTTTCGTATTTCCAAACAGTTTGAGACATTGTGTGTAAATTTTGTTGTGCATATCATTGAGTTCAACAGCTTTAGAATATCTCAAATGCTTTTGTGAAAATCTTTTTCTAGTGTTGGCTGAAGCCAACCAATGCTTGTATTGTATATATATCACATTCTTAGGGCAATGAAATAGATACCTCTTATCATTCGTATTTTATCAATAAACTGCTCCCCAATGATCCCTGAAGAAGGTGTACTTAGAGGACCCCGTACGCGACTGATGCTACCAGAAGCTCTAATGACTGCTATCAGATCTTTACCTCCGGACAAACCAACAGTCCATTTTCTAACTTTCGAGTACTTCCTGATATCACGATACATTAACTCAGCCAATATATTCTTGGTAAGCAAAGTAGTGATCGTAACCCAAGAGGCCATATCCTTTATATATATTTGCCTTGGGGGCGAGTTACCCAGTGACCTATGGGCACGTGAGAGGAACTTTGAACAATGAAACACCCTTTAACTTGTCTTATTTTGTAGCTTATCCGAAATATGACTCAGGGTGCGTTGAAATTAATTACCATCCATAATGACAATTTTAGTTCAAACCGGTCCCGATCAACTCTTAGTGTTAGTCAGATGGCACCCATTAAGGTTCTGTTCAATTAAGCTTGACCTCATAAAAAGAATCCTATAGGAGTCCTCATTTTTTAGATTATCAGGTGCTGCAATATTTATTTATGTAAAATTGCATAAAGCCATCCACCACATGTAAGTTCCTCTTTGAAACATATAGTTACAGTTCTTAACCAATGAATCTACATCTTGAACAAACCACACATGGAATCTACAGCATCACACAGAATTGGTCTATATTATGGGTTATATACTAATTTTTTACAATGAGACTTCATCAAATATCAATTAGAACTACTTATTGTCAGGGACTTCATCAAATGTTTTCTCAGATAAACTCTTATAAGTGCAGACCTGTAATCAACCATCGGAAGCTTTTTATCACTTTCAAGTTTTTGTCTTTCTTTCAGTAAGGAGACGACCTGAAAAAAGACCAACCGCAAAATTCAACCGAAATGATATTTCTTAAGAGGAATGCATATTCTGAGTTGTGCGTTCAGTTAGTATTTATAAGCCAATAATATTGCCTCTTTAACCCTTTTTTGTGTATGTACTAATGTGTAGTGTGTTCAGCTAGTATTTATTTACTGATGCACATAGCGCAATCATCTCTTTGATCGTGTCATTAGTTTCTGTGTCATTATTTATTGAATGTACTGCACTAATGAGGTTTTTGACCACTGAAAGGTGCATATATCCTTGACCTTGACCTTGCCCTAGTTCTGATTTATGAGACAGTCCAAGGACAAAGTTTGGATAATACCTGTGAATGCACATGCACCATTATAAAATGATAATCTCAAACTCCATAAAAGAGACTGCTGAGGAGCAATGGACTTTCTTTTCTCGATTAATACTATTCAGATAATTGTAACAGATGATGCCTACCTCATCATCATAGCAAATGTTGGTTATCAGATTCTCTTCTTTCAACCTTTCAACTCGAAAGACCCCTTCATTGATAAAATTTTCAAGGTCTTCTATCTTCTTTCCTATTAATGTTTATCATAAATCAATGACCAGACATCATACTTATAGGTCTGAAGCACCATTAGCATACCTTTAGTGAGGGAAACTTTGTCAAGCCAGTTCCCATAGATATTGTCAAGTAACGCAGTCAGCATTTCACAATTTTCACTTGACATGTTTTTGCGTGATAGTTGA
This sequence comes from Rhodiola kirilowii, assembly GCA_033675215.1. Taxonomy (NCBI): domain Eukaryota; kingdom Viridiplantae; phylum Streptophyta; class Magnoliopsida; order Saxifragales; family Crassulaceae; genus Rhodiola; species Rhodiola kirilowii. Next base: position 473,245 of record CM066203.1, read on the forward strand.
TCCCCTGCACTTTTGTATTTGCCAATTCTTTCTACTTGGGGTTCTACCCCTACTTTCTCCAACACCCCTGCAAAAGATCTTCTACTTGGATCAATGAAAAGTCAATGAAACTCTCACAGGCATCAACTCAATGAAGAGATTAGCTGGTATTGGATCACTGTTACCCAAGGAATTAAAAACCTGTTAGGTTAACAGTACATCATGAATAGGTAGGCATTATACAACTATACAAGCTGAACAATAATCAATAGGCTGATTACTGATGGTGTACAAACTATCAACATTCCACAAACATTATACATCTTTATAACAACAACAGTAAGTAGCTTTCTTTCGTACATTGTGTCGCAACATATCAGGTCGCTAGAGTTAAACATACAAACAGATTTCAGGCTTCAAAAGTAACTTAGGATGGGGTTTTCCTATGATGATCTATGTACGAAAAACACTCTTCAGAGTAAGATTATGCATGATAACTGATAGAAACTTTCAAGTAACAAGTTAATTTTAAAGTTAAAAAAAATTACCTCCCAGGAAGGATGCTTGAACAGCCATCCCATACAGAGAAAAATAAGCACTTGGAGGAGCATAAAGCTCATCACAAGCACATGCAAGGTAATACTCTTTCTCCCCACAAACAGGGACATAGCCCACAATGAATTTCCCTGCAATTTAGGAGTCACACAGTTAATGGCCTTGGTATATATATAACTTACGGTTTTCACCCGCAATTGATGCAAACTATCAATTCAAATATGCTAACACCCTAAAAATTTGGGGAGCCATACATTGATGACTTCTATAGGGGACTATTACTAGTTAGTTTTACAATCTTTGTAACCTGTATCAAAATTTGGCTGCAGTGGCATTTTCCAGCCATGGTGACAAGTATATGCTCTAGTGCTCTGAGATCTTTTTCACACATTGCACATTCATATTGCGCTTTTTATATGCTCGTAAGTGCAAGCACAAATAAAATGTCATACATTCTATCAAGGAACAGCTGCAGTTTGAATTATTTAATCATCAGACTGACATTTTGATTATAGAGAAAATCACTTTGTTACCTGATTGCTTGAAATTTGAAATATGTCTCCGAATCTCTTCAACTTTAGCCCAACCACAATTAAACGGCTCAATGTGAAGATAAATTCCAGCTATACGGGGATCATAAGCTGCTTTTTCGAAATTTTCACATATTTGAGGTAAAGAGAGCCCTGAAGAGAAACGGCTCTTAAGCTGATCGGAAATCTGATGAGGAGAGCAGTACGGTGGGAATCAAAGGGCAAATATTTAAATAGTAAAAAAAGAAGAGAAAAAGACTTAGAATGAACAGCAAAGATACTACTGACTGTCACACAGCACTGTAAAAAACGAGACAAACTACCATTTTTTTTTGATTTGACATAAGGTATACCAGAGTTGAATGATCATCTAAGTTTTTTATTTGCTATAAATGAAAAAAAAGTTTATCACAAAATTAAGAAAGTGAAATCATGTTGATGGTTGACGAACTTGGCCACGCAATTTCATCGTCAAAACGCTACCCTTCCGAACACGTTGCCAAGGAAGCGCAATCAACATCCTGAGCTTAACAAGAAAAGTCAGCCACCATCCAAACTCCTTAAATCGATATTCACCGGTCGGATAGTCCTCACTCCTCTTAAAGTTAAAACTCCCACTCTCAGCCCCATCCTCACTCTTCACCGGCACAGTATCATCATCATTCTGACCATCGGACGAAGAGGACTCGAACGCTCGAACCGATAATGTTCTCGAAGCTTTAACCCTTCGGATACGGAGCTGTGCGGGTCTGTGGAGCAGGGAGAAGCGAGGATGTGCAGTGGATTGAAGTGTGGAGAGGAGAGATGAGGATTTGAAACTGGGATGAAGTAATGGTTTTGCGAGTGCGATGAAAGAGATGTTGCTTTGGAGAAGCTTCGACATTGGGGCGACGGTGGACGCTAATGGAGCGAGACGAAGCAGAGAAGAAGCGAGGCGATGGGTGAAGCTGATTCCACGTCACTTCTGATCTCACAATTTATTTAACTTAATTAATCGTTTCTTTGTTGGCTCTGCACTCGTTTAGATATTTTGTAAAAATCGGAATATCAAATCGCAATTTATCAAATAAATAAATATAGACTCGGATGTGGTTTCGACTAAAACGGCGTCGATATTTCGAAAAATTGATCAAACGACGTCATTGCATCCTAGGATGCGTTGGATCGACGCATGACGTCATCATAACATTCTAGGCTTCAGCGGACCGCGACCTCAACGCTACGCCGCCTTCGAGTAACTTCTTCTCATCTTTTTTCACTTCACTTGCGTAATTTATTGTTGAAAGCCAACACCTTTGCGAATTGCAACAGTGTCTCCATTCAATTCTGAGTATAGCGAGCGACTTGGCGCAATTAGGTTGAGTGTTTTGTAGTTGCACTACTTTTTTTATTACTTATGCCTTTTAGATATGGAAACATTAGAGAGAAAAAATCAAAAAATTTTTTTATTGTTTTCCAAAATTTTCTTACTTTTTGTTGGTTCTTGATTTGATTATTGCATGTTTTGCTCATTGATTCCTTGTTGTAGGCATATCAAAATAGTTTACTGGGTAACTACTTTTGGTAAAAATGTCTCAAGAACAATCTATGGAGCGAAATCTGTTTGGGGGCGCAATATCGTGTTCCTTTCCCTATAGATTTCAGGTATGTGTTGGGCTAGTCGTGTACTGCTTACATTACACGGTTACAGTATGTTGTTTAATGTTTATGACGATATATATTCTTACTGTTCTTCTCACTGCAGGATGTGAGCAGTATTCGGGAAGTCCCTGATAATCAGGCAGGTTTTTCTTCCTATGTATATACATGTTTTTTTTTATTGTTGTAAGTATGTTGAGTTGTTACACGATGGTGGTCTAAGTTGTGGAATTCTCTATCTGATTCAATAGGAAGTGTATGTTGACCCGTCTCGTGATGAGAGTTTAATTATTGAGCTTCTGGAATTGAAGCATGATGTTGCTGATAGCAGCAGTGCTGTCTGGTTTTTTCAAGATCTTGCAACTGAGCAAGATGCTGAAGGAAGCATGGTAATCTTTTTTGGTTCATTGTATTTTGACCATCAGTATTTTGTCAATGTTAGACCCCTCATTCATCTCGCTCATACTTTGATGACTGTCAAATACGGTTTTCTTCAACTTGTATACAATGCCTCCTTTCCTTTGAAAAAAAAAATACTCAAAAGTTTTGTTATGCAAATAAAAACTGATGACAATGACCACCATTCCATCTTATTACTAGGGCAGACACTTATATTCAAACATATTGGCCTGTCCATCAAAAAAGACACCGCTGTAATTTTTCTTGTCAGGGGCTTTGTGGAAAGTTTAAATGTTTCATGCCACATCTTAACCAGAATCTAATCTAAATGATGATGTTATCAGCCAATTTTCTTGAGTTCGTATAACTAGGATACAATATTTTGTTCAGTAACGTTTGTTATATAGTTCAATTTAGTTCATAATACATTCCCTCGTTATTTGGCAAGGTAATTCAAGAGTCTGGAGTATTTGAAGCCAACGGCCTTAGTTTTAGAGATGTACCAGCAACGATAACAACTGCTATTGGCCAAATGGTAAGTGTTATTATAACTGTTATCTGTTTGTGTGAAGGGTAAACTTGATTCGCTTGTGGGTAAAAATGCAGTTATCGCAATGTTCTTTAGTGCCCATTATGTTGCTGTACTGATCCTGCTAATTATCGTGGCTTAAGTTGGTTTTCCATTGATCAAAATGTGCCCATTTGCTGATAACCGATTAGAAAAAGTAACGAAAGTGAGATATATCAGATGAACTTTATGTAGTGACTAAAGTTTTCCCTATGACTTAGTGACTTATAAAGAAGTGAGCACTGAGCAGTGATGTAGTTGCTTGTTGGAGCCTGCAATATCCATATGACTGAGGAACTATGGTAATAGACGCTATATTTTGCTGTACTAGGTCAAATTTCTATCGCAAACAGATTTTTGTGTTCATGGAATGTAATCAGAAATACTAGAATGTTGTAACGATTATAACGGTTAACAAGGTAAATTTTGATTAACACTGTCCAATAAGGCTTCCGCCAAGTTTCTCGTGTTCGGGTTTCAGAAACTTGAAATTGAAAAGCCACTGCCAGTTGCTACCCTGCATCAGAGGTTGTAAAACTTGCTACTTCAATCGAAGAACATAATTACACTAACTATTAAGGATCCCAAAGTCTTACTGACGGACACTTAAAAGTGAAAGTAGATAGAGCCATAGAGGTATGGGAACAAGGATAGCTGAAGTCTCCTCAAAAAAAAATTTTGTGCATATTGCTTTAGTGTCTTTTATTCCTCTACATCCCCAACATGGGTCATAATCACATCATGTACTGTTGCTTCTCATGCCTAGGCTATTTCCAAAGGGAGACAAGGAAGGGATGCACAGAATGTTGTCAAGGTCCGATTTGGCAAAGATTTGGTGGTATTTTGTTTGGAATATTGAATGTGTCTGACACATAAACTCCTGCAGGTTTATTTGGCAAATATCCGCCTAAAGGGAGTTGATACAGATGTGCTAATTACTGCATATGAGCCCTTGTTAATAAGGTTTGTATAATATTCAGTATTCAGATATTTACTGAAATGAGAAAGGCATGAGGGAACATTAAATGGAAAATGGTGATCCACCGATCAAGTCGGTAATATTTCAGTTCTAATTCATCCAAAACCTTTATTTCTTTTGCAGCCCTTTAAGTGAAAGTGCGAGTTCAGTTGGAGCTGGATTAGCTGTTCCTGCTGTACAAACAGGATGTATGCCGATGGGGGAGGTCTGGAAGAATGCAGTCATGAGCTTCAAAGTTAATGACTGGAGCCTTTTCGGCCCCTCTGCTGCCTGAGCTTCTGCTTCTAGCGCATGATTGGTTTCTGATGGCATTGAAAGATCTGTCTATCTAGGAGCATTTTTCCAAATCTGAGAAATAACAGGAACTGAATCTTACGTAAACTCATTGGATAAAAGTGATGGCTTGATATGCTTTCAGTTCTGAATGTAAGACAAATCACACCATTTGTTTGTATGAAGATGTCAATTATTGCAAATTAAATTTTCAAAAATCCATGATAGTGAAATGAAGCTTCTTTAGGCAAAACTAGGGAAGTAGGGATTATAATGATTTAAAATGGACAAAAATGTTGTTCAAAGAAAATGGTGAAAATGGATCATGTTGTTTTTAATTTATCTGATGTTTTTTTTTTGATGGGTTAATTTATCTGATGTTGAGCTTCAGGTTTTCAAGGATGTTAAGTTTGAAGTTTATGTGCTCTGAATTTGAAGTTATCACATAAATACAATGAACTGCTGAGCTCAGAGTTATAAATCAGCAGTACTTATATACCATATCTCGCATCCGGATTTATAACTACACACTATCGGGCTATATGCATTAAGTGAGTTTAAAAACAACTAGTTACAAATAAATGAGAATCCCTGCCCGAATGTTTTTGAAAATAACAGTTACAATAACCACGAATCAAATATCTGGTCCTTACAAAGGGATAACACGACACGAGCCCGATTTTAAATAAACACACTATCGAGCTATATGCCTATTCACTGTTGGCAAAACCAAAGCTTTAAAGTTTTGCTACGAACATGACTTTTACTTAAATTAACCAAGGGGAAACCTTGATAACATGAGCGTACCTTGGGTCCGTTTAGGTATTTATTTCTCAGGCGATAAGACGAGAATGTAGCCATCCATCATATAAGTCAGACCGTTACACGAGCTCGTAGAGGGCACACCAGAGTTGGTCTGAATGCAAAAGTGCTGTACTGTTCAGGCATGCCAGATAGGTTCAGCTGGGTGTAGCTTCCAGTTTCGGGCTCAAAATTCACCAAGTTAAACTTCAAATCATAGTCATTTGTGCAGTAAGTTGTTTGAAGCATGTACGTACCATCCCTCCCGGTTTCAGCCATCCATTGACAGTAAAAACAGTTATTCCATTGCATGTATGTTTGCATCAAGGTGTACTGATTGATGGAGAATCCATTAATTACATCTCCCTCTACTTTCCATATCTTCAGATAGCTATTATACCTGTCTACTAAGACCAGGTCGTCATCCAATACAAGCATCACCAAACGGTTACGTTCAATAGGATTAACTTGTAAGGACACAATCTGGAAAGCTTCTTTATCAATATCAAAAGACATGATGCATTCAGTACTGTCGTGTACTGAATGAATTCTCCAGTGAATGGCACCACGCCATTCAAAAGGTCTCCCAAAGTCCAAATATTTAATATGAGATGGTGGCGTTAGCTCTTTCCAAGCAGCTTCTCCCAATGTGATCATCTCAAACCTGTGTTGTTCTTGTCCTTCTTTCTTAAACCGATATCCTCGCACCACTTTGTAGCTACCAGAAGATTCATGAAATATTATACCAATCACATGACTTGTCAGCATCCTTTTGATTCCATTTGATGGCAATTTCACTAAGCGGTCCAACACAGGATTGTAAACATATACAGGGGCTTGCCTTTGTACTGAAGCCATGCAAAGAAGCCCATCACATGTACTAGTTACCTCAAGATCTTTGCCAAGAATGTCGAGAGCTGGGGGAACAGGAAGGGCTCTAGCCTTGTGTGCCTCACAATCCGCTAGGTATATATTTCCATCTTGGGGCGAGGGTTTGAACTCATTAATAGGCTGAACTAGGGCTCGAGGAGCACGACACAGTGAAAAGCGCCGATGCTGCTCAATGAAATAGGGATCTTCGACCAGTCCACGCCAGGTCTTGCAAACACATTTACAAGTCACTACTGCTTCTATAGGAAGTTTCATGAAGATTTTAAACATGATATCAGGCTGCATATATGGATTATAAGCACGCCCGCTTCTCGAACGCAGCTGGTAGTTACTCATCTGAGCAGCCACGGTTGATTTATCCAAACTGTACCTGATAGTCACTGAGACGCAAATAATATTAGTGGAGTTTGTTATAAACTTCAGGGTAGCAACATTATGCTAATCTCAGGGAGCCACTTAAAAACAATTGTAAGATACAGTGCTGCCTCGACCGAGATGAAATACATAGAAACAATTTTTTTAATAATGAGAATCTAGTATCGCAGGCAAAGAAAAATACGTAGAAAACATAACGATAATCATGTAAAGTTGAGATATAACTAATGTATGCAAGACGGTTATTCAGACTGTTGGAGCAAGAATACTTACTTATAACAATTTCACAGCCAGAGCGCATATATTAGACATCAAATCACAGAATGGGGGTGATGTAGGTATACAAATACTCTAGGAGAAAGATTCGAAGCTTTTCACATACTGCGGAAGCTACATCAAACAGACAAGTACCAAAATACAGAAAATCCAAATCTAAAACATCACTTACCATTTAAACAAGGACTTCCTTCGTCATAAATTTGACATAATCCACGCAGTTGAACTGAATGAATATCAATGACAAGAAGGGATTAGGAAATTTTACCCTCTGAGACTAAATTTATATAATCTACTTGCTAATAAACAAAGAGGTTGAACTGAATGAGTTTTCTAATTCTATTAACCAGTTAGACATGATGAGGTTTGCAGTGAATTCCAACAATTCTTATTATTTGCTTGTTCCAAGTCTCAACTCTCTTTTATACATTGAACAGTATTGGTTAATATGATTCAATACTTGTTCCACTTTCAGAGGACCGACCAGCAACACTAAAATACCATAAAAAAAAAAAAGAGTTCAATTTCCAAACTAATTATGCAATTTCAAATCTTTAAAAAAGCAAGACCTTAAAACCAAAATCTGTCATTAACAGGTTACAGAGAAACTCATGAAAAAAATTGTTCAACTTCATTAGTAAGATAATAAAACAATTAAAAATAAATTAACAGGCTAGACCCACACATATCATTACCTCAGAAACTGGAAACAGAGGTTCAGGTCCTCATCTGCGAGTCAGCAGCATATGAGATTAGAGATCAAAGTGACACAATGATGATAAAACAACCAAAATCAAAAACTTAAAATAGGGATTACTTAAAGCGAGAAAATGATCAGGAGCGTGCAGTGGGTGTCAAAATTGATTGAATTCCGAAGGAGATGAAATGAGTCGAAATCAGTAGATTTAGAGAGTCTAATGGAATAGGCGGAGTAGGAATTGTTTTGAGTCCGGAATGAAATGGGAAAAGGTGGAGTGCGAAATCCCAATTTTGACAATCAAAAGAAATGAACAAAAAATGATAATTAAATTGAATAATTAAAATTGTAGGATAACTTTCTTTTAATCGATCAAAACAAAATTTTCAGTGTTTAATTTTATTTTTTTATTTTTTGATTGGAAAATTTCAGTGTTTAATTGATTCATATGTTATCGGCACATTTTAATTTTTATGTAAATTTTTTTCTTCATAGCACAATGATAAATATAGGTTGATTTAATTATAAATTAACATTAATTATACTTTGACCAATTAATACATAAGTGAGCATCTAATTGCTTAAATCATTATTTGAGCTACTAAAGTATAGCAATGTGAGTTTTCTAATTACATTCTACAGATTACATTCTTTAACTAAAGGTGCTTATGAACTCAAGTATGTCAACCTCATTTTGGATGTTTTAGAGTTTAGACGGATGCCGCTCATAAAAGGCTCGGTGCATTTCCATCACGCACAGGCCCACCAAAGATGCCACAGAAGTCAAGATAGCAATGAGATCACAGGTCCTGAACTCGCATCTGGCAGCCATTTGTATGCATCTGCAGGTGTCATGACTTGGTATGCATCTGAAGATGGCATCACACAGTTATCCCCATTGAAGTATATCCTTCTAGGAAATGCCCAACCATTTTCGTAAGTGAAAGATGGATCCTTCCCAAGCAGCAACTCAGATTGAATATTCCCAACTGAACCAGCTTGCAGGAGTCTATCATTGTAGAATTTGACGCCCCAGAACATGGCGGCCTCATCTGCAATTTGCCAAGAAAAAAATTACTTCACAGACTCTTTGAGACTTGTCAGTGTCACTGATGAGAAAAATGCAAAATAACTTACTTAAGCCACCGTATTGGGCGAGAGACTTGTAATTGAAGCTAAAAGGCTGAGTGATGTTGTCCAAGTTTGGATGTTGCAGTACGAGATTCCATCGAGTGTAATTCGTTCTGTAATTGAGATTTGTGATGGTGATCTCGACCTTCCCAGTACTCTTTATAGTTCTGTTTAACATGCCAGTGAACCGCTATTGGACACATGTGCCTTGTACATTGAACGAGAGGTTGATAGGGATTTTTGGTCCCCACTTCTGAAACATTGGAAGCCAAATAAGGAGATTTCGGGCTGCAAAATTCAATATTGGATACTTGGCGCCAAGATTTTAAGTATTGGAGAATATAGTAGGATAAGAAATTGCTGTAAAGGATAGTGATGAAACTTACTCAACACAGGTCACTGGATAAGTTGCGTTGTTTTGACAGCCACAGGTGCAACTGGGGCATGATAAGATAGTGTCATTGTAAAAGGACGATACAGAGACGCAGCAGATAGGATTCCTCTGAGCCAGAAATTGCGAATATGTACATACAATATTCCAAGTCACTGCAATGGATGACAGCTTCTCAGATGTGTTAATGAAATGAAACCGAACTGAGAAATATATTTGCACAACGTCCCTAGTTAGAAAGACACTCATCGATATCTTTGCCAAAAAAAAAGATACTTGTAAATCTTACTCTAATGAAATCGCTTACTCAGTGCTCGAGTCAATCCACTTTTATCAGCTGTCTGAAATCTTGTGGGCTTGACTATCTTTACCGGTCCACATGTGTATCCAGGTCCTGGTGCGAGCAGTGTGAAGTTTTTTGGAAGTCTGACAGTCGTATTTGTTGTATTAGCAGCACCAACAGTAACTTGGAATGAGCTTACAGTATTGTCAGGATCAGGTACCATTGAGCTTATAACTCCACCCTTGCAGCAATTTGCGATCTGCTGATTGTAAGGGGCTCCCGGCAACAAGTCCACAACAGTTGGATTCTTTTTGCAGCAATGTGGTACATTTCCTTTGTATTTTGAGCAATCTCCTTGTTCAGTGGTTTGGCTTCCAACCATGCTCCAAATTATTTCCTTTTTGGCCCATGTCCAACCTAGCGTCCAGCCTGGTGGTTGGATGTGACGATATAACTGGAAGTTGCGAACTTTTACGGCGGCCTGCAGATTTGATACAGAATAACACCAATGTCATGTGAGAGCACTTTACCAGTACACTTACAGTGAAATCCAAAACATGTATCATTTTTCATACAGAAACACCATGTTTGTCCTGATTCATGTCTGTGTTCAGAATCTCTATTATGGTAATCTGAGAGATTATTCAGCATATGAAGTAGATAGATTACAGCAATAGGTTCGTGAAAAAAGCTAGATATAGAATAGTTGTGTTTTGGGATCTTGCTTCTAAAATATATACTACGAATCCAAATTAACACGAACTTACGACGTAACCATCTGGAGTCCAGTCAACGACATCCCACTTGATTGTAATGTTCCCCTTTGGATCAAGAGGATCATATGCATCTGCAAACCAAACCATCCAACAAATCTCAGATTAAAAAAATTCCATTTAGCACACATAAATGTCAGATTTTCAGCTTTCAGCAGCATTGACTGCACTACCAATCAGTCAACCACAACCTCAGTTTTCACTTGAAGTAAAAGGAAACAGCAAATTGAGTGTCTCAGTAACAGTTGGAACAGACAAAAGACAAAAATGCAAGCTACTGCTTATAAAGTTGAAGCTGAACCTGTAGATGTGAAGCTAAAGCAAGATAAGAGCAGCATCACTATCAATGCACAATAGAAGCTGAGGTCAGCTGCAACTGAAATGCTGGAGAAGCCCATTTGAAGATGCAACAGATTTGCACGTCTCAATCAAAAATTGCCAGAAAGACAAAAGGAGGGAAAAAGGGGTGAGCTAGAAACTGGTGATGAAGACTGAAGAGGAGAAGTTATCAATAAAAGCTGTTTTTTAAAGTCAACCCTCAAATCTCAGTGAAGAAGGATCTGGTTAGCTGTTCAGTTAATAACATGGGATTAAATGAATTAACAAGAAATAAAATTGTAATGGTTAAGGAAGTACAAAAAAACTACGATTAATAGGACTTAAATTGTAAGATAATTATTAAATGGCAATACACTGGAAACTTATTCCTTCAAAACTGAAATTCAATGTCAATATTATTTTTCATTGAAATTAAAATTTAAATTTAAATATGACATTCTTTGAATGCATTTGAAGGGCAAATTTCATAGATGAGATCTTTTAGTAACACACTTTCTAGCATAATAAGTCAAAATATCGTCAAGTAATGCCCAAACTGAAGCAATCCATTAGCAACTCGAAGCCAAAAAGTTCGAAAAAATTGAAGTCATTCATGATTATTGTGCTAGGTAACCAGCACAATGTTAAGGCCAAAGAAGATGAATCATAGCATAGACCAACAACAGAAGTCACTAGGAAGTAAAACAAACATTCGCAACGACACCTTGTATTTCCTAACAAACATGGAATTTTTATTCTACCAAACAGAAAACATCACTGAGGATTTGTGGTTCGAAGCTCACCCAACTGGCATTTCCCTTCACTACAAATTGGGATCAATATGTTCTGCGTCTACCTTTCCTAGGCTTCTTAACAAAACTGAGTCGAATTTTCTGGAGTGTTCTTTTCTTCCTTGCTGTTTTTTCTGGCAATGTCTCCCGCTTCTTCACCTTTTTAACAGCCACTGGCTTTTTGCTAGCAAATCTAGGATCCTTTTTATAGGCTTTTGGTTCAACAGGCACACCATTCTTTGAGGCTTCGTTAAACAAGGAATTTGCTTTATCAACTCGGCCATGAGCCACCAATTTCCCCATCAACAGATCATAGGTTTTGACACCCGGTTTGCACCCATCATCTTTCATCTTTGTAAAAACACTCAAAGCATGATCAATCCTCTCTATACCACACAAAACTTTTAGAAACTCGTAATATTCTTTCTTATCCAACTGATCCTCATATCCAGCCGACTTCATCCTATCAATCATCTCATCACCCTCCCCGATCCTTGCAGCCTGATACAAACTCTTGGTTAGAGTCAGAAATGTCTTGGCATTCGGATGGCATCCCCACTCCCCCATTCTATGAAACAAATTCAGCGCATCTTCTGTCCTCCTAATCTTGCACAAATTATCAATCAACACATTAAACGTTTCCACATCCCGCGGCACACCAGCAACATCCATTTCAATAAGAATCTTCTCAGCCTCAGACTGTAGACTAAACGGGTCCTTTGCTCTACACAACTTGCAAACACAATCGAGAATGGAATTATACGCCATTGCGCCAATCTCAAATCCTCCTCGGTCCATCTCTCCAGCCAACCTCTTGGCCTCATCCAGCTTCCCATCATTACACCAACCCTTAATCAACAAGTCACAAATCTTTTCGTTCGGGAAGAACTCATTCGCCAAGCTCTTCACCATTTTCTCGGCATAGCTCGCAAAGCCATGCTCACATAGCTTCTCAATAACAACAGTCAGCGACTCACGACTCCGAACCAATCCATAATCGACTTCCATCTTTTCGAAAAATGAGACTAATTGGGAGGGTCTGCCAGCCCTAACAAACCTATCAACAACAGCAACGAAAGTCTTATCAGCAGCAATACCTTTAGCTCGAAGAAGCACGTCATGGACGGCCTTGAAATCCTTCCGGCGGCCGAAGTAGTTGATGAAGCAGGCATAGGTTTCATCTGAGGCTGTAAATGCGGGATGGGAATGGACCCAGTTTTGGAAACCGAGGACGGATCTGCCAGCTTCGGATGACAAATCGAGAACCTGATGGATCAGAGTGTGGGAGGGTTTCACGTGAGAGAAGCTGAGCTGGAGTCGCTGTTGGATGGAGACGGAATCGACGTCGGCGTTCTTGAGTAACTCCGCGGAGAGGGAGTGAGCGAGTTGGGATGAGTCGTCGGCGGAGGAAGTGAACGGGCGAAGAATTGAAGGGCGGGCGAATTGAGTGTCGGAGGCGGTTAGGGATCGGAGCACAAGCGTCCGGAGGTGGACGGGTGATCTCCACATTTTTTTTCAGATTCGGAGAACGACAACTGCAAGCAGTTCTCTTTTACAGTAAAACCCTAATATGAAATATCATACCTGTTGTTTTGAACTATTGAAAATCTAAAGTAAACGAACATTTCAAATCACAGGAAGCCCTTATAGCTCAGTGGTAGAGCGCCAGTCTTGTAAACTGGAGGTCCGTAGTTCGATCCTGCGTGAGGGCAGAAGTTCTAAGTCGTTGGCTTTTTTCATTTATGATGTTTCTTACCATGTGAAAAAAATTCAGTCATTAGAAACTTGCTTGGAGAAAAGTACCATCATACACAAGATTACTCAAAAAGCCTAACCTTATTAGAATGGCATACTTGTCATTCAACAAACAACAAAAACAGCAATACAAGTTTCTAGCTTTAATGTTCTAAACTATTATGAAAATGCCAATGCCCCTGCACTGTGTTACATACTCATGACATAGTAGTAGATGGACTTTTAATTCTGCAGCTGCAGACAAGATAACATAGTCAGACAATTTCCATTACGCAATTGCAAACATTTTTTTGGAAGACTTGCGAGGTAACAATTTTCGTCTCCGTTTATTGGTCTCCCTCTCCAGAAACAGTTTTTCCAACTCGTTCAGTGGTCGACTTGATCCGTCAGGCAAACTGATAAACTTCCAGCCACCGCCACTACCACTACCACGCTTACCACGTGGACCGAGCTTTTCCACAGTGAGCTTCCACCCATTGTCTTCACGTCTCCTACTGTGTTTGTGGCATTTGATCTCCCCCTTTAACTGCAGTGATGGATAATGACCAATCACACAGTATTATTCAGAACAGACATCCCATCAACTATAAAATGTAGAATCTAGTAAGTAATACAAATATAAATGATCAGAATTCTCTGTTTCAAACGAACCTTCCTCATGTTGAATTCAAACTTTTGAAGAAACTCTTCATAACACATATCATCCTCCTTCTTTGATATTTCATAGAGAACTTCGTCCATATCTTTTGGCATACCATCCCAATCCTCTGGCATGACCTTGAAGGCTGGCTTGTACGGAAGTGAAGCCACATGGAACTCTCTATAATTCGACTCTGAAGATCTGCATGCAGACACCGGGTTAAGAAATAACCGGAAGATAATAAAGCTGCCTAACATGAAATTCTCATAAGCCATGCTCCTTCAAATATCTCCATTGGATTTAATAAAGAGAGCAGTACATATATCTATTTGCTTCTTGTTGTCTATCACCATGACAGCAGAAAAATAACGTAGAAACCTGATTAAAAAAACATAACTGACAACACTGAGTAGACAGTGGTATTACGAAATAACAGGTTATATAGAACCCCGAACTAAGAATTCTAAGCCTGATCACACTTCAAACATCTGATGAAATAAAAAAGAATTATATTCTTATCAGAATGAGAAAGATGCAAATTCATCAACAGCCAAATATTCTTGCTCACATATATTTCTCCATCAATTATTCATATACACTACTGAATTATATGTATGTAATAAGCTTTCAATAATCCTAGAGATGCATCCTAAACAAGAAACACAAACGAAATAACATGCTCAACTGAAAAATCAAACCACAACAAAACAGAGAGAGACTTACTCCAGTGCATTATCCTCGTTGTTCAACGAATGACCGAGCTTCTTCTCCCTTTCCTCCTTGTCCTTCTTGAGCCAAAGAATAGCATGTACTCTTTGCCTCATGATCTTAAAATCTCTAGCCAATTTCTCCACAGTATTAACCTCAGGGTCGCCGTTATGAAGTGTATAGATCTTGGCCTTGTCGGATTCACTGAGATGAGATCCTCTAGTACCAGGCTCTTTAGCTTGCTTCAGAAGCTGAGAAGTTTCCGTCATCAGATCTCCCAATGTATCACCAAAAGGCTTCTTCCCCTGACCCTGACGACCAGCATCTTCAAGTGCTGTCACCATCTTATCCCATTTGGAAATAGCAGCAGGCGAAGGACTCTCAACATCAGCTGAGGAGTCGCTGCCGACCTGACGGCCGATTACTTGTCCATCGATCTGCTCCTTGGTGAGTCCAGTAGACCATGAAGACGATCCGGATCCCCAATCCTGATTATCAGATGTTGTGCCTCCAAATATCCCATTGCCATCGTTTCCGGAAAATTTTCTGGCTGTGAGTAACCAGAAAGATGGGGATGGGAAATGTGTCTTCGTCAAACTTCGAGTTCCAGATGCGATGGTGGTGATCTTGTCGCAGAGAAATGGAGAGCGGTGATATGCAGATGAAGCTCTGCAGACGATTCGATGCATCATTGAAACGCTAAAACCCTAGACGAACGAGACTGCTTTCATTCATTCGTCATCTTCGGCTCAACGTACGAATCTGGGCCGCAGCCGTCTGGTCCTGCTCGGTTCAATTTCTTGGTTCAAAAATAATTTTCAATGTTGATTGACTTGAACTTGATTCATCTTCCATTCCAAAGAAAGTTTGATACAAAAATTAAAGCATGGTCACATAAATTGCAAAATTCATTCTCGATGAATGGTTACATACTTACATACACATAAATCTTAAAGTTAATTAAACACTTAGTGACTTGAATGTTCTAGAATGATACATATCGAACTGAAACCTAATTTGTTAGGTGACACACAACTATCTCAAAATTTATTAAAAAATAATCGAATTATCGACAATAAGAGATAAAATGTAAATGCATCCGTATCGACAAGCCCTATATATAGAACCCTATGTTAGGATGCTAGAATGTGATAACAATGAGGCGGCTGCAACCAGACAAGAGGAAGTCATTCACCATCAAAACGTTGAGAAAGTATCGGAGAGCTTAGGCAATTGGGAATGATCTATCAAATCAAGTCAATAATTTATCAGAAATGTAATGTCAATTTCCTTTACCAAATTTCTAACAGAGTTGAGATGTTACATACATCAATTTCCTTTGTTTTTTTGTTGTTTATTTATCATTTCGTGATCTTAAATTTTGTGCATAGTTGTATTACTTCATGAGAGAGCCATCCATTGCCATTGTGATTTTGTCTTAGTCTATTCAATCATTGTCAAAAAGGTTGATGATATTATAAGGGGTTCAAAATTTATAGATTATTAGTGTTGATGTTTGATTTGCATCACAATTTTCAACCTTGGACTTTTGAAATTCTAAAATCATTTGTTATACTTTCAGGACCAGAGCTTGGACCATTTTGTCTACGAAAGATGTCCAAGTAGCTTAATGCAAAGGATACCCTCCATCCGATTGGCTACAAAGTGGTGCGAGGATATCGAGTTAAGAAAAAGGGACAGGAACAACGGAGGTTTGAGAATTGAGATGATCACATCTTCGAAAGAGTTAACGCCACCATCTCATAATAATGAATTGGACTGGCGTGGTGCCATTCACTGGAAAATCCAATCAGTACACGAGAGTATTGAATTGAATGCATCATGTCATTTGATATTGATAAAGAAGCTTTCCAAATTGTGTCCTTACAGGTCAATAAGTGACACCTGTATTTTTTTTTATATGACACATTTTTAATTGAAGTAAGCGAACATCTTCATTCACAAAGTATTAAAAAAAATTATAGGACACAAATTATTAATATGAGTTTCAGCTTTACATTACTTGGAACTGCTCTGTCAAGCTAGCTACAAGAACAGAGTAGATCAAATATGAAGCAATGAAACTCAATACTATTCTACGCTATCTACTTCACTACCTACACAAAGTTGTGTAACTTCCCAGCAAATGTAAGCAGCTCCTGAGCCTTTGACAAATAGACTTGTCCATGGTCGTATCCGATCCAACCGAGTGACTCTCTCCAGCATCTCTTTCCACCTTCAAAGTAGTAGTCATCTACTCATCTACTCATCTTACCAAGTCCGCCATTTAATTGCAGCCAGTCATCATGTGCTTGACGTCGAACACAAACGGACCAAAGAAGTCAGCAATATAAGGGCATCCGTAGTAAAGGAGCAATGAGCAATAAGCAAAAATAATATTTTCTCATAAAAGTCATGTAGCAAAGCAAAGCTAAAAGCAATGAGCAAAAATAGCTATTTGCTCTATATATTTTAACGCAGCAAGAGAGCAACGAGCTAAAAGCTATACTCATAACCATTCAATTATCCAAAATTATCACTTCTATTATTTCATTTTTTTTGTTTTGTCCCAAGATTCTTAAATTTTTCTGATTTTTTTATTTTGTTGTTTTGTCCATCTAACGTGTATTTTATGACATTTTTTATTTTTAGCTATTTCAAAACCAACAAAATGTAATTTCTTTTTGTTTTTCTTCATAAATATATGTGGGCCCCACTTATTGCTTTCATAACCCACACCTTCTCCATTATTGCTCACCTATCAAGCATTGCTTTTTGCTCACTTGTTACATGAGAGCAATAAACAATAAAGTCTCTCTATTATTGTTTATTGCTCCCTTGTTGTGGATGCCCTAAGGCTTGAACTGTTGGAGATCATTTGGCTAGGCCTAGGCGCAATTGTTGAGAAGCATTTTTAGGAAATAAGCGAGATCAACTCCTCCTTGGAATGTGATCCAAGCATCACAGCGCAGTAAAGAATCCTAGTAGCCAGATTGGTAGACTTGTATATAACTAATGTACTCATAAAATTGGTAGTCTTGTATAACATTCGTAGCATTGTATATAAAATTCGTAGTTCTTAAATCAAAATTGGTAATATTGTATATAACATTTGTAGTCTTGTATATAACATTTGTAGGTTTGTATATAACTAATGTACTCGTAAATTTGGTAGTCTTGTATATAACATTCATAGCCTTGTATATAAAATTCGTATAATTATATATGAAATTTAGACGCAGTGACTGCTACGCATTTTGGTCGCAGTGACTGTTACAAACTTTAGACGCAATGACTGTACGAATTTTGGTCATTCGTGAATGTTACAAGTTTTGGACGTAAAGCATCCCTGCAACTCAAAACCCTAAATCTACGATTTGAGGGTTTCTTATGCAATTAGAACAGAAGAAGCTCAAATTCGTGTTTTTGATGCAATCGAAGTTGTTTAACGCATAAGATTGCACATGTGGCCGGGCGACGGCGACAACGAAGCAGCACTGATTTACAACGACGACGGAGAAGCACTAATTTTTTATCGAAGAGTTTAGGGTTTTTGTTCCTGAAAATTATAATTTTTAATGGTAAATTACCAATAAGCCTTTATTGCTTTATAAACAGATTGTTAGTTTTAAATGAACAGTAATTATTAGAGCCATTGATATTAATATTGGATGGTTTAGATTATTTCACATTTCTCATGAAATCTACCCCTTCTCATTTGATCCTAACTCAAATGTCTTTTAAATAGGACATAATTTAATAGGTTTCCTAAAATTTTGCTAAATAATGTTTCCTAAAAATATGATAATTAATGTTTAGTAATATTTCCCAAAAAATAATAAATAATAATTTTTCCTAAATAATGTTTCCTAAAAATATGATAATTAATGTTTAGTAATATTTCCCAAAAATGTACGTAATAAATACTAATGTTTCCTAAATAAATTATCAAATAAAAGAAGTTTCCTATGTTTCCTTTCCACTAATAAATGTCAAGTCCAGTGACTAGGAAAGTCACTTCCGATAGCTGGATATCGAATGATCAAATAATAGAATACTTTGTGTATCATCTCTTGCTTCTCCTTTACACTTTGAATGAATCACTTTATGTGGTTATCTTATTCTTATTTTGTGCAGGAAGAACTTCAAAACAACACGATAATGTGCAGCCGAGTTTTGGTGCCAATTACGCACGTGCCAATAATAATAGTAATATTTTTGGTCACCACACCTAAATATATTTTGACATTTAAATCTTGAAATCTAGCCCGAATTGAAACTTTTGAAGCACAGTTTGCTAATTGACATTTCAATTATATTTTCCAAAACACAATGGAATATCACTCGATCATTACCATTGAATTTTGCTAGCTCATATAAGAGTTATAATGGAGCTATACTTTTACGTTGTTTTACATGAGATATCAAAATTCAACAATTACCAACTTCCATTATTGAACGATCCAACAAAAATAGTTTGAAGCTAATCAACCTCAAAATGATCTAAGAAGCTAAACCAAAGAGGAATTATGTAAATAATCAAAATTAGAAAAGTATAGAGAATGATGGAGAAAAAATATTTATCCAAACTTTATAAAACATTACTTTATAGCCATGAGATTAAAATAATCATGATAGTAATACAAATAAATATGAGTAACGGGCTGTCGTATGTACTTTGAGTTAAATAAATTTATCTGTTACAAATAGATAAAATAATATTTATATATTTATAATAAAAATAATATTATTCAAAATATATAATTATATTATACAAGTAAGAAAATAGAGAAGTCCTGACAATAATAACTCGCTCTCGGAGATCGCTTTACAATACACGCTGGAGAATTTTTTGCGCATTGAGAAACGGACCTGACATTTCTTAAGGCCAAGGCTTCCTAGTTCCTCCTATACCATTCCGCAAGTGGAAACATCCCAGAGGGCCAAAGCACGATACCTTCCCATATTGACCGAACTTTAATTAACAAGTATTTAGGCAGCAAAATTTCTTGAACACCGGTGAATATGCATTTATAATCTTTGGGTGAATAAAATTATTTATACATTT
The DNA here is from genome assembly GCA_033675215.1 of Rhodiola kirilowii. Lineage (NCBI taxonomy): Eukaryota > Viridiplantae > Streptophyta > Magnoliopsida > Saxifragales > Crassulaceae > Rhodiola > Rhodiola kirilowii. Next base: position 493,064 of record CM066203.1, read on the forward strand.
TAACTAATATGTACTAGTTTATAAGCTTTAACTGTCTTTCAAATCATCATTAATATTTTAATTCATGGGTTTGGATAAAATAAAAATCACATTTAAATATAAAAATTATAAACTAAATAAGTCTGAACATTTACATTAATTAAGTCTAAACCCGGGACGGACAAATAATTTGCATTATGAAAAATTACTATTATTTAAAAAGAATTATTACATGAATTAAAAGAACGTTAGTTTTCATAAAACTAAAAATCTTAAAAAACTAGAATCTAAAAAAAATAAAACAAATATTTCCATATGATGAAAATCATTTATTATTAAATTAAAATTTAACAAGATGTCTTATAAAATATATCTTATTAAATTCTGTATATTACATTTATAACTAAATATCTTACTAAATTCAAATGAGATATTTTGTTTTATTGTACGCAATTTATGTTTTGTATTTTATATAAATTTATAAAATATATGTTACTAAATTTGGATAAATTATTATATATTTTTTATATTATATAAATTATTTAAAAAAAAATCTGGAGTGACATGTGTCACCCACGTTACATGCTCGGTCCGTCCTTGATCTGAACATTAACAAATAAGTCTGAACATTTATCAAATAAGTATGAATATTATCAAAATAACTCTGAACATTATGTTAAGTCTGAACTTTTACACAGTTTATAATTTATATAAATAAATATGATTTTTACATCTCTACCCTTAATTCATATAGCCATCTATCCGCTACTTTAATATTTCTACATACTTTAAAATTTTGCAATTCATATAAGTATTCTTCCCATTGTTTTAATATTTTTAAGTTTTTTTTAATAAAAATAAATAACTAATTTTATTCGGCATACTATCAGGTAATTTGATTTGGTGCAATAACTTTTCATTTGCTAAATGTTATTTGAACTAAGATTTGAAAAAGTCTGTTATGTCATTGCGCCTATAGTAAAACAAGATGCGCATTTCTTTAATTATATTAATGACAGTGTCTTAGATAAGAATTTTTTGATAAACAAGAATAGATATTTAATTGTATGTATAAATACACTTGCACATGAAAAATAAAAAAAATATTAAGTACTGTATAAATTTTTATCATAAGGGCGTAGAATAATATTTTGCAGCGAAAGAAAAACAAAAATCAAAACTGTCCAACAGAAAATCAGACACAAGTTGGAAAAAGATACATCGATCCCAATCAATCAACTGGTTGTAATGGTATAAGGAAAAGGATGTTTAATGAATTTTGAATATCAACTTGCAGTATCCATAGATGCTCTTTATTTGCTTTGTACTGTTTCTTTTCATTTATTTTGTTGTAAACGTAAAGATTGGTTGAGAGAATCTCAATTTTCAACACTAGAAAACACTCCCTCTTTTCTTCTTTTTATTTTTCTTTTCACATTTTTATTATTAATTTAAAAAAAAAAAGTAGACTTGGACAAGACAAAGGAAGACGGAGATGTTGACATTTAGAATTTTGTTTTTGATTACCTCTTAGCTGGGATCGCTCTTTCACACATCTTCCTGGAGAAGACAGTGGCCCAGTGGATCCCAAATCTCCGTCTTCTTCTTCCTCCTCCAGATATCTCTTTTTCATTCTTCTTCCCAATCTCTGATGTTATCCTCCCCCTACTCTTGACATCTTTTCTCAAAATCTGTCCTTTTGTTTTCTGCTAACTTTTCTTGCCAGGTCTGTCTCATCCCCTCCTCCCATCTTTTCTCAAAATGTTCATTTTTGTTTTAGCAAATGGATTCAAGGTGTTTTTAGGACCTTTTTTGCTTGATCTGGAGATTCAAGATTGTGGGTTTCTGTGTGCTTGCATTTACTTTTTTAACTGTGATATATTTTGTTGTCTTTCTTTCATTGAAGTTGGGTTTGTGCATTGGACATGTAAATATGTTAGCTATTCTAAAATCTTCTTCCTTTGGATTTTGAGTTTGCTAAATTTGGTGGTAGGATTTGTGTTCAGAGTTGAAGTTTTTTGGTTTGTTGATGTTTGTGCTTTGTGTGTGTGTGTGTGTGAATTACTTAGTCCTTTCACTTGCCTTTTTTTTATATACAAAATACCATCTTATGTGTTCTTATAGTACAGATAGGATTGCTGTGTTCTTCTCGCCTTTGCCTCCTGTTCTATATGTGATTCTTTGCAGGCACATGTGCTTTGTTGCAAGTAAAGTATGCATCTTGTAGATTGTTGTGAATCCTCGCTGCTGCATACCTCTTACTAGATGTCTGTATATTGAAATTTTTGTTCTAGAATTACTGTTTTTTTCGGGAGTCGTTTCGTGTTTACATTCACACATTAGTAAGTATACAGCTAATTTCAGAAAGCAAAAAGATACTAAGACCTGTGATTACCTATGTTCTTACCGATTGTAGACCAATCCATTCGCTAAAAGTTCTCAAGTCTCACTGCTAAATGTAATTGCGGCTGTTTTCCAGAGTTGGCTTGACGAAGATCCTTACTTGATGGGTGGTCTATGCTACTAGGGATTTTATGAGGAATTAGTGCAACAAGTGAAAAATGCAATATGTGCCTGGGATTCATTCCACACGTGACCTTTATGCGGTTGCGGACCATGATGGAATCAAGCAGCACTTGTGCAATGTGAATACCGTTTCTGGTTGTTCACCTTATTACAATACCCCATTGTTTCCATCGTTGACCACTGGTGTTCTATTAAACACTGAAGTAGTTAAGCAGACGATTCTCGGACATGAAGCCATTTTTAGACACCAGGTATGGATCTAATTTCCGGCATTCTTCTTCTTCTTTTCTTTTTTAAAATCTTGGTTGCGATTGATGCGCTGAAATAATGATTTTGGCTTTCAGGTCACAGAGCTCCATCGCCTTTATGGTAAACAAAGAGAATTGATGAATGAATTAAGGAGTGATCTTAATCAACAAAATACGCAAGTAAGGTTGGCCTCATCTGAATGCGGTTGGGCGGAACAGAAAGAATCTAGTGTCTTGTGGCTAAACCCGCCTTATGTTTCTCAACCTGTCACACTTGTGCAACCCCCTCAACTGGAAGTAGGGAAAAAGGTTCATACTGATAGAGGTACGCACGAGGTCGAGTGCGCCTCACAACAATGTGAACTGTTGTATGTCAGGTGCAAGAAGTACAACAACAAAGTGTTGGATCTTCAGCTACTGGGGACCGAGTACATGGATGACGAGGATGACAGGTTAGCAGAAGCTACTCAGCCAGAGAGAAATATGTCCTCATTTTCAGCAACAATTGATGAACAAGTTGATCATCAGCCGCTGCGGCTGGATATTCAGGAAAAAGGTATCCATGCCAAGTCAGCTTCAGCACGCCCTATTTTTTTCGACCTCAACGAACCATTCGAGATTGAGGAAGAAACATTTCAGGAAGCTTTCGATTATGGCGCAGCAATTACGAGTAATGAGGAATTACCGGTCAAGAATATTCCAAGAGAAACAACTAAACAAGGAGGCTTCCCATCTGCTGCTGATACAGACAAATATGTTTGTGATCCAGTTGCAAATATCAAGGACCTCAATAATCCAGATGGCTTTTTGGTATCAGTGGATTCTCTGAGTTTGAAGCCCAAAAGTTTTGATGAGCATCCAGGAGTCTATCAAAGCTTGAAAAGATCATCAAAGAAAAGAACTTCGAATTCAGGAAAATCCGAAGGGTGTCGAGCATTCTCAGGGAAAAATACGCAAGATACCTTGATCACTGTCCCCAAATCGCTTCAGCTTGTTCCCACCAGTAACAAGACTGAAGCTCGTTCAAAAAATGTTGTGTATTCTGGGCCGTCCATGTTTGACTTCAGACGTAATCCTATTGCAGTTCAAGCCCTCCCGTGCACAAATGCTGCAGTGCTGATAAAAGAAAGGAAATCAAAACTCTTTTTAAGAGCCACGAGGCCCGATGGGGACAATAATCAGCTATCCGAGATTTTGCATCACACTTCACTTACAAACAAAGGTCTTCCTACTCCATTGGTTGATCATATAAAAAAGGCGAAGAAAAGTGAAAGGGGAAGAAGAAGTGTCAGAGCCAGGAATGTAAGTCAGGATTCAAATAAAATGAGGCTTTCTACCCCAAGAGTGCCTGTAAAATGTACACTTGAATCATTCCCTAAGGCACCTTTTAGTCCAGAAAATGAGGAATGCTCTCCACCAAGGGAAGAATCTGATGAAAACCTCTTAGAAACTCGATCTCATGTTTATTCAATGGAAGACAGGGATGAGGAAACAGATGTAGCCAAATCAGCTGCGAAGGCTATAGTTTGCTTGTCGGCAGCTGATGTTCACATTAATAGGTGCTCCGTTTTTGAAACTTCCTGTTTCAGTCCCAACAGCCCGCTACATTGGTTTGCTGAAGTTGTTTCAAGTGCGGATAGCACAACAGGTCTCCCTCCATCAGGTGAAAGTCGGGAGTCATTTTCTGATGATCTTGACTATTTTGAAACAATGACCCTAAAACTTGAGGACACGAGTACAGAAGAGCAATACGAACCTAGTATTGCTGGTCAAGATGACAAACTACGATTTGTGATGGCAGTCTCTGGACAAATCAAGAGAGCCCGTGGAAGGAGGTCTAGAAAGTTGAACAATTTCCAATCGGCAGTTCTTCCGAGCATTTCATATCTTTCAAGGCACGAAGTAACTGAAGATCTTCAATTAATTGAAGGCTTGATGGAAGCTGCAGGAACTCCAACGATCCGTGGCTTAAAAAGGAGAACCGTGTCCCAATGTGGCCGTGGAAGAAAGCAAATGAGCTATGCTGCTTCAGCTGTAGCGGAAACTTCACCTTGTTTGCTATTAGATCTTCAGAATAAAAGCAGCGACTACGACACCAGCGAGAGAAGAAGACTAATGATTGATTGGGGGAAGATAACTAGGCGGCGCAGGGGGCAACGTTTTCCTGCAAGGAAACTTACTTTCAGTCAGGTTGCACCCTCGCTGAGAGCACATTAACTTGCCTTATAGAGATAAAGAATGGAGGATATATTATGATGAGTTCCACTGTTCAAGTAGTTTTAAGGCCATGGAGTATTCCACAGGTCAAAGTTTACCTTTTTGGTAATGTAGCTTATATACGAAACGCTTCATTGCTGGATAATATTTTTCACAAATGTATTAACAACTCAGATCACTGCTTTATGTAATTTATACATATAACCATTATCTAGGATACTATTTTTTATCACTCGAAGCATATTCGAAGGGCGCAACTTTAGAACTCCATCTGAAAGCAACAAAATTTAATTAAATAAAATTGGTACTGTTGAAAATCCGACTCAAAATGCATATTTTATTCATTCATGAATACAACTTAAATAACATAATACAATAACTAAACTCCTAAAAATAAGGATATTATACACAAACCCAACAATCACCAGAAATCGAACCTGAAACCTGAAATATTGTCAAACTACAACATAAACATCATCAAGCCACCTCTAAATTCAAAAGAACAAATTCTGAGTCTGTCAATTTTTTTTTGAAAAAAAGGATCAATTATCAATTTATAAAAAAAAATGATCGGTAAGAAGCCGAAGCGTAATTTTGATTAAACAAATATCAAGAAAGGATTTATTATGCAAATAATAATCAGGAGAAAATAAAGAAAAGCAAAAACTCGTAGCTCGGAGTCGTCAATGGCGGAGTAAGATATCCCGAATCCCCGATAGCAGTATCAATCGTAGAAGAAGAAGGCGTTGCCGCAAAAATGTCGGAGGAAGCGGAGAAGAAGTTTAGTTCGATTATGGAGAAGCTAATCCACGCATCTAAACCCAAATCCGCCTCCAGGTAAAAATATATCTCTTAGTTATTATTTCCCATATGCTTTTCGCAATAGATGGGGCGTGTGAAGTATTATTCTGTTATTTTGCTATTGTAAGAATCATCCATCTATAACTAAATGAGCTGCTGCTGATGATGATGAGGTGAAATTCTAGGGTTTCGCTGGGGGAATTCGACATTTCTATTTTTTTTTTTAATTTGGTTCGATTTTCTGTTTTCTTCTTCTTCTTCTTCTTCTTTTTCTTTTTTATGTGTAGCAGCAAGTCTGAAGCTCAATCGTGTAGGGAAAAGAAACGGCCTTATTCAATGCCGCCTCAGGAACTGTTGCCAAACAAGAGAGCTCAACCTCTCTATGGATTCCAGAACTCATCACACCCTGACATCATTCCAAAATGCAGACCTTGGGACCGTACTGACCTTATCAAAAGACTGGCCACCTTCAAGGCCATGACGTGGTTCGCCAAACCAAAGGTCTCTTTTTTAGTCTCCTTTATTTTGTATATATGTATGTATTTATTTATTTATAAGTGTTGACCTTGATATAAATTTTGACTGATCTACTTGATCTTCAAACTGTCACCCTGATAGGAGAGTGTCGTTTCTGGATTTCTATGTGGGAATTGTTTTAGTGCTTCTAGTTAGTTTGGTTGGCGTTTTGTGCTAAGGTGTACTGTCCGTGTAGTTCATGCGCAGACGTTGAAACCCGAGGCTACCATTTTATCCTAATGTGCTGTCAAATAGTTGAAACCCATGTTATATGTGTTAATACATCTACCTCATCCGTATAATGATATGAATCCGGACATTGAAACAATGATCTCAGGTTGTAGATGCTGTTAATTGTGCTAGGAGAGGGTGGATCAATGTGGACTTGGACATCATTGCATGTGAATCATGTGGAGCACGTCTTCTTTTTTCTACTCCCTCTTCTTGGAGTCAGCAGCAAGGTCTGCTTCGCACCTTAAATTTGTAATGACCTTTCTCTTCGTATCAAAGGTTATGAACAATATTTTATTTTTAATATGTATCCTGTGTACAGTTGAAAAGGCTGCCCAAGTGTTTAGCCTAAAGCTTGACAGTGGGCATAAATCATCATGTCCTTGGGTGGACAATGCATGCGATGAGAAGCTAGCTCAGTTTCCACCTATGGCTGATCAGGATTTGGTGTATGATTACAGACAGCGTACATCAGCATTATCGAATCTTTTAGCCCTGCCTGTGATTTCCATATCTGCAATCTGTCATTTGAAAAGTCCTCAATTTGAACACTTCCTCCAGAATGAGCCAACTTTAGAATGTGTTGATAGAAATGGCAGTGAACTGAAAACAAGCTATCTTGGGAATGAAACTGACACTGAATCTGCCAAAAAGTACTACGAGGTTTGCGAGTTATATGCTTGTTTCTCCTTTCCATTTCTATCTCATCTGTTTAAATTAACATTCTTTTTTATTGTGAAAAGAACTTGTGCTATGGTTAGCTGACAGCTCCTGTCATTTCTCTCTAATTCCACATTTGCTTCTCTACAAAACAATTTGACTTGTGCTATGTTTAGTTTTTAAAAGATTAATAAGCTGTGAAACCGGCTACTTTAGTGTTCCTTTGCTATATTTTCATTTAATCAGCAACTCGACTTGCTTGTTAGCACCTAAAACACTTCTACATTTCAGAGTTAATTATTTAAGCTTGAATTTTTTATTTAAAAAAAAGCTGTGAAACTAATCATCGTCTTAATCTCCTTATTTTGTTTGGTACTGCCTTATGCTAACACCTAAGTACGTGTGTACATTACTCAAGTTACTTCATTATTTCCAAAAAAGGAGAAAAAAAAAAGACAAAAATCATGAATCAATGTAGATGCAGAGCTTGTTGGACATCAAGTCATTTTGATCTCTTGCCCTCCGCTAGCGAATAAAAAAGAATTCTGCTTTTAGGCAAAATTAAGTTGGTTACTTTAGGGTCATAGCTATCTTTGAATATCTGATATCCCTGTGTTACCTGCATCGTTTTCTTCTCTGAACTCACATGCCTTCCGTGAATAAAATTAGAATAGTGGGTATTTTCTTTGTATTTCAAAAATCATTTTTGTTAATATGCAGAAATATACATTCATTATCAGTTCATTTTTAGTTCTGAAGTTTGGCCTTTTTCATTTGTGATGTCGGTTTTGTAGGCTCAAAAGATCATAAGCTTGTGTGGGTGGGAACCTCGCTCACTTCCTTATGTAGTTGATTGTGAGGATCAATCAGCTTCCTTGCCAAATGCTGACACACAACTGCATTGTTCTGAATTTTCCGGTGGACATGAAATATGTGTGTATTCAAACCCTCAAGATACAACAGAGACTGAGGACGAGTTTGATGCTTCCCGTGGCTTACAAATTGATCCAAATTCTGTTGTTTTAGACTGCAAACTTTGTGGTGCTAGTGTTGGATTGTGGGCCTTCTCTAAAATTCCACGACCATTGGAATTTCATAGATTTGTTGGGTATTCTGAAGTTGATGGTACAAGGGATTCAGAAAACACTGTTCCTCCTCCACCAAAGGATAAAACAGATAAACAAATCCATGCCACTGGTTGCCAGAATGGCGCAATTGTGGCCACTAATTGTGGTACAATGTCGAAGGACAAACCAACTAATCTGAATTTGACAATCGCAGGTGGTCCACCTCCGACAAAACAAAGTTTCAGAGCCGTTATCTCTTTACCTGCCATTGGGCACAACTTAAGGGCTCGCTTATTTGCTGACAATGGTTTAGGAAGTCCCGCACCTGCCAATTCAGGAAATTCTCAGTCTGATCACGGGCAAGACCGAGCCTATAATCCTTTTTCAGTTGAAAACCAAGCGTCGATAACTACAAATCCTCCAGAAGTCGGTGTCACTGTTGAATCTCACGAGTCTAGTCGAGGGAACGGAGTCGAAAACATTTCCATAATTCCCAATACCTCTGCTCATGAATCAAATATCAGAGAGAAACATTTGATGAATGACTCGGCACCAGTTCATGGAATTGATAAAGTGGGCTGTGACACTGGTAAGATAAACTACTTTCTCCTTTTATATCTGAAGTCATTTAGGGATAGTTGACCATGCTCTCCTCATCTGTTTCCTTCCCTTTTCTGCTGTTTTAGTTATGCTAGTATTTCGTTTATAGTTTTCAGAGGTGGTTTGTATAATTAAAATCAAATTTCTGTACCTTTTTTATTCACAACGTTAAGTAGATCAGGATAATATTAACTACTATTGTATAAGGTTTTGGTTGACATTGATAAACAAGGATAATGAGTGCCTAAACACACCTTATTGAGCTATTACTATGCTATACTAATCCTAAATATTGGGAAGATTAATATTTAATACATCCCTTCTAATACTCAAGATTCCTTATGACTCTACCATGCATATCTAAGTTGAAGCCAAAGTTTATATGGGTGAGAGGTGGTATAGTCATCACGCTCTTGTAGTAAATTGATTTTGTAAATCCAATATATTAGATAGTGCCGAGTGAGAAGGCAGAGTTTAGCTGTGTGCTGTAGTATCTATCAAACTACACTGAAGTAATATAGTGTAGCGATGGTTTTACCACTATCTTTCACTCTGTAAACGTACTAATTACCTTTATTCTCATTAACTATGTAGCCATGGTTTTGAAGCCATCTACACATGACAAAAGAATTGAGTTCGATCCGATACGGCAACACCGACATTTTTGTCCATGGGTTACATCAACCCGCAATTCATCACCAGGATGGAAACTTGTTTTGTCAGCTCTGCATCGACAGAGTGGGTCTCCTTTGTCTTCTTCTAATGGCTCTCCTTCATCTTCCAAGTTTATCGAGGTAAATGTCCTTGATCACCATGCTAAACCGTTGTGCCTACTTTAACTTAGAGGTCAAGCTTAAAGCATTGTTTAAAAATAAAAGATGATCTCTATTTAAACTCCAACTTATAGGGAAATGAGGAATTCATAATTCAAATGTACAGAGAGTACTTTGATAATATGTGTTAACAAAATCTACACTGCAGGTTGATGACCCCATTTCTTCAATTAGAAAGCTTTTTGCATCCCCATCTCCAAAAAGAAGGAAACAGATGACCGGTTCAGGCTGAAAAGTATTATTATTGGACATTGGATAACAAGAAACTGTTTCAAAAAAAAAAATATCATCTTCAATAGCTAAATGATGAGAAGCATTGCATGAACTAGGCTTGTTGTACTTGTAACTGCCGTTGGTGCCCGGTGATAATTTTTTTTTTCTTTTTCCAAAATTTCTATGAGGTCAATGAGATGTGAGAAATTATAGAGTTGTTGTTTCATTTTCTGTGAGCTTGCAAGTTCACTGGTGATCATATAGACTACAACATAGCCTTAAGGATATGCCAAGAAAGAATTCATACTATTCTCGAATGCCAGATGATTTCTGGAGAGAATGTTGGTCGGTTTGTTTGCTGAGTCCTGTGTTTGATGAAATCTCAATCGACTTACCAAAGTCATCCTTCAAACAATTAAGGAAAATTGATAGAATCCATAGATTTACTTACTTTTTTTTTATTTTGGCTAGTCCTATTACGGAGTAATATTTATTTAATGAAAGATGTTTTTGCATTAAATCATAGATGAAATAAAGTAACTTATTTTTTAGTATGCTAGTTATTTTTTTTTAATACGTAAAAACCTACAAATAGTTGAAATAGTTATACGAATAATACATTTAGAAATATCAAAATAGCGGAAGAATAGTTATAAGTATTAAAAGAGGAAAAAGTTTGTTGTTGATTTAAAACATGGAAATATAAAATATTTAGAAATTAAGGGTCGAGTCAATAAATGGAAATACAAGTAAGTAAAAACATAGAAATAACTCTAGATTATAAATGCATACCCGTTAAATACGATTACCGTATAATGTGATTCAGTGTAAAGGAGGAACAAGAGAAGATACACAGTATATTCTACATAATATATATTTAGACATGAAACTCGGCTCCACTCATTTATTTAATAATTTATTTCTAAAATACTACTAGAAAACATTACAAAACATTAATTATCACATTTTTAGAAAACATTATATATCAACTTTTTAGGAAACTAATAAAAGATGTAGGCTACTTATAGAAGTCTGATTCATAAGTGTCATAAGCAAAGAATTTGAGGAAGCAACGGAATGGGTTTTGATCATAATCTTCCTCCAAGAAGACAGCGTCTTCTCCGCTCCCAACAGCAGCTTCAACACAGGTGTCAGCACAGTACACCTCGGACTCTGTCGGAGTGTCCATCTCCTTCTGTTGGCGACATGCCGGTGGAGATTAGGCAAGTTTGGCTAAGTAATTTGCAAAAAGAGTTTGTGAGGATTAGTTGGGCATTGCATCGTGGTTACCGAGTGGTGTCGCTCGACACTGAGTTTCCCGGCGCGCCTCTTGTTCCGTTTGGTGTTTCTTTGAATTATCGTGATCGGAGTTGCGATGATCACTACGCTACGTTGAAGATAAACGTGGACCGAATGAAGATCATACAAGCTGGACTCACGTTGACAGACGAGTTTGGAAATTTACCCCACTTCGGAACTGGAAAACGGATCGTCTGGGAGTTTAATTTTTCAGATTTTGACTCGTCTAAAGATGAATGCAGTAAGGAGTCTGTGAAGTTACTTGAGAGTCACGGGATCGACTTTGATCGGCACAGAAACTTGGGAATCAAGTCAGCTCAGTTCGCAAGATATATGGTCTGGTCCGGATTGATAGGGCACTCTGAAGCTTGGATAACCTTCCAAGGCGGAGTCGATCTCGCTTATTTCCTAAAAATGCTTCTGAACAATTCCGCCTTGCCCAATGATCTCCAACAGTTCAAGGCTTGTATTGGTTACTTCTTTGGTCCGTGTGTGTTCGACGTGAAACACATGATGACTCGCTGCAACTTATACGGTGGACTTGACAAGGTTGCGACTACTTTGAAAGTGGAAAGAGATGCTGGAGAGAGTCACAGAGCTGGGTCCGATAGTCTGCTCACGACCATGGTGTTCCAGAAGCTTCGACAAGTATATTTCTCAGAGCCTCAGGAGCTACATACTTTTGTTGGGAAGTTACACAACTTTGTGTAGGTAGTGTAGTACACAGTAGAATAGTAGTTTACTCTAAATGTAATAGTTTGAGTTTAATTGCTTCATATTTGATCTGCTCGATCGCTAGCTTGGCAGAGCAGTTCAAGTAATGTAAAGCTACAACTCATTTTAATGAAGTGGTTCACTTATTTCAATTTGTCATAATTAACACATCAACAATAAGTATCAGAATTAACACTTATTTTTCTTCAGATATGCCACTTTTAAATATAAAATAGTGATTTTTATTTTTCAGATGACACAAAGAATTCATCAAAAAAAAGATGACACAAAGAATTAAAATTAAAGAGTTGTTGTTGTTGAAATTGGAATTAAACAATGGGTTTGGATCAAATACAAACCAATATTATAAATAAAAACTACAAACCCATAAAAAATTCGACACGTGTCAAAATGAACCAATCAAAATTCAGCCGAGATTTCATCCCGTCGGGGTTCTTTTTATAAATAAAAAAAATACATGTGGACTTATTTAAAAATATATAAACAATAGGAGGGGTATAAACGTCCAAAATTTGCTACAGTAATGTTCAGACTTAAAAAAACATTGTTCAGACTTAACCCAGTAATAACAATACTTGAAAAAACATTGTTCAGACTTAAAAAAACATTGTTCAGACTTAAAAAAATAATAATGAGAGTTAAACCATTAACAATCAGACTTAAAAAACATTGTTCAGACTTAAAAAAACAGTGTTCAGACTTAAACCAGTAATGACAATACTTGAAAAAACAATGTTCAGACTTAAAAAAACATTGTTCAGACTTAAACCATTAATGATAATACTTGAAAAACAATGTTCAGACTTAAAAAACATTGTTCAGACTTAAAAAAACATTGTTCAGACTTTAAAAAACACTATCATTTAAGTCTGAACACTACCTTTTTAAGTCTGAACACTACCATTTAAGTCTGATTATTAAGTATTTTTAAGTCTGAACATTAAGTATTTTAAACACTACAATTTAAGTCTGAACACTACCATTTTAAGTCTGAACACTGCAATGTTCAGACTTAAATCAGTAATGACAAGACTTAAAATGGTTATAATCAGACTTAAAATTGATAATGATCAGACTTTAATATGGTAATAATCAGACTTACATGCAGAAATTGGAACATCTGAAGAATGCTATGCAAAATTTGATGTTTATGCGCCTGTGTCAGAATTTGATGAAAGCCTAGTATTTTTTGGGTGGAAACGTCATTCTGAGCAAGACTCACAACTATGTGGTGAGGTCGGTGTTTTTAGGGCAAATTCGATCATCTGAAGGGTCAATTTCATGTTTTAATCAAAAATAATAATATAAAAAAATTCGTACCATTTAAGTCTGATTATTAGGTATTTTTAAGTCTGAACACTACCATTTAAGTATGAACACTACCAATTTAGTCTGAACACTACCATCTTAAGTCTGAACACAACCTTTTTAAGTCTGAACACTACGATTTAAGTCTGAACACTACCATTTAAGTCTTAAAATGGTTATGATCAGACTTAAAATTAATAATGATCAGACTTTAATATGGTAATGATCAGACTTACATGCAGAAATTGGAACATCTGAAGAATTCTACGAAAATTTTGATGTTTACGCGCATGTGTCAGAATTTGATGAAAGCCTAGTGTTTTTTGGGTGGAAAAGGCATTCTGAGCAAGACTCACAGCTACGCGGTGAGGTCGATGTTTTTAGGGCAAATTCGATCATCTGGAGGGTCAAATTTGTGTTTTAATGAAAAATAATAATATAAAAAAAATTCGTGTTTTAATCCTCTTTAGTTTTAAGTCTGATCATAGAATTCTTTTTAAGTATGATCATTAAGAATTATTAGTCTGATCATTAAGAATTTTTATTCTGATCATTGCCTTTTTTTAAGTATGAACACTACCATCTTAAGTATGAACACTACCATTTAAGTATGAACACTACCTTTTTAAGTATGAACACTATCATTTAAGTCTGAACACTACCATTTTAGTCTGATAATTAAGTATTTTTAAGTCTGAACACTACCAGTTAAGTCTGATTATTAAGTATTTTTAAGTCTGAACACTACCATTTAAGTCTGAACACTACCTTTTTTAAGTCTGAACACTACCTTTTTTAAGTCTGAACACTACCATTTAAGTCTGAACACTACCTTTTTTAAGTCTGATTATTAAGTATTTTTAAGTCGAACACTACCTTTTTTAAGTCTGAACACTACCATTTAAGTCTGAACACTACCTTTTTTAAGTCTGATTATTAAGTATTTTTAAGTCTGAACACTACCATTTAAGTCTGAACACTACCTTTTTAAGTCTGAACACTACCATTTTAGTCTGAACACTACCATTTAAGTCTGAACACTACCATTTAAGTCTAATTATTAAGTACATTTAAGTCTGAACACTACCTTTTTTAAGTCTGAACACTACCATTTAAGTCTGAACACTACCATTTAAGTCTGAACACTACCTTTTTTAAGTCTGAACACTACCATTTAAGTCTGATTATTAGGTATTTTTAAGTCTGATTTAAGTGTGAACACTACCATTCAATTCTGAACACTACTATTTAAGTCTGATTATTAAGTATATTTAAGTCTGAACACTACCTTTTTAAGTATGAACACTACCATTTAAGTCTGATTATTAAGTATTTTTAAGTCTGAACACTACCATTTAAGTCTGAATACTACCTTTTTAAGTCTGAACACTACCATTTTAGTCTGAACACTACCTTTTTTAAGTCTGATTATTGAGTATTTTTAAGTCTGAACACTACCATTTAAGTCTGATTATTAAGTATTTTTAAGTCTGAACACTACCATTTAAGTCTGAACACTACCATTTAAGTCTAATTATTAAGTACATTTAAGTCTGAACACTACATTTTTTAAGTCTGAACACTACCATTTAAGTCTGAACACTACCATTTAAGTCTGAACACTACCTTTTTTAAGTCTGAACACTACCATTTAAGTCTGATTATTAGGTATTTTTAAGTCTGATTTAAGTGTGAACACTACCATTTAATTCTGAACACTACCATTTAAGTCTGATTATTAAGTATATTTAAGTCTGAACACTACCTTTTTAAGTCTGAACACTACCATTTAAGTCTGATTATTAAGTATTTTTAAGTCTGAACACTACCATTTAAGTCTGAACACTACCATTTAAGTCTGATTATTAAATATTTTTAAGTCTGAACACTACCATTTAAGTCTGAACTTTACCTTTTTTGAGTCTGAACACTACCATTTAAGTCTGATTATTAAGTATTTTTAAGTCTGAACACTACCATTTAAGTCTGAACACTACCATTTAAGTCTGATTATTAAGTATTTTTAAGTCTGAACACTACCATTTAAGTCTGAACACTACCATTTAAGTCTGAACACTACTTTTTTTAAGTCTGAACACTACCATTTAAGTCTGATTATTAAGTACATTTAAGTCTGAACACTACCTTTTTTAAGTCTGAACACAACCATTTGAGTCTGATTATTAAGTATTTTTAAGTCTGAACATTACCATTTAAGTCTGAACACTACCATTTAAGTCTGATTATTAAGTATTTTTAAGTCTGAACACTACCATTTAAGTCTGAACACTACCATTTAAGTCTGAACAGTACCTTTTTTAAGTCTGAACACTACCTTTTTTAAGTCTGAACACTACCTTTTTTAAGTCTGAACACTAACAATTTTTGGACTAAATTGAAAATAACATAATTAGGTTTTATACCCATTAGTGTGAAATGACTATTATACCCCTCCGTGTTTTCTCCGGAATTTCGACTAAACTGGGACACGTGTCGGCTTTATAATCGGTTTGTAAGTTTTATTTATAATTTGGTTTGTACCTGAACCGCACCCAACAATTATATATAATATTAGAATTCATATTTTGATTTTGGAGAAAAATGGTGAGGTGAGCTGAACAATTCAAGCAGGTCAACTGAAAGAGCGCCAGACAAACTGGCTGGCTCGCTACACACGTAAAGATCATCGATCAGTTACGTGCATACCGAAATCACGATCAAGTTCAAAAATGGATTTGAGGAAGATTGTGGTTGTTGTAGAGGACGTCGACGCTGCCAGGACGGCGCTAAGGTGGGCGCTACACAACCTCCTCCGCCACGGCGACGTCCTCACACTTCTCCATGTCTTCTCTCCGCCTCCGCCGTCTCCCAGAAGCGCTAGAAAACTCCGAGTGCTTCGACTCAACGCCTTTCAGTTGGCGCTCTCTTTCAAGGACATCTGTTGCCTCGATTTCCCTAACGTATATTGTATAACAAACCTTACTTTACTGTTGATTGGCGATTGGATCGGTGTGTTGAATATTGATAGATGTTGTTGTGCAGACGATGGTGGATATGGTGGTTAGGGACGGCGATCAGGAGGGACGAACCATTGCGGCATTGGTAAGGGAAATCGGTACCTCCGTGCTTGTTATTGGACTACATCACCATAGCTTTCTTTACAGGTTTCTTTCATCTACGCCTCCTTATTTGATAAATTGAAATTGTCTCAGGCTCTCATGTCATTCAAACATTTTTTTTGTTAGTTTCCTCTTTGTGAAACTGCATTTTTGTATGAATAGTTCAGCTTCATTATCCACATCTAAATTAATTAGGAAATCATTTTTATAATGAAGGTATATTATTGTAATCTATAACTTGATCCCAGTGAACATTTGTAACTTGAATGAAGCCATGATTCTGAATTTCTGATAAGAACTTCATAGTTCATATTTGGAATGGATAAGGGCAAAACAAGCCCATGGTGTGAGTTGAGTTAGGCCTAGGTACCTTTGCATTTACCACAGAGGAAAATAGACGCTGAGTGAAACCAATAAAAATACATTATCGCTGATTTGTCAAACTCTTAATAATGGTTATGTATGGCCGATGGCGTAGGTTGGCAATAACTCGGGAAATTAACAACTTCAACTGCAGAGTGGTTGCCATCAAGCATCCACATCGGCAGTTAGCTTCAAAGACTAGTGACACTGGATTGGACGACGACTCACTCGTCAACTTATCCCAGATAGAAATTTCTGGTCTTGAGTAAGTTCTCCAAACTAGTGCAGCAAAGAGTCACTTAAATCATTACAGTTAGTTGATAATAGCATTCTTTAACATTTGGATGCCAACCTTATCTGAGCTAAGGTAACTTGGTCTATATAATTCAAACTTAGAATGCCAGTCATGTTACTGATGCAGTTCAATTATATCCATATCCATCTCCCTTCAGTATACAAGACCCGGCATGTTTTTGAGATTATTGTCATACTTATACCCACACCTGTTTTAAACATGAAAATGAAAGTAATAGATACAAGAAACCTTTTCAGTGCTATCTATATTAATGTGTCTTCCTTTTGAAACCTCTTAAGCCTCAGCAAACTACATTTTTTTTACATACTGTTAGTTTTTGGGCATTAGCCTCTTGAAGTGGTTATTCCCCCGTTCATGATTCTTTCTGGTAATCAGGCAATGGTTTGTTGGCTAATTGCAGGCTCCCTGCTGTTCATCCCCCCAAAATCAGGTATCAAATTTGTCCAAGTCCATATGGAATAATATGGAGGAGATCAAGAGGAACAAAAAGGAAAGTGCATAGGTAGTACCTATGTTCAATGAAATCATTTAGGGGTAGTAGTACTCAATTTCGATGTTACTGTTGGCCATATTATTTCAGTGATTAATGAGCATTGAGATGTGTTGGTTAACAAGATCTGAATACAGGAACCAAATACGATATACGAACACTGGAATTTCGCACCTAGCTAGAATAAAAATCTACTTGGCTTTAATGTACTTTGTCTACATGTTCAAGTAAGCTGTCTGTAAGAGTTAGTAATCTTTGTTATTAGGAAAATGTAAGGTGAACTACTTCCCCAGAGTATCCTTTTCACCTGTTCTGCAAGACATAGTTGAATAAAATGTGGTCCATTTTTTCGTATGGTTAAGCAACTCCGACATGAACCTCTAACACCCCCACCGATGCCAACTAGCTAGGCGTGTATCAAACTCTATAAAACTTACATGTGTTATGCTTATTCATCGTAATGATTGAATTTAATTGCTTTTATGTACATGTATAGTTTATACCTTATTCTTCCCCACTGGTACTTCTGACTATAGGTACTTTGGCATTTTCAGTCTCCCAAACACCATTATCAATTAAAGCCTATCTCAGACAGACGCATAAATGGAACCACCGCACAACTATTAATGTAGCTTTTAAAACATTACTACTGAATCCTTATTACTACTTATTTGAACTAAAATAGCCAAATCCTACTAGTGACTTTTGTTCTGTTGTTTATCCCATTTAGTTAAGAAGAATTGATGATAGCTGTGTATAAAAGAAACAAGGAACTAAAATATATACAGGGACACTTTTCACAGTTTGATGTGGCAAAATCAAATATAAAAAAATAAGAAATAAATTGACAGTATTGAAGGGATCAAAAGATATGATAATATATGAACCTTAAACATTTATGTATGTGTGAACTAACTAATGGTGCAGAGGATTTGGACCAGTTGGTACAAGCCTTTTCTCCTCTCCATATATGGGATCAATTCCACTTCCTTCTCTATCACCAGCTTCTTCAGCTGGCATCCGATGAAGAAATGGCGTAAAATCAAACAAACTACTTCTACTACTACTACTCGATAATGATGAGGAGGAGAGCATTTTCCTGTTGCTGCTGAGAAGTGATCTCTTGATCAAAACATTATCTCTATGATAGCTGTTAAGTAATTGATCCTCTTGATGTTGCTCCTTGAAGTCTATGTTGTTGAAACCATTTTGATCCGACGAATGAAGCCTGAGTATTGTAGAGAGGATGAGCATGAGGATGAGGAGAAGAGAAGCGCTGACAACGGTGGTTGCTGCGAATAGTTGTCTGTTGGAATATGAATGTGGGTATGCTAAGATTGGAAAAGATGAGGATGATGGAAGAGGAGACATGAGTGAAAATGAGGATGAAGAAAGGAGAAGAAGTGCATTGGAGGAAAGGAGAGAAATGATGTTATTTGTTGCTGGTTAACTAAAAGTTAATTAGGAGGAGGGAGCTAGGCGGGTAAGTAGGAGGAAGGCAAGGGCCCTAATTGATGGGGGAACCCATATGTCAAAGTTTGGAACAAGCAAGTACTCAATAAATAAGTTCTAATCCGTATAGGATCAAGGCAAAGGGGAGAACTGAGCATACGAGGGAGTTGAACTTTTGACTTCCGTAGTTATAAGTTAAAGAGTTTAAACAACTCAATTGTGATTTTAAAATAGAACATCTGAATAAACAAAACTTAACTATAAGAATTAATTTGAGTACTTGACTCTTAAGCTATAAAAAAACGTGACAAAGATCAATAAATGAGGCCATGAATTGAATTGAAATTCTGAATTCCCTTAAGAAAACATTGATAAACCACAATTAAACAAAGGAGATCTCCTTTTGGGTTCTAGGCAGTAGCGTTGGATTCCTTTGCGTTTAAGGAAGGTGCAGAATGTAATGAATGTATGACTTCTCTCCTCCTTAATATCTGACTTTCATGTTTGCTTCTAGTCAAACCTACTTCCATTTTTCTACTCCATGTGTGTCCACACGAACGTGTGTGTTGTTTACACCTGTCTATAATCTATATGTTTATCTTCTTTTTTTTTTAATATTTTTGTACTAACATTAGTAAATTTTTTTTATTAGGAACAATAATATTCGAAAAAGATAGTGAAACCTTATAAAGCTAGATATATTTATGGAAGAAGGGTTGTAGTGTACTATGAGGAACCCTATGTTGAGAATTTTCTTATAAATCTTGAACATGAGAATCGAATTATGGGAATCGTAAAGTCATATTTTCGGAACAAATTGTAAAATTCATCAAAAGTTGATTATAATTCGCCGCCGAGAAACCAAAATTAGTACATAGTTCGTCAAAAGTAATTTATAATTCGTCGCCAAAAAATCATCATACGATGTGATTTTATTCCATCCGTCCAAATATCAACTTAAGGATTGTTATTGGTTTGCATTTTTTGTAAAAATATATTTTTTGCACCGGATCATATTTCTTCAAATTATATCTAACTATTGGATTACGATGTATTCTAAAATTTGAATCTGACACGTGTCTCACGAGTATAGCCAAGTATATTAACTTTGACTTTTAACTTTAATCATCTATGAAAATACAAATGAAACATGTATCCAGTATCACTTGTGCATTTTAATTTTTAACCGCTCCTCATAAGGTATATATATAAACATTTGACTTTTATGATTATTTTGTTTTGAGTTTCAAAGAAAGTAGCATGCAGATCGAGAAGAAGAAGAGAGAAGAGAAGGCCACCAACTGCTGACTTTCCCACAGCTCCAACTCGCGAATCCTATAAGATCGATTCAGCCTCGTGTTGCTCAATAAATATGCTTTTTTACTCGATCAATGACAGAGAATACGCAATTGTGCATATGAATGAATGTCCATATAAATGTAATTAAGTCGACAAAGACTTCTGAATTTGAGGAAGCACGACCCGGATTTCAATACCAAACGCCCCAAAAAAAATCACTATATGCTAGTATTATAAGTATATACACACACAAGGCACACACCCCTGACCCCAGTAGATCTCCAGTATTTTTTTGTAGTGGATTTTTAGATCGCATATATACAATTACATCTTATACATATTGTATGATAATTTTTTCTTTATCAAGTATTTAAGGGAGTCAAATTCTTGATCTCTTGACAAATTGTCAAGAATTCAAACCACCCGATTAACCCCTCTTTCACATTTCAAGTGTTTTGTATTAAATGTATGTTAGATTATTATAATAATATTACACTGTATTTAGTCGTTTTATACAAAATCGGTCGATATAACTAAATATATATATCATAGGAACCGTACAATTAATGTAAAAATGGAGGATCCACCGATGTAAAAAGATTTATTTAAAATGGTTTTATGCACGGAAATGGTTGAAATTTGTGAATTTTCTTGCATTTCAATGTATTGTTCTAATCTCATATGAGTCTTTTCAGAGAAATGGTTTTATGCATTTACAACCATAAAATTTTAACGAATATGTACGAGAAATATAGTGTAGACTTGGTCATTTTGATAGCTATGATATATGTCTTAAAGGATTATCGCTGATCCCTACCGAGTGTGGAATCACGATCAAATGCCTCACAAGATACACAACTATTTAATTGAAACTTTGCACCTTAGGTTTAACCGTAACGAAACAACTTTGTTTTCTACTATCACCAATACTCGCACTAAGAGAGAAACAAAAGGAGAGGAAACATGGAGGCATAGAGGGAATTTTGTAGTTGTGTGTAATTGGTTTTTCTATTTGGGTGCGCAATTGATCTAAAATGCTACTCATTTTATAGCGGAGTATTGACACTTCGAAGAAATTAAAGGTCGTAGTCATTAAGACTAGCTTTTAAGTTCTCTTCTACCAATGTAAACTCTTGGCGTTTACCACGTGTCTTGAAAATTGCAACATAAGCTTAATATTATTTATTTCCAATAACAATTTGAGGTTTCTAGAAACCATTTGAAGTATCCAATGCGCCATGAAAATTTAACCATTATAGTCCATTCAATATATACACACACTTAATATCTCAAAAAAAAATTATATATATACACACTTAAGACTTAAACTTGTCCATTATCTTAAAGTATGTGACACCCTCAAACTTATATCGTATATAATATTTTATCACTATATTCTTCACCGGCTAATACATATCTTAAAACAATTTTCTGATAAAGGAACTCACTCATAATTTTTCCAAAAATCCGGATTCATTTGATTACTTCTATTTATTTTATTTTTAAAAGGTGTTGTCTTTATTTTTAAAAGGTGTTGTCTTGACAACTGATACTTTGCTAAAAACAAAAAGATAAATATAGTATAAATGTTAAAAGTGTGTTTCTCCTTTCACCATAAAAAAAAGTGTTTCTGCTTTTAATGTTCTTTTTTTTTTGGATAAAAAATGTTCTTTTTCATTTGATCTCATTAAAATGTAGATATAATTAATTATATGGTGGTCAAACAATAATGTCATGTGCAAATATTTTGATTTAATTGTTAATATGACGACTATTCACCACAATACAAATTTAAATACTGAATACATGTAGATAAGTCATGGAATCAATTTATGATAAGTTAGGATAAGAAATAAAACGCATGTATATAAATCAACATAGATGCGTCTGATATCAATTGTGCCTACAATGAGTTTCATGAAGCAGGCCTCGAGCAATTTTGCTTTTCTTCTAGTGCTTTCCTGCTTGATATCTTCAAGTAAGTTTTTAAACACATTTTGGAAAAATGACCTCTCTCATTATGTACTCAGTAATTAGATAAATTAATCTCGATCTTTTTCATATAATTTCAGGCTATGCTATTGTTAAATGCCGCACTTCGAAGGATTGTGTATATGCCATCAAATGCATCGTAGCGGGGAGCCCTTTTGAGGGCACTCCAGTTCCTTATTGTGACCACAGAGTCTGTCTCTGTGCTTACATTCCTTTTTCTCGACCGCCTTGTAGTGTTGACCGCGATTGTCTACATGTAGAGGGATTTGAATCATGTGGGTTGAAGTTTTGTTCTAATGAGTTGTCCGTTAAATTTTGTGCATTTGCTAAATGTGTTCAGTAAGAGGCTACTCTTCGGATGAATCCATAACATAAATTTTTTTTTTGATAAAGCATAAGACTATACTTGAATTCACAAATTTACAGCATACGGCTATTTTTGAATTTCCAGCATTTTTATACAGATGAATCTAAAAAGGCAATTTAAAATACTTAGTAAATAGTATATTGATGACTTGTACATGATAATTGGCATTTTGAGAGAAATATCAATTCAAATTAAACATTTTTTTGATGGACAATTCAAATTATACATTGAATCATCAAAATTTCAATTTGAAAATACTATACATTAGAATTCTAAAATTGAAATACCAAACTATAATAGATTTCAGCTTAGGTACCCAATGAGAATGACCAAGACACAAAATTATATCAAGTGAAACAATATAGCATGTGTTGTAATATAATGGAGAAGAAACAAGAGATGATAGAAATGTGTAAAGAGAATTGTATTCTTGTTATTATTTCTTCTTTACATACACACATATTTATAGGATTACATAAGACAAATGAAAGGACATGACCCTTTAACACAAATAAAGGAGAGGTATAATGGAGTGATCTAAATGAGTCTAACCAAAGGTTGAGTGTGCATTAATTCATAATGCCATAATATCATAACACTCCCCCTTGAATGTACACTCCTTATTCTGTGAACTGCCTCGTTAAAACCTTGACCTGAAAAAAATCCAACAATGGATAAAAACCAAGTTAAGGAAAAAGAGTACAGTTATAAAACTCCCCCTCAAACCGACAAGTCCTTCAGACTGCACATCCCGATGTCATTTACAAGTTTCTTAAAAACTCGTGTCGATAATGAATTTGTGAACAAGTCTGCCAAATTTTTACTAAATTGTATTTGGCAAACATTGATCCTCCCTTTCACTTGAAGCTCGTGAGTGGAGAAAAATTTAGGCAAACAAAGCTCGACAGTAATAAATGAGGATAATGCTGCTTGCATCGCCCAAATCAAATAGGGATATATTAAAGGTGATAGAACAAAGAACCTTCTCGGTGTAATTTGATTGATGGATAAAGATTTCATTATTTGTATGCTAGAACTGCAGGCTGAGACAATACTTAGTAGTTCCTAGATCTTTCATCTCAAATTTCCTTTTTAAATAGTTTGCTGCTAATTGGATTTCTTCTGGAGTTCCAATTATATTTAAATCATCGATGTACACAGCTATGATTACATAACCTGATTTTGTACGTTTTATAAAAACACATGGACATATTTGGTTATTAATAAACCCTTCCGCCAGTAAATATACGCTGAGGCGATTATACCACATTCGACCAGATTGTTTCAGCCCATACAATGATATTTTCAATTTGATGGAGTACATATGACGAGGCTTTGCTTGTAATGCTTTATGCATTTTTAATCCTTCTGGGATTTTCATGTATATATCTTTGTCTGACCACCTATAAAGGTATGCAGTTACCACATCCATGAGTTGCATTTTAAGTCGTTCGACAACGACCAAAGCAACTAGAAACCTAAGAGTATCCACTACAGGTGAATACGTTTCCAAATAGTTCACTCCAGGTTTCTGTGTAAAACCTTGTGCAACCAGTCTAGCTTTGTATCTTACAACTTCATTACACAAGTGGGTTTTCGTACGAACACCCAGTTATAGCCAATTGGTTTCACACCTTCGGGTGTTGGAGCTATTAGGGATGCACATCCGGTCCGGACCGGACCGGAATTTACGGTCCGGTCCGGACCGGTGGACCGGAATTTTCTAAAATCTTGGACCGTGGACCGGACCGGACTGGATATATATGGACCGGGACCGGACCGGGACCGGAATTCGTGTGAAAACTTGGACCGAAACCCGGACCGGACCGGGACCGACCGTAATTTAGGGTTAAAAAATAGAAAATAAAAAAAAATATTAGGAAAATAAAAAAAATTGGTTTATTCCGGTCCAGACCGGACCGGACCGGAACCCGTAATCCTCCAAAAATATGGACCGTGGACCGAACCGAGACCGGACCGGACCGGAAAATCCGGTCGGATCCGGTCCGGTTTTCCGGTCCGGGCCAATTTTGTGCATCCCTAGGAGCTATAGGTCCGAAAACACCACGTTTATTCAAAGAGTTCAACTATGCATGAATTGCTTTTTTCCAGCTCTCCTAATCATTTCGATGTCGACATTCATCTATTGTTTGGGGATCATTGTCATCTTCTCCAATGACTTGTAAGGCAACTGAATAAGTAAAGATATCGTTGAGATCTACATCATCTTGAAACCAACCCACACCAGTGTTGGCATAATTAATTGACATTTCAAAATTGTCATCAATATCTTTGTCTTTATTCTCAAATTCCTTAGATAAAGGCGCTCTTCAAGAGTCCTTACTTCATTAATGTTCGTATTTGACATCTCGGCATCCGTTTTACATCTTGCGTGTTCTTTTTTCTTCCATGGAACTGTATCCCTAGACCCTAATGGTCTCCCACGCTTCTGATGTATTTGAGAATCACTTGCAATATTTTTGTTTGGAGTTACTACAGGAATCTCCAGACGAGCTGGTGCATTTTCAGCAGGTATATGTGACTTTGTTTCTTGGCATCTGTAAACGCATTCGGTAGCCTATTTGCTACATTTTGCAAGTGTAATATCAGTTGAACTTCAAGTTCACTTTCATTTGTTCTCGGATCTAAGAACGACATAGAAGGTGTATTCCACACAACCTCCTTATTAATCTCCTTTTCTTCTCCCCATAAAGTTGGGAATTTCGATTCATCAAAATGACAATCAGAATATTGAGCTCGAAATACATCACCAGTTAATGGCTCTAGATATTTGATAATTGATGGAGACTCAAACCCCACATATATTCCCAACCTCCTTAGTGGCCCCATTTTGGTTCGTTGTGGAGGAGAAATAGGGACATACACCGCACAACCAAAAATTTCAAATATGAGATATCAAGCTCTCTTCCAGAGATAAGTTGCAGTGGACAATACATATTATGAGCGGTTGGTCGAAGTCTAATTAAAGCCTCTGCATGCAAAATTGCATGTGCCCAAGCAGAGGATGGTAATTTTGACTTCATTAACAATGGTCTTGCTATTAATTGCAACCGCTTTATCAACGACTCTGCTAGGCTGTTTTGTGTATGAACATGAGCTACTGGATGTTCAACTACTATGCCAATTGATGTACAATAGTCATTGAAAGACTTTGATGTTAATTCTTCTGCATTATCTAGCCTGATTCTTTTGATCGGTTGATCAGGATAATGAGCCCTTAACTTGATTATTTGGGCTAAAAGCCTTGCAAAAGCAACGTTTCGCGTTGATAGTAGGGTTACATGTGACCATCGTGTTAAAGCATCTATTAACACTATAAAATATCTAAATGGTCCATACGGCGGTGTTATTGGTCCACATATGTCACCTTGAATTCTTTCAAGAAAAATAGGAGATTCTGCGTTTACTTTTGTTACAGACAACCTTGTTATAAGTTTGCTAAGTGAACAAGCCGTACATGTCAGGTCACCCCTTAGGAAGATCTTCAGGTCCTTAAGTGGGTGTCCGTGTGAACTCTCAATGATTCTCCGGATCATTGATTCACCATGATGACCGAGTCTATCATGCCACAAAGAAAATAATTCTTTATCAACTAACTTCAGGTTAGTGACTTTATACAGTTCAATGGGGTAGATTTTTGTGCCATATAAATCAGATGCATGTGCTCTCATTTTCTCTAAGACTTGCTTCCAGCCAGTCTTATAAGATATAAGAAATAGGTATTCAATACCATCTTCACACATGGTTTCTACATGAAAATCATTTCTTCGAATATCTTTGAAACTGAGTAAGTTCCTTAGTGATTCACTGGAATACAATGCATCTTTAATGTTAATTCTCGTTCCTTCGGGTAACAAGATAGAAGCTTCTTCCGGAGTCTTCAATAATACTACTCATTCCAGAGATACTATATAAACGTTGGGTTTTTCAATATAGTATAAGTAGTGACACTATCAACGAGACATAGCTCCCCACCATTGATATTTCTGTTGAAAAAACAACATGCACTACTACTGAAGTACAAGATTGATTCATTCTATAAAGAAATATAAGCAATATATATGACTAATTGAAATAGAATTTAACTCTTGACAAAATCATAATAAATAAAATAATTTAAGTTACGAAAATTAGATCTATATCATTAACAATGAATTTAAAAAGTAACTACGAACATGAACAATAATTATGTTCCCATATACTACTACTGGAGTACAAGGTTGATAACATGAGAGACGAATAATCTTTTCTCTAATTTATCTCCGTCTTCATTAGTCTCTTCACATAGTCTCAAGATTGAAACAATACAATATAGTTCAAAATTATAATATGAGATCTAATTAAAAACTCATATCCTCAAGTGCATTCATTCATATATTGCACGAGGTACAATGACCGTCCTCTAATGATTAAAATAATCATTTAAGCTCTTCCAGAGTATGAGGGGTCATTGACTGTAAAGTTTTGAGCTTCAGGCTCTCGTGAAGATGATGACAAATTAAGCACAATCCTGCTGGAATGCGTTGGAGTTTTGTTTTACAGAATCTCTCAAGTTATTGCTTGATAACTATTGTTCAAGCATTAATTCACCCATGTAAGATAGTTTCTTCAGGAAACATTAGGGAAGTGAACTAAAGTCTTGCAACGTAGACATGTATAGAATAGTTAAAGTATGAAATCAAAACAATTAAATCACTAAGATACACAACTATTTAATTGAAACTTTGCACCTTAGGTTTAACCGTAACGAAACGACTTTGTTTTCCACTATCACCAACACTCGCACCAAGAGAGACATAAAAGGGAAGAGGAAACATGGAGGCATAGGGGGAATCTTGTAGTTGTGTGTAATTGGTATTTCTATTTGGGTGCCCAATTGATCTAAAATGCTACTCATTTTATAGGGGAGCATTGACACCTCGAAGAAATTAAAGGTCGTAGTCATTAAGACTAGCTTTTAAGTTCTTTTCTACCAATGTAAACTCTTGGCGTTTACCACGTGTCTTGGAAATTGCAACATAAGATTAATATTATTTATTTCCAATAACAATTTGAGGTTTCTAGGAAACCATTTGAAGTATCCAATGCGCCATGAAAATTTAACCATTATAGTCCATTCAATATATATACACACTTAAGACTTAAACTTGTCCATTATCTTAAAGTATGTGACACCCTCAAACTTATATCGTATATAATATTTTACCACTATTTTCTTCACCGGCTAATACATATCTTAAAACAATTTTCTGATAAAGGAACTCACTCATAAATTTTCCAAAAATCCGGATTCATTTGATTACTTCTATTTATTTTATTTTTAAAAGGTGTTGTCTTGACAACTGATACTTTGCTAAAAACAAAAAGATAAATATAGTATAAATGTTAAAAAGTGTGTTTCTCCTTTCACCATAAAAAAAAGTGTTTCTCCTTTTAATGCTCTTTTTTGGGGATAAAAAATGTTCTTTTTCATTTGATCTCATTAAAATGTAGATATAATTAAGGGAAAAGTAAACTTTGGTGCCCCGAACTACTACCATTTTCCAATTGAGGGGCCAAACTATCAATTTTTCCAATCAAGTGCAAAGTAAAAAATAAATTGACCAATTTCGAACACTAAGCACCGTAACTTCACCATGATTAAATTGTGAACTCAATCATGTGAACCATGTTGAAAATAACCCGATGATCTCATCATAAACTCTTAACATATTAAATCGATCTTTTTTCGTTAATACCAATACACTTTTTTATTGAGTCGTTATTAACGGAATTAACATGATTGAGTTTGTAATTTAATCACGGATAATCTACGGTGCTCGGTGTTCAAAAATTGGTTAATTTATTTTTTATTTTGCATTTGATTGAAAAAATTGATAGTTTGAACCTTTGATTGAAAAAGAGCGATAGCTCAGGGCACCAATTTATAGTTTTCCCTATAATTAATTATATGGTGGTCAAACAATAATGTCATGTGCAAATATTTTGATTTAATCGTTAATATGACGACTATTCACCACACTACACACATGTATATCTCAGATCAATACAATTTTTTTTCTTTCGATGGAACAGATCAATACAAATTTAAATACTGAATAAATGTGGGTAAGTCATGGAATCAATTTATGATAATTTAGGATAAGAAATAAAACGCATGTATATAAATCAACATAGATGGAATTGAATCTTCATTTTTATGCAATTTGAAAAAATTTCCTCTGATATTGACCAAATCAATTGTGCCTACAATGAGTTTCATGAAGCAGGCCTCGAGCAATTTTGCTTTTCTTCTAGTGCTTTCCTGCTTGATATCTTCAAGTAAGTTTTTAAACACATTTTGGAAAAATGACCTCTCTCATTATGTACTCAGTAATTAGATAAATTAATCTCGATCATTTTCATATAATTTCAGGCTATGCTATTGTTAAATGCCACAATTCGAAGGAGTGTGTAGATGCCATCAAATGCATCGAAGCGGGGAGCCCTTTTGAGGGCACTCCAGTTCCTTATTGTGACCACGGAGTCTGTCTCTGTGCTTACATCCCTTTCTCCCGACCGAAATGTAGGGTTGACCGCGATTGTCTACATGTAAAGGGATTCGAATCATGTGGTTTGAAGTTTTGTTCTAATGAGTTACCAGTTAAGTTTTGTGCATTTGCTAAATGTGTTCAGTAAGAGGCTACTCTTTGGATGAATTTACAACATAAGACTTTTTTTAGATAAAGCATGAGACTGTCTTTGAATTCACAAATTACAGCATAAGGCTATTTTTGAATTTACAGCATTTTTTTATACAAATGAATCTAAAAAGGCAATTTAAAATACTTAGTATATTGATGACTTGTACATGATAATTGGCATTTTGAGAGAAATATCAATTCAAATTAAACATTGAATCAGCAAAAATTTCAATTTGAAAATACTATACATTAGAATTCTAAAATTGAAATACCAAACTATAATAGAATTCAGCTTAGGTACCCAATGAGAATGACCAAAACACAAAATTATATCAAGTGAAACAATATATATAGCATGCCATTTTTTTACTGGAGAAAATGATAAATATATTAATTTTTCATTTTATTAATCAAGTAATAAACTTACGATGGTTAAGTTGCAAATATTCTAAAAAGAAAGGTACAATAATGTGCTCCGAACTACATGACCGTCCAAAATACGCTTACCAAGTACAGTTAGTTTACCTAAAGAGTATAATTAGGATACATTATTGAAAAAAAATTAGTACACAGATATCAGATAATTATAAATAAATTTATAAAATAATTCATAAACACTACGTACAGCATTAGTAATTTTCAAAAAAAAAAAGAAAAAAATAAGAGTAAATTGTTTTTCATTTTAATTAGAATAAAAAGACCGGGGAATACTCCAATGTTTTTTTTTGACGAGGCCCAACAAATTTATAGGCCCATTTATTTTGTAGGCCCATAAATTTTCTCGCAGCGGTTTCCGAAGTTTAGCTTGCCTCGAGTCGAGTGTTGAAATCTCTCTCCTCTTGTACCATGTCCGGGAAACCGATCGCTGCCGACGCCGACTTCGCCGGGATGTCAAAAGACCAGCTATATGACATTATGTGCCAGATGAAGGTAAAATCATTCTATCAGTTCCGAAATTGATTTTTACTTGCTGTAAATCCTTCGATTCATTTTGGTTGCAGCAACTAATTGAACAGAATCAGCAACAGGCAAAGCAGATTCTTGTCCAGAATCCTCTATTGACCAGGGCTCTTTTCCAGGTTTCAGCAACTAAATTTTAGGGTTTCTGTTTTATTCATATTTTTTGTTTTTCCTTATTTAATATATTCGTTTCTGGGATCTTTTTGAATTTGAGAAATTGTCTCATGCAAAATTTAACATTTAAGTTTTGCAAGTGTCTGTTAGGACAATTCACTGACTACCTGCCTGCACAATTTTTAATATTAGGCCCAGATTATGCTTGGCATGCTGCAGCCTCCTCAAGCTGTAAGATTCTCTGGACTTTTTAGCAAGTTCTCCCTGTGTGAATTACTTTACACCTATTTCATCTTGAGAAGATAATCCTATTTTTAATGCTACAGGTTCCAAGCAGCCAACCTGAAGCACCCCAAAATCTTCCTCAATCTGCACAGCTGCCAAATGTTCAGGCTACTTTTCCTCCCCAGGGATCTGTTGGTTTTCCAGATCAACCAAGCCTGCAGCCACAGGTTCCTCCTAGACAACTCCTACACCAACCAGTGCCTAATACATATGATGCCGCCGGTCCAGCCATACCAATCCCATCTCCATCCATCTCTTCTCAGCTTCCACATACAGCTCAACAAGCTAGAGGACATTTAAATATTCAAATGCCCCAGATGTCCCTTCCTCATGCATCCCAAGTTACTAATGTACCTCCTCCTAGTTATCACTCGACCTCATTATCATCTTCTCATCAGTCTCAAATGCCCACCGGCTCCAACCCCATGCAGCAATCTTTTCCGACCAATAATATGCTGCATCCTTCAATGCAACCGCCTCTTCCACCCCAGCCGAGGCCTTCTTCACTACCAAATTTCCATCACCAGCCTTCTCGACAAATGGGCCCTAGTTTTCATCTTTCTAACGCTCCTCAAATGCATCATTCGCAAAACACTTTTCATGTAAGTTAATTCTCTCCTCAACATCATTGTCATTAACATTTTCATATTGGGAGAAAAGCTAAATATTGCAATGAAGAACATGACATGTATTAATTTTATTAGTCAGCTAAGCCTCCTTCTAGTGTTGGTCCTCGTTATTCTCATGGACAGGCTCCACCACTTCCGAATCAGCTGCAACAACAGTCGCTTTATCAGGTTACTTATTGTCTTTGTTGTTTAGTTACATTTATTTCACGCCTTAGTATTCTCATTATAAATACTTCAAGGTCATTTTGATTCCAATGTTGGTCATGTCACGAGGCACTAGTTTCTTGGTAATCAATTAGGTTGATCGGCAGCCATGTGATCAAATGAAAATATTTGTAATTTTTGTTGCTATATATTTACAATCAGACTATTAAGCAGATTTTATCCTTTCTTGGTGGCGAGACATGAAAATTGTCTGGGATATTAATTTCATTTTTGTCCCATGCCATTTAATAATTGTCTTAAAATTATGTGTTTTTAAAACAGAAGTTTTCCACACAAAAACTGCAACATAATCTGTTGCAATTCCTGGGTTCCGGGAGGCTTGCCGACTCTTTTTCAAGGCATCAGTTTGCAACAGGAATCTCCATATTAACGTTAAACGCGGTTCACAATTTTGTGATTTTAGTATCAAACCCTTCATCTCCCTAACACTTTTGGAGTAATATTTTCCCTCGGTTTCTCTTCTCGTCTTTCATATGAAATTCGAGAATAATTTATAAAGTTGTCCGCTTAAATGTTAATTGATAGCAACTTTAGGGTTTTTCTGTTATGAAGCACGTTCCTAATCAACTCTACAGGAATGGTCCGTATAGTTTGAATAGCTATCATTTTCTTCTCACGCTCATATACAGTAATTTTGCATTCAGGGTGGTAGCTCACATTTCAGACCAGACATGAGCAATTCTGTTGGAAACCCTATGCAGGGTGAGAGGGGAACACCGTGGATGCCTGGCTTGGCAGAGAATGCTTCAGCATTTCCTGGACCACCACCTTTACCGCCAAATCCAATGGCTCCAGGAAATCAAGGACTGCAGCCTCCACCGGTAATCTTCCTGACGCTGCATAATCTTTATTTCATACTTTTTCCCATTAATAACTTAGCTCCTACATTTATGGTTTTGTAGATGACGCCAGAGATGGAGAAAGCATTACTACAACAAGTTATGAGCCTCACTCCTGAGCAAATTAATCTTCTCCCTCCAGATCAGAGACAACAAGTTCTTCAGCTTCAGCAGATGCTGCGCCAATAAGGCACCTGGCTAAAGGCTACAAATTCCCTTGGCTGTCACATGTCTGGAGCTAGAGTCTAGACATTGTGCATCACCTTATAATCTAGGTGTCTTCATGTAACTGAGCATGACACACATGAATGCCGATAAATGTAGTTTGATGACGAATTGCCATTTTCAGCATCCATATTTGAGTAAAGACATAATTTTGTTTAATAGCATAGAAGAATTATAACACTCATTTCAATGGATTTTTATGACCAGAGTGGTAACTTTTTTGGAAAGAAATACATACAGACAAACTGCAGATTTGTATTACACATTCTGCTTTGAACCTCCTCGTATCTTATAATAAATCAGTGAAATTATTACACTGCTGGAGACTGGGCTGTTAGAACAAGCAGACCCAACAAGAGAAAGGGAATGCCATGTAAACTGCCCTTACGTTGCAAGGATTGAATCAGGCCCTAAATTTACAAGATGAACAACATCTGATGTGGATTACTGACTTGACCAGGAAACACCTAAGTTCCACGCCCTCACAATCTTAGTCATTAATCCGTGAGAAGTAGGCATAAAATATGTCCATTGTCATGTAACCCTTGCCAAGCTGCAACTCGATTGGAAAATGCTTCAATAGTTTCTGTGTATTTGGCAGGCATAATGCAAATATTTTCTTACTCATGACTGGCTACACAAAAAGATGAAACAAGGTAAGCCGGCCTGGATTACATACGGAAAAAAACAGCGAAGGAGAACAAAAATCGTATAGTTCAAAAGATGATGAGCATGGATCTTAAAAGACTCCATGAGCCAACAGTGATTCTAACATGAGAGTTGAGCACAAAATGCATTACACAAAATGTTGATGCCCAAAAGTTCATTAACAGGTTTCTCATACATATGTGCTGGCAAGCAAGCTTGATTAGAACATCTGAACTACAAATGTATTTGTAAATAAATACACGGAAAGATCAAAAACAATAAATGTCAAATTCATTTGTCATGTGTATTGCCAGCATATTAGCATATAAATCAAATTATGATTTACCTTCAAGAATTAAGCATGAAACATATTCTAAATATCAACAGTTACACTTCAGAATATGTGGACTCGACCGTATTGTTCTTAAACGAACATTCATATGAAAATTCGTTTATACCTTTGGTTTCAAATATGCTCTCAGCTTCCACCAACCCTAAAATGCTTAGCATTAGGTTTTGAAAGCTAGCCCTTCCCCAAGAAATTTTCCTCAAATCTTGACATGATGGCTTCCTCCCCGTCTTTCGAACTATCGTCAAGGTAACCATCCTCATCCTCCGAACCAGATAAGTCCCTATGCTCATTCTGCAGATGCAGAGGACACCAATCAAGATCACACAGACTATTATCTCAATAATATCAGGGTCAAGAAAAGACATGCTGGACTATTAGCTCACTTGGGACAATTCAGACATGCTGGTGGCATGACCAGAGCCCCAGGAATCTTGATGCTCTGAATCTCTAGGATCACCCTGCAAGTTCGATAAACAGAGAATAATAACGACACACTGTATTATAGCTCAAGTTCCCATGATTAAGATGGTGGTCCAGTTAATATGAAACCAGATGTTAATGACGGATGAACAAAAAAGAGTCTAACATGTTACTACAACTGATGAGGCATGTCTCTTTAAGTCAAAGATGAGAAAGAAACAAAGGCTTGTTCTCCTTCAATTGAATAAGCATGAATATGTTTAGTATGATACGTAAAACTGGAACCTTAACCAGATACTTACAATTTCACGTTTCATTTGCTCTATAGCTCCTTCCAACTCAGATATGTGCTGAGCAAGAGCCTGTAACACATAGTTTGCACATTGTATATTCATTTTGTTGGAATGACAAGACTAAATGAATCAAATGCAGCAGGGAACCAAAAATTTAAAAACCTCATGACGTTGCATGGCAACTGAGCGCTTTAGTGCCTTTGCTTTCGTCAGAAGGTTTCTTGGCCGTATGCTAACTGGCCTCCGGTAATTCTTTCCACGGTAATATATAAGAGTATATCCTTTTGGCACAGGATCTATGGATACGAGTATCCCACCACTCTCATATTCTAATAATCTTGCTGTTTCTTCAACAAATGCAAGGGTCTTTTGCTTGGAAATAAGTTTCACCAGTTCTCTATGCTTCCAGTGCAAATGCATGTTCTCAATCACCCCATCAAAAACTCCACGAATACCTAGATAAGATTTAAAAAGTTATTTGAGGGTTGGGGTCCCCATGTATATACAGTTATAAATCTAGAGAAAATCCCTTACCTAGAGGCAAATATGCCTTCATTTTCAACCCCACCCTGCGGAACATAGACTTCTCTTCATCTGTAATTGTTTCCTGGTCATCACATGGACCAATAGGAACCATAGAAGCTTCAATCTTCGATAAGAGTTTATCTGCCTTCAGTTTCTTGGCTTCTGCCTGTTAGCCATGAAATTTAAATAAAACAGCTGAAAACACATCTTGCGTGAAATTTACTCGGCGTGCGGAACTAGTTCAACAATTACACTTTAACACAATGTGTCAAAAACGTAAGATACCCAATTTGAAAATGTATGAAAATAAATTGACAAGTGCAAAGACTTGACACTACTAGATTTAGGTTTGGGCCTAAACGCAATAAAATGGGTGACATACATACACAACAAGACATATTCCAATTTAACAAATCAGGTCATTTTAGCTCAACTCTAAAAGAAGTGACAAGACTCCAAGCGAGATAAATGAACCACAAATAACCCCGGTCCAAGGAAATAAAACATTATAAAGACAGTCAAGCAAGCAATCCTGGTCACAAAAGCAGGCCATCAAAGCACATAATATCTGGAGACTAATGATTAATTTCAATAACTTTCCCAAAGAGATACATACCAGCTCTAATTTGTGTTCAATGCGCCTAACTTCTCGGTTTGTATTGGCTATTGAAGCATCTTTAATCATCTTTTTGCGATCTTCAGGAGTTATCTCTCTACCCCAACGAGCTTGAGCCTCATAAAACTCAGCCAAAGTACCTGCTGGCGCATGTCCTTCATCAATGTCACTTGGAGCTGCCTTTGTCGGAGATATTCGCACCTTCTCTTCACCATCTTGAATTTGTTTTGTCAACTCTTGTCTTTCAGCAAGAGCGGCAGCAACACTTGTAGGAAGAAAATCTTTTCCTCGGTATATAACAATGTAAAATTTGTTTCTAAGCAACAGAACACCTCCTGTCAAACTCTGCCCATTGAGAGAAAAAAAAACTCATCATGTAGGAAACCTTCAAAAACACTGCAATGTATCCTCAAGTATCTGTACTATTTTTCTGTCCAAAAATTTTCATACATGAGATTATGAGAATCCATGTCGACTCATCATAACTAAGTGAATCATAAATGCAAGTATAAAGTTTGCGTCATTCATGCTGTAACTTTTTTTGGTGTTAGATTGAGATCTCAGACAAAAACACTCGCGCCTTGAGGAGGTTTGTCCAAGTTAAATATTTTCATACCATTGATCACAGGAAAGATTTCGCCAATCGAAACATTTTAATTGCTTCCACACGTTGGTGATACTTCTTTATTCAGAAAAGTATAGTACCAGAGAATGTAAACACAAAGATGTTAAGACCATAGTCATACTTCAATCATCCAAACGCAACATTTTGATTTATCGTGGCACCCTCAGAAAAACAAACAAACTCTGTCAAACACATTGATTTGAACGCTACCTGTATCTCTTCAGCCATCAGCTTGTTGTTAGTGTTCTGAATTCCTCGTTTCACGGCAATCTTCACCACCAGACTCTTCTCCCACAGCTTGATTATTGCAGATGCCAATCCTTGATGGTTTCTATTCCTCCCTTTTCAACCAATTTCAAAGAGGTTACATAGTTAATGAAACTGAATCAAGGATAAGAGACTTAATGCAATATAGTACACTGTACCGAGGGCAAAATGACAAGGAAGTGATCTGGCAAGTTTTCGTAAATTAGTCATCTCTGCATTTGTCAAATGAGCTCTCATGCCAGTGGGAATAAGCCTAAAGGGTGTTTTATAGCCGGGGATGGAAGGGGGAAGCAAATCTGCATCAACTGGAAGTACCCCTGTGCTCCACCAATCAACAAAACGAGGACCTAAGCCGTCTAATATCCTATTGTACTCAGCTTCTTCTTCGGTCATGCTTTCAACTCTATCTAGATTTTCCATAACTGGCTTACTCTTCTCTATGTTCGTAGAAGTATCTTTTATTTCTTCTGGTTTTTGTTTATCCGCTGAAGAGACATCTGGAATATATGAAGAATCTTCTTGTCTATTAACAGATTGAGATTTAGCAGGCCCCTCATAATTACTACCGCGATAAACAACCATAACACTTCCAGCCCTCCATATAATCAACCCACCACTCCTTCGCTGAGAACAAAGAAGTCAGTTCCCTTTCCACAAAAAACCAATGATTGAAAAGAACATGTAGAAGTTTTCTAGCAGTGGGAAATAAAATAGAGAAGCACATAATTTATGACCCTAGAGACATAAACATAACACTGATATAAACTAAGGACCATAGACACTAACCTCAACAAGCTCATGTGCAGTTTTCATATCATGAGCCAATGATTCATGAAACTTGAGTCGGACCAACTCTTCGTTCCTCCACTTATCATGCATCTTCTCCACAACTGCCTGCGTGACACCTGCCTTGGCAACACTAATCCTCTCACGAAGAGTCATCCCTATTCTCCTTAACCTCCTCAATTCTCCATCATCAATAGTGAGTTCAGCTAAAGTAGGAGCTTTGACCACCTTTCTCTTCACCTTCCCACCTTCCTCAACCACTTGTTGAATCTTCCCATCATTCCTATCCCAAGGAAACACAAAAGCATCATTCCTATCTTCATCCTCCTCGAGCAGCATTGCGTCAGGTCTAATCCAATCTCGCTTCAACAAATCACCTAATTTCTCATCACCAGACACTTTCACCCGAGGCGGACTCACACTTTCCAACACATCCTCCTCATCTTCATCCCCATCCCCATCCTCATCATCAGACCCCAATCCCAAATTCCGCAACCGAAGCACAATTCTCTGAATAGCGCTCTGTCCAGGATCTTTATCAACATACTTACCACCAGAATCCGGCACAACAACCACCACCTTACCCTGCTCAGTGGAAGTGGAAGAAGACTGAGGCCATTTGTTAATCCAGGAGTCATCAACACTCGAACCTGCTTTAAATGAGCGGCTATCGTCCATTTCCTTCCATGGAAAAGTGGTCTTCTTAGGTCTTCGTTCATTGCCGTAGCGGTAATCGTTTGTGCGGATAGCAGAGAATGATCTAAACAAGGAGACCGATTTGGCTGAGGAAGGTTTAGAAGAAGAGAAGATGATGAAAGTGAGCGAATGAGTTCGCAGCGGCATCTCTGACAATTTCAATGTTGGCACTCCCATCCCAAGTCTTCTCTCTTTTCTTCACTCCACCATTTTTCAGTTGTGATAATTTCTCTTCTTCTTCTTCGACACAAAGAGACGCGATAAGATTTTTACTTCTTTTTTTATATATAAATATTATTATTGTTATTATTCCTCAATTATTACGTAGTAAGTAATTTAAATAATTTACTGAATTTTTTAAGAATTTGTAACGAGGCGAAGAGAAAGGGAAAATGACCAACGCGAGTCAGTTCGAGTTCGCCTCATCGATCGGTATATCCTCCACTCTCGAATATATGTGCATTTTTGTTTTAATTTTTCGCTTTTAATTATCGTAATCTGAGATTGCCAATTGAAAGATTGCATTCCTCAATTTAAAGCCTTTGCTTTGTGTATTTTTTTGACACTGTATTTTCTCTTGCTGTGTTTGACCTAAGCTTTTGCAAATGCTAAGTTTTTATCTCTACTCTATAGGTGGATACACACATTTTATTGTATGTATATTGAATAGAACTCATTTTTGGCATATTTCTTACAATGATCCTGTAATTGTACTCTTGCCTTACCCCCGTAAGTATTCGAAATGTGAGATTTTTAACACACAGTTTAATGCCTATGTAATTCTTCTTTAGCCATTAATACTAAGTATCATCAGACATGGGAGGGGTGAGATAGTTGACTGTAAATACTTGCCTGTGTTTTGATTAAGTCCCGACTCGCATTTGTGAAATGCTTTTGCATCTCCTCTTGATAGCCGGGTAAATGCGTTGAGTGGTTTCGCTTTTTGTACCGACTGTAGGTTTTCATGTAAAGCCATGTGTTGTAGTGCCACATGCAGTGATTCTGCTTCTACTTGTATGGAATGGTAAAAGTAAGGGCCTGAATTCCATCTATTGACTATATTGTTTCTCGTGAACTATGGTGCATTCGTCTAGGCTCCTATTAAAGTAGTTTAGCTCTTCTCGTGATCAAAACGGTTAAAGTTGGAATCAGGTCATATCTGTTCCCAGCTTACTAAATTTGCTTTGCGTGGTACCGCGATTTCGGTTTTCTTTTTGAAAAAGTAATAACCAACTACAATCGTCATGGCCTCATATTTAAATATTCACCACGCATTTTCATTTTGTGGTCTCTGTCCCTGAGTTTCCATGATCCGCCTTACATTGCTCCTACGAGTAGCACCTGCTTAGTTTCAGTTGATATTAGTTTACAGCATCTTTGGCAAAACCGTTATGCATAGGCAAATTTGAGGTTCTTTTTAGGTCCATCCCTCTCGATGATCTGTTCTGTATATTTGATGTTCACTTTGGTTTTGATGGAGGAGCTTACTTGGTTGTAACAGGCTCTTTCTCAGGTACCCTCATATATGTGCTATTAGATTGAATTTCTGTCATATGGATATGCATGGTTGTTATAGAACATATTTTTTCCGATGCACTTCGAAAAACAACAGAAGGCTCTCAGTTTTTGGGGCACATCCGGTACCAGTGAGATAAAATTATTACTTTTGCTTCTGCAGCATCAAATTTTGTGTCACATTTGAAGTTTCTCTCCAACAATGGATGTGCATGTTCCTTTGAAAAGATTAATGAATAAACTTGTTTATTTAAATTTGCTTGGTATTGAAGCTTGAATCAGTATATTCTTTCTTGTGATAATAGCCTTCAGAAACACACCCATTTTTTTTTCTTTTCCATGGCATAAGATTTGCAGTATCATATACCAAGTATTGCTTATTTTTGTATGATTGTGTAGAAAACTCACTGTCCGGAGGGCATACCAAATCATCTTCAAAGCCTCAGCTCCTCATGAACAAGTGCGTAACCTTTTCCCCGCCCCCTTTAAGTTATGATTCTACGTGTCATCCAAATAATAGTCTGCAAAGTGTTAGCAACTTATTTATTTTAGTACAGGCACCTGTTCAATATTTGTATTTAGATATACGCTGATGAATTCATTTCTGATAGAGTACCAACATTGAACTTTTATAAAACTTACTAGATAATTTCCTTTCACTGGGATAAAACTAAAAGTAAATACATTTTATATTTTTCCAATGCGGTCAACTTAACAAAAAGAAAAACTGGTGAAATGTTCAGTGGGGTTCTGTTGTATGCTGGCCTTCCAATACCTTGAATTTAAACCAGTATTTTTTGCATTCAACCCCTATAAGTGTTTGTAGCATAGATTTGTAGACTATTGGCATCCAAATTTTGTTAATGACCCTTACGTGTAATTTA
Source organism: Rhodiola kirilowii (assembly GCA_033675215.1). NCBI lineage: Eukaryota > Viridiplantae > Streptophyta > Magnoliopsida > Saxifragales > Crassulaceae > Rhodiola > Rhodiola kirilowii. The sequence goes on from CM066203.1 coordinate 533,303, forward strand.
TATGTGACAGAGTCTTTGTGAAATGACAGTCCACAATTTTGATTAGGGGATATAGTTACAAAAATGTAAGAGGATACGGTAGGGTAAATGCTCCACAACTCTTTGTATGATTTTTTACTCTGTTTTTTCGAGGCAGATCGCTCAGTATACGAATAAGCTTACACGTCATGCTAATTAAAAAAATTACCTAGAAAATGTAAGATGTTGTGTTTAAGTACTTCTCAAATATCATTTGTTCATTTGAATAATTCAACACCTTGAGCCTATATCACTTCATCTGCAATACTAGGATTTAAGAGTTTGGAGGTTTCAAGCCCGTATTGGGTTAGAATCTAGATTGCGCTGGATCCTAATAAAAACCGAATATCATAACAATATGTTTTAAGACAATTTATGCATCTGCTCTCTGAATTACTAAATCTGAAGCCACCAACTGATACAACAGTAAAATGAGACTTCTTCATGCATTGCTTGAACAGTTAAATCATCTACAATTCCCATAATGTTGTGTAATGCCATTGTAGTTGTGTGGATGTATTACTTGTCCAAATGAAGCTGATTTTCAATCTTCTGTAGCTGTTTCAGGATGTGATTAAAAGCACCGTGTCAAACTCCAACCCCTGTAACTACTATTTTGTTTAGTAAAAGCTCAAAATTCACTAGGCATCTATGCCTCATTCAATTTCACTAGTGCATTTTTGTCATTGATACATAAAGGACAGTACTATTAAACCCGAACTATAGTTGAAACATCTGTAGAATAGTTTATTATTCATAAGTTTAGTTTGATTGATATAGAACAGACAATAGTATAAACCACTGTATTTATTCATAAGGAAGCAGATCCCAAGTACAAAGATGATAAGATACGCTGCTTTGAATTGCATGATGTGATGAGGTGGAGTTCAGTAGGAATGACTTTTAATGATTCAAAGCAGAAGGTTTTGCTGAGTCACAGCCTGCAGGGGCCTGTGGGTTGAGGTCAGAATCGTTATTTTTTGGATATGTTTCTGCTGAGGTAGCGCTGCTACATCCCTTTTCCATGGCCTTCTTTTGCTTATACTCATTCATCAATTGTTGATTTTCAGATTTCAGTTGCGCAGCTTTCCTCCTCAGCTTCTCGTTCTCCTGCATAAGTTGAAAGTTCCTCACAAACAGGTCGGAAGTCTCTCTCTCCATAACTCGTTAACCTGAAGAAACCAGAACACAAGTAAGACCATTAGACAAGTATAAATACTCGGTGAATGAACATTATATTAAAGTGACTCGCCCTATAAGAGAAATGGATGAGTCGCAGTTGTTGCAATTGCATAATGAGTTGGGTTAGAGGGTCTGTCCATATATACTGTGTTGCAGGAGGAGAATGTTGTGACTTCTCGTGAATCGCAACAATGTAAGGAACTTTTGTCTTTTTCCGTCGAGTATTGCGAAGATGAAGTGATGAAAGCATGAGCAATGCAGGCAGAGCGGGTGAGAAGAGACACATGTTTTGTTTCCTGCAGCATGTCTAGTGCTTGAGAAGCTAGAATAATAATGTTTGTGTTTAATGAAAAGCACACCAAGTCACTCTTGCTACAAATTAAGGAGGAGAAGTGTTGGATGATTTTTTTCTGCGTGTCCGATTTCCTCTCTTTCTGGTTACATGGAAATAAATCGTCATGAGAAAAGTTGTGGTGGTTGTTAGATTGGCAAAATGTTTTCAGTTAACTTTTGTTTAAATGCTAACGTGAAAGAAACATCAGAAGAGTGGCTCAGGGAACAAAAGTGAACACAATTTTCGCATAACCTGGAAAGCCGTGCATGCATCTTTCATGCACAGACTTGGCTTTTTTTTTTATCTTCATGGAACCGTGTCATACGAGTCCTTCACAAGGAAAAAATTTCCAATTTATGGAAAAATCAAATTTCGTTTCCAAATTGTAGAATCTTCAAATTAGATTTCCAAAATATACACTTTCATTTAGGCGCTGTCGCCAAGGGCGCCTAAGACTTAGAACGCTCTTATCAACGGCGCCTAATACTTAGGTGTCAAATTTTTGATAAAACGAATGCTGACTCAGCCAAAAATCATAAATATATTAAGGCGCTATGTAGAACAGCGCCTAATAAGGTTATTTTTCTAATGTTATTTTTTTTTGAAAAATTTAATTAAACATCCATCTTCGATCACTATATTTGTGAGCTTAACCTTTGAATTTCATTTTCGAGTAAACATGAAAGTTATAGAACATTCAATTAGCTTTCTAACCTTATAAAGAACATCTTAAATGGACATCGGATGACGCCTCTATGAGCTTTCGAATGTTAGCTTGGACCCCTCGGTTTCGGCTAATTTTGATCGATCATACATCTTTGGTCACTATTTTTATCAGCTTAACCACCAAATTTCATCTTTAAGTGAACATGAAAGTTATAGAACATTCAATTGGCTTTCTAACCATATAAAGAACATCTTAAACGGACACCGGATGACGCCTCTATGAGCATCCGAATGTTTGCTCGGACCCTCTCGGTTTCGGCTAATTTCGATCGATCATCCATCTTTGGTCACTATTTTTATCAACTTAACCACCAAATTTCATCTTTAAGTAAACATGAAAGTTATAGAACATTCAATTAGCTTTCTAACCATATAAAGAACATCTTAAACGGACACCAGATGACGCCTCTATGAGCTTCCGAATGTTAGCTCGGACCCTCTTAGTTTCAGCTAATTTCGATCGATCATCCATCTTTGGTCACTATTTTTATCAGCTTAACCACCAAATTTCATCTTTAAGTGAACATGAAAGTTATAGAATATTCAATTAGCTTTCTAACCATATAAAGAACATCTTAAACGGACACCAGATGACGCCTTTATGAGCTTCCAAATATTAGCTCGGACCCCCTTAATTTTGCCAAATTTCGATCGATTGAAATTACCCTTATTAGGTTGGGCTTGAGGGCCGAAGAGGGCTTGGTTTTTTGTTCGACTTACGGCTTAAAGTTCTAAGGCTTAAATTTAGGACCGAAACAGCCTTAGGGTTCGTGGGCTTAAGGCTTCGTACAGAACATTTGAGCCATAGGGCTCAATGACTTCATTTTTTTTTCCTTTCATATATGACTTCATTTCTCACTAGTTGTAATTCTAGACAAATAACCCCATTAAGCAAATGATAAAGCACATGGGGCACACACACCATGTCCATATATCAATCTTATTTTTCTTTACAAAAGGAATCCCTTTCAAAATATTAGGTGATCTCTCAAAATCATGAGTCACTCCATAAAAATGTTTTCATACAATTGATGAGTATTTGAAAAGAAAAATAATGACTTTATTCGTCACACTCTAATTGGCATATATAATGACGTCCAAATGGAATTGGAAGCTGTGAATTATTTTTCTCAACAAAGAATTAAATTTCCCATATAAAATATATATGCCACAAATGGATAACTCTGATGAATAGTAATTAAGGCTCTCATACATCTAACCAAAGCACATACATTGTAGCCAAAAGGGACATAAAACTTTTTTGTAGGCCATGAGTACCTATCAACGGACACAACTAGCATCTCTAGCACAACCTGAAAATTTCTTATTCAATACTTAAATTTCATGGCTAATTATTTAACAAACTGATCAATTTATAAATAGTTTCACTTCACATGTCATGTTGTTTACTCAGAAATCTCTGGATTTCAAACAAAAACACAGCAATAATGGCTGATTTTCAGAGCCAGCTTAAACTCCAATTCCCATTTTTGGAACTTGATCCAAACATGGAGCAGCTACTAGCCCAATTTACACAGCCAAACATGGAGTTCCAAGGTTTCGCGAGCAGCGAGTGTTCCAACCAATTCTTCTTTTCTCAGAGCCAGACTACGGAATTCCATGGAAATTCTTTTCCTACTGAGATTTTTCCTCAGAGTGATATTTTGGTGAGCGGTGAAGTACCTCCGGTACTGTCAGCCTCAACAACAACAACTAGACTTGCACCAACGCGCCATGGTGAGGAAGTAGATTGTATGAAGAAGAGAAAAGCTGTCGAAGTGTCCGAGGGCAGTTCAGGAATTTCATCTTCTCTGGCGCCAACTTCAGCGAAAAATAATGTTAGACAGTCTGGTCTTTCGCACTTTCGTATTGTCATGAAATCATTTCCAATTCTTTAGATTGGGTTAGAAGTTAGTTTTAGTTGAATGAAAGTTTAGCTTATTCTGATTACTATTTGCAGAGGAAGGGAAAGAAAGTGAAGGTCTGTAGCGGGGATGAAATACCGAAGGACGTGGTTCATGTAAGAGCGAGAAGAGGTCAAGCGACGGATAGTCACAGTTTAGCAGAAAGGGTAAATATACAAGCAAATCTTGGAATAAAAAAAATTTCTCCTGAACTATTTTTATATATATTATGTGAGAGTAATAAATGAATGGAAATGATGATTTTAAATTTCAGGTGAGGCGAGGAAAAATAAATGAGAGACTTAAGTGTTTGCAGGACATTGTCCCAGGTTGCTATAAGGTACATATAAAATTCTTCAAAGCTATTGTGATTTAAATGAAATTTTCCAAATAAATCTTTTCAAGTGTATTGTATAATATTTTGTTAATTACTTTCAGACAATGGGCATGGCAGTGATGCTGGATGAGATAATAAATTATGTTCAGTCACTGCAGAATCAAGTTGAAGTAAGCTGTTTTCCGTTTGCTCGGTGTTTATTACCTTACAAAAATAATTGTTTTGTCGAAGTTGATTTTAATTACTAAGCAGAGGTTTTCAACAGTAGCCTAAAGCTAAACATTGTTTGTTTTTCCAGTTTCTGTCCATGAGACTTACTGCTGCAAGCACATTTCATGACTTCAGTATCGAGACTGATCATACTGCAGAATCATTACAGGTACGACATCGGATAAAGTGATACTTTGGTTTGAACTACGTTTATCAAAAACAAGAAAAGCCTGTCCTCAATCTTGTTTGTAAATAGCACGGTTGCTTAGCATAAAATTTGAATCTATTTTGTTTCTGCAGAGAGCAAAAGCCGCGGAGATGGAGAAGCTGATTAAGGATGTGAATGCAGGAATAGCTTGTTTCCAGCAACAAATGTGGCCCCAATGACTCATACTACACCATATTAAGCTTTACGATGCAATATGCTAGAAGTTTAATTGTTAGTCATTTAATCGGATCCATTCTTATCGAAATTTGTTATACGGAAACATTTCTCATTCATCTGAAAGTAATGTTTTGTAACCCGAAGTTTTTAAGTGTTTGATATTGATTGTGAAATAAATATTCATACAGTATTGATGCTTATCAGAATTGTCAACAAAATTGAAGAATTTTATCATTATGTTTGTAGGAACTACGAACATCGAGCTTTAGTTGCTCGATGTTCCTTACATATTGTGTGGTTCTCTGAATTCCATATTCCTTGCATCCCTGTGAATTACTGAAAGAAGTTGCTTTATTTTGGTGATCTCAGCTTTTTACTGATACATAAAAAATTTCACTGTTGAGGCACTTTGGACTTTATAACTAGTACTTGGACATTATTCCCCTACAAGTACATTTTTCAACAACCAGCAGATTCCAACAAGCATCCACGAGTTAATCAAAAGCTTAACTTGCCACAAGCATTCAGTAGTACAAGAACTTTCGAACAAACATATGAACTGCTGCAAACATTATTACTACTACGAACACTAACTTGATGAAATATCCCATTTGTCGACAAAAAATTAGGTTAATGCCAGGTCAATTTTCGGCACTAGTCATACACATAAACTCATAGACCCCATATATCATCAACCAATGCAGACCCCATTGACTAATGATTAAATTAAAGTTAAATAAAACATAATGAAAGGAAGTAAGTAACTAGTTCTTATCAAAATGGGATGGGCCTGTTTATGATGATAGTAGCAATTATAGAGGCCATGGATGCAGTCAGTTCATAAAGATAAAAAATAAACATTGAAAAGAATATAAAAGATTATTTTTTGAACTCAATTCTGCATACTTTCTTGTTGTTGTTTTATTGTGTTTGTTGGAGATACATTGCATCCATGAGACTGGGCGATAGATGTTAATTAAATCCAGCTATAAAATGGGCCATGACATGTTTTCTAAAGCTGATGAGAATGGTGGGATAAGCAGGCAACAGAATAAGTGATTTTATTTTATATGGATGATAGATAACAACACTGTTTAAGCAACTATAAGTTGTGTTGTGTCTTGTTTTTTAACCATTGACCCAAGTGTTTCTTTTGAGTTTGTCGTCGACGAAAATGGACATTCATGAATGCTAATAAACTATTGAGTTGGGACCAAAACTTCAATCACCAATTAAACAGTAGGCCAAGTACATGTGAAACTCAACTTAAGTTGAATGAGATAGTTAAAGTGATAAACCGATGTCTATGGAGGTGAAAATTTCACACTGACGACGATTATACTGAATTGATATGTGTAAAGAAAAATTCCAACGAAGTCAAGAAATCAATAAATATATGTTGACCTGTTAGTTTCATCTACAGTGTGACTTCAAGTAATTAGACCCTGTTTACATTTCTCTACGTGCTTATCATCGGGAAACATATTATTGATGTGCGCCTTGCCCCACAGACAACTTGCTCTGGCAGCTTAAATAGGTTTTGAACACGTCTAAGCTACGGACTAAGGTCCTTAACTTTATTCACTCGAAAGAAAGCCGACAGTGAAGTGATTCTCTAAAATATTCAATGTGTATTGGAACAAGTAGCAACAGAGTCTGTGTAGGCAGTTTTTGCATCCAGGGATAATTGGGCTATGCTAAAAGAAAGAAAGTTTTCAAACTAAAAATAATGAGTTGGCTGGGCCAACACATATTTTTATTTTATTTTTCAGACATGCATATAATAATTTGTGGATACAGCAATACAGATGGGCTTTCAGATGCACTTAAATGGAGAAGAATCAAACTCGAGCCTTACTGTTGAGCCAAAACAATTCAAAAGTGGCCGGAAAATGATAAGATATTCATACTTTCCCCACATGTAATTTCCTATGAATGTTAGTAGGAAAATCTAGTGTTTCTTGTTGTGCTGTATGAGTTAGCTACCATCAAATGTCCTTAAAGACTAGAAAAGGCAAATAAGTGATAAGCCAATTCGGATAAGCTCACCACATTTGAAAATCAAAATATACAGTAAGTTAACAACTATAGTGTAGTTTATGCCAAATGCGATTTCACGTAAGGTCAAATAAAGATGAATACGGCGTCTCTTGAGCATGTTGTATGGTTAGGACAGTTTAATGGGGGCAATTTGCATATCTTCAACATGTAATGTTGCTTGCTATCTTATGTCCTAAAGTGGGGGGAGGTGCTGTTGGAGAATCTTATGGGCACCATTGTTTGCAATTCCATCCCTTGACTCTGCCTCCACTTACCTTTTCTACATTTCTTTATCTTCAACTTCATCAATTAGCTTATAGCATAGGACTTCCTGTTCCAGTGCAAGGATAACATTAAAACAAGATTATACTTCTTTATGGCTTAAATGTTTGGATCTGCAACTTTAGATTGTTCAGCTTCTCAGATACCGCTTAGTTCCTCTGGTGTTGATGTCTCTTGGCATATTCTTTCATCCTTCTCTTTTTTTTTAATAACGAAATTTGCCTTCCAAATTGCTCTCCATAACCCGACAGTTGATAATAAGATATATCCATATTTGAGGCATAAATTGGTTCTTCAAGATAGTGCCCATTCATAAGAAAAGTAAATACCGACCGTCGCGTCTTAATTGAATACCAAGGCAGCAACTAATTACATAACACTGCCTTTCCTTTAATTCTTTAACACTCTCCTTTATTTAAATGGCGCCCTCTCGGACACAATGTGTATCATCACCTGAACAGATCAATGGCTTATAGGGCTGTCTGTCAACCACTGATAATATAATCACTGCTGCACATAGCCTTATCCAATCAATGGAACGATGTTGACTTCCAGGGTCACACCCACTTACTGATCCAGATGAGTAAAATAGCACAGGATTAAGATTTAAGAAGATTTAAGAAGCTATGTGATTGTGTAGTTTCTTTGAAAAGGGTCAAAATGTCCCACTTGTATATATATTTTTTTTCATTTACTTAATATTCCGGTTCTGCTATATATAAATCTACTCTTGGTGGCCTGGAGACATTTACACAAAGGAAAGGAAAGGAAAGGAAAGGAAAGTGAGGAAACAGATGGTTAGAGTTTTGAAAGATGCATTTCTCCCACAAAGCCAAAACATCAACAATGGTGTTGGGTTTGTTGTATTAGCATTTGTAATGTTATGTTTGGTTTCGGGTATGATCATCTTTTCATGCTCGGACGGTGGTATGGAGAAAGACGGTGCATCAGCAATAGAAGCCAGTTACGGTGCTGGTGGAGGCTGTGGCGCTGGCTGTGGGGCTTGACACTAGTAGCTTCGCTATCTTTTGGGGATTAGTTGAATGAATCAGCTGAAATTGTAAGGGAGTTTGAGATGGTAGGGGTCCTCCATTTGCAGATTTTATCATGTAATTGTATGTAAACAACTGCAAGTTGATACAAAGAGTGGACTAATTTTAGTCAACTTTGCACTACTTGGGATCCTTCATTGGATTATGTAGTCAAAATTGCCATTGTTTTCCACGTTGTAACTAAAAGAATACAATGAAGTATGAAAGCAGCCAGTTTTATTTGAGTTAAAAACCAAATTTCAAAATGTTTCTCAGACTACTTTGACAGCTTTTTGGGAACTTGGTTCATACACAAAAATCCGTTTGATCCCGAGCCGAAAACATTGGGGAGATAAACTTGAGAGGAGCCATATTTATTGAAGCAAAAACCCATGACTAGGAATCAACAGCTTTCATGGACTCTTCTGATGCTACAACTCCAGAATTGCGCAGTTTCTCAACTTTAGCTTGCAGTCTCTCCATGAATGCTGAATTAGATCTGAGTTTATCCTTCACATATGCTGTTCGAGCATCCTCTACCAGCTTGTCAGCTTTTCGAGCTTCCTCCATTAAGGAAATTAATGTTCTGAGACAATCCTTTCGATTTTCTTCCCGGTGTTCATACCTAGCATATGCAACCCACTAATTTATTTCGGAAGATGTAATACTAATGGTCTCCTTGTCAGATACAGCAAAAGACAGATTTAACTACTAGAAGCTTATGAACAGATAAAGTGGATTGCTCCATGTAAGATTGATACCTCTCGCTGGTGATAGTAAGCTCATCTTTACCAGAATGATACCGTTTTCCCACAAGTTCACGCAACCGCCTGAATTGATGCTTTGAGAGTCCAAACTCCTTCACTGTAACAGACAATTTGACTTTCCTGTTTTTAGGATGCCACGAATTGCCACCAAGAGGGAATACGGCGCGTGTTTCCCACCTGAGGACTGGCCCTTCACCGGGCGGATCATCTTTTACCTTGATGTCTGAGACAACATCATCAGATTCAGGGGGCGTCTCTGCATCCATAATCTTCTTACACTCCACGACCATCTCATCTTCAAATTTCTTGAACAACTCATGAGCTTCTTCCACTTCTAGCTCTCCTCTCTCACACATATCTCCTAGTTCATGGAACTTTTGCTCCACCTTTACCTTGATCTCATCTGCATGTGAACAGAAAGTATTGACACATAAATTCCATATGACACGCCTACCATACAAGACATTTCAATTAACCATTCATCTATTTTTATATTTTTTAGGCAATTATATTGGAATGAAGATAACCCAAACAAAACTCTTAAAAGAGACAGACTGCCGAAACAAGAACCAAGCTGACAACTACATGTATATTCCTATTGGAGATCAACACCAACAAATATAACGACCAATGACGGACGGTGAGGAAAAACAAGCAGAACCACAATAAACAAGCTGAAACTGAGCCAGTGAAAACCAAAAAGCCAAAAAGTCCAACTGTGACTACTGCAGCTTCACAATTCAGTCGAAATAGAGCTGACTTAGCTACTCAGTAGCTAAAGAAAAACCCACTATGAAGGACAACTAAGCTCCAAATAGATCAAACCAAAAGTGATTCACTTGCTTCCACAAGGCTAGGTAGTACACACGGTCACAGTTCGAAAAACTGTAACCTTTAGCTAGTGTAACACAGGCAAAACATGGCTGCACTATGAACGACATTAACTGACACATGAATAGTGTTCAGACAGTGATCGGGATTTGTTTCTAACCAGCTGCCAAATTAGAAACAAGAACAACCTTAAGGAAGACATGACATCCCTCAAACTCCAAACAATGTCGAACTACAGAAAAATGTACCAGCTTTAGCAGGATATAAGAATACAACTCAACTTATCTAAATAGAGAAAAGACACCTAATAAGTAATAACTACAGATGTGTATGCATTTCAGCATGCTCAATCTCCAACAAAGTCCACATAATAGAGTTTTGGGCAGGATGGTCGAGTAATATCTTATTCCATCGATAATTTAACTTCCACTAGACCAATGAGCAGCCAATGTGACTGAATTTTTAACAGGAATCAGGAATGCAGTTGATTCTCCTGAGCACAAAATTACTTCTTCACGCACCAACAACTATGAACTATATTAGCACGATCTGGCTTTCTGTACACCATGATAAAGAGACCTATCTACGCCTAAAAATGAAATATAATATTTAAGGACTTAAAAAGCATGTGCAGAATGAATACCTGGAAGAAGTTTATCCCAATTGGTCATATCTTCCAAAATTTCTTCACACTCCCTCATATCTTTCAATGCACCATGTTTCATAGCTTCATTAATCATAGAATCCCACTTTTTGTCATCCATGTTGCAGAATTCATCATCCATGACTCGTTTCTCCACAAGCTCCTTTGCATAATACAAATCGTCAACTTCCTTATCAGTGTCATAAATCTCTTCAAAATCAGACTCAACTTCCTGGTCCTTAATATCGTTTATGGGCTTCATACGAAGCTCCTCAATCAACTCGTCATCAGTGTCGGCGTGATCAGACACCATGCTCCTCCTCAAAATGGATTCCATGATGGTGGGGAGCTCATCCTCCTCCCCTTTCCAGTACTTGTTAATCTGCTCCTTAAGCTCTAACATTTCAAAAGAGAAAAAAAAACACCGAGTCAGAATTGGAATGCGATCAATTGGAAATTTGAGAATGTGGTTACCTTTGTTACCGACGTCCTTGATATCAAATACGCGTTGTTTAATCTCTTCCTGAGAAGATTCTGATGCTGCTGCTGGATCAATGTCGGGCTTTGAAGAACCGTCGTCATTGTTTTGTGAAGAGGAAAACAGCCTGAATCTGACTACAGGCGGTGGGAGACAGGGAGATGAAAGGATGGAGGGGCGGCCGCCAGGATTGAGGGAAATGGATCGGAATCGGAGCAGAGCTCGTCTCATGCTTCTTGTTTTCTTTTGCGGTTCTCTAAAATTTAGGGTTTTAGATTTCTGGAGGCTTCACTGGAGTTGTGTTTGGGAGAGAAGGTATGTTTGGATTTCAGGTTAAAAATTATCCATATTCTCGCCTGAATTTAAATGATAAAGAGTATAAAGTATAAACTATCACCGATCCACAAATCACGATCGGAATTATAAAAATTAACAATTAAAGATAATTTTTCAAATATTTTAAACTCAATGATGAAATATCACTCCGTTAATTAATAAAGTTAACTAAACAAATGAAATGAAAAAATCTTCTTGCCCTTAATTGTAAAATTGAGGATTCAAATATTTTAAAATTGCCCTTAATTGTCAATTTTCATAGTTCGGATCGTAATTTGTCAATGAGTGATAATGCATACCCATTTTTGTCATTTTCCCTAAAATTTATGATGCTCAAATCAAATAAATCCATCAGGTTGTATGTATTCGACCTTTGATGTTGTTCTTTCGATTTTTTATTTATAGACATTTGGGTAAAAGATCAGGTGCAAATTACAAATCGACGAATTATTGTTCACTTTCTACGAACTACGACAAAGTTAGGGAAATTGGCATATATTTCGTTTAAATAAAAACATATCATAATTTGTAGTAAGTGTATCATAATTTATCGGTTTGTAGTTTGTACAAAAAAAAAAATGATTGCACATGATGTTAGCTCATACATTTGCCCTTAACAAAAAAGAGAGGAGAATAATAGGGATAAAGAAAAACTGGACTTCACAAAATTTTGAGTCTGGAACTTTTGGAATCAGGATAACAAGTTCATTAGGCGTGGTCTCGATGGTTGGAGGTGCATTGCTCACATCGAACTTTATTCTAAAAAAATCAGGATAGCAAGGCATTATGAACATAATGGATTACAACTATTTCCAGAGGAAAACTCGCAGCCAATTTTCTTTGTTATTAGAAATTACCAACTTGTGAATCTCAGTCTCAGCTGTAGATAAAAGATGTGCATATCATATTGTAACACCAGTAAATGAGAGTAGGCTATATAGATGACCACCAAGCTGTTGTTATCAATTAAATCTGGTCAGCGCTGATCTGCAGGTGGCAGAGGGGATACTGATTCTGATGGAGCAACACTGTGACCATTGGTGGTGGAGTTCATGGTTTGGTACTGATGAACAACTCCGGGGTGATGCTGTTGGTTAGTGTAGTATAATTGAGGATCCTTTGATGTGTATTCATATCCATACGTCACAGGGGTAGACATGGATTGAGGCGGATGATGAAACTGTGAGTAGCTGATGTACTGTTGTTGCTGCTGACCGGTAGGGACTTGGATTAACATCGGATTGGCAGACATCAGTAGGGCACTGGAGGTTGTTTCTGGTTGGGTCTGGATACTTGGGGGTTGGGTGTCTTTGTAAGCAGGGGAAGCTGGAGGAGGTAACATGGAAGGAGTTGGTGGGGTGGGAAGTCTAGCTGATGACATATCGGGGATGTTATTGGACTGTGGTGCAGTGTTGTAAGGTTGGGTTTGCGCAACTGGGAAGGCGTACATTGTTCGATGGTGAACCTGTTGATGAGGTGGGTGAGTATACATGGAGTAGAAGGATTGTATTGGTACTTGACCTGTGGAAGCCTGGTGCATGAACTGCATGCTGCCTTGAATAGATTGTTGTTGCACCTGCTGCTCCTGTAATTGCTCTGCCTGATTTATTTGTGGATGGTAGGCATGTTGTATACTGGAAGTAACAAACTGTTGTTGTTGTTGTTGCTGTTGCTGTTGCTGCAAATGTTGCTGTTGCTGTTGCTGCAAATGTTGCTGTAATTGTTCTGATATTGGACCTTGAAAAGTCGGAGTCTCATACGACTGTTGCATGCTTGGATGAATAAATTGCTGTTGTTGATGCCGTAGGTGCTGCTGCTGATAGTCGGTGGATTGTTGAGACGATATGTATACTGTTTCTTGAAGATGCTGCATTCTCTGATTCTGCGAGCTCGAGTGTTGCAAGTTTGGATGTTGATCTGATTGCTCTACTAATGGCATTTGATCACCATGAGTTTCAGAAACTGGCGGCATGCTTGCAATGTAATAATGTTGCTGCTGCAGTTGATGCAGTTGCATATTCTGTTGCTGATGTTGCTGCGAATACAAATGATCAGGTTGTGGAGCCATTAGGTATGTTGTTTCATGAGGTTGCATCATCTGATCATGAGGACTAGACTCATAGACTGCTGTTCGTGGATCAATAGGACTAGCAGGCGCCTTGTTTTCGTTCACAGTAATTTTTTGAACAGGATCTTGAGAAAACGTCAGTTTCGAGTGAGAACTTGCAGATGCAATACTGGTATCGCTGCAGTAACAAAAACAGGACTCAGAATCATATGTCAACGAGCTAAATAACATGACAATTAAGTTGCATCCCCTTTGCAACTACTCGATCCATATTATTATTATTTGACCTGCATGAAATTTCTTAAAATTTCGATAATAAGGTATCAACATTCAGCATAGATATCATCAAACACTTATAGCAGCAGTGAACCAAAGAATCATTTTCTGTAGTTCTTTTGGTATGGATTTTTCTAAAATCAAGTTTTTATGACGAAAATAAATGTCTAATCTTAAATCTAATGTACCTGGTAACAGAATCTGGGGAAGTCGAAGTGTATGGTAAGCCATTCTTATGCTGCTGAGACAGCAAAGATATTGGCAATGGTGGCTTCCTGAACCCAACTTGCACCTTGCTCTGATCCGATTTCTCGTCCTCTGTGGCAGCCTGAAACTGATTAACCTCGCCAGGATTCCTAGCAGAATCGACAGTGTGCACCACATCAGAATAAGCTGCTGCTGTTGCGCCTTTAGAAACAACAGTCTGCTTAAACTGCTCATCCATCCCAACTCTGCCACTTTCCTCCACTCGAACCCGAATGGGAGGCAAGTTAGACATTGATAGGGACGACGAAGACGATCCGTAGGACGGGGAGGAATTCTCCACCATGGGCGAGTCAGTCATTCCAACAAACACGTCGTGTGCATCCACTGCAAGAGTCTGTTTCGCAGGATCAGACTCATGATGATCTTGCTCCTCATTATCAAGGTCCAACAACTGATCAATAACAGCCGAGTCAGACAACCCTCTAGGCAACAAAGAAGCGCTGTTCAACGCATCAACAAACCACGTCTCCGACTTGGCATCGTCCAGCAACGATCCCATCGACGCAGCGGTCTCTGGCTTGGCGAAGAAGACAAATATCCGGATTCTAAACGCAGGTTTATCAGCGGACGAAATCGCAACAATCCGATCATACTCTTCGATGAGATTCTCCAAATCCTCTTCGGAAGTGAGCGAGACGAGGTTGTCCAACTCCTCGTTTGGGAGCTGGTACTTGAGAGAGAAGTTACGGCGGCCGTGGAGGAGGGACGAGGAGAGGCGTGAAACGATGGAGGCGAGAGAAGATCGACGGTCTACAGAAACCATGCGAGTCTCTCCGCCGATGTATCTGAGTGACTTTTCGTGAGGAGTTGGGATAATGTGTCCACCATAGCTGCACATTAGACGGAGCTTTATAGCGCCGGGAACCTGTGCCAAGTTCTCATCGATCAAGTAGGAGGACTCTTTAGTGTTGGAGTCGGCGACGATAGTTGTGGTTGGCGTCGCTGGTGGTGGCTCCATATGGATCCTGGCGAGGTTTTGAAACTGAGTAGAACCTAAATTGAATGAAGTGGAGGATGATGACAACAATTTTATACTAAAGTTTTTTGAATAAATGTTTTTCAATTTAAAGTTTTCTGGTCTTTTTTATTTTGTTTGATAAGGCGTTAGTGGTTATATGTTAGTATTTGTTCGTCAGAGGGACTCGAATCCGGGTCGATAACACCGAAAGAGCGCCTACTATTGAGGCAACTTTCTTCTCCCTTAGTCTTTTTTAACTTTACTACAATAAATTTTAATTATTTTTTTTAAATTTATTGAATTCGGTAGGGAACACTGAGTAAAGAGAGGCTCGGAAAAAAATTATCCTTATAATTCGAGATTCTGAGAATCCACCTGAAAATTTGAAAGTCTCGATGTAATGCTACAGTTGCATCACTAGCACAGTCAATCATCTTGATATTTCTTCGATTATCTCCTATTCAACCTTTATGTATTCAGATAAAGTGAAGTAAGGCAATTTGTTGTGAAAATGCATCTTGGATCGGGAAGCTGAAAGGGTGGAGATCTGGTTGGGAAATCAAGGAGTCATTGGAGATATGAAACTTGCGAATGACTAAAAATTTCACATGCTTGGTGGGATGATGAAGAATGCTACTTTCTATAACTTCAAAAACAAAGCATATAGAGAATGTGTAAAGGACAAGAGTTTGCGTAGTTAATCGATTACCTGTTACAATGAATTTACGCTACATGATTACACTGGCTGTGAAAGAGATAACACACTATTATCTCGAAGCACGCCATACAATATTCTTTTTAATTGATAGGTTTATAATTAGTCGATACAGAATCCGTACATATAGATACAATCTAATACATCATGGGTACTAATAAAAAAAAATACATCATGGGTAGTAGTCTAGCGGTCACATTTTTGGTCGAATGATCAGGAGGTCGACGGTTTGAACTGTCTCGGATGCAAACATGAGTTTGAGACTTTTCTATTCATTGCTTATCATAGTGGAATTTAATATTTTTTTAAAGTCTAGTACATTTTCTAGGAACATGCGACATTATAAAACCCAACACATCAACCATGCAACTAATACCTTGATGATTCGCGGTGGAGACATGAGATCGAGTTTTTGGGATGGAGGAAGTGTTGAAGCGGCGGGTACAGATGTACGAGGTGAGGATTTTGGAGAAAGGTGGGGTGGTTGGGGCATAGACGATGGAGGCGATATAAATTTCTTTGGTGGTTATGGTGTTTCAATTTTGACGGGTGGACATCGACGACACTGCCATGGGACAGGGAGAGTTGGCGCGTAGCCGGTGACTGTTTTGCAGTTGTGTATAGCTTTTTGGGTTTTTTTTTGAGTTTGTTCATATATGGCTGCACTTGTTGCTGCAAGTTGCTTTAAGTCATAGGTGGCACGCTCACTCTTCTGGACGTGAGGTAAAGTGGAGCAGCTAACTGTTCCCAACTAGATGGATGTTCCTAGCTTTTAAGTACTTCGTTATGCTTTTTATTGAGTTGAGTTGGCGTATTTTCCTTGGCAGAAAGATGATGAACTGAAGAATACATGTGTAGCCACTTTCAGTTATGAAGGTCTGAGCTTAAGTGAAGAATGCAGAAGAGTTCTTTCTTTGTTAGGGCCTCACAGGCGTGGAGCTTTTCAGGAAGCAATTGGGGAGTTTTTTTTATTGAGTCTTATATGTATGTATCTAGTTGTTGACCGACAATAGGTTATGTTGTCGGTTGTATCATTGTTTACTTTGCTGAATCTGCTTTGTTAGTTGTATTTCTTACCTTTGGTCATCCTTTGTATAGCTGTGTTGTTTGCTTTGGTCTGTTTGGTGTTGTGTTTAGTTTTAGTTGTATTGTCCCCTGGTGGTTGTTGTTAATCTCCTTGCATTTTATAAAAAAAAGAGATGAGGATAACTAGTAGAATAGTTTATAATGGACAACGATACTCACAGACGATATAGAATACAAACAGATTTAAAAGTGTTACAGAAACTGTGGCCGAATACAGTAAGCTTCATAGTAGTATTATAAGCATATGATTTGTCCATCCTTAATCAGGAGATCAAATTGAACACATCACATATATATATGACAACTAAATTACTCCGGCGAAACCAGAACCACTTGCTTGCCCACATTGCGGCCGCTATAAAGTCCAACCAGAGCAGCAGGGCCATTTTCCAGACCCTCCGCTATGTCCTCAATGTAGACCACTTTCCCTTCTCTAATGTGAGGCAATATGAAGTCCAAGAATTTATTGTATTCGGAGAAATAATCAAAGACTGTAAAACCTTCTATTCGGATACGTTTGAAGATAGTATTGGCCAAGTTGTGCACTCCTTCTGGTTGAGCTAGGTTGTACTGTGAGACCATTCCACACACTGCAACGCGGCCATGAACTCGCATGTTTTGGAGCACAGCATCCAGCATTTTGCCTCCAACATTTTCAAAGTAAATGTCAATGCCTTCCGGAAAGTACCTGTCATTTTAGAAGGGTATAAAATCATCAAATACACAGATCGCAGTCTATCCTAGCTACATTTATCACTCATCTTCGGACAAAATATTAATATCATCAATCTAAAATAACGGTTTCCCCTCACAAAGATTAGACTGCTGGAAGGCAGGCAGGCATATCATATTATCACTAAACCAGTGCCACAATACAAACTGATTCAAATAGTTAGTCTCCAAACAGAATCTGTAGTTAAAAACTGGAACCAAGTGAGGCATAAGTACAAACCTTTTCAGCGCTGCATCCAAGTCCGGTTCTTCCTTATAATTGAAAGCCTCATCAAAACCCAATTTGTTTTTCAGCAACTCAACCTAAATATTGCACCAGTTAAATGTAAATAACTAAATACCTTACCGTTGCTGCATATATTTCACGTTTTTTTAATTATATATTGTCATCTCTAGAAAGGTGCGAGGCAAATGAAACTTAATTACATCGGAGAGACTACAATAAAAATAGAGTTAGCAGCATATAATAATTTTGTAACTCATGCAATTATCACAAGTACAAAGTCAAAAATACCTTCTCATTACTACCAGCGCTTCCAACAACATAGCAGCCAAACAACTTGGCAAATTGCCCAACAAGCTGGCCTACAGCTCCAGCTGCAGAGGACACGTAGACATATTCTCCTTTCTTAGGCTTACAGATCTCAAAAAATCCAGCATACGCTGTCACTCCCGGCATCCCTGCGCGAACGTGGGGTTATGAAATGCTGAATACAAGCAATTTAATTATTTGCCAAGAAAGAGAGACTTAATAATCATGAATTTGTAACACTTTGTTCATAGTACACAACCACAGTACTGCATGATGTGTTGTTGAGCAGTATACGTAACCATTGATTAAGAATTCAATGATAATCCAAAGGTAAACAGCACTGAAAAAGGTACGAATTTATATAAATGATTGTGACACACACTGGAATGAGCTTGAACAAAAGATATGCCCATGATGGATGCAAAACAAAAAAATAAAATATCAATTAGCAGACATCATGATGCCTACCTAAAATTCCCGTGTAATAGGAAAGTGGCGGATCTGTGTTTTCGATCTTGAAGAGGACCTGAGGGTCTTGGAGAAGAGAGTACTCTTCCCACCGTGTTGTGCCCCATACAAGATCACCTATCTTGTAGCCCGGATGTGTTGTGTCCACAACTTTCGACACTCCAAATCCATGTATAGGCTGCACTATTTCCATCCATAAGTATAGTTAACAAATGCATCATCAGCATGTCTTAATTTAAATCAAGAAATCCAGCAAGTTGGAATAGTTTTAAGCAATTGTTTAGTCCAAGTTACTATTTTTCTTCCAACAGAAACTCTAAGTCTTTTGATTTTTGATGCGTAATTAATTACTAATCCCAAGATTTCAGTTCTAAAAAGAAAAAAAAACAATCAACGAAACATCCAAACAAGAGTCGAAGTGTGGGTGAACTTACCAAATCGAGCTTGTATGGTTCGAATAATTCGGGACCTGGACCGGTCATGAGCAACCGCATGTAAGGATCGCAAGACAGGTAGAGATTCTTAACAAGGATTGCATTGGAAGAACCTTCTGGAAGCTTCAAACTTATGGTGGAAGTGTTGTGGACAAAGTCAGACTCTTTTGGAGACCTGGAGATAACAAATTCCTTAAGCATAACCTGCCTGTTGCTCACAATCGCCATTTTTGCTGGCTCGAGTTCGATCGCGAAAATGTCTGCTCGCAGCCGACGGTGTTAGATCAATTATTGAAGAGTGAGTGCCGTGAACCACTTTTATTTGAGATTTGACATGATCACGGGTTATTGGCGAGATTGTCCCTTTTTGAAACTCAAATAGCTCGTTTGTCCCCTTTCAAACTCAAATAACCGGATTGCCTCTTTTCTTTATATTCTCCGTTTATGATTTACCGGTAATATGGTTTTTCAACATTCTCGGTTTATTATAAACTGGTAATAATATTTTCGGTTTTTTGAAAAATTTGATTAAACACCCATCTTCGATCACTATATTTATGAGCTTAACCTTTGAATTTCATTTTCGAGTAAACATGAAAGTTATAGAACATTCAATTAGCTTTCTAACCATATAAACAACATCTTAAACGGACACCGGATGACGCCTCTATGAGCTTCCGAATGTTAGCTCGGACCCCCTCGGTTTCGGCTAATTTCGAATTGCCGAAACCAAGGGGATCCGAGCTAACATTCGGAAGCTCATAGAGGCGTCATCCGATGTCCGTTTAAGATGTTCTTTATATGGTTAGAAAGCTAATTGAATTTTCTATAACTTTCATGTTTACGCAAAAATTAAATTCAAAGGTTAAGCTGATAAAAATAGTGACCAAAGATGGATGATCGATCGAAATTTGTCGAAACCGAGGGGGTCCGAGCTAACATTCGGAAGCTCATAGAGGCGTCATCCGGTATCCGTTTAAGATGTTCTTTATATGGTTGGAAAGATAATTGAATGTTCTATAACTTTCATGTTTACTCAAAAATCAAATTCAAAGGGTAAGCTGATAAAAATAGTGACCAAAGATGGATGATCGATCAAAATTTGTCGAAACCGAGGGGTCCGAGCTAACATTCGGAAGCTCATAGAGGCGTCATCCGGTATCCGTTTAAGATGTTCTTTGTATGGTTAGAAAGATAATTGAATGTTCTATAACTTTCATGTTTACTTAAAAATCAAATTCAAAGGGTAAGCTGATAAAAATAGTGACCAAAGATGGGTGTTTAATCAAATTTTTCAAAAAATCGAATATATTATTACCGGTTTATAATAAACCGAGAATGTTGAAAAACCATATTACCGGTAAATCATAAACCGGGAATGTTGAAAAATCATATTACCGGTAAATCATAAACTGAGAATATAAAGAAAATGGGCAATCCGGTTATTTGAGTTTGAAAGGGAGCAAACGAGCTATTTGAGTTTCAAAAAGGGGCACTCTGGCCAATAACCCCATGCTCAGGATGTTTGGATTCTTCTAGAGATATTTCAAAACAATTTATTACTCTTGAACGAACAAAAATATTAATATTAATAATAAAAATCTAACACTCCTTTTTTTATCCGAAAAATATAACACTATTTTTTAATGTGAAATTTTTACTTCTCATACATATCAAGCTTTGTACAATTATATCTTTCACATATTGTATAAAAATTTTATTGGGTACATATGAATATAGACTCTTGGTGCACATGCAGAAGCACCAATCCATATTTGATACTTGAATTGCGTCAACTGAAACAATATTGTTCCCCATCTGCATGAGAGAAGTGAAAACTAAACAATATTTTTTTTTCAAATAAGATCAACTCCATGAAACACATCAAATATTCAAAACTATGGTGCTCGATCTATAGTGCAAATAATCCGTGGGGAATTGATGGAAGTGCAAGCACTGAAGAACAAGTGGATGGATGTACTCCGTAAGACCAAGAAGAATTTGTCAAATTAGCCAAGGAAAATGGATACCTGGAAGAGTTTGTCAAAATTGCCACGGAAAATGGATATATCCAGCAGGTAGGTTCGAGTATTCCAATAAAGGAATCTGAAAGAGGTTGTGAAGCTCTCAAAGTGATTCGTAATAGTGTTAATGAGTTATGTGATCAGGATGATTATGTCGATCCCTCCCTGGTGCTAACCATATCTATTTCGTAAAGAACCCATCACCGAAAAAATAAGGGGTCTCCTCGCTCTTTCGCTCGTTTAATATATTCTAAAAAGAAAGACACAAGCTTCGTTTGGCCTTGATATTTTATATTTTGTTTCTATTTTTCCTTCTCATTAAATAAAATTACCTTTATTTATAAAAAATATTTTTTTTTCAAAACTAAGTATACACAAAAATCATGTAACACCCAGATTCTGTCTGGTATTTGCATTCACTGGCTATAATATAAGCTTGATAAACATACCTGAATTAACTATCTATGCGTTGAGTCACCCCGGCCACCTTTGTAATGTACCCTAGTTAGATTTTGACAATAGATGACAGTTAGGTCACAGCAGGTTAAGTTTATAATGATTCGTGGTTACAGATGTGTTAACTGAGAGATGACACAAATTATCATCAAATGTGAGACAATGTAAGAAAATGAAAGAAAAAACCAAAACAAATTGAGCACTCGAACGCAAGACTAAAAACAAGACAAAAAATGGAGCTGGGGATGTGTAGAGTATGGTGATGAGATGACAGAAGTACACAGAGAGCACCAAGGATTGAAATGCAACAAAGTTAAGATCGATCTCCAAGCTAGGGCAGACATATATGCATATCATCATCCGTGCTCTCTATCTTCTGTCAACACTAAATAATTCCTCCAAATCGAAAACCCTAACAAGCTAGGTAAAACATCACCAACTATAAATCAATTATATGACTACGATTTACGACGGCAAAGCAAGATTGTTTCTTTATCTCTGGAACTAGTGAGATGTATAGCATCTAATAACTTGCTTGTGAACTCTCTTCTTCTAGCGGACAACCTATTTATAGATAAAAATCAGTTGTGTGGGAAAAGAGGAAGAACGTTCGGTTCAGACTCTTTATAATTCGAGAACCTGAAAATTTAAATTTAACCATTAAATAAAGATGCATCAAATATGCATCTGACCCGTGTTCCATTATAAAGTTAAACATATTGTGACTTTTAATTTTCATTAAATGCATGTTTAAGTATAGATGCAAAGAGTAAGGATCCGTTGCAAGGTTAATTTTTTGGTACAAAATACAAATTAGTCAGAGCCCTTGATCTTGTTATTTGAATGGATGAGATTAAATCTTGATTTTTTGTTGTTTTTATTGGTGACGAATTATAAAATGAAACTGACGAACTATGTCGTCTTATCATTTTTCGGCTCGTCTTTTTTATTTTCCGGCTCAAAAAGTGACAAACTATAAAATAATTTTGACGAACTATAAAATAAACTGACGAATTATAAAATGATTTTGACGAATTTTATATTTTATACCAAAATTTAACTTTGTACCTGATCTTAACCCTAGATGCAAATTTTTTTCTATAGTTATTTATGATTTGTTTTGGTAAAAGCTTACAAACTGCAGACATGTAGAAATTAGTAGAGATTACATGTTAGACTTGTGTGATCAGTGAGCCAATAAAGTTTCCTTTTTTGTTTTCTATTTTTGAAAAAGGGTTTGGATCGAATAAAAACTACATTTAAATATAAAAATTATAAACCAAATAAGTTTGAATATTTACATTTGTTAAGTCTGAACATTAGTAAATAAGTCTGAACATTTTGTTAAGTCTGAACTTTTACACATTAGGTTAAGTTTGAAACATTACCAAATAAGTCTGAACAATATCAAAATAAGTCTGAACTTTTTCAATTTGTTAATTCTGAATATTATCAAATAAATCTGAACATTATGTTAAGTTTTAACTTTTAAATGGTTTGTAATTTTTATAAATAAATATGGTTTTTACCAGTGTTGTGAAAACCGGACTGGACCAGCCGGTTCGACCGATTGGATCGGGAAACGGTCACCGGACCGGCCGGTTCGACCGGTTCTGTTCTGTTATTGGACCAGAATGCAATCGAACCGGTCAAGACCCGGGTGGTTGACCCGGTTTTTCATTAAAATCGTGATTTGATCGGTTCAATTGGTTCGATTTTGTCTGCTAAAGTATTTATTTAATTTTGACTTGGTGAAGACTCGAACCCAAGCCCCTCTTAATAGTTATCCACTCTCCTTCCACCAAGTTAAACATGATTCTTGTTTTATTATTTGTTTCAATAATGTAAATTCATTTAACAAATCTATAAAATTTATTACTAATTATCAGTTTAGCTAGAAATTCAATTAGTCTTAGAAATCCATTATATTGTTGTGACTTACAAATTAAGACTAAAATTGTTATTGTTGTATTATTGATTTGTACTTTATTGAATTCTAAAATTATTATGGTATGTTATTGTAATCCGATCATAACCATGTAATATTTATTCAAGTCATAAATATGTTAAATTATAATATTATATATAAGTATTTTATTTTTATTTTTTAATTTGTGCGGCTCAAACCGGTTCGACCCGGTTGAATCACTGACCCATTGACCCAGTAACTTGATCGGTTCAATCCCCGGTTCGATTTTAATAACACTGATTTTTACCTTGATCTATACCTTTTGAAAAATGTGTATTAATTATTAAACAAATATAAAAAGATATGAACAAAAAAAAGTGCATCCGCCCCGAACTAGAGAGTTCTATGGCTACAGTAGTGTACGTGAGCCGAGAAAAATAATAACGGAGAAGATACTGGAAATCAAAAAGAGTTTTTTTTAATAGAGGAATAATAATGCAGACAATAATTGCTAGAAATAAATGACATGTTATGCAAAAGATATGGAAGAGTCTAGTTAGTGGTGGGATAGCAGCTTCCTGATTTTTGCAATGTATCATCAATCATCATCAAGTTGTGAAAATGCCAAGAAGAATGGAGCATGAGTGAAGTCAAAGATCCACAAGCACATCCTCTCAGACACCACGTTACTTGTTCTATTTGTAACCAATCCAATTTTGTTCAACATCAATAATGGAAATTTGGTTTAATGAATTAAGCTTGAAAATAATTTCTTCCGATTATTATTTTTAACGTTAATTATACCATGGTATTTAGGGACGGAGCTATATTAAGAACGTTTTTTGCGCACTTGCCCAAGTTGTTTTGTTATCATGGGTAGTGGTCTAGCGGTCACAATCTTGGTCGAATGATCTTGAGGTCGACGGTTCGAACTCGATCGGATGCACCGGCATGGATTTGGGGTTTGTCCATTCCTTGCTTATAATAGTGGAATTTATTTATTTATTTTAAAAATTGTTTTGGGTCCGACTTTTTTTTATAATACAAATTCTAAGTGTAGTGTGTAAAAATTTTTATTGAAATTTTATACATATGCCTAAGTAAAAGGTGTAATCTTAGGAAAAGAATTTTAATCCTAGATAATTTTCATTCATGGCTCCGTCTCTGATCATATTTGAGTCCGTCATAGTCTTGGTAGCCGATGTGAATCCTGAGGCAGTGGTTGAAGGACTCAGCGCAGGTAATGGCGGTGGAGACATGGGATGGAGTTTTTGGGGTGGAGGAAGTGTTGAAGCGGCGAGTACAGATGTAAGAGGTGAGGATTTGGGAGAAAGATGGGACGGTTGGGGCATAGACGATGGAGGCGATATAGGTTTCTTTGGTGGTTATGGCGTTTCAATTTTGACGGGTGGACATCGACGACACTGCCATGGGACAGGGAGAGTTGGCGCGTAGCCGGTGACTGTTTTGCAGTTGTGTATAACTTTTTTGGGTCTTTGTTTGAGTTTGTTCACATATGGAAGCACTTGTTGCTGCAAGTTGCTTTAAGTCATAGATGGTACGCTCACTCTTCTGGACGTGAGGCAAAGTGGAGCAGCTAACTGTTCCCAGCTAGATGAATGTTCCTAGCTTTTAAGTCATTCGTTATGCTTTTTATTGAGTTGAGTTGGCGTATTTTCCTTGGCAGGAAGCTGATGAACTGAAGAATACATGTGTAGCCACTTTCATTTATGAAGACATGAGCTTAATTGAAGAATGCAGAAGAGTTTTTTCATTGTTGGGGCCTCGCAGGCGTGGAGCTTTTCAGGAAGTAGCTGGGGAGTTTTTTTATTGAGTCTTATATGCATGTATTTAGTTGTTGACCGACAACTGGTTATGTTGTCGGTTGTATCAGTGTTTACTTTGGTGAGTCTGCTTTGTTGGTTGTATTTCTTACCTTTGGTCATCCTTTGTATAGCTGTGTTGTTTGCTTTGGTCTGTTTGGTGTTGTGTTGTCTCCAGTTGGTTTTTGTTAATCTCCTTATCTTTTATCAAAAAAAAAGAGATGAGGATAACTAGTGGAATAGTTTATAATGAACAACGATACTCTCAGACGATATATGATACAAACAGATTTAAAAGTGTTACAGAAATTGTAGCCGAATACAGTAAGCTTCATAGTAGTATTATAAGCATATGATTTGTCCATCCTTAATCAGGAGATCAAATTGAACACATCACATATATATATGACAACTAAATTACTCCGGCGAAACCAGAACCACTTGCTTGCCCACATTGCGGCCGCTATAAAGTCCAACCAGAGCAGCAGGGCCATTTTCCAGACCCTCCGCTATGTCCTCAATGTAGACCACTTTCCCTTCTCTAATGTGAGTCAATATGAAGTCCAAGAATTTATTGTATTCGGAGAAATAATCAAAGACTGTAAAACCTTCTATTCGGATACGTTTGAAGATAGTATTGGCCAAGTTGTGCACTCCTTCGGGTTGAGCTAGGTTGTACTGTGAGACCATTCCACACACTGCAACGCGGCCATGAACTCGCATGTTTTGGAGCACAGCATCCAGCATTTTGCCTCCAACATTTTCAAAGTAAATGTCAATGCCTTCCGGAAAGTACCTGTCATTTTAGAAGGGTATAAAATCATCAAATACACAGATCGCAGTCTATCCTAGCTACATTTATCACTCATCTTCGGACAAAATATTAATATCATCAATCTAAAATAACGGTTTCCCCTCACAAAGATTAGACTGCTGGAAGGCAGGCAGGCATATATCATATTATCACTAAACCAGTGCCACAATACAAACTGATTCAAATAGTTAGTCTCCAAACAGAATCTGTAGTTAAAAACTGGAACCAAGTGAGGCATAAGTACAAACCTTTTCAGCGCTGCATCCAAGTCCGGTTCTTCCTTATAATTGAAAGCCTCATCAAAACCCAATTTGTTTTTCAGCAACTCAACCTAAATATTGCACCAGTTAAATGTAAATAACTAAATACCTTACCGTTGCTGCATATATTTCACGTTTTTTTAATTATATATTGTCATCTCTAGAAAGGTGCGAGGCAAATGAAACTTAATTACATCGGAGAGACTACAATAAAAATAGAGTTAGCAGCATATAATAATTTTGTAACTCATGCAATTATCACAAGTACAAAGTCAAAAATACCTTCTCATTACTACCAGCGCTTCCAACAACATAGCAGCCAAACAACTTGGCAAATTGCCCAACAAGCTGGCCTACAGCTCCAGCTGCAGAGGACACGTAGACATATTCTCCTTTCTTAGGCTTACAGATCTCAAAAAATCCAGCATACGCTGTCATTCCCGGCATCCCTGCGCGAACGTGGGGTTATCAAATGCTGAATACAAGCAATTTGTAACACTTTGTTCATAGTACACAACCACAGTACTGCATGATGTGTTGTTGAGCAGTAACACGTTGATAAAGAATACAATGATAATCCAAAGGTAAACAGCACTATAAAAGCTACGAATTTATATAAATGATTGTGACACACACTGGAATGAGCTTGGACAAAAGATATGTCCATGATGGATGCACAACAAAAAAAATAAAATATCAATCATGCCTACCTAAAATACCCGTGTAATAGGAAAGTGGCGGATCTGTGTGTTCGATCTTGAAGAGGACCTGAGGATCTTGGAGAAGAGAATACTCTTCCCACCGTGTTGTGCCCCATACAAGATCACCTATCTTGTAGCCCGGAAGTGTTGTGTCCACAACTTTCGACACACCAAATCCATGTATAGGCTGCACTATTTCCATCCATAAGTATAGTTAACAAATGCAGCATCAGCAATATGTCTTAATTTAAATCAAGAAATCCAGCAAGTTGAATAGTTTTAAGCAATTGTTTAACTCCAAGTTACTATTTTTCTTCCAACCTAAACTTTCAAGTCTTTTGATTTTTGATGCGTAATTAATTACTAATCCCAAGATTTTCAGTTTTAAAAAAGAAAAAAAAGAAAAAACAATATCAACGAAACATCCAAACAAGAGTCGAAGTGTGGGTGAACTTACCGAATCGAGCTTGTATGGTTCGAATAATTCGGGACCTGGACCGGTCATGAGCAACCGCATGTAAGGATCGCAAGACAGGTAGAGATTCTTAACAAGGATTGCATTGGAAGAACCTTCTGGAAGCTTCAAACTTATGGTGGATGTGTTGTGCACAAAGTCAGACTCTTTTGGAGACCTGGAGATAACGAATTCCTTGAGCATAACCTGCCTGTTGCTCACAATCGCCATTTTTGCTGGCTCGAGTTCGATAAAAAAATGTCTGCTCTGGCAGCCGACGGTGTTAGATCAATTATTGAAGTTTGTTGCGCGCAGTTAATACAACAAAGGACAACGGACGATCGAGTGCCGTGAACCAGTCATTTGACATGTTCATGTTTTTGGATTCTTCTAGAGATATTTCAAAACAATTTATTAGTCTCTAATGAACAAAAATAAAAATCTAACTCTCCTTTTTTTATCTGAAAAATATAACACTATTTTGTGTGTGTGAATTTTTACTTCTCAAACAACAGGGTTCCTCATCTGCATGAGAGAAGTGAAAACTAAACGACAATATTTATGTTTCAAAGAAGATCAACTCCATGAAACACATCAAATATTCAAAACTAATAATTAAGTGTATACACAAAAATCATGTAACACCCGGATTCTGTCTGGTATTCGCATTCACTTGCTATAGTATTTGCTTGATAAACATACCTTAACTTATATCTATGCGTTGAGTCGTCGTCACCCACCTTTGTAATGTACCCGGCCCTAGTTAGATTTATTCAATAGACAGTTAGGGATCAGCAGGTTAAGTTTATAAATGATTCGAATAGTATCCTCTGATGGGATTATCGCTACAGATGTGTTTAACTGAGAGATGACACAAATTATCATCAAATATGAGACAATATTCTTACAATGAAAGAAAAAACAAAACAAATTGAGCACTCGAACGCCAGACTAAAAACAAGACAAAAAGACGGATTGGGGATGTGTAGTATGGTGATGACAGAAGTACAGAGAGCACAAAGGACATGAAATGCAACAAATTAACAAGATCGATTTCCAAGCTAGGGCAGCCATATATATATATATATATATATGCATATCATCATCTGTGCTCTCTATCTTCTGTCAACACTAAATAATTCCTCCAAATCGAAAACCCTAACAAGCTAGGTAAAACATCACCAACTATATCAATTATATATGACTACGATGTACGACGACAAATAAGCAAGAGTGTTTCTTTATCTCTGGAATTAGCTATTGAGATGTATAGCATCTCATAACTTGCTTGTGAACTCTCTTCTTCTAGCGGACAACCTATTTATAGATAAAAATCATTTGTGTGGAAAAAGAGGAAGAACGGTTCAGACTCTTTATAATTCGAGAACCTGAAAATCCAAAATTAACTATTAAATAAAGATGCTTCAAATGTGCATCTGACCAATGTTCCATTATAAAGTTAAACATATGGTCACTTTTAATTTTCATTAAATGCATGATTAAGTATAGATGCAAATTATTTTTCTATAGTTATCTATGATTTGTTTTGGTAAAAGCTTACAAACTGCAGACATGTAGAATTTAGTAGAGATTACATGTTAGACTTGTGTGACGATCAGTGAGCCAATATAATTTTCTTTTTTGTTTTCTATTTTTGAAAAAGGGTTTGGATCAAATAAAAACCACATTTAAAAATAAAAATTTAAATCAAATAAGTATGAACATTTACATTTGTTAAGTCTGAACATTAGCAAATAAGTCTGAACATTTTGTTAAGTCTGAACTTTTACACATTAAGTTAAGTCTGAAACATTACCAAATAAGCCTAGTTGCGTGCTTTGTGCTTTGTGGGAAGGCTGAGGAGAATAGGGATCATTTATTCTTCAGTTGTCCTACTGCTGAGGAGTTGTGGAGGGAAGCGTTGAATTTCGTCGGGGTGTGCAATGGCCCATCACAGTGGCATTTGCTCATTCCGTTCAAAAGAAGAAGAAGAGAGTCGCTTCAAACAAGGTTCATAGCCGCGGCTGCCACAAGAACAATGTATACGATTTGGAGCTTGAGGAACAAAAAACTCTTTGAAGATGAAGAGGTTAATCTAATTACTAGTCGTAGGGAAATTATAGGGGGCTCAAGATGAAATTGGGCACCATTGATTGTAGGAGAACTAGGGAGATAGATAGACAATGGCTTTGTAGAATGGGCATGATAACATAATTTTTTGTGTTGGTGCGGCGTTGAGCTTGGTTTTAGTGGGAGCGCTCGTCTGGCCCTTGGTTTAGGTGTTTTGTTGGTTGGTGAGTTGGTTGTAGTTTGTTTGGTACCTCTTTTGAATGAAAATCGCTTTGTATTAAAAAAAACATTACCAAATAAGTCTGAACATTATCAAAATAAGTCTAAACTTTTTCAATTTGTTAAGTCTGAACTTTTTCAATTTGTTAAGTCTAAATATTATCAAATAAGTCTGAACATTATGTTAAGTTTGAACTTTTACATGATTTATAATTTTTATAAATAAACCTTGATCTATACCCACTACTACAAAAGGGACTTTATGCAACGGTTCTGAACACCCTTATGCAACGGTTCTGGATCCGTTGCATAAGCTACCGTTGCATAAGGTCATGACCTTATGCAACGCTTCAAGGAAAACCGTTGCATAAGACCATGACATTATGCAACGGTTTTGAGTATAGAACCGTTGCATAAGGTCATGACCTTATGCAACGGTTTTGAGCATATAACCGTTGCATAAAGTACAAAAAAAATCTGGCAAATTTTGGCTGTTTTATTGCTCAAATCCACTTGTAAAATTAAACACAAATTACAAATAAATGTAATTTCCTGTTACTCATTTTCCAAACATCAAAATACTTTCATTTCATTCAAAAGACAACTATTCATTACATCATTCATACAACTTTACATAACAATCAAATGCATGGGGGAATCACTGATATCACATAAAAAAATTAATCTCGAAGCCTTTACTAGCTTACGTACAACAGGTATACCCATAACAAGAACCAAAGAAGTCGATACTTGCAGAGTGCAACGGCTTGTGCGACTCCGATACTTGCAGCAAAAACCAAAGAAGTCAATACTGAGGGAAGCACCTTTTTTTCCTTGAGCATCACCTACATCAAGTTTTAAATTGCGTCTAAGTCAAACAAAATAATCTTCACAACACAGCCATTGGTATACCAAAATAGGAGTTGAGTAGATTAAAACTAGAATTTCATATCACAGTGCTCTAATGTGAATCAAACTGAGAAAGGAGCGATGGAAGATAAATATAAGTACCGCTGATGCAAATAAGGTCATCAATGCCCTTGGATTTGAACTCCTCAGCCTTCTCGATGAATCCAGGCACATGCTTCAGACTGCAAATCAAAACCGATTGTTACGAAGGTGTGTTTTTTGTGTCCTAGCCTGAAATAAAACAGTTCAAGCACTTAACGCGGAAAAGAAAGGTGTGTTTTGTGTGTGAATAATTCGGTACATGTAGTGCCATTACCTTGGTGATGAAGCTTTTGGATCCCACTATCACAGATCCGATAGGAGCGCCTAACCCTTTCGACAAGCATATCTGGATTCAAAAGAAAGAGATAAATGAGGCGACGATATCTGAAAACAGTATAGAATGTGATTGACCGCAAATGGTGAATCGATGTTGTTAAGGATTCAAGGCTGTACAGAAGCTGAATCTGCCGCCTGCAAAAGCCTATGCAGAAGAAGTCAGAAACTTTACCATCCAGGAGCACAAATTTACCAAATCTTACCAACAATAGTATAATACATCAGAGACTTCGTAACACTAATACTCGTAAGAGCCTATACACACTTTGGTCACAAAATCAACAACAAAAAACACCAACTAAATTTGCACAACAATAGTCGATAGTTGAACAATTTCATGTACTGAATTTTTCACAAACAGGTAGACACGATTGAACGATTTCATTCTAATAAAATACAACAAAAGAAATCGACGTTTAGCAGAAATTTAAACAGCAGTGATTCAAACAACTTGCCTTACCAAATCGGTTCACGTCCGTCGCTCCATTCACAAACAAAGAAATCGACGTTTAGATTATCGGATATGTGTTTCACAGATCTCGATTTCGTCGGAGAGAGGGAGGGCATCAGATCTGGATTTCGTCGGAGAAAGACTGCAGCGAGCAGGTGGGCGACGATGACGACGGAGGCTGGCGATGAGAGTGAAGAGCGGATGAGAGCGAAGTATCTCACAACTCCAAACCGATGAGAGTGAAGCGCGGAGGCTGGCGAAGAAACACTGTGTTTTAATTTTAGGTTTTAGTATATGCAACGGTTAACACAAAACCGTTGCTTAATAGTCATCCTTATGCAACGGTTTGTGTAAAGAACCGTTGCATAATGTAGACTTTATGCAACGGTTTTTAAGAACCGTTGCATAAGGTAGACATTATGCAACGGTTCATAAAAACCGTTGCATAATGTCTACCTTATGCAACGGTTCTTTACACAAACCGTTGCATAAGCTATAACCGTTGCGTAATAAGAAATTTGAACCGTTGCATAAGCTCTTCTTTGTAGTAGTGACCATTTGAAAAATGTGTATTAATTATTAAACAAATATAAAAAGATATGAACAAAAAAAAGTGCATCCGCCCCGAACTAGAGAGTTCTATGGCTACAGTAGTGTACGTGAGCCGAGAAAAATAATAACGGAGAAGATACTGGAAATCAAAAAGAGTTTTTTTTAATAGAGGAATAATAATGCAGACAATAATTGCTAGAAATAAATGACATGTTATGCAAAAGATATGGAAGAGTCTAGTTAGTGGTGGGATAGCAGCTTCCTGATTTTTGCAATGTATCATCAATCATCATCAAGTTGTGAAAATGCCAAGAAGAATGGAGCATGAGTGAAGTCAAAGATCCACAAGCACATCCTCTCAGACACCACGTTACTTGTTCTATTTGTAACCAATCCAATTTTGTTCAACATCAATAATGGAAATTTGGTTTAATGAATTAAGCTTGAAAATAATTTCTTCCGATTTTTTTTGGGTTCAACTTTTTTTTATAAAACAAATTCGTAAGTGTAGTGTGTAAAAAATTTTATTGAAATTTTATACATATGCCTAAGTAAAAGGTGTAATCTTAGGAAAAGAATTTTAATACTAGATAATTTTTGTTCATGGCTCCGTCTGATGGTATTTGAGACTGATTTTCGATTTTGATGACCTGCTCGACGGTAATGACAACAATTAGGCCATATAAGGTTGATAACAGTTCAAATCGAATCAGTACAGTATTCCTCTTTAGGGAATATAATCACAATTGTGTAACAAGACTCGTGTATCTGATATAGCATCATGTTCTCTTCTCTAAACAAACTTTAATTTGGCAATGTGTCGACCCCCCCAATCGATCCATTATGATCATATTCCTTTCTATCATCATCCATCACCACTTAACTCACTTTAACATGGTATATATCGTTGTGATATTCTCTGATAAAATGCATGTAGCCACTATTTGAGTGAAGTATGTAGTAAAGAGATTCCATCACCAATAGCTAGGTTAGCAATATTGTTATGCAACCAAGTCAAAAAGTCTTTCTACTTTATGCTCCATGAAGAAAGTAATAGTTTTAAAATGGCAAGTGTGTCCTTTAGTTGGGGGAATAAGAATTATTTACTTTACTTTCTTTCTTTCTTTCATTTTGCATTTTGTGTTTTGGAAGATAGAGTTGATGCTTTCCATTTTTAGGCAAGTAGGCATTACCATTAGGGCGTGCAACTCAATAGTTCCTCTATTTGTATTTGTATATAAAAGGACAACTCCATGAAACATTTTCACCCTGGAAGAAAACATAATTTTATTTAACCTTAGACAACCTTTTTCTAAAAAAAGTAAGATGATGTTTTTTTTATTGATGGGTTATAAGTCGGTACAGAATCAATATGTATAAATATTATGCCTGAGACAAAAAAAATTAGGCTCAAACAATAGTGAGAGCTCTTGATTGCAGCCTTATTCAATCATCACCCGTGATCGCGGTGTGTCCAAATTAATGTAACGTGTTTGCGTATGATTTATGTAACTGAAATGTGGACATAAGAAGAAAACAGTTCGTGATCGGGTTGGGACCGGTGGCTTTAACTTGTTCATCTTTAGAAATTGGCACTCTCCACATGGGTGTCAATGTCTGTCTCTCATTTACAACACGCGAATGCAACTTGCCCCTCGCAACTCAAATGTCGAAATTGTGCAACGGTTGGTTGTACGTGGGGCTTGGGGGCTTAAATTAGCTTGCTAACTTTCGTTACCTTTACTTGTTAGTAGACTTCGATGTCAAGTAGACAAATTGCACCTTGAAGGAATTAAAGTAGTCTTGTTTGCTACAAGTTTGAGATGTCGTCGCTAATAGCTGTAGAAGCCGTATCTGAAGGCAGACTAGAGCGTCGCTAAAAAGGCAGTTCGAATCAAGCGCGCTGCGCGCTTGGAGGTCGTCGCTGTAGCTCGACATTTCGTTGCTAAAGAAGTTCAGCTCGTCGCTGATAATCAAAGGGAAAATTTTCACATAAAAACAGGTTTGGACCGTTAATGTCTCAACTAGAGAAAATCATTCAATATAACTGGTCCCAATATCCCATACATCATCTTTAAATGTATTTCTCATTACAAATCTTATATGAAGCAGACCTTTTCGATCTATCACAAGCCAGATGAAATCATCTTTATTCAAAAAAAAACAAAGGCGACTGATCAAGTGAGCAACAAGCAGATTTTCCTTACATGAGGAAGCTAATGTTCAGTCCCACTGTAAATTCTATCTTCACATCCTACAAGCTCGATTCAGTAAGTTCACTCACTCTTCCATAGTTCCATTACTGCTGTTTGGAAGTTTCTTATTTGAAAATTTGGATACTATCAGTACCGAAATAAATAAAAAATGCCTAAGTGGAATCCACATAGAAGCTACATCGTTATGAAATTTGATTTCCTAACAAATCTCCGGTTCAATTAACAATTTGTGGCAAATTCTAAATAAACTTTCAAATCCATATATGATATTTTCCCCAAAAACTGACTAACAAATCTCAAATTAATTCGGAGAAAACATGTTTCTATATTAACTATAGAAAACACTTTCTAAAGAAAGAAAATGAAGAACACTTCACAAAAGTATCTCTTCCCATGAAATTAAATATGCTTTCTCCCTTAATTTTGAACAAAAAATGAAGTCTAATCATTTACAAGTAAATTCAAAACTGAAGTTTTACTTGGCGATTTTGACAAGTTCAACTTAATTTGGAGACCCATATATTGATAGATAATCACAATGGAGTGACTTTCTCGGATGAGCTGCCAGACGAGCTAGAAATGATTGCGGACTTGTGTGTGGTCACTGGTCAGCTTGAAGCAGTCCACAAAGATGTTCTTTCAATCTTTTGTAGTACACTACAAATTTTGCTCAAACTTACCACGGATAAATTGTGTGAGAAATGAGTGGCAGAACCGTCATAAAACAAGATTTGCGACGGCTTTTGCGACCATTTACCACTAGTCGCAAAAAGATATGTCGCATAACTTTTACCACGGTTTTGTGACGAATTTGCGCTTATATATGCCACAACTATGCGACAAGAAAACAGTCAAAAAACCATCGCATAACGGTAGTATAAATGTTACCACAGTTTTATAACGAATTTACCACAGCAGTATAAATAGTTGCCAAACTGTCGCATATTCATGGTATAATTTTACCACCAGTTTCCCACAGTAATGCCACTGTTTTAGGACGGTAAAACTTTGTTCTTTTTATTATAAAATTTTTTTTGTCCTTTTATAAAATTAATAATATCTCTGAAATTGAATATAAGAAATTATAATTTATGAATTAAATTTCGAAATTAATACAATAAAAAATATTCGAAATTAATAATTCGAAAGAATATTACAAACAAGCATACCAAAAAAAATTACTTTTAATTGTAATTCAAATTACAATAATAAAAATATTACAACAGCCAAAAAGATATGATATCCAAAAAACAGATGGTCAGATTAAAATATGATGAAGTACACCAATATCTAATGATAAACTGTAGCCCATCCTCATATGCTTGGTCTCCTGAACTTTCAACCTGGGTGCATCAGTAGTCAGTACCATATCCTTTGGGTGTATTCATCTGTTAACAAGCAATATGCATGAGTAATCACAAAAAATTACAGAAAACACATTATATCAATCAATTACCATACACATGCTTAACAGAAAAGCCAAATCAACAATACAGCGAAAATCACAATATGAACAGAATTTATGTATTTCTCTTGCATGTGAATTGTATAAAAAAAGTTGAGAATTAGGTTGGGAAATACCGAAAGTGGATCTAGATGGCTTGCACAAGTAGGTGGCAAGCTCTTGTCTAATTGCTTGTAATTATAATCGATGAATATAAATATATATGAATGCTAAAGCACCTTTGGTTGAAGTGGTTATAAAAAAGGACATAAAGAGAATGGATATATGCTGTTAACTAATATCTACCTGCATTTTAACGACACCGCAATCTGAATTTCTCAAACTACGCCCACCTGATACATCAATCCTGCATTTTCAAAGAAGATTCATTATCTAAATTCTAATGTTTTAAAATGGACTCTTTCAATGAATCAGTAACATTAAAGGGATAATTTAGATATGATCTGTTGTAGGACATTACGCATCAAGGAATAGTCCAGCGTCACTCAGGCACTTTCACTTTTGTCTTTTAGGGGATCAAAGCTTTGAACTTGTCATAGTGCATGCAGTATAGAAGCTAGACTACCAGCAGAACAGCCGGAGAGAAGAGCCCGTAAACCTAAGTAAGTTTAGCTGCAAGGTATAAAGAGAAGGAAACAAATAACCGACATCAAATTAGTGGTCGATCGTCAAATACCTGACTAACTTTGTGCATTCCTTTGGACATTAGCTCTTACATGGCCACTGACCAAATGCACTGTCCTTTGTCCTTTCATTTGCTGGTCGGTGTGCTAGAAGGATCTGAACCAGTGCTCTTCTGTCCCTTAAGTCGTTGGCTAGTGTGCTTGTAGGTTATTATCGAGGAGCAATGTGCCTGAGGCACACCGAACGGCTCCATAGCATTATCATACGCCTCTGCTTCGGTTATCGCCAGCCTTCTCCATCCCTACTGCAGGCACAGCCTCACTCACCATCCTCTTGTAACATCCATCCTACAGACATTTGATATGCAGTTGTAATTGAAAACTTCATCTAAAAACTAATGACTAGCGAATTTAAGACAATACTTCAATAAAAAAACAACAACAATCAACCAACATAGTTGAGTAAAAAAACATCAAGGTTATAACTTAAACTAACATAGGTGACATAGCAACTTCATACTAATTTACAACTTCAATCAACAACTGATGCACCCGGTCTTAGTTGATAAGGCACCTCTTCTAGATTTTCTAGTTCCTTATCGACTACATTAGTTAAAGAACAAAATCAATCAATGCAGGGTGCCATTGCAAAATAGTTAGCTAAGACATCAACATGAACAAAATAAAACACTTGAAAAAGTGGTTCGAAGTTAATTTTTTTGAGCACCACCAACACAAACACTATCAACACAATCGAACAATGAGGTAATAACAACCGTACTGCAGGAGGTGATTTTAGGAAAATACCTAATTTTTTAGGAATGAGGCATTTGTGGTCTGATTCAGCTCTGTGCGTCGATGGAAGCAAACGCGTTAAGGTTGGCTAGTAAAGTTAATTCGCCTGTAGGCGGAGCGTGTAAGGCGGCTAAGGTGGACTCGGCTGGAGGAGGAGGCGTTAAGGGCGGATTCGACCGAGGCGATTTGGTATCGTCTTAGCAAGATTCGACTACATGCAAAGCGATTGTATGCGGGGTGGAGGCGGTGACCGCTGTTGTAATCAAAGGCACTCATGGAGGCACCGCGATGGTGGTTTGGACGAAGGCGTTCAAGTCTTCAAGACTGCTGTGGCGATTTAGAATTTTAGGTTTAGCATATATAGATGAGCTTCGGGGGAAAAGGCAGAAACTAAAATATAGAATAAAATTAATCTAAAATTAGAACGTCGCACACATGTGGCAAAACACTCTCAAAATGTCATTGGTTTTCTCGCACTTATTTGCGTTGTATAATGGAAAAACATTCATCGCAAATCCGTTAAAAAATTGTCACATAATGCCACTGTTTTGCCGCAACTAAGCTGCGATTCAAAGTGTGAAGCTGAAGTTGTCACAAAACCGTAGCAAATTGGTCGCAAATTACTAATATTATAATAAAGCAAAAAACAAAGGTTGTCGCAAAACGGGCGTAAAATCGTCGCATTTTACCACCGTTTTGCCACGGTTCTTCTTTGTCGCAAATACAAACAAAAATTCGTCGCATTTGCGTCAAAAATTCATCGCATATTCAGTTGTTTGACACATATGTGTGGCAAAACCATCGCAACTTTTTGCGACGACTAAATTTCCGTGGCATAATCTTGTTTGGGCAAAATTTGTAGTGGTAAGAATTAATAATGCCGACTTGAAAATTTCTAAATTGGAATGGCAAGATGCTGCAGGCGCCGTTGCCACCGGTGCGATAACAGACCTTGCTGTGACGGACAAAATAAATGCTCACACCACGGTAACTTTGTCAACAAAAAAAAAGTTGTGCTCAAATAATCGCAAGGCCTCTCTTGATCAAATTTTTTGTAATAATAATCGCAAGGCCTTAGTTACCGTGCCTTACCTGACCATCGGTCGTGATCGCAGTCTGTCCAAATTATTGCAACATGTTTCTCCTATTTCCAACATGATTTCTGCAAAAATATAAGTTCATGATCGGGTTGGGACCAGCCGCTTTAAATTGTTCAACTTTAGAAATTGGCACCCTTCACATGTGCCGGTGTCAGTGTCAGTGTCTATTTCTCATTTATAACATGTGATGCCAGTACGTGCAACAACGCAAATGTGAAAATTATGCAAAGATTGGTTGTACTTGGGGCTTGTCATTTGTGGCTTGAAGCATGCCAACGTTCGTTAGCTTGACTTGATAGTAGACGTCGATGTCAACTAGACAAATTGCACCTTGAAAAGAATTGAAAGTAACCTTTTTTGCTGCATTTTTTCAGATGTCGTCGCTAATAGGTGTGAAAGCCGTCGCTGAAGGAAGAGTGAAGCGTCGCTAAAGGGCAGTTCGAATTAAGCGCGATTGGAAGCCGTCGCTGTAGCTCTGCGCTTCGATGCTAAAAAAGTTTAGCTCGTCGCTGATAATTAAAGGGACATAAAAACAGGTTTGGACAGTTTTAATGCCTCAACTAGAGAAAACCATTCAATAACAGGTCCCAATATTCCATACATCATCTATTAATGTATTTTTCATTACAAATCTTATCATCATCTCAACTCCGAAGCAGATAGATACCTTTTCGATCGATCACAAGCCAGAAACAATGGCGACTGATCAAGTGAGCAACAAGCAGATTTTGCTTAAGGACTTCGTCGTCTCCGGGTGTCCCAAGGAGTCGGACTTTGTGCTCAAAACATCCATCATAAGCTTAAAGATTCCACAAGATTCTTCCAATGCAATCCTTGTTAAGAATCTCTACCTGTCTTGTGATCCTTACATGAGGAAGCTCATGTTTGGCCCCACTGCAAGTTCTATCTTCACATCGTACAAGCTCGATTCGGTAAGTTCACTCACTCTTCCATAGTTCCATTGTTGCTGTTTGGAAGTTTCTTATTTGAAATTTTGGAATGTAGTCTTTCGTTTGTGACATTATATGAGAAAAAAAGTTGATCTCAAAAATTTAAAACAAAAGATAAAGAGAAAATATTTAATAGAGAAATTGTAGATTCTTTCTGCTGGTTGCATTTATAATTTTAACCAGACACAAAAATAAACATGTGTCTGTTACGAATAGATAAAGTTGTTATTGATAGTGGGTCAAACAACCGCTATATATTCAATATAGATACTAAGAGATTAGTACTCTTTGATTTTTTGCTGTTTGTCTGAAATGTTTTTTGTGTGCATTTGTGCTTATGGATGGAAATTATATATGCAGCCTATAAACGGATTTGGTGTGTCAAAAGTTGTGGACACAACGCATTCGAGCTACAAGATAGGCGATCTTGTATGGGGCACGACGGGGTGGGAAGAATACACTCTTCTGCAAGATCCTCAGGGCCTTTTCAAAATCGAACACTCAGATATCCCTCTTTCCTACTACACAGGAATTTTAGGTAGCTAGCTTAACAAATTAATTTATTGTTCAGGATTATTACTTCTTGTTTTCAGCATTGACTAATGTCGTAGCATCGTTGCAGGGATGCCGGGACTGGCAGCATATGTTGGATTTTTCGATAAATGCATGCCTAAGAAAGGAGAATATGTGTTTGTATCCTCAGCAGCTGGAGCTGTTGGTCAACTTGTTGGGCAATTTGCAAAATTGTTTGGTTGCTATGTTGTTGGAAGCGCTGGAAGTAAAGACAAGGTGTCTGATCAGATTTAAATTTCACTTGCCTCATTTCATGACAATTTAATTTTAAAAGAAATACCCACATAATAATCTATGCAGCTGCAGTTGCATTAGGTGATGAAGTTATTTAAATATAATTGATCCAACATTCAGGTTGAGTTGCTAAGGAACAAATTTGGGTTTGATGAGGGTTTCAACTACAAGGAAGAATCTGACTTTGATGCAGCACTGAAAAGGTCTTCTTTTTTTTTTTGCTTTTTTGCTAAAGGCTAATCGTACCATTTTATATTCTAACACTAATTTAATAATTAGAGGCGTGGTCAAGTGGTAAGAGCAGTGGTCACGCTCAAGTTTTTTTAAGTTGACGTTAACATTTAAGAATGACTATTTGATGATGTTGTTTCATCGAATCGAAGTCAGATATTTTCCAGAAGGCATTGACATTTACTTTGACAATGTTGGAGGCACAATGTTGGACGGCGTCTTAAAAAACATGCGAGTTCATGGCCGCGTAATGGTGTGTGGAATGATCTCGCAGTACAACCTGGCTCAACCAGAAGGAATCCATAGCTTGATGAATATTGTCTACAATCGTATCCGCGTTGAAGGTTTTGGACTGTTTGATCTCTTCGCCGAATACTATAAATTCATGGATTTCATGTTGCCACAAATAAGAGAGGGGAAGGTGGTATACGTTGAGGACATTGCTGAGGGACTGGAAAATGGTCCAGCTGCCCTTGTCGGACTTTATAGCGGACGAAATGTTGGAAAGCAAGTGATTGTGGTTTGTCCCGAGTAATTGAAGAGCTATTTATCCACTTGCATTTCTCATATCGTGATAAAGAAAATTGTGTAAGACATTTTGTTCGGTTACACGTTACATTACTCGAAATTTGAGCACGTACTGTTAACAAAATTGCGCTGGACAACAAACAAAATTTAATGATATATCATCGGTGCTGCAAAATTGTATAATAACATTATGATCATTTTTCTGAGAGCTTGAGACGCTGAATAGAGACTCCATTTTCAGCTGAAGGTATCAGCCCCCACCTTCCTAAGCGAGGCTCCTGAACACGTAAAATACACCGTTAATGATACTATCACAAACACATGATTATAAAGGCTGCAGTTCAACACGAAAAAAGATACATCAAATAAATGGCCAACCTGTCCAACTCCAGCCAACAGAAAGTTCCCTGATTTTGCAAAAGCCATCGAGTTTACAAAACCGACCTGGTTCATATTTTGAGTAATGAGCAAAAATACATGCTGGAAAAAAGGACAGACGCAGGGAAGATATAGGAACTAGAATGCACAATGTGAAAAGAATTTAGAAAACAGTGAAACGAAAGGCCAAAACATTAACACTAGAGGATTTTGAGCTTTATGGAATGGCTAATGTAACAAGTGGAGCTTGTTCAGAACTTCATACCCATGGTAGAGCATCTCTTTATAACACGATGCTTATACAAACAGCATCGCTATCTACTGAGTCACATGTGAAAGAGCTAGTGCAGTAGTACATATTGACAATAACTTACCAAAGGAAGATCATACAGGGGCTCGATACGCTTTGCCTCACTTTTTATGGCCCATAGACGAACACAGCCGTTCCCAGCTCCAGATGCCGCGAGATCACTACCTCGGCTGATGCTTAGTGCACTGACCCATGATTTTGCAGATGCAGCGTCATAGATTCCAGATTTGCAGACACCATTCTCTATGTAACATAATTTCATATTATCAGCGGATACATGAATGAAGATCACAATATACAAAAGTGGTCTGAACTAGTAAGCACTACTAAGCAAGCACGTAGCCCGTCTAGTTTCAAATACATTACTACTCACACCCAATAAAGACGTGTGTTAGTTTATATGCATGACCCCTCAAATAGGAGAATACAGCGAACTTCTTCAAGTGATCAAGGTAGCATTAGGCCTAACTCCACTTGGCTATATGAACAATAAAAAGACGAGCTAAATTCAACCAGCAACAGCAAGGCAGAATGCCAGACTAGGCAGTAGGCACTTCTAGTATGTTTTCCAATTAAATGTACCACATTACGATGAATGTCAATTTTTTGATAGAGGACAGAGAATTGACCATGAAA
The DNA here is from genome assembly GCA_033675215.1 of Rhodiola kirilowii. Classification (NCBI taxonomy): domain Eukaryota; kingdom Viridiplantae; phylum Streptophyta; class Magnoliopsida; order Saxifragales; family Crassulaceae; genus Rhodiola; species Rhodiola kirilowii. The sequence goes on from CM066203.1 coordinate 575,402, forward strand.
CAAAACCTAAGGCATTACAAGTTATAGCTGATACAGAGATATTGGTGAATATATGTAAGCATGTAGTTACATCAATGGGGGAAAAAAAGGAGAAACATCTCCTTTCAGTTTACCTTTATGATTGGCAGATACTTCTCCAACGTCAAGTCTCTTATCGTCTCCATCACTCCTCAACGTGGCATGCGCATTCTTAACAATACAAACAGGCTTCTTTTTAGTCACATTCCACAATTCAACACTTCCATCATCGGCGCCTGACAAGAACTCATCATTGGTAACGAATCGACAACATTCCAAGGACGAAGCTGGAGCCAAGAACTTTAAACGCGTCCCCTCTGGAACCTATAGCAAAATGTCAAATAAATACATTAGATTACAGACACCACAAATTAAGGTAATTGGTGAACAGAAAGACCATCAATAATTCTAATGGATCTAGAAATACATACTCATGGTTTCCCGAAATGAGTTTCTTAGAAAACTACATAAGACTAAAGAGCTTTACAAAAGTCCAGCAAACTACGTTCAACATCCTGACATTTACTCTGTCCATAAACCTAAAAGCATTTGGTACTTTTATCTTTATGGTTGTAAATTTGTGCATTAGATGTAAATGGTTATCTAAAAGAGAAAACAGGCCAATTATTTTTGGGACATCTAATTTTAAAATCAAGAAGTCTTTTGAGAGATCCAAGGAAGTAAATTAGCAATACTAATAGTTCTAGTAATGCGTAAGGTAAGGCTGTCAACAGATTATAACATATAAGCTAGGAAAGTATCATTAGCATATGGACAACTCAACGCCAGAAGAAAAATAATAGAATTATATTGCTTATATGTCAAACAAGATATACAAAGCTCACAATGGTTTCTAACCTTAAATAACTGCATGGTCCTATCGCGCCCAACAGCTAAGATGCGCTCTTTTCTTAAGCAATCAATATCTAATACATCACTTGAGTGTCCAAATAATGATTCAATGTATGCTCGGTCATCTGCATTCCATATTTTGATATTTCGATCGTATGAACCAGAAAAAAGCTCCGCACTGCCTTCTCTAAATGTCAAGCAAGATACCGGACCTTTGTGTCCTGGGAATGCCTAAACGAAAAGATACGAGATCAGTTAAAATGAAAGAGGCAAGGAAGAAAGTCACTAATGCCTCAAGCTGAATATATACTATCTAATCCCAAACAAACAAACCTGTATGTGCTCTCTTGTGCGTGCATCCCAGAGATGTACATATCTATCCAATCCACCACTTGCCAAGTACCTACCATCAGAACTAACAGCTAATGCCAAAACCTGTTTACTGTGCTTAGAAGCTCGACCCTGGGGCGGCTTAACACCATGCGACTTCAAAACCTCATCACTAGGCCACTTATACTTATCAGTTTTCCCACTCTCCACGTCCCAATGCATAATACTTCCATCCTTTGATGCCGAGAAACCCCTGGCATCATCCTCAGTCAAGGCAAGAGCAGTCACAGACTGCCTGTGTCTCACCAACGACTCAAATCCACACGTAGGCTCGAGAACCCTAATTCAAATACAAATTCATTTCAACACATAAATTGCCCCAACTGAATTAACCAACTGAGAAGTAGCAATTTGGTACCTGGAGGCTAACAGCCGTCGCGCCCTGCCGCTGTCCTCGAGCTGGTCTTGCTTCATACGTTCAGCAACCAAGGCATTATCATCATCATCATCCTCCTCGTCACTATCCATCTCACGCTCATCGTCTCCCCTATCCTTCTTCACAGCCTGTTTATACTTCAAAAGCACATCCTGCGCAAGTCTCTTTCTCTTCTCATCAGCAGTCTCGGTGTCGACGTCCGAATCCTGATCCGGTAGTCCATTCTGGACAACATCAGCATGGCCTTCAGACTCGTCGTCATCATCGCTGTCGATTTCCTCGTCGCGGAACTTAGGCTTGCGCTTTTTGGGACCGGCGTCGAAGAAAGGGTCGGCTAATTTGCGCTTGGAGGCGGATTTCGGAGCTGCTGATTTTGCAGCTTTGCTAATCTTCTTCCCGTTCATGGTTCAGAGTCTGACGTTGTGAAATTTGGCGGTTGGTTGGCTGGCTAGGGTTTAAGCAAAGCAAAACATTTTACAAAACGCTATAGCGATGAAGAAGAATACACAGGTTTTAGCAGAATGGAGTAGCTGTTTAGTTGGGCCAGAATTTGGGCTTTTATGTTTTCTTCTGTTTAATTAGGCCTTCTCACTTCCACGCTGTCCTAAGATTAAGACTTTCTTTTTGCCATCTTTTTTCAGTTTTTATTTGAAATTTGTCGTGTTTTTGAATTTGAGTTTCATAATTAGGAAAAAGATCCGGTATAAAGTTGATTTTTTGGTACAAAATATAAATTAATTATAAAAATTAATCTTATGATTTGAATGGATGAGATTAAATCCTAATTTTTAATGCATTTTCTTGGTGACGAATTATAAAATGAAATTGACAAATTATATCTTCTTTCTCATTTTTCGATTCAAAAAGTGACGAATTATAGGTTAATTTTGACTAACTTTATATTTTGTATCAAAAATTCACTTTTTACCTGATTTTAACCCTCATAATTATTATACTTTTTTTTAATGAGATTGGCACTATTAATGCTGTTCTACAAAACAAACTTACCTGCAAATTATAACACGCGAGTGTTAAAACGTCTTTTCAATAAAAAATGATTTTGTTTTAACAAAACAATGCCGTTTCATTTGTTAAAATATTCAACACGTGCAACTTGAGGTATAATTGTGTAGAAGGGTATTGATTATTGAAGTATTTACTATTCAACACGTAACAAGTTTTGAGAATACGTATTTTGCTCGTTCAGATTATATAAAGTCGAGCTTTGTTCAAATTAGAATTGAACATTTTTATAACGAGCTCACATTTATATGTCAAGCTTCAAACAAATTTGATAGCCTTTTTTCTCGTTTTCTCCAGAAGCAGCGCGAACTAAACCTACCACCTCAGTTTCTTCCGATCTTCGCTAGCCGCCTCTTCCTTTTGGTTCGTCTCCTCTCCCCTGCCGTTTTTCTCCTGCCGGTTGTCTACTCCCACACTATTTTCCTTCTCCCCCAGGCTTCGTCGCCGGTGCGTCGTCTCGGCTGCTTCTCCTTGCCTCTGTCGCCGTGTTGCGTGGGTTGCTGGAAGGTGGTGGGTGACCCGGTTATGGTGGCCGGAGGTGCCGGTGGTGTCTGACGCTTGCTGTCCGGCGGTAGTTGTTATGGTTGGAAGGTGATTGCACGTTTGGAGATTGAAGTGGTTGCTGGTGGATGCTCCGGCGAGTTGATGTTGGTTGGTGGTTTTTTTGACGAATTGATGGGGGTGGCTACTGGTGGATGTTTTGGTTGTCGGCATTTGTGAGCTCAAACGTCTCTTTTTTTGAGCTTGTATTTGTTGCCGTGACGACGACCTTCCAGTCGCTATGTATAGTTGTTTGTTTTTTCGGATTTAGTTTTTAGGTTTCAGTTGTAGTTACATGTTGTTTCGATTTGGCCTGAGCTTTAATAGTTTCTTGGAAGTTGGCTGATGCACCTCTTCTTCTGTATAAGCCAATTTATCCTGTACTAGACCTTGATGCATAGTCTCTGTATTTCTTCTTGTTGTAATTTTTAAAAAAAAACAAATTTGATAGCACTGTCAAAAAGCGGAAAAAGATCCAACGCAACGCATCCAAAGTTTGCACTATTTAACAGATGAATATTTCCTCAAGTTTTATTGCCATGACTTGGAAATAACCGAAAGCAGCCGATTATGATCAAATTTGCTTTGGACATTCAACAAGCAGCAACACTGGTTAGCCAAATAATTGCTGGTAAGTACCTATACTAAGCAACTAGACTATCGTCCCACAATACGTTAGTACGCATCAAATTGACAATTCAGTTCAATTGTAGATTTTTTTTTGTCGACCAAGTACATTTAAGAGCACATACCCCAACACCCCTAACCTCAAAATTTTGGGAACCTTAGCCAAGTGGTTGGTTCCATACAATAATTCACTCAGTTACAAAAACACAATAACTATTGTTCTTGCCGAATGATTGTTGGATAACGACATCAAATAGATTACCTGCTCTTTGCAACTTACAAAGAGTTGTCCCAATATGATTTATTCAATTCAGAAACCAGCCAATGGAGAAGCGAAGATTTCATGGGACCCGCATCGTCTGACTCTCCATTCGAAATCAAATGAATGTGCTTTGGGTTTCTGTATAGAAGTTCAATACAAGACGGAATCACTGACTTCGCATGGTTTTACTCTTCTTCGGGTAAGAATTCAAGATCCAACTTTCTTTTCAGGTGAGATTTATCAGCACTGCAAAAAAAAGACATAAGAACCGAAGCGTATAGATTACATTTGTTCGACTTGGAAAATGATGATTCAGCGCAGTATTTATATTTGAAAGTTTTAAGAATCAAACAGCATAATATACAATGAATAATGTCAAGAGATTTGACATAAGTGTGGAGGGCTTGTTCACATTTATCATCCCTATTCATCATGGACAACAATTCCATTTTAACTATAGTCGAAGGAGTAAGAGATAACAATAAGAAACCTAAGAAACTGCAGTTATAGCGACAAACATTGACATGTGGTTTAGAGCTATACACTTAGGAAAAATACAACTCTAGAGAGGTCTTTTGGTTGGCACTTTTGATTAATTGTTCCCATTCACTTGATATATTACACAAAATGTATTTCTTAGAAGTTTTATCAAATATCGGGTCCAGTGACAACCTATTTTAACTAACCGATTTCATACCTGTTAATAGTGGGTCTGGAAGGAGCCCTGGTTCCAAATATGGAAAAATCAACTGACATTGGCATGCGGTCATTTGTAAATCCCCCAGTAGTCACCCTGGCATCATTACCATGATCGCTGGTCTTTTCAACTGTATAAGCATTGCCATCAGTCCTCTCTTGGTTTGGCATTACTCTTCGTGTTTTTCTCGGAGGGGACAAAACAGTGGGACCCTCGTGCGGATTATAATCAGATGCCTGAGAGATGGACTCTTTCTTTGGAGCAGGTCTAGGGAGCTTGCTTGGTTCCGTTGGCAGGGGGGCTGAAGTAAAATATCTACATGGAAAACAAATGCAATGTGTTATTTACAGATCAGTAGCTAGTGACTTGCAAAGAAGCGGTATACCTGTGTTCTAATGCCTGCTGAGCTGATATTCTATGTTTTGGATCATATGTGAACATTTTGGATAGAAGGTCTAAGGTATCATCACTAGCCATTTGAAAAATTGACCGCAATGGAGGGGCAGGAACATTTTGGTATTCTACGTAATCAGGTAGGTACACCATGTCCGGCCATTGAGAGGGTTTCGGAGTGCCGAATGCAGCAAATATTTTTCCTAGTTGATCAATGTCACTTGAACCCTGAGGAAGCATACATATCAGCCAGTCAACTAAACCAGACCCAACTGGTATCAAACACAATATTTGACCTTACATTGCATACAGATCGGCAAACCAATTGTATGGATGAAATTTTTTGCAGTTATGCAATCTGTGTGGCTCATAAATAATCCAAGTCATCATCAAGCTACATAATACCAACTATGCATTTTGACTTCTATATTTATACTGAGGAATGGGCAACTAAGTTGACTTTACAATCTGGAGTGCCACAACTATAAAAAATAGTTGATACTCAAAAGCAAAGTCTTTTAGCACAACGTAAAATGGTTTGAGGGTAATCGCATTGTTCAGACCGATCAAATATCACAGGTGAAAAAGTCATGTTAATCAAGAACAGGGCAAACCGAAAATAATGATCATAAAGTAAAATAAGCAAATTGGCAAGGAATAAAGGTCAATTGTTGAAAGAAATTAAATAAGGGACTTATGAAACACATACGACCCTCCACATCATAACTATTTAACATGAAAGAAAAAGGTATTGTGCTATTTCAAATCTAAACACTGAGATATTGAAACAGACACTGGTGTTTTCATACGACTGAGTGCAGTGTGGCACTAAATTGAACACGAACCTGTAGAAAAGGCCGACGAAGAAGAAGCTCAGCAAATATACAAGCTGCAGCCCAGACATCCACTCCAGCGCCATATTGCTTGGTTCCAAACAGCAACTCAGGAGCTCGATACCATCTAGCAAAGACCTATATAAAAACATTTGAGTTCAGAATTTAAAGAGTACATTAAACAAAATACAGGAACCGGGTCTTTTTCTTGACAGAATCCAACTGTTGATCTCATGTTTTTATTAAAAACAGTACCTGCTCGACACCTGTAAGACACTACTACAAGAGCCAAATATAGTCTACTATATTGCAGGTTTTGCATTTATATAGGCACATGGTAAAAATGAATGGCTTTGGAAACGTGTCTAATCACTCCTCAAGTCCCTAGCACTAGTTACTATTTATATGAACTTCCAAGCACTAAACTCTGAAAACTCATCAGTCCTACAAAATGGTATGCACAGAGCAAAGAATAGAGTCATACTTGGTGAGTGAACCTTCGATCGGGACTTCCAAAAATTCGTGCTAAACCAAAATCTGCAAGTTTAAGCTGTCCATGAGGTCCTATCAACAGATTATTCGGCTTCATGTCCCTGTAATTAAAAGTATTAACTTTTTCATGTTTAAGAATAGTTTAGAACAATTTACAATGAGTGAATTCTCTTAGCAAAAAAGTACCTGTGTAGCACCCATTTTTTGTGGCATACAGCGAGTCCCTTTAATGTCATTTGGATGTAAGACTTGATATCACCAGCTGATAGAAAAATATTCCGGTCGCGGATAACTGCTTCAAGGTCAGTTTCCATAAATTCAAACACCAGATGCAAGTTACCCTTGTGGGGAAATGCATCGCTCAACTCAATTATGTTAGGGTCTTTGAGCTCTTTCAGCAGTTTAATCTCCCTCAATGCAGTAAAATTCACCCCTTCCTTTTGCTTCCCAAGCCTGATTTTCTTAATCGCGACCACTTGACCCGTCTGTACAAATCATATGTTAAATTTACATGCCTTACTCCAATTGGCATGTAGACAACCTCTTATGCATCATAGCCCATAAAAATAGAGATCTTCAAAATCTCTTTAGTTATAATATCTGATAGTTATAAATTTTCTTACCTCGACTTGCACGGATACTATAGACATTGGTCAAATTCAAGTTACAAGTCCGGAGTACATATCCACTCTAAAGTAGTACATGTTAAATTTCAAACAATCTACTGAAAGATATCTCGGTTTCGATACAAAAGAGTAAGACTTTCGTTCCTAAACACATCAAAAAAGCGACATTACAAAATCAAAAAGCTTTCTTTTTTATAAGAAAACATGTAATAAGCTCATCATATTAATGAGGAAAACTTGCAGAGTAGTGTTCCTTTCCACTTTCCTTTTCAACGTTCAAGCACCAATTTGATAAATATCAAACCTAAGAAGCAAAGTTACATCCGATAACAAAAATTTACCTTTTAATTTCTGAAACTGAAAGTAAATGAAGAAAAACAAATTAAAATATTCCATCAACACATCACGCCCCCTAAACCCTAATCCACAAATAACAATACGATACCCAAAAACATACCTTGGTATCAATTGCTTTGAAAACTACTCCATAAGTTCCTTCTCCAAGAACTTCGCGCTTCAAGTACCGATCGGCGACCTTCTTGGATCCATCGGACTCCGACATCGTGACTCGTCTGTATTTAACTCGGCACACCTAATTGTAAAATCATCCAAAATCGCATATCGGTCTTGTAACGGCCGCAATTGCGAATATCGGGAGAAGCGGAGAGGACAGAGGAAAGTGACTACGCTTCACTGTTGTATATCGTTCAAGGTTGTCGGAGACTAGTATAATGAAACGGACTCGGGCACAACAAGTGTGTACAGCGTTTTACTGCTTTTGAACGACAGCGTTTTGGTCTCTATTTGGAATTCTTAAATGACGCATTGACGTGTCAAAATTGATGAACGGATTGATTAATGGATGGATTAATAATCGGATCCAATCCATCAAAATCCAAATATGGAACAAGCAAAAGATGTGGCATTCTATTCCCCCGTAAGTAAACAAAGTAGTGGAGGCCAAAGGGTGTGATCAGTGTCCGCCTGGTGTCGAAGCGCCCAGGTTCGAAGCCCTCATCCTAACATTTAATTTCTAACCTCTAACCCCCAATCAAAAAAAAAACAAACAAAGTAGTGAAAATATGAAAAAGAGACGATGTCTAGAAAGCCATGATAAGTGAAGGAAAAAGATGTTCTCGTGTTGATATTGTTACGAATAGAGTAACTATTGGTAGTAGTTCCATAGGTCTTGATATATGTAGTGTAGGTGCATGACATGAATAATAAGCATAATAATGCTACATCTGCTTGTTTATAAGATCCTCCTCTCTGAAACTACTAATAATCGTGTTCCACAGCTGCGCAAACTTGGCAGCCTCCTTCTCTTTGTTAAAAGCAATATGGAATGCTGGACATTGAATAGGCCGTCTTACTATTTTGGGCCTGAGCTCAACATTGAATAGGGTTGTCGACCCAATAACAAAATTCTAAACTCAAAATAGTGTGCATACCACACGGTCACACCAGTATTGGTTAAATTTGTAAGTGAGACACATATCTGTATCACATTGGCTAGATGACACACTTTCAAAACTTAAAATTTTTAACTCTATAATTTGGCGGATTTTTATCAGTCAAACCGATTCAGAGATGAGATTGAACGGCAGGACGGCGACGATAGAAGGTTTTTTTTTGTTCATGATGTTGGAATATTATGCAATGCACAAATGATTAATTTATCCTTAAATACGAATTTAATGCATAAAAATAGATAAATAATTATGAAAATTAAGGACCGTTAGATCGAAGATCCAACGACTATTATTATTTCTCATTTTTCATGAGAATTAATGTTTCTCATATGATCTCAACTCTTTATTATATTCTTAACTTTTTAAAATATAGAGCGATTCTCATTTGACTGCTTTTCATTTATAGAAAAGTTGCAAATAAACTTCAAAAAGTGGCAAATAATCGGAGTCATAATTTTTTTTTATTACAAGATGTTACCCTTTTGTATTTCATATAAGTCTTATTTAATTGACTATATATTGAATATAATTCAATAAGAATTGAATAAATACACTGTCCTCAAAGAGTAGCATCACTTCTGATTAAAATCCAGATACGGATTTATGCCAACCAAACAGTATTAGGGCGGAGACATTTCCCGCCTATCTTTCATCCTTCTTTTGTTTTTTCTCTCTCTCTCTTCCGCCATTTTTCTTGACCTATTAATCTCTAGCAATATAAAGTTTTGATTTTTACGGAGGTAGAGAGAGAAATAGAAAATGGGTATCAAAGATCTTCTCAGATTCATGAAGCCATACGTCGAACCGATTCATATCAAAAAGTATGCTGGCAAGCGGGTAATTAACACTCCTCCATTTCGCAATTTCTGACTCAACTTGTTATTGCAATTTCTGTTATCAAAATGATGCTTGTTGGTGATTAATTTGAGATGTTTGTAGGTTGGAATTGATGCTTATTCATGGCTGCATAAAGGAGGTAGGTCTTAGAGTAACTTAATCGGTGCCTTCAAATTCTTTTGCTACCGGTTTATTGATGTTGTTGTATGCGCTTGTTCTGCTTGCTTTTTTGGATAGGGCAGTATTGCTGATTTTTGATTGATATGTGTTATGTAGCTTATTCTTGTAGCATGGAGCTTTGTTTGGATTTGAACGGAGAGAAGAAGCTGCGGTACTTGCAGTACTTCATGCATCGAATCAAGCTGCTTCAGCATTACAAGATAATACCTGTTGTTGTATTTGATGGTGGAAATCTGCCATGTAAATCGAGGACTGAGGAGGAGAGGAAAAGGTGTGTTTTCATATGCTTTCTGTCCATAGTCATCTTAATTGTTTGCACACTGACTTGATTTCGAGTTTTTGCCTCTGTATACCCGGCATCCATTAGGAGTCTAATACTTCTGCGATTAGGATAACAGCATTTTAGCTGCACTGTTTAAAGTCCCAAATCAAGCTAGATGATGAGCTAAGTTGTAAATCAACTCCATCTTTACAGTAATTTGCCACATATTGATTTCCTCTTTGATAGTAATGAGTTTCGCATACGCGACAGGCGACACACAAGATTAGATGGTTGGTGTCCATGAGCTAATTAGATCTACTCTGGACTAAATCAATTTCGCAAGGTGATTGTTTCGGGTTGTAAATATAGCATGAAAAGGATGCTGCATCAGTTTCTGTCTAAGCTAGTGTTTTTGAATAGGAAGAGGACAGCAAACCTTGATTTAGCAATGTCAAAGTATAAGGAAGGGAGTATCGCTGCTGCTACTGAGCATTTCCAGGTTCGCAGTTAACTGTCAATATGTGGTTGTATAATTTTAGAACATCACATGATGTAACAAATTTACTTCCTTTATATTGTAAGTTCTGAACACGTTCGTTCTTTCTTGTACGCAGAGAGCAGTGAGTATCACGCCGGTAATGGCAGACAAAATAATTCAGGTATCTAATTAAGGAACATGCTGCTTGACACATTTCAAGCACCAAAATGAGTTTTAACTTTTACCTATGGCATGTCTCTTTTTCCGCTTATTTTCAGATTTTGAAATCAGAAAATGTTGAATTCGTGGTTGCGCCATATGAAGCTGATGCACAACTGGCATTTCTCTCAAGCACAGATGAAGAAGAAGGTGGAGTTGCTGCTGTCATTACTGAGGATAGCGATTTACTAGCATATGGTTGTAAAGCTGTAAGAACTTGAGTTATGAGATTTCCAAGTACGCTTACACACTTGATTCAAAATGTACGAAAATGGTTGATGTGTTGATTACTTCTTTCTTTATAGGTTGTCTTTAAGATGGACAGAGATGGAAATGGCGATGAGGTTGTACTAGATAATATTTTCGATTCCTCGATTCAGAAACCATCCTTTCGGAAATTGAATAAAGAATTGTTCACCGGTAATCAAATATAACTGCCTGCATCTCTAGTAAAGAATTGCTCACCGGTAAGCAAATATAACTATTGCCTGCTTATCTATTTTGTTGTGCAATCCTCACAGGAATGTGCGTTCTAGCTGGCTGTGACTTTCTTCCATCCGTACCTGGTATTGGGATGGTGAAAGCACATGCATTGATTTCCAAATACCGAAACATTGAACGTGTAAGTGCAATATTGCTCGCTTTATATTTTGCAAAATTATGAACAATGAATGTACAGTTATATATACTTCTCTAGTCATGGATCTCAAGCTTTGACGGTTTTACAGGTCCTCGCTGTACTGAAACTAGAAAAGGGCAATCAAATGGCAGAACATTACGTAGAATCCTACAGAGAAGCACTTGCGGTTTTTCAGCATGCTCAAATGTAAGGATCGACACTTATAATGTATGAGTATCAAATACCGCTCTCCATTTCCTTTGTTTATCATATTTGGATTCACACTCACTCGTGTATGGTAGTTACGATGCTGGGATGAAGATGCTCAGACATATGAAACCCCTTCCGGAAGACCTTTTGAAGACTCTGAATGGGAAACTCGATTTCCTGGGACCGTATCCTTTGACTCGCATGTTGCTACAATTATAAATTTCAATTTAATAATATGGTATAGTGATTGCAACTGGTTTTTAATTTGATTAGAACTACCATGATTTCCATAACCAAAATTTGAACCAGAGAACTGCCTCCGTCAACAATCATTGCTATTGCCGAGGGAAAATTGAACCCGTTAACGATGAAGATCTTTGATGATAGACCAATGGTGAACCTTCACAGTCACCAATATAATAGCGTTCAAAGTTCTCCTAGGAAACGAATCCACGCCCCTCTCATTGAAAGAACAGAAGAAAGCTGTTTTGGAGTACTTTCTTCTAGTGAATCAATAACAATCACGGAAACAAGTAAGCAATAAGCATATAATCTATTTCCCGTGGACGAGAGAATACATTTGATTTAACTCTTTCAAAGTTCACACTTTTACAGTTCAGATACTTTTTTGTTTGTAGATATGAAAAAGAGGCCTGTTATGAAAGAATGGAACCACTTGACGGAGGCCAATGCACTTGCAAAACTGGCTTTCGACACTAATGATAATAAAATCATATTTGAAAATCCAGTATTTCCGAATGAGTACCTGTCTCTCAAGGTGCCAGACAATAATCCGTTCAAGAAGCGAGCGGTGTGTGAAGTGCAACTACCACAAGAGAGTCAAATCAATATTGAACAAAATTCAGAGGTGACTGAGGTCGATTATGAAGACGTCGTGTGCCTTACTGTTGAGTCACAAGAGAGCGTAGCCTCGAAGGCTATTTTAAATTATGATGTTAATGGAAATGCAGATTTGGCGTGCTGTGCTCTTGATATGCAGGAGAATATGGATTGTAAAGCTATTGAAAGCTTTAGTGTCATACAAAAAACAAGAAGAGTGAAGAAGTTGAAAAAGAAAGGTTCCAAAACTGCAAATGAAAGTAAGAGTGGCAGTATATTAAGTTTCTTTTCCCGGACATCTTGATTATTATATCTATCTTTTGAAGAAGAGGTCCTAAATATATTTTAGTTATTTGAGGCTGGACTGTTTTTGTATTAGGATGTACATCACAAACTCATAGCTGCAGTTATGAGTGTATTGTAAGTTTGTATGAATAAACTGAAATCTGTTTTGCCAATTTATCATGTAGCTTCTTATATTGGTAATACTGTTTGCTCTTTGCCCATGGAAACCTACAAATGTGAAATGGTGAGGGCTTTAGTGTTCAAATTTAGAACCAGACTTGGTGAATCTCCATTATACTCTTATAGCAAAATAATCTGAACTGCAACTTCATTGTAAAAACTATAAATGCACAAATCAATTGTCAAGTTGTGATGTAGTTGAATATACTAATGACTTAACTGATGCAATGAATATTCTCTTCATAGCAAATTAAAGGAAAATTTGTATAAGGTCAAACATATCTTAAGAAACTTCTCCTTTGTCCAAAACACCAGTTATAAATCTTAAAACACAGCTTGTCTTTAACAAAAAGGCAGCTGATATTTACTGCAATCCACACTAAACAAGAAACATACCCCATCCGAATCTTGCTCTCTCCCGCAAACACTGTGAATTATTATTTTAATCCAGTGATGTTCCAGGTAACCCAACATTATAAAAAGCTACTGTGGTGATACCTTCCAAACCCGAACACAAGCGTCCTCACCAGAACTGACCACACTGCTATTATCAGTGAAGACTAATCCGTATACCCCACCAAGGTGAGCACCTTTTATAGTCATCCGGCTAGATACTGGCTTGTCAACTTCATAGATAATGACGCATGTATCAAGTGATCCAGTTGCAACCATACTGCTGTCGGGAGACCATGCCACACAGTTGATCCGTGCAGTGTGATACAACATGTTCTTAAGCTTCACCTGTATCAAGAACACGAAAATCATATGAAACCAGCAAATGTAAACAGAATAACACTCTAGTTTTTTTTTTGCCTTCAAATGCAAAAAATAAAAAAAGTAACAATAATATTCTGGCATCTTTAGACAGTGATAATGCAACAGAAGTCAGAATATTGTAATAACTGGATACAGATTGATGGAAATAGAACAACATTTGTCTTGGATGATCTTCACTCAAGACCTTTAGCCCAAGTTGTCAATCAATGAGTTAGGCTAAAGCGAGAAAGTATCAATGCATGGAACAAAAAGAATTGGATGCCCTATAGCTGGTAAATCAATTCCTTTACTAAAGAGCACAAAATCTGCCTTTGCATCAAAGTTGGAAACAAACAGTTAATAAGCATACACAGTCGACGAAATTCATTCTGAAACGCAAGAGAACCAGAAGCACGTGCAGCTACTTTATTCTATCATGTTACCTGAGCACATAAGATTATACAAAAAAATGAATGTACCTCACGAGTGACAGTATCCCAGACAACGGCTTCTCGGTTAACATCAGCAGAAACAAACATAGATAAATCCGGAGAGTAACGTATAACAGTGATGGCACCTCGGTGTTTCTCAAGAACTGCTTCTTCGGTAAGATTGTCCCCATTTATGGAATATACATGTAGCTTCCCATCTTGTCCACCTACAATGGCTTCACTACCATCCGGTGCAATTGTGGATGCTGTTACTGGAAATCCAAGGTTAACATTTGATACAATATTTGTACCACGGACCAGAACAACTCCAGAGTCGGTAGAAATCAATGCGAGCTCAGGACAATGAAGAGCAAGGCTCAAATCCTGTGGCTGACTACCAACGTCTATAATATCTGCCTCGCCACATTGATCCTCCACTAGACGAACCCTATGGATCTAAATAAAAAATGAAACAAAATTAATAAACAAAAACAGATTCAGAACTATAGAATGATTTTTTTTTTTGCACCTTATTGCAATTGAGGTCCTATGTATACGATATGCAACCAAGGGCTTAGTTTTTTCGATTAGATTTTAACTCGAGAATGGGTGTGAGTCGTCAATCTTGGTTTACAGAATCAACTCTTGAATTACCAGAAATGCTTGTATAGGTTTGCATATGTCATACGAGAGACTAACTACTAGACACATGATTTAGAAATATTTACAGTATCAATATAACATAAACCTAGCAAGCTAAAAAGGCGTTACTATCACCAAAAGTGGAGGTCACATTATTCAAATAGTTGTTCAAATATATAACATGTCTTTCATTTATCCACATCAGTTGAAACACATGGAGAAACGGAAAAAATGATTTTAAATCACCTTATTGTCATATGCAGATGAAATGATTTCTTCTCCATGAGCTGCAAAACATTTAATTTGAGAAATTTCTTTCCTTTCTACTTTTCCAGCATATCCAATACCCTGAATCCACTTAACAATTAAACCATCATAGCTGCTGGATAGAATGACTGCTGGATCAATTTGGAGCACAGAAAGGGAAGTAATATTCTTCATGTGTCCAGATATTAATCTTGGGCTTTTCTCCAGATCGCTGGCTGAAAATACACTAATTGTTCCACCAAGAGAAACAGTGACAAGGTGATCGTTTAGCCATAGACACCCAACGAGCATATCCTCTACACCACCAGAACCTGGTGAGGCTAATGTTTTTGACACTGTTCCACTACCATCGTCTGATATGTCCCATATCTTAGCAGTTTTGTCAGCAGAAACTGTGAGCACCTGAAAATAAAGAATGACTGGGATCACAACATACAGAAACAGAATGTCCATTGTCCATTATACCAGCTTCATCTTCAACAAATATATATATGACAAGAACAAAAACCAGAAGTATAAATAGTTTCTGAATTTGATGATACCGAGCCCATTCAACTTATATGAGAAGGTATAAGCACTTCTCCAAGACAGGTCGAATAGTCAGGACCATCTATCATAATGATGATAATTGTTAAATTATCAATACCTTTTTACTGTCAGAACTCCAGCTAACAGCATATATGCTCCCTTTGTGGCCATCTTCAGAGGACAACTCACCAATCTTCTCTCCAGTTTTGGCATCATATACAATCCCCTTCTTATCAGAGCTCACACTGATGAGCTTAGTTCCATCAGGTGAAAAACGTATGCAGTTAACAAAATTTGAGTGATCCCTGCAGAGAAAATCTATAATTATTTATTTATCTTTACTTGCATGTTGAACAAAAAGACAGATGCTTCTTGTAAACCGATAAGGATTAAAATGTCATGTATGTTAAAGTCGAATATATCCTCTCCAGTTTGAACCAAATATGTACCAGCGGTCTCTTAAATACCATAATACTTCTTATCAATCTCCACATATGAACAATCACGGACTTTTATGCAGACTCTTCAGTCCCAATTATTTTATATTTGGAGTATAGGCATGCAACCACCATTCTATCTCAAATAAATATGTAAATCATCCCAAAAGTTGAAAATATTTTGTGATAACAAGATATACCTCATACTGCTAACAATCAGTGTCCATTGAGATATCAACTGAAAAGTTTGATGTTCTATGACACTATAGTGCAAAGTGATTTATAAATGAAACTCACTCGTATCTTTATTTAACAGAGAAGAGCCACAACGTTTTAGAATCTAGACCAGTGAGATGGAGTGTATGATGTACAGGTCTTAGTCAATCTTAACAAGTCATATGAATTAAGACATATCTACTTGCAAACTTCTGATTGAGCCTTCACAGACCTGTGAGATAGCTTGAACTTAAACGGCGGCCCCTCATAAAAATTTACTAAAAAGTCCTCGGCACAAGTAGCAATCCGAAACGGCCTTGTCGGCTTAAAATCACAGCTAAGAACACGCTTGGAATGACCATCGAATTCCCCCACGTTGGTTCCTGAATCCCACCTGTTATAGAGAGAGACATATATCAACATCAACTGAACGATTCAACTCAAGTCTTTTTATGTGGATTTATTGTTATAATTAGAAAGAATTTTGAACTGCATTTTATATGCCTGTTTGCAGTGAACAACAAGGAAGATACAAAAAGAGAGAAAACTAACATGAACGCGCGCACTAACGACTTGCCCTTGCCATCACCCGAAGCGACGATCCTCTGGCAATCAGGCGACCACTGGAGATCATCAATTCTACCAGAGAGAACCCTAAACTCATTCTTGAGGACAAATTCATTACGTGTCCCCCAGATCCTGACGGTCCCAGAGACATCAGCGGAGGCGATCCACTCACCATTAGGTGAAAACCTAGCAACAGTGGCCTGATAAGCGTGCTCGCCGTAAACAGCGACATCAAGAGGATTGTCGAGGCTTAGGATGAGGACTGATCTGCCGTTACAGTAGAGGATCCTGTTGGATTTGGGATCCCCGGAGATGAGGATCCCGCGACCTCGCTCGGTGGACGGGACGCAAGCGAACGTCTCTGACAGCTCCGGCATTCTTCCAATTCGGATCGGAAGTCAATCTGATTGCGATTGAAGAGAAAATGAATGGCAATGGGAACCGGAATGAAATGTTTTTCATTCAAAAGGATTTTTTTTTTTTACTATCGTTATTAATGGATGATTAAAGTAATTGAAATTGATGGAAATAAGAAAAAATGTATCAAAGTGAGATGTGATAGAAGTTACATTAAAAGAAACAATAGTTTTCTTTATGCTCCACACTCTGAATTGTCTTAAAACTTAGAATTGATGGACATAAATTTCTCGGTCTTTTCTGATCCCTAACGATTGATAAGTCTTAACAAGTAATGGAGTTTACGCTCCACAATCTGAATTGTCATAAAATCTTGAGAATTGATGGGCATACATGTCTCAGTCTTTTCTGATCCCTAATGAAAGTCTTTACAAGTGAACGTACTTGAGATCAGTAACAAACGATTGTATAATGTCATACTCCTTCATGATCATATGTTTCGCCGCCGTGGTCGCTATATAATACGCGAATTGAAGAAGACAGAGAGTTTTCATCGAACGACAGAGTAAGCAATATTATAATCAAAATCATGTTGGTTGCAATCAGTAATTTCCAAGCGTCCAAAACTTTAGGTATTCATATCAAATGTGACAACGTTCACTTGACAAGTAAAGTTCAATCATGACGGCTTTGTTAAAAGACGCATTGTGTCTGTGACGCATCATACCAACTTAATAAGATAAAACATATTCGACGTGTGCGAATCCGTAAACATGTTTATTTTTCTTCGTGCCAACTTTTTAGTGTCAAATAGAAAAATACTGTAAATCCCAAAACGAGCAGATGAAATATAAGGAACTCGAAAAATGTCAGATTTGTCAAGTTTGACATCGACATGCGAAACAGACAAGCAAGTGGTAGCATCGGGAAATCGATTATATATGTTTTGTTTTTTCGTGCAGTGTATTATAACGAGAGACTACCAAACACTAATGCTACCAAAATATTATTGTACAGATAAATATAGCATAACATAGTTTTGGTTTTTGACCCCGCGGCGCATTGCTTTTGATGGTTTAGAGTAAATGAGTCCCTCCTCTTATATAAATGTCCACCTCCTTAATGGACGATGAAGATAATTTCAATCCTAAGTCAAAGACTACATTTCTAAAGGATTTCTACCAAAATATCTAGATATGCACATGATCTTGATGGTTTCACATTATTCTTCAACCCTCTGAGGTCTTCTAAGAGTCTTCTAAATATTGGCCTCATACTCCTTACCTTTTTGCGCTATTCGATCCATGTTCAATAAGTCATCAATGAAGTTAAATGTTGGGCTAGAAGTGTTCCAAAAATTGGCCGAATTGGACGATTAATCGGGGATTAATCGGCATAATTCTTGAATCCGATCCGATTTTACCTAAATCGGATAAAAAATCGGGTGGCGCCTGGGTGTTCGATTAATCGGTTCATGCGGCGATAAATCGGTTCAGGCGGCGATAAATCGGTTCAGACGGTGATAAATCGGTTCAGACAACAATTAATCGGTCTGCACAGCTAAATATTAAAAATTAAACTTGGAGAACTGTATTGTAATAATTAGGATTTTTAGATCAAATTTAATTGTTTAGTTTGTTCCTGATGTAGTATCAAGTATGTATGGACTATGGATGATGTAGTTTGAATTTCTATGTAGATTACTAGCAATAGTTTAGCATGTTTACTACTCATTGCGAGTAGTTTTGGCATGCACCTTGTTTTCTTTTGATGACATGTCAACTAATGCATCTACAGATAACATTTATATAATAATTTTTCAATTATAAATATAAAATATGATAAAAATAAAAAACCGATTAATCCCGATTAACCTCCGATTAATCCCGATTAACCTCCGATTAATCCCAATTAACCTCCGATTAATCCCAATTAACCTCCGATTAATCTCAATTAACCTTCGATTAATCCCCGATTAATCCTCCAGCACCTTGTCCGCACGATTAGCGATTAGCGATTTCTGTAAATAGTAATATGATGATGATGATGGTTGTGATGATGATGATGATAAATAGTAATATGATGATATGATGTTGATGGTGATGCGATGATGTTGGTGATGATAATGGTAATATGATGATGATGGTGATGATGATGATGATGATGATGATGGTGGTGGTGATGATGATGTTGATGTTGTTGATGGTGATGTGCCCTTGATCTAAGGGAATATTTCCTAAAGGATCTTTGGCAGTTGAAGATAGGAAACCTAGATACTCTAGGGTTTCTCCGCCCCTATATAATGAGAGCTGAGGCATTCATTTCTCTTAACACTAACGGAGATATTATTCACTCATACACTCAGATCGGGAGGTGGAGGTAAATGGCCGGTGAACTTATTAGTCTGATATACATGACGCTTGGAATCAGTTTGTACTAGTGCTTTACAGACTGATCGTGGAACAATTGAAGATACGTGCACTGATTTGTTGATGCACATTCTACGGAAGGCGCTGATCTTCGTAGAGGATCATCTGGTGGAATTTGAGGCGATGCTCTGATCTAGGGGGAGCCTTGAGAGCAATTACTAGAGTGTTAGAGGTACTGGCTGTTTAAGAGGGATTCTGTAAACGTAAGCTCCTTGTACTCTAAACTCATTATAGTGAATTGCTTTCCACCGGACTGAGGATAAAACCCCCTAGACGTATTCTCATTAACGCCAAACTGGGTAACCATACTGCGTGTCTTTACTTTCCATACTGCACTTAAGTGTTATAACTTAATATTCTGTACGAGTTGTTTTAGTCATTGTTTCATAGACGTCCAGAACAACATCTCAACATATATACACAGAAGTATTTCAAAATATATCAAGCAGCGAAGTGAACAAAGCAAGTAAATGTTTTCATATTTTACCTAGAATCTAAAACACAAACACATTAAAACCGTTAAAACATCAACAAGGCGATGAATTAGACGCTTAACAAAATCCACATCCAAATCTAAAAGGATTCCCAATAGCTTACAAACCCTAATCACAAAACTCAAAATTCCAATGACTAGAGGCTTACATGGTGGTTAAACCGCGCAATAGTTGTCAAATGGACGGAGTTGTCGATCACGGATGTTGAACGACAGATGGAGCTTCGAGGGGTGTCGGGTTGTAGCACGCGAGCGATTGGACTATACGATAGCTATCAGTTGGAACAGAAAAAAGTCTGGATGATGTGGAGCTTCACGCGGGATGGATGTGGCACACGGATGATTGCGGGTAGGAATTGTGTATTTGGGGTCCGATGTCCGGTATCAAACGTTGGGATGAAAGGGGGAAGAGTGAGGTAGCGTAGGGTTGAAAGGAGGAAGAATGAGTAAAATATGATGCGAGAATTAGATGACAGCCTTGCGATAACACAGCTGTTGTCGTACAATTGCCAATTTGGTTATCGCATAGCAGTGACCGTACACTTGCCGCACAAATAAATTAAAATGTGCTATTATCGTACAAGTTTTACGCAATATTGCTGCAACATGTACGATAACATCGTCATTGCATGGTACATTTTACCCAAAATTTGTAGTGAAGTTCGCTTCAGAGATGAGACTAATCACACTTCCAATAATTGGAAGAATAATACACAACTAACGTCCACGAGGGACAAATAATATGCGACAGAGGAGTTTGAACTCTTGGCTTATCATTACAAGACAAGGTGTTCAACAAACTCAAACACCACCTTATTAACAACAAATATAATAACTATAGTGTTTGATTATCGTACTTGTTGATCTATAGTTGCGCTTGGCCATGAAAATTCCAAACCAGTCATCTGAGAACCTACTTCTGAATTATGTTTTTTAGCGTTAAAAATGATACATGATGTCCTTTAAATCTTAACTACAGATTTTAATAGGAAAAATACAGTTTGGGACTTTGGGGTCATTTCAAAATTTAGATCGAACTGTAAAACTTTCTCAAAATGGGCGTGAACTAATGATAACTTCCAAAAGAGGAGTGTTCTGTTAACGGTGTTAATAATCCGTTAATATCGTTATTAACAATGTTAATTATATTTTAAAAGCTAAAATCTAAAAAATGCAAAAAAATAACAAAAAATATGTTTTTGCATTTTAAAATATAATTAACGAATTATGACATGGTCAACGAAGTGCCCCTCTTTAAAAATTGTTGTCGCGCTCCTTTTTAGAAAGTTTATAGTTCACCCTACATATTTGAATCTTGTGGTAGTTCAGTACCCCAAATTGTCCTTTCTCCCAATTTTTAAGATATAAAATGACGGCGTTCAGTATTACAACATTTAGATTTAGGTGTGATGCACCGGATCTCAATCCATTTTAATTATGCTCTCTAACGATTAGTTGTATTGTTTGTTTTTACCCCATTAATAGAAAACTTCACGAGAATTCAAGAAAAAGGCTAGCCTAGACAATGATTTTGGCTCATGATAAAAAAATTTATCATGATATATAATTTATTTATTTATTTATTTTTGGATGGGGGATATATAATTTATTTTTGAGGCCACGCAAAAGGAAATAATTAAGGAAATAGCACATCAGCTTCCTCGGGCCTATAGGCATCATATGAATTGGTAAAGGGGACAGTCTCCTCATCAGATGAAACTTCAACAGGATGGCTTGGAGGATCAGCATGACGATCTTTCTTACAATGTTTTTGACAATAGCATTCTTCGACATTGTCTAGTGGTCGTGACTTTAGGCATCTTCCATTTTCATATCCATCTGTATAGCATGATTTCTTGCATGAGTATATCGAACACCGTCCCGTTAGAGGATCGCCACTTCTGATCTCTATACATGCATCTTTATGATGAACTGCATTCTCTACAATTCCATCATCCAATTTATCGTCAATTGCATCAAAGGCATCGGGCGCATTGTCAAAAGCATCAAACTCATGAAATGCATCGATATCAGTCACTTCATTTGTCCATACAAATTCCACTGCAAATACGTAAAATCACATTTTGTCAAAAAATATTCAATCAAAGAATAAAATTGAAAATGAAGAGTGAGTCTTGTGCTCACATGAAGAGACCACAAGGAGCATGAAAAGAAAGATTCCAAGTGTTTTGGTCTTCATTTTTTCTAGTGTATATCACCCAATGAACCTCTATTGTAGTTATTTATATGAGGATAAAGCTAATGTTTTTCACGTGTTCTAAAGAGTAAATATTGATTTTGTTAAATATAAGTATGATTTTATTGATTTCTATGGTAATATATAGTGTATTTATGATTTTCTACAGTCAGAGTCAATGAACGTAGTTCCAAAACATTAACATGGAAGTCAACTTTTTCAATAACTCCATGCATCGAGGAAAAATAACTTGACTTTTCCTAAGGAGTATGTGAAAAATATATTTAATATTTGCCTGTGAATATAAAAATGTTTTACAGTTCAAGAAAATCTTTTATTTTCATTGACCTTCTTTAAATAATTGGGAAAAGTACAAAAAGAGGTATCGAACTACCGCATGTTTCCATTTTTTTGTTCAAACTATTAAAATTTGCAAAAAGGGTACCGAACTACCATCCGTTTCCAACTTTTTGTCCGAACTATTAAAATTTCCAAAATAGGTGCGAACTATATAAAAATTTTCCAAATTTTTGTCCGAACTATTAAAATTTCAAAAATGGGTCCGAACTATATAGAATTTTTCACATTTTTGTCCGAACTACTAAAATTTCTAAAATAGATGCGAACTATATAGAATTTTTCCAAAGGTAAAACCTAAAATTATTATCATCTTTTTCCAAATGTGCCCTTTATTTTTTACTGCCTTACCAGTCATGTATAATTTTTTGCGATTTCTGCGCCTTTTTAATTTATCAAATATCGTCACTCGAATCATATATAGAGAGATGCTAAAATTTGAGACTGCATACTAAATCCACAAATCATATATAGAGTGATGCTAAGATATCCACAAATCATATATAGAATTACATTCTAGATAAATCTACATTCGAGTGACGATATTTGATAAATTAAAAAGGTGCAGAAATTGCAAAAAATGATACCCGTCTCGGAAGGCAGTAAAAAATAAAGGGCACATTTGGAAAACAATTGATAATAATTTTAGGTTTTACCTTTGAAAAAATTATATATAGTTCGCACCTATTTTGGAAATTTTAGTAGTTCGGACAAAAATATGAAAAATCTATATAGTTCGCTCGCTCGGTGGACGGGGACGCAAGCGAACGTCTTTGCTAGCTCCGGCATTCTTCCAATTCGGATCGGAAGTCAATCTGATCGCGATTGAAGAGAAAATGAATGGCAATGGGAAGAGGAATGAAATAAAGCCGTCAATATTTTTGACTCGTTTTTCATTCCAAATGATTTTTTTATATTTTACTATCGTTATTCTGATTTTAAAATAAATGACATCAAACTTGTATTGCTTTTCACATAAAAATAAAAATAAAAACAAAAAAAAACCTTGTATTGCTTTAGCAATAAGAAAGAGAGTTACAAATAATAACATGACAAAGTTAACATTAAAAAAACAATGGAGTTTTCTTTAGGGAAAAGTACAAAAGGGTGGTATGAACTACCACCCTTTTGCAAAATCTTGTCCGAACTATACACATTTTCAAAATCTTGTCCAATTCTAATTGATGGACCAAATTGCAATTCTGAATAATACAATGAGCACCCAAACCTTTCAAAAATTATGTAATTGGAATATTTTTTTGGTTGGACCAAATAAACCAAATATGATTTTGAAATGTATTTGGTTTATCCAAAAAAAAAATTGGTTGTACTCTTCCCTAATTTAAAATTTATGTATTTGATTTGATTAAATGCATTTGGTTCGATCTAATAATATAAATATAAACCAATATATATTTTAAATTGTCTAAAGATTTACGATAATTGTTTTTTATAATTACAATAAATTGTTAACTGCACCATAATTTATACCCTAAATTTTTAAATATACAAATTTCGTTCTTAACTAATTTATATATATTAATATGCAAATTTTGTTTTTAAATATACAAATTGGCAGCAACATGCGCATCTTAATAGTAGTAAAATCACAACTAAAAGAAAAAGGAGAACCAATTCATCAGAATATATGCATTCACCGGTTCAGAAACCAAACTAAAATCGTTTAACGATTTTTCAGAGAGGTGAAAAGTGGTCAAATTTTGTTCTTAATTAATTTATATATATTATATATGCAAATTTCATTTTTAAATATACAAATTGCATTCACCAGTTCAGAAACCAAACTAAAATCGTTTAACGAAACCAAACTAAAAACAAAATTTGCATATATAATATATATAAATTAGTTAAGAACGAAATTTGTATATTTAAAAATTTAGGCTATAAATCATGGTGCGGTTAACAATTTATTGTAATTATAAAAAAAACAATTATTATAAATCTTAAACAATTTAAAATATATATTGATTTATAATTTTATTATTAGATCGAACCAAATGCATTTAATCAAATCAAATACATAAATTTTAAATTAGGGAAGAGTACAACCAAATTTTTTTTTGGATAAACCAAATACATTTCAAAATCATATTAGGTTTATTTGATCCAACAAAAAAATTATTTCAATTACATAATTTTTGAAAGGTTTGGGTGCTCATTGTATTATTCAGAATTGCAATTTGGCCCATAATTTTTGAAAGGTTTGGGTGCTCATTGTATTATTCAGAATTGCAATTTGGCCCATTAATTAGAATTGGACAAGATTTTGAAAATGTGTATAGTTCGGACAAGATTTTGCAAAAGAGTGGTAGTTCATACCACCCTTTTGTACTTTTTCCTTTTCTTTATGCTCCACATTGTGTTCAGGTCTTGACAATTGATGGGCGTTGATGTTTTGGTATTTTCAGTCTACTGATCCAAAAAAAAACCTGTCTCCAACTACCATACTTTGAAAAAACACTCCTTCAATGCTATTGTTGAATCCTAATAGGATCAGTAACCGGTAATTCTATAATGTCATACTCTCCTTCATGATCATACGTTTCACCGTTGTGATCGCCTTCTAATCCGTGAAATTAGAAGAAGATAGAGTTTTCATGAACTTAGTGAGGACAAAATTGTCAATATTATAATCAGAATCATGTATGATGCAAGAAGGAATTTTCAAGCGCCCAAAAACTTTCGGTATTCATATCAAATGTGACAACGTTAGACGCAGCATACCAACTTAATAAAAAAAAAAATATTGAACGCCTTTCTTATTTTGCTTGACGACTGATGAAGCACTTTTAGTAAATCCCAACATGTGTATGATAAATAAGTGGATGCGTAAATGACTTACCTAAATCTGAATCACTACCCGATGAAATATAAGGAATTCGAAAAGTGTCAGATTTGTCGAGTTTGACATCAACTTGCGAAACGGACAAGTGAGTGAAACATATATCAAAGTTAGATATCAAGATTTGACTTAGCACTTAGAAATTATCTCGGATTATATATTTTTGCTTTTCGTGCGGTCTTTTATACAAAGAGACTACCAAATCCTAACAAATATAACAAATATTAATATTTATTCTTAATTCATTAGGTTATGTGTGTTTTGAAAAAATATATGACAAGAATTATTAAATAGATTGATGGTAGAGTAGATAAATATAGCATTCTAACACAGGCTTTAGTTTTTGACCTCGCAGCCCATTGTTTTTTATGGTTTAGACCAAATAAGTCCCTCCCATTATATACACTTTCACATCATTAATGAACGGTGAAATCATGTCAATCCTATGTCAATTATTACATTTCTGAAAGATTTCTATTAAAATATCTAGATATGTACATGATGGTTCCACATTCTTCTTTAACCCTCTGAGTTCAGTACCTAGATCACACTAGATACTACACCACTTTACAACTTATGGAATAGTGTCAAACATGTGGTATAAGCGATTAATTTGTCGTATAACAATTACGTGACTGACGGCCTGTCGCATATTTGATGTGCCATAAGTTCAATAGCATAAGTTCCTAAATGACAGGTGCATATGGGTCAATCATATAAGAGAGTCTTTAATGCAACGTGCTCGATTAATGTCGCGTAAGGTTTGTCGCATTGACGCTACCAATGCAAGTGTGGAAATTCCTATACGACATGAGTATTTTGATAATAATGTGGCTTTAGTTATCTAATGAAACACATTTGATAGTTGTGCTTTGTCACTTTGGGTATTTTATGCGACAACTATAGCAATTATTCTTGTCGCTTTAGTTATCCTATGAGACACATTTGCCAGTTGTGTTTGTCACTTTGGGTATCGTATGCGACAACTGAAGCAATTATCTTTGTCCCTCAATGTCTCTTATATGACAATTATTTCCCTAGATTTGTTTTGTTCTTATGCAACTAAAGGCATTTACACAATGATTATGTGGTTAAGGCAAGCCAAACACAAGTTGATATATTTCAGTACAAAAGTTCAAGCTGTTCTATCCATGTTCAATAGGTCATCAATGGAGTTAAATGTTGGACTAGAACACTTAGGGGCTGTTTGATTGAGCTTAAATTTATGTTATGTTAATTTAATTTATGTTAATTTATGTTAATTTGTGTTAATTTATGTTAATTTATGTTATGTTATGTTAATTTATGTTAATTTATGTTAATTTATGTTAATTTATGTTATGTTAATTTATTTTATTTTATTTTAATTTATTTTAGTTTATACCAACCTAATATTACATTATCATCATACCATCATCATGTCATCACCATCATCATGATCATCATGTCATCACCATCATCATCATGTCATCACCATCATCATCATCATCATCATCATCATCATCATGTCATCACCATCAACATCATCATCATCATCATCATCATGGCATCATCATCATCTCACCATCATCATCATCATCATCATGTCATCATCATCATCATGTCAACTTGTTGTCAGCATCATCATGTCATCATCATCATGACATCATCATGTCATCACCATCATCATGATGACGGTGAATAGTAATATGGTGAATAGTAATATGCTGATCAGCAATATGATGGATCATGATGGTGATGAATAGTAATATAGTGATCATGATAGTGATGAATAGTAATATGATGAATAGTAATATGGTGATCATCATAATGATGAATAGTAATATGGTGATCATGAATATGGTGATCGTGATGGTGATGAATAGTATTATGATGAATAGTAATATGATGAATAGTAATATGGTGATCATCATAATGATGAATAGTAATATGCTGAATAGTAATATGATGATCATGAATATGGTGAATAGTAATATGGTGATCGTGATGGTGATGAATAGTAATATGATGAATAGTAATATGGTGATCATGAATATGGTGAATAGTAATATGGTGATCGTGATGGTGATGAATAGTAATATGATGAATAGGAATATGGTGAATAGTAATATGGTGATCATGATGATGATGAATAGTAATATGGTGATCATGATGGTGATGAATAGTAATATGGTGAATAGGAATATGATAATGATGATGGTGACACGATCATCATCATCATCATATTACTTTTCATCATCATCATGTCATCATTATCATATTACTATTCACCATCACCAGCATGTCATCATCATCATATTACTATTAACCATCATCATCATATTACTATTCATCATCGTATTACTATTCATCATCATCATATTACTATTCATGAAGATGATGATGATGACATGATGGTGATGATGATGACATGATGATGATGATGATGACATGATGATGATGATGATGATGATGATGATGATGATGATGATGACATGATGATGATGATGATGACATGATGACATGATGATGATGGTGGTAATATGATGATGGTTGAAATTTATGTTATGTTAATTTATGTTATGTTAATTTATGTTAATTTATGTTATGTTATGTTAATTTATGTTAATTTATCCCTTAGTTACTACGTCCTTTATCCAAAGGCCCAAGCAATAGAGGATCGTTTCTTGCCACACTTGTGTAACGTGGATGGCTGAGCGGTCCCTAACAGACTTGCAACAATTTTTTCTTAATATTATTTACAAGCTCTCTCAGTCTAGCTTTTTTACTTTGTAGTCATTTAATTATTTTTTTTCTCGAGGAAATTAATGATGAAAATGAAGGGATCGGCTGAAGGAAGAACCGTGCTTCTCATCGGCTGCCGGTCGTTTTAACCTCTGTGTTTTCTTCTCTGCTGCTGCTTAGCTAACGTGCGCACCGCGACTCTCTGAATCGAAGTCGATCCAATTTGCTATCGATGTCTGGATGGATCTCCTCCAAGCTAAAAGCAGCTGAGAATCTCCTTCAACAGGCATTCCTTCGTCTCTCCCAATGTAGCAACTTTTGTTGAGTTTGGATCTTGTAATTGCAGTGTTGTGAAATTGATCCATTATTACTTGGATCTTATGTTTGAGAAATTAGGTTTATTTTGATTTGAGGACATCCTTATGAAATGAACATTCTTTTTATGAAATTGAAATTTATTTATTTGTAGTCATCCTTGTATTTTGTTGCTGTTTTTCCTTTTCAATAAATAAAATCGAAAGGTTAAAAAAATTAATTAATTTGAAGTGTTGAATTTTTCAGATTGATCAACAAGCTGCGGGGACGCTGAGGAAAGGCGATGTGCAGAAATCAGATGAGTTATTAAGCAGTTCAGAGAGCCTTTCGAAAAGTGGTGGAGACATTATTGTTCCATTGAAAGATCAGCTGAAGAAGAAAAGTCATACTACTCGCAATGATGGTATACCAAAGAAAAAGGGTACTACTACTACTACTACTAATGAGTCTACGGCTAGGACATCTGCTGAGTTTGGTGTTTCATCCAACCCTAGAACCAGCCTCAACGATAATGATTGGACTCAATTGCTACATGGGCCTAAGCAAGCGACCAGTCCTGCTTCTGCCAATCGTAGCAATGGGGTTTCTGCAGTCCGTGGTGTGCAGAGAAATGCTAGGAGGGCTGGGGCTGTGACTTCCAAATCGGCTACTACAGTGGAGAAGAATTTGAAGGGTGATACCTCTAGTGCTAGGTCAGAAGAAGAGAAGGTGCCCTCGCAACATGGAGCGGTTATTAGAAACTTGGATGGGAGTGTAAGTAATGCAGATGGGTCTGATGCTGGTGATTCAGCACAGAGAAACTCATATTCCGACTCCAGTCAGTCTGATGTCAATGTTGTACAAGAAAGAGAGGTAGCAAGTGTGAAGCCTGTGCATGATGTGGAAAATCAGAAAAGTATTTCCGAAGACATTCCTGTTGAAGGAAGCACAAATGAGACTTCAGATCTTTCAACCATGGAAAGTAAGACAACATCTTTTGAAAATGAACTGCTCCCAGTTGATGAAGTGTCTTCTATGAAGCTGGGAGCTGCCACTTCAGCAAGTTTAACATCAGACGATTTAAAAAGATCTTCTGGTTCATTTAGTGAGGAAGAAAGATCTGATTCTGACATGGATTCCAGTTCTTCGTCAGATTCAGAAAGTGAGCGTGAGCGAGAGGAAAGGAGGAGGAGAAAGCAGAAGATTTTGGCCGAGAAAGCTGCAGCTGTAGCTGCAAAGGCCTTAGAAGAGCGAGAAAATTTGGTTGCTAGGTTGGAAGGCGAGAAACAAAGCTTGGAGAAGATACTTGAAGAGCGGGGCAAACAACAAGCACAAGAGGTAATTATATTTTGCTCATTTCTCGCCACTGTTGGTATAAAGTATAGCATTTGGTCATAGTCATAGTGAATTTTATCCAATCGTGAATGTTGGATACTATATGAAATATGTGCATTACATGAGGCTAAGCGTTATATGCGACTAAGATGTTGGATCAGTTATTTATTGTTCTACGTACTTGGATCGAATTTTAGGCAAACCAGTACATCGTTCCTACATTTTAATGGTCCAAGATATAATGCTTGATTGACGATAACATTTAGCAAACTTTTTCACCTCAAGCCTGCTGTGGTCTCGTTTGGCTTATACGCGAACACGACCCATATATTCTTCAGTCACTTGATAACTAATATTGTCAAATCCCCTATATCTTTGTTTTTTGCTTTTTACTGAACCTGACATTACATATCTCTAGGTATTTTACTATTTAGAAGAAAATTAACTTAATTAGAGGGTCTCTGTTTGAATGTCTAACTGTACTACTATCAGTAAGCTTGTATTCAGATTTTACGTAATTTCTCAAAATGGGGAGGTTAGATGCAAAAGATATTTACTCTTGACTCTGATCTTCACTTCGATGGCTAATAGTGTATCTTGTACTTAGGCTTCTGAACTGCAAACTACGATGATGGAAACCATGGAAGCTGCTGACTTGGAGAAGGAGAAACACAACAAGACTAGAATGGAAGCCTTGACAACAGTGTCCAAACTTGAGGTATCACTGCTACCTCAAATTTGATGGTCGAATAAATTACACTTTGAGGCCATTTAAAAACTCACAAGGTAAAGAGAAAAAGAATTGAGTTTATGAGGATTCTGTCATCTCATGTATACAACTGATTACAGATAGCAAATGCTGATCTTGGGAAATCACTTGTCACGGCACAGTGTAACCTTGAAGTGGAGGTACGATGAGATTCAATAATGATTAGAGGGACATGGCTTGTTATGTATTTGTTTGGAAAAGACCATTTTTTTGTTTTCTTTCGTCTACATTAGAATGTATAGATCAGAAGAACAAAATTATTTATTGAACGTCTGTCTACTCATGGTTCCCAAAATTCTTGGTGTACTCTTGATTATTCAAAAGAACCTTCGAACATCCACAGTCGCTGGAAAGTTCTTGCTGTAATGAGAGACCAGTAGTAATCATTTTGTTTCATTGGTTTTCATTTCTTCATTGTCCATTTCTGTTTCATCAGTACAAAGTTTCTTTTCCCTTAGTTTCGGTGCTTCTCTAATTTCAGTGTTTTTACTATTATTATAATCATTGTTTGGCATTTTCTAGTCGTTGTGCCTTGTTTCAGATGTCATTAATTGATCTCCTTAAGTGTACACTACTATGTGAACCAAGATGCAGCAACAATTTGTTCTAGCATCCGTGGGTTTCAAATATCTTATTCCAGTTTATTTTTTAATTATTGCCAGGCCAATCGAGTGGCAAATTTTTCACAACAAATTCACTCAAAAGAATTGGCACTTGAAGGTATAGTTGTCTGATAGTGATGTGTATCATACTACATATAAATATAATGTGTGTTGTTTCTTGCGTAAATTCATCGGCATATTTTACGAGGTGCTGATATAATTTTTTTCTTTCTCCTTTTAGCACTTAGGAAGAAAATCACAAGCACCAGTCAGATTGGAAGACCTGCGGAGCAAGTGAGTAATCCTCATTTATGGTCATTGCTCTCAATATGTCCGCATACGTCATAGGATGTGGCCATCTCACTGCATAACTTTTATGTATTCTACTGACCCTCTCTCTTTCTGAGTTCCTAGTTGGCGTCAGCTCGTGGAGCTGATTTAGAGCGGGAAATTGTAGAGGCTGAGTACTCTTTTATTTCTGACAAAATCGAGGGATTGCAAGATAAGGTAATATATTTATGTATGTGAAGTTGCATAATTATCACTTTATATGCACAAATGAGCAGTCCCGATTAAAGCCGTATTGATTGTCAGATAGAAATGCCTTGAAATTACATTTAAAGTGGGTTCAGAGATTTGGGAGGGGCTGTCTGTATTGAAGTGATGACGTCTAGTGTACTGGTTTCAGCAATTGACATCATTCAGTTCCTCTTAATAGGCAAGGAAATTGGAAGCTAACATTGAGTTGATGAAGTCTGAGATAGACAACCCATCGGAAGTTGAATGTGAGCTCAAGAGAAGGCTGAGCCAGATGACTGATCATCTGATTCAGAAGCAGGCACAGGTAAAAATAACATTACTTTTTTCCCATGAGTTTTTTTCGGTTGTTCATTAGTGAAGAACACTATTATCAAACAATGAAATATACAGTATTAAAAGATTTGTCTAGGTCAGTGCTACACTGGGTAAATGCTACGATAACATAGTTTAAATAAAGATTTTCATTGATGCCTCAGGTGGAAGCACTGTCCTCAGAGAAGGCAACATTTCAATTCAGAATCGAGGTACATTATTATATGCATGTAGTCCTTTGGCTTCAAACACTATACTGCTGATCTAAGCGTATTTCCCGATATGCAGTCTGTTACACGATCCCTGGAAGAAAAGAAGTCTCTAATGAGCATGGCTTCCGATTCCAAAATGGACATAGAATCAGGGACATGGGACTACTCCAAGTCAAAGGATAAACCCTCACTTGAGGAAAAAATTCGTATTGGCCAGCAGCAACTAGGTTCATTGTTGAAACAGTTAGATGCCATATTTTCAGCTGGCTCAGCCTTTCTGAGGAGAAACCCAACAGCTAGATGGTGGTCTTTGGCGTATCTCATTTGTCTGCATTTTTGGGTTATTTACATTCTTACGACCCAGTCTCAATCTTCCGATGATAGCAAATCAGGTGCCGTTGTCTCACTGGAGAACATTAACAACACTGCACGATTCTGAGTAATAGGAAAACTGGAGTATAGTATAGTTCAGTTTAGTTATATCATGTAATTGACCACAATGAGTCTCGAGCCATGGTGTTTTTTGTTCATAGAAACAGCTACATAAAAATATATGCTAAAATATTTTCCTGATTACAAAATATTAAGATTAGGTACAAAGTGGGAAGCAGGTCAGAGTCTGCCAAAGATCAGCAGTGATATGGTCTTAAAATGACTATCTACCAGACATAAAACAGGTTTTCAAAAGGAAACCAAAACCGGGACAGCTGAAACTAAATAGCCAAACAATGCGCTACATGGAGCAGTTTAGCGCATGGCTTCTAAAAGTACAAAAACTAGGCAAACTGGTAATCAAAGAGTGTCCGGGTTCAAGTCCCTCTAACCCCCTAACACCCCCATAAAAAAAAACTGGCATTTGCTGACAATGAGTATTCTTCCAGTCTGCTTTCTGTTGCCCAATATTCTCTTCTTGTTTTCGTCAGAAACAATTTGAGTTTCATGGCATCCTTGTATCCAGTTTCATCAGCTCCCAGCTTATCACCTCTGAAGATTATGCAGTTTCTTGTGATCCAAACATTGTATGCTGCCTGCCTGGGTGACTCCAGCTTTAACATCTGCAATTCTGCATTGCTTGATGGAGACCCTAAAGATTACATAATTAATCCAGCAAAGAATCTGAGATAAGCTTCCTTTTCCTGCATAACCACCATCAGACAGTTTAAGATCTTAAACAAAACAATGGTGGAGAACTAGAAGTGGAAAAGATGTTCAAGTGCTGATCTTCCAGTTTCCTACATCACGTACATTTGACACATTTAAACCAAGATCAGCTAATCCAAATATTTCATCGCCAATCCACTCAAATTGATTACCAAAATTATTTTGTTTTACAACAAACACAAAATCCTAATACGGAGTTCCTCCTCACTTGGTTATGAAAAAAGATGCCAGTGATGAAAAGTTTCACCTGGTTAAGAAACCTCGCCTTTAGTTAGACTCAGAATCCTCTCCATCAGTATTCGACGGATAAATATTCAATATCCCAAGCAGCCTTTCCATCTATATGAGAAGCAGCTACATTTTTCACATTATCTCCTCCATCTGAAGTTGGTTCTTCTAGCTTACAACCTTCAGTGCTTAATTCCACTATCCAATGGTCATTAAAAAGATGATATGGATTATTCGACTGATGGAGACGAGGGAAAGTACGTTCACATGATGCGCAATTCCGTCAATGGTATAGAATGGTATGTTTTCTCTCGTATCCTTCATAATTGTTGACATCTCAGTGTTTCTGGGCTTCATCCCGCCCATACTTCATTAAAAATACTCAAGCTAGACTGGATTGTTTTGACCCCTTTTTTGAGCACACGGGAAGACCTTTCATAGGTTTTACCCACCCATCAGAAGTTCCTCTTGGCACATGAAGCATAGATTTAGTGAGGAGAAAACAATTAAATATTTAGTCAGGTGTCTAACATCTTTTGCAGCTCTGAGGTCTTGTCAACAAATGTGTGTATCTTCGGACTACGGTGTAGTTTGTCAAGTATCCTCCAAGTACAAGCATCAGGGTTGAGTCCGTTTTTTCTCATTTCTCCCAGGATTTGGTATGCGTCTCTCCTTAAACCAGATTTGCAAGCACTGTCGATCACAATATTGTAGTTCACAATATTTGGAGCAACCCCACAATCTATAAGTTCATAGAGGAAATCACATGCCTCGTCGAATTTACCTGACTGGCACAGTCCTTTCAAGATTGCTGAATATACATAGTGATCATGAACCTTTGAGGGCCAGACAACTTCATCCCAGAAACGTTTAGCTTCTTCTACTTGATCATTGTTACACAAACCCTGTATGATTATAGCATGTGTCGTGCTGTCCGCTGTTACATTCTTTGTCTGCATTGTCTTGAAAATCTCCATGGCATCACTTGCCAATCGGAGTTTCAGTAATCCATGCAGTAAGCAGTTGTATGTTGCTACAGTACGCTGCAAGCCTCTTTCAGGCATTCTGTGAAGCAGCAGATCAAGTGCTTCATTGGTTCTTCCATTAATCAGCAAACCACAAATGACAGTACTGAATGTCACAACATCTGGGGCACAAAATTTGCCTGATATCATATCATCTAGTACCTTAAGAGCATCTTCCACTCTCCCATTCCTGCAAAGTCCATTGACAACTGTATTAAGGGTAAACACATCAGGCTGAAATCCACCCTGAACCATATATAAAAGTACATTCAACAGCTCAGTTGGGTTATTCATCAAACATAGCGCTCTTAGATATATATTGTAGATTCTAGTACCATCCACGCCCTCCTTGTTCAACATGACCTGCAGAACCTTATTTGCCTTGGTAAGTTCACTTTCTCGGCAGAGCTCTTGGACAAGAATCATGTACCCGATCTCTGAAGGCACGAAGCCCCATGCAGTGCCTTCACATAACAACTGATAAGCCCTCATGCAACCCCCGGTGTCTTTACAAAGTCCATGTATAATATTGTTATACAACACAAAGCTAGGCGTGTAACCTCTCTTCTTCATAATGTACACAATTCTTGAGGCTCCATGGCTTCTACTACACCTGCATAGTGAATCAATCATTTGCTCGTATGCAGACTTCTCGTCCACTGCCTGCCCTTGAGGCATATCCTCAGCAATCTTAAACACCTCAGCAAAGAACCCTTCTCGACACAAAGAATGAATCAAATTACCAAATGCGCCGATCTTCACAGTCAAATCGTCTTCCACTTGCATTTTGGCCCAAAGCTCCGTCATCAAGTTGCTGGCTCCCTCAGCATCCCGTTTCCGTAGTAAACCACCTATTAGCACACTATAAGTCAATGAATTGGCTTCAACCCCATTGTCAAGCATTTCATCAAACACCTTGTAAGCTGAAATCAAGTCACCAACTTTACAATACCCATCAATCAAAGTGGTGTAGGAAACAGTATTAGGGCAATGCCCTCTACCAACCATATCAAAAAACAAGCCATGGGCCAGCTGTGGCGTCATACCAACACAAAACTGATGCATCAACCGATTATAATTAACCAAAGAAGGAACAAACTCAGGCTTCTTGGACACCAATCCACGAATCACCTGAAAAGTGGTGTCCGGTGAATTGGCATGGAGAAGGCGCGCAATGAGCACATTTGACGTGCGCTCATCGGGAAGACAACCAGAAGCGATAAACAAGTGAAGGCGGTGATGAGCTTCTGCGAATCTGCGAGAGGCGCAGAGAGCATGGATGATGGTGCTGATGTTGAGTGAATCAGGGGAGTAGGCGTGGAGGAGGCGGAGGCGGTCGAGGAGACGGAGGGCTTCGTCGACGTTGCGGTCGATGGAGCAGAGACGGTGAATCGTTTTGGTCCATTGAGCTGCTGTTGCTGCTTCATTGTGGGATTGAGAAGTGGTGGTGGTGGTGAAGAAGATAGGGAGAGGGAGGAGTGTTGTTAGGGTTTTGGGACGGATTTTGATGGAATGCATCGCATTGCTTTTCAGTTAGTTTTTGCGGGCTGTGTTCTTTTCAGTTCATTTGTGCCAAGTACAAAACAATTTAAGCTGAAAAATAAGTTAACTTTTTCTTCAGCATCAGCTGAAATAAATAAATTTGAGCCATGCATTAATACAATACACAAAATAGATTAAGCCTGGGTGCATTGAACAGAAAATGTTACTTATTGATTTCAATTTAAGCTTAAAAAAAACATACCAAAAGCAAAGATGGTTTGATCATTTATTGAAGTTGGACATTGTTTTGTTATCATCACCTTGATAAGGCTTGATAAATATTAACTTAGGCCACAGAACCAGTAAATGGCTCTTTTTATGACGAACATAGAAACACACAGGTGCAGTTGCTGCTGATGGAAATGACAGAGGCTGTAGCAGCCTGTAGAGTTTTAACACTTCTTCGTGGCTATGAACAGACCCCACCTCTGCTCGCCGGTTGAGGTCCTCACCATCTTCGCCTTCCACCCATCCAAAATGTCATTATAGTCCTCCTGCATATTGTTGGTTTGATCTCATTTTGATAATGCCTCCTCATTAATATGTGAAGAAAAATAAGTTACGCGGACTCTGTATATACCTCAGAGAAGTCATTGATGAACTCTTGCTTCTCCTTTTCAACGCAGTCTAGTTCCTTTTGGAGCACTTGCATAAACTGTATCACAGAGAGTTGAAGATGTAACGGCTTAGATACTACATACATTACACAAGCATGTCTGTGATTCACATTGGCAATTGGCATTTGGCACACCAATATGGCATGGTATGTGAGGTTTTATACTGACCTGTCCAGTGCGGTCCTCAGCAATGACATCAATGAAACCAGCATCACGGAGCATCTTCAAAAATCGAATTTGTTGCATCAAGTTTTCAACAAAAAGAGAGGTTCTATTTTTTTTCCTTAAAATAAATTACTATCTGTTAAGCGTGGTACCTGTCCATATGCTTCCACATCATGGAGATCATATCCTCTCTGCTTAATATACTCAGCAAACTCATCAGATGGAGGACCAGCTCGTTTGCAGTAGTCACTAATGAGCACCTTGCCTCCTGGCTTTAACCATTTGAAGAAGGATCTGAATAATGCAGGCTTGTCCTGAAATAAAACATGTCAAGTAACAAGTAACACCATAACACCATTCACCACAATTAGCGAGCTGAGCTTTGCAAATAAGTGGCCAGACTGAATAAATTTTACCTGAATATGGAGAATTGTATCACGGCTGTAGATAACATCAAAAGTATGATCTGGGTATTCTTTTTTGGTGCAGTCAGCAACTTCAAACTCAACTGAACATTTGAGTCCAATGGCACGCTCAAGAGCCAGAGAAACCATATTGACTGAAAGATCTATTCCCACAACCTCAACATCAAAATTTTCAGCCATGTAAAAGTCACCGCCACCTATTCCGCAACCCACATCAAGCACTTTCTGTCCAGGCTTAAGTTCAAGCTTTGCTACAAATTCTTTGGTTGTGTCTGCAAATTGTTCAATGTTAAATGATTTAGCTAATTCCGCACTGAGATTTAGGTTTCTCGTCATAACACTCGTTTGTTATTTCAGCTTAAGTTTAAATTCATTCAATTAAACTTTTTTTAAAATTTGGTTCATTCAATTAAACTTAACTATGTTGTAAAGTGACTTCAAAAACCTCAACAAAGGTGATGTTGTTATGAATATTATGTGGTATACTCATTAGGGTCAACATTTGTGGCCATTGTTTTTACATTAGAGTAACTTAGTCAATATATGAGATTAATGTATTGACATTAAAGGAGTTTGATCCACATTTTATGGATCTTGCCTCCTCCCAACTTAAGCTTCCATTCGTACTCATCCTAAAAGGCTCTACCTTATCCCTCTAAAAAACAATATTGTATTAGTGTTTTGTTAAAGTTTCAAAGTTACTTTACATCATATTTGTTGAGGTATTTTACAACACGTTATCAGCACGAACGCTCTCCACTTCCATACCGTAAGTTCCGAACAAAGGTACATAACGAAAGTTTCTCTCTTCGATATAAGTGTATAACGTCATTTTGTTATACAACGGGACTACGCTACCGTATAACAAAATGATGTGATTTACAACTTGTTTTACTTTTTTAATGTATAACAACATATTATTATGCAGTGACGGATTATCCCCATAGTAAAGTGTTGTGATCTACAAAGTAATTATCTTTACTTTAAATACTTCATTTTAATATTTTCTTTGAACTATATTTCCATAATTGATGATATTATATTGTTAAT
The DNA here is from genome assembly GCA_033675215.1 of Rhodiola kirilowii. Lineage (NCBI taxonomy): Eukaryota > Viridiplantae > Streptophyta > Magnoliopsida > Saxifragales > Crassulaceae > Rhodiola > Rhodiola kirilowii. Next base: position 613,654 of record CM066203.1, read on the forward strand.
TTACTCTTAGCATTTAACCATAACAAGCTAATTAGTGTCCAACGGTAACAAAACGGCTATTTGTTTCTCAATAAATTCGATTTCATTCATCATACAAAAGCACATTCATTCTCTCTTCTACTACATATTCTTCTTTAAAAAAAACCTTGTCATAGAATGTCTCGTCTAATACTAATTTTTATTTTCATAATTATTTTTGTACTTACTGTCTGTTTCTTCACTGGAGATGTTCCGACGGATGAATTTTATCATTGTTTAGAAATGCTTGTAATAATGTATGTCTTATTCTTTACAATATTTGTAGAATTATGTTTTAAATTAATCTAATAAACTTTTTCTACTTTGTCCTTCTTTTTTTAGTTACCACCATGTCAAACCTCGCAAAACTTGAGTTCAGTTCACTCGACATCTCAGGAAAAAATTACATGCCTTGGACGATAGACATTGAGACACATTTGGATTCAATGAATCTTCCCGAAACAATCACTGAAGGGAATACCTCATCGAAAATGGATAAGGCAAAATCTTTGATTTTCTTTCGTCGTCATCTTGACGAGAATCTCAAAAATGAATATCTCACTGTGAAAGATCCGAGTGAGTTATGGAAAAATCTGAAAGACAGATTTGATCACTAAAAGAATGTGATGCTTCCCTTATATCGGGATAAATGGCCCGCTTTACGGTTCCAAGATTTTGTAAAGCGGCTCATTTATCCTGATATAAGAGAAGCATCACATCCCTTTGGTGATCAAATCTGTCTTTCAGATTTTTCTACAACTCACTCGGATCTTTCACAGTGAGATATTCATTTTTGAGACTCTCGTCAAAATGACGACGAAGGAAAATAAAGATTTTGCTTTATCCATTTTCGATGAGGTGTTCCCTTCAATGATTGTTTCGGGAAGATTCATTAAATCCAAATGTGTCTCAATGTCTATCGTTCAAGGCATGTAATTTTTTTTCCTGAGATGTCGAGTGAACTGAACTCAAGTTTTGCGAGGTTTGACATGGTGATAACTAAAAAAAGGACAAAGTAGAAAAAGTTTATTAGATTAATTTAAAACATAAAATTCTACAAATATTGTAAAGAAGAAGACATACATTATTACAAGCATTTCTAAACAATGATAAAATTCATCCGTCGGAACATCTCCGGTGAAGAAATAAACAGTAAGTACAAAAATAATTATGAAAATAAAAACTAGTATTAGACGAGACATTCTATGGCAAGGTTTTTTTTCTTGAGAAGTTATGTAGTAGAAGAGAGAATGAATGTGATTTTGTATGGTGAATGAAATCAAATTTATAGAGAGAAAAATAGCTGTTATGTTACTGTTGAGCACTAATTAGCTTGTTATGGTTAAATGCTAAGAGTAAATTAACAATGTAATATCATCAAATAAATTATGGAAATATAGTTCAAAGAAAATATTAAAATGAAGTATTTAAAGTAAAGATAATTACTTTGGGGGAATAATCTGCAACTGCAACAGTCAAGAAAATATTAAAATGAAGTATTTAAAGTAAAGAGTAAATGAAGTAAAGATAAAGTATAGATCACAACACTTTACTATGGGGGAATAATCTGCAACTGCATAATAATATGTTGTTATACATTAAGAAAGTAAAACAAGTTGTAAATCACATCATTTTGTTATACGGTAGCGTAGCCCCGTTGTATAACAAAATGACGTTATACAATAATATCGAAGAGAGAAAATTTTGTTATATACCTTTGTTCGGAACTTACGGTATGGAAGTGAAGAGTGTTCGTGCTGATAACGTGCTGTAAAATGACTTCAAAAACCTCAACAAAGGTGATGTAAAGTAACTTCGAAATTTTAACAAAACACTACTACAATATTGTTTGTTAGAGGGATAAGGTAGAGCCTTTTAGGATGAGTAAGAATGGAAGCTTAAGTTGTTCTTCTTTCTCATTGCATTTGCACCCCTTTTATAGCAAAAGGGGGAGGCAAGATCCATAAAATGTGGATCAAACTCCTCTAATGTCAATACATTAACCTCATATATTGACTAAGTTACTCTAATGTAGAAACAATGACCACAAATGTTGACCCTAATGAGTATACCACATTATATTCATAACAAACTCCACTATATTTTAGTGTGTGGATTAAATGGAATAGTAATAGACAGGGATGTGTATGTCATACCAATCCCTCCTGTGCTAACATAGCCAGGTCCAAAGACTCGTTCATAACGCAAGATACCAGTTGCTTTATACTGAACAGTGTCCAAGAACCTCTGGAAGTTTTTATCATCCTGAGATTTCACCTTTTGCCAAACCCAGCATACCTGTAATTTATTTTTTACATAATTATAACTAGTCGATCCAGATTTAGCAGACTCTAATATAGAACCAGATTTAGGATAAATGCCTGGTTTTGATTCTTCTTGGCTCTCACATAAGCCCCGATACACTTGCAACAGTCAAGAGAGAACTCATAAGTATTCCCAGCGGCATCATTCAAGTGGCACTCTTTAAAGATCTGCATACAAGAGAAATCATTAAATATTATTAAGACACTAAACCGGCAGAGAAGAAGCTCAATAGTCAATAGTACAGGCATTGTTCATTCTAACCCTTCATCAGACAATCTACATTAACAGTTCAAGAACTTATGTACGGGACAAGGTATATGTGTTTGATATAATACTCTGAATAGCCTACTATCTTGGGATGATATCATTGTCCTAATTTTCTGTCCTGATGCAGTGGTACGAGTTCGAGTCTCTAAGAAATCAGGTCCATCAAGTCCCTAGTACTTCTAGCCATAAAGAGTTTAAAATTAAAATCAGGATTTAGTTTCTGCATCAGCCTTATTCCCCATGACTCAATTACACAAGCTTAAGCTTTCTGGTCAAGCATGAGTCTTTTAAGTCAATGGTCACTGATGTGGAGATATGTTGCACATACAACATTCTGTAATTATAATTGTAAAAACTTGGCCAAGTGATTACCTTTGTGTAGAATCTTGGCTCACGGTAATGGGTTGGGTTGTTTTTTCTTTTAGAGTCACCTGATTGGTGAAAGCAAGACTCCCTGAAGAAAATGAAGCCCCCAACCTTCAACCATTTAATCATCCTTTTGGCCAGTTTCTCAACCTGATTGTTAGCAGAAAGTGAAAGAAAACTTCAGCCGTAATTTTGTACTGTAAATAGTTTTAATGTCCAGAGTATTGAGAAGCAAAAGAACAAAAAAAGGGAAACCACCTCTTCATCAGCAAGATACATGAGCAGCCAGTTTGAGAAAATCAAATCCACAGAATCATCAGCTATCTCCAAATCAGGAGATGTCACATCCGCACATACAAACTTGGTATTCTTATGATGCCCGTTGATTACTTCATTCTGCATATCACCAATCGAATAAGTTTAAATGCATCAATTCAAACATACATGAATTACAAACTTTCGCATCAGCACCTTCTTGATAGATCCTTCAATGAAATCCATTGCCAAAACATTTCCAGCCTTCTTAGCCAATTCACCAGTAAATCGACCAATTCCTGCCCCAAACTCAACTACATATTTACCATCAATTGGTGGCAACAGGGACAGCACCTACACAGCAATTCATACACAGATTGTCAAACAACTAATTACTATTGAGCTTTGCCTTGCACATCAATTAAAATCAATGTCAAACAACTCCGTACTTCAGGTCGCTCCTCTTTGTCAAGGTCAGCAGCTTTGGAATCGAGCATCATAGCCTCGACAGTGAGCTCAGTGGAATGCTCCATCCAGTAGCTTTTCTGAACCTCTCGCTCCTGAACAACTGCAGTGCAGATATATATGCATATATAAAAATAAAAAGAAAAAAAATATAGAAAAGCGACCAAAACAAGATAATGGAAAGAAAAACGGATGAATCAAAACCTGGAGTGGCGGCCATTGATGAGACGAATATGAAAAAGCAAAATCGACGTTGTCGGAAATGTGAGTGAGTGAGGATAGTATCGGCTTAATTAAGAGCCTTCGACGGCAGCGCGAGATCTAGAGAAGCTCCGGGAACGTCGATTGAAGGATCGTCCCTTCTGCCGCATTTAACAGAAACAAAGATGAAACCGGAAATCAGATTGGGAGGATTTGGATGTGAATCTCAAATGTGAAGATTTGCTCCTTAATTTATAAGCAAAGCTATCAAATCGCAATGGATGTGACTGTGATTTATTATTACTGTTACTGCCATCATCGTCAGATTTCTTACCTTTTTTTAATCTCAGGCTGCAGTAGATCCAAATGCATGTGTTGTGTGATTAGTGTGACTATTTGTTACTAAATACTTTAATGCTTAATACACGGATTACGAGTTTTAAATTAATTGTGAAAAGATATTAAAATATGGGCCAAATAGTAAATGTCATCCATTGATCTTTTGGTTTGTTCTATTTTTTATTTTATTTTTCATAATTTGATATTCTTTTCACGAATTAGTAAGCACCTACCTTTTTTATATGTTATAATTTAGCGCCCTCAATTAAAAAAAAATCTTCAGACTCTAACATTTCAAATTTAACAACAAGTGTGTATATTTTATTAATTTGATTTCTTTCGTGATGCGATTTTCAGCTAGATATATTCGGAGGAGAGGAGACTAAACCATCGACTTTTAATTATTTGATCAAGAATATGATCGCTATACTACTATGATCGTTATACCAAATTTAATAACAAATGTGTATATTAATAGTTATAAATCATAGTCAGATGAAAATACACATGCTATAGACATAAAAGAAATTGAATGAAAATATACGTATACAAATATAAAGGAATTTGATTAAAAATATATATGATATGCTATAAAAATAAAAGAATACTAGGCGGTACTGAAATTTTTCGAACTGGACTCAAATTTGTCATCATTGCATCATAATAGAAATATAAAGAAAAGAAATAGTATATCACTACCTTGAATGTTAGATTTCTTAGAGAAATTTTGTTAATAATGTGTTGTGAAAATGTATGTGAAGGAACTCAAATGGAGATCAATAACATACGAAGAGATAAAGGTAGAGATAAATTTTATTACTTACCTTCTCATTCTTTATATACACCTTCAATACTTTATTGAAGCAAAATTTCGAATATCACGAAAAAAATAAAGTTAATGAAACGGATACGCCCGTGATGCTATGACAACGCACGTGAAAGTTTGGTCCACAACAAAGCATAAAAAAAATAATAATAAAAAAGAGAGAAACGGATTGCCATCCCGGACTAGACCGTTATTTTTTATTTTTTTTGATTTAAAACGCCTAATAGGCTACAAATAAAGCAAACTGACATGAAAGGGGCACCACGACGAGAAGGATCTGGTAAACAAGTTGGACGGCCGACCTTAGTGATCGACACCAAATCGTTATTTAAAATGAGTATAGCGTCCATGTAGCAAAAAATAAAATAAAAATGAGCATAGCGTCCATATATTTCTTCTTTTATTTTGCAATGACAATTTATGGATTTATCAATTATGAGAGGTTTCATGTAATTATTACCTTCATCTTCATAACGCAATAAATAAAATTAAAGTGCAATTACATTGAATTTTTTAAATGAAAAGGCTCGATTTTTTTATAAAGCTAAAAAAGGCTCGATTAGATATGCGTGATATTTGTCAATAAGGTGGTGGATGAATTGATTGACCACTTTCCTTCCATAATTTTGTGGAATTTTCCTAGTCATTTCCTCCTTCCCTTGTGAACGATAGCAGGTACTACCCTCTCGCAGAGGCGTGCGTAGGGATGCACAAATCTGACCCGGACCGGGAAACCGGATCGGACCGGACCGGTACCGGATCGGTCCACGGTCCACAAATTTCTCATAATCCGGATTCCGGGTCGGTCCGGTCTTGAACCGTATTTTTTCCGGGTCGGTCCGGTCTTGACCCGTATTGCCCGTAATTTTTAATACTCAATTTTTAATTTATTATTCTAATGCTCCAATTCGTTTTACACACACAATCGCAAATCGCAAATCCAGCCGAAACCCTACTTTCTTTCTCCAATCACAATTCGCAACTCGTCTCAAACATCCTCCCGTCACCCGTGACCCGTCCAGCCGTCCAGCCGTCCAGCAGCCGTCGCGATTTCTGAATTCTCCTCGCCTCATCCTCCAGCCGTCCAGTCCAGCAGCCAGCTCCAGCGTCGCAACTCACAATTTGCGTCTCCTCCTGAATTTTTTGGCCGCAGAAGAGAACTCCTTCATCTGGTAATTGTAATTTAATCAGCTTGCATCTATTTTTTTAATTTCATTAGTCCGTGTAATCTCATTTCAAAGGAGTCCTTTGGCAGTCGATGAAATTTTTATGGATTGACATTGAATTTAATCAGCTTTTCCAATGTTGTGATGTCTTGGTGTTCAGATTTTGATTTGAATTCCGTATTGAACTATCCATGGAATGTTCAACAAAATTATCATGCAACAAGACCCTCAACTCCGTAAGTTGGTGAGAGTTTCTTGCCAAGATTAATCTGATATTTACTTATTTGACAGCTTTTAATCAATTATTGTTTACTTGTTTTATGGTATTCTTGGTAAAGATTGTACAAGCACTGGTTTGCACTCAAGATTGGTTGCGACTACGAACAAGAACAAACAACAGTAACGAGAATTCTGATACGGATTCGAATGATAATGACAGTGAAGAAGGTAATAATTTTTTCTACACTAATGTTTTGTATAATTTATCATTCATATATGTTGTATATGATCATTGCGACTTATTTCTTTGTGAACTTGTAAATTGTTAGATGATGAAGATGAAGGCACATTTTATGTTGCTTGATAAGGCGATATTCATTCAGCTTGTCCTTGCAAGTGTTACTGAATACTGAGGTAAGACAGCATATGAGCTACTGATATATTACTCCATGTATTACTGCTGTATCTGCTGTCATATATTACTACATGTGTTACTCAAATAGCATATGAGCTTGAGCTACTGCTACTGTCATATATTACTCCATTTGTTACTCAAATAGCATATGAGCTACTGTCATATATTACTCCATGTATTACTGATGTATCTGCTGCTGATATTTCTGCTGCCTCCATTTATTAATGCTGCTCAAATAGCATATGAGCTACTGTCATATTCATATATAACTCCATGTATTACTCCAAAAGCATATGATATTTCTGCTCCATGTATTACTCCATGTATTACTGCTGCATGCTGCTCCATGTATTACTGCTGCTCAATAGCATGTATAATGTATTACTGCTGTGTGCCTGTAAAATGTAATTGTAATTTGTTGTAAATTGTATAGTTTGGTTAGTTTTTGGGTGTGTGTACTGCGTATCAAGTATCAAGTATCAACTATCATATGTTTTCATTTAATCTACCTACTTCACTGTTTACACTTTACGTTGATTTTTTTACTGCAGAATGGATTTTTGGAGTTGAAGAATGAAGAATGGATTTTTGGAATTGAAGAATCAAGAATGCAGAAGCAGAATGAGTCATGAGAGAGTTGTTTTAAACTTTGTATTGGTTTTTTTCCCAGAACATGTTCTCTGGAGTCTGTACAGTCATGTTCTCTGGTTTTTTTACAGAGTTGTTTTATTCCAAACAGAAAACAAAATGTTTTTTTTGATATTTTGTTTATTCGGTCCGGTCCGGTCCATAGCTCTAACCCGGACTGGATATATCCGGTCCGGTCCGGTCCTCGGTCTTCATTTCCAAAATAATCCGGTCCAACGGGTCGGACCGGACCGTATATATCCGGTCCGGGTCGGTCCACGGTCCTGCTTTTCAAAAAATTCCGGTCCAACGGTCCGACCCGGACCGTGTAAATCCGGTCCGGTCCGGTCCGGTCCGACCCGGATGCACATCCCTAGGCGTGCGTAAACAACGCTAAGGTCCTTTCATGAGGTGTTTGCCGATTTGTGGGTTTAAAGTTAGGGAAAAGTACATAATGGGTCTCCGAACTACCACTACTTTCCCAATTCAGGACAGAACTACCAACATTTCCAAAATTGAGGGCAAAATTAAATAAAAATAACTATTCCGTCAAACTTAACGGATGAAGTTAACACCGCCAGTCAGCTTATTTGACTTATATTAAATAAATAAATTGAATGTAATTTTTAATTAAAAAATAAAGTTTTAAATAAATAAATATAGTTTTTCAGCTTCTTTTTTTTTTATTATTTTGTTTTGAAAGATTCAGTTATGTTAAAATAATCAATTTTTTTAATATGTTAAAATAATCAAATTGAGTGTAATTTTTTACTAAAATAATCTTTTTCAAATTCTAATTTTGTAATTCATGGGGAACACTATATTTTTGTGGGAGTACATGTTGTTTTTTACGATGTCACATAGTGAAATTTGCTTTATTAAATATTATTTTTTCTATATTAATTTTTATGAGGTAACGAATCACAAATTAAAATTAAAATTCGTTCTAATTTGAAAAACTTTATCGTCAATGTTAAAAAAAAAGGTAACATCTCAAGCGCTTGATTTCTAAACTACTAACCATACAATTCATGTTGATGAGGCATATCCAAATTAGGATAATTTATATTATATTTTATTTTATGATTCATTTATTAACCATGACTGCAAATAAATAATATTCTATTAATTACAAATTACACTCAATTTGATTTTTTTAACATGAGTCAGTTGTATTAAATCAAATAATAATAAAAATTAGAAATTGAAAAATATATCGTGATTTGAAAATCTGTATTTTTAATTAACAGTTACACTTAATTTAGTTATTTAATATAAGTCAAATAAGTTGACTGACGGTGTTAACTCTATCAGTTAACTTTAACAGAATAGTTAATTTTATTTGATTTTGCCCTCAATCTGGAAATGTTGTTAGTTCGGACCTGAATTAGGAAATTAGTGGTAGTTCGGGGACCCATTTTGTACTTTTCCCTTAAAGTTATTAGAGGTGCGAGATGGCCTGCGCTTCATCGACCAAGTGACTCAAGTTTAAATCCGAGTGGAACCCTTTATGTAGCTGTGCTTCAAATATGATATCAATATATATATATATATATCAGAAAATATCTTGTATGTGATGTATTTCTTGATATATTCTATATGAGATGTAAACCTACTATTAAAAAAAATATGAGTGATATTTGATATGAGCAATTTTAGGATGTTCCTCGCTTCGGGTCCATCTCTATTGGGTTTTGCTAGAATAAATAAAGCACCACATCAGAGCAATGAAAGGTTTTTACTATAAGAAAAAAAAGGTTTTTTCCGTTTGTGTTTTTTTAAAACTCACATCATCAAATATATCGGGTTTCTCTATTATTTTATTTGTCTCGATCTGAAACTCATATCTTCAAAATAGTTCGCTTGAAATTGAATTATTTAGATTACCTTATTTTTACTAATACCGATTCTCGTAGAACTGATTAATTACATTTCGACTAGCAGTTCTGTTCTGGGGAACCGGTATGAAGCGAAAATACATACATGGCTCGTTTGGACATCCGTGAATCAACTGAGTCCCATTATATACGGGTTTTCTGAAAACCCTAAATGTAACTTAGGCTTGCCGCTGCGTTTTAATCCACGTGTGTATCATAATCATCATATGGATGCTAATTTTCATTATATTAATGTTATTTTAAAATGTATACAGTGCTTGATGATGTGGATGTGTTCGATTTCGATTTCGATTGCACATTTGACCAGGCCACTTTACTCGTTGGAGATCAATGTTGAAAGTTGTGGTTTAAATGTGTGAAGAAAATGGAGGTGCGCCTCATTTTGAGACTCAATTTGAGTGTGGAGAACACGTCAAAATAAGTTGATAAAAATCGGATTAAAATACCTTGCAATGAGAGGTATGGAATAGAAAGTGAAAGTACTAAAATCGGAGTTAAATCGAATGAGTAATTGATGCTCAAAGTAGTGCCAAAAACCATGAAAACATGACCTTGGTAGGAATGGATATGTGGCTTGATTTCACACAAGTGAAAAGCTTATATCCCACATTGGAGGCCAAATGGGAACATTGTATGTTCATATATGATTTCAATAACAAGCTTGTTAAGTTGTTAAAAGAAACTCTCTCAAAACGCCTTCGCGGGCGTGCGCAGGGGGGGGGGGAAATCATCCGATCGACGACGTCGAATTTGGCCTGTCTTGTGCGCGCCCACATCATGCGGGTTGGCGGTTCGGTTTTGCAAAATTCAATTTTTGTTTTGAATATTAAACCGATACCGATTTGATCTTCGGATAACAGCTGTATTTTTTAGTAATTTTCGGAAACTGAATATTTGACTATTTCTTTTCGGAAACCCTAGGTCAGACTTGCAGGGCAAGTTTCTGAACTGCTATATAAGAAGCAGCAGCGCTTCTCAATAAAACACACAGAAAAACGCAAACAGCTCTCCTCCTCATTCGTATTCGTCAGTCAGTCGTGTTGATAGCCAAAGACACAGAAAGGTTCGATCGGCAAAGCTTAGTGCTTAAGTCTGTTGCCGAGGATCGTTTCATCCTGGGAAGCATACTGGCAGAGAGTCCCAAAGCACAGTAGGGCGGCAATCTTGCTTTAAGGACAGCGTCCAACGTGACTCGATCCACAATTCGGTTTGCAGTATTTTATTGTTATTCATACTGGTTATGCTATTCTATTGAATTGAAACTGTACGTGAATCAATATTGCATATCTGTTTATTTAAGAGTAACTTTGTTGATATTCGCCTGTTATATCAATTCTGTGCATTATTTCCAACAATCAATTTACTTAAACACACCTCGACCGAATTGGCTGACATATGGCCTATGGGTCCCTTTAGACGGTCACGGGAAGCATGCTCAGGCTTTGCAATCAAAGTTGCATTTGAGGATTTTTATAGATAATAATAACAGGGTGGATGAATCGCAGCGGCAAGCGTAAATCATATTTTGGGTTGTCCTACGGAACCGGTGGATTAATATACTCGCATATAACAGGGTTCAGTTGAAATATTTGATATCGTTTTCTTCAAAAACGGTATTAGTTAAAATGGATCAATCTGGATATTCCAGTTTCAAACGAATTATTTTAAAGATATGAGTTTCAAACTGAGACAAATAATAGAGAAACTCAATTATATACAACTTCCTCAAAATTTTACGCCCTATTTTTCGAACACTAGACCGCGCCTTGATAAGCAATGAAAAGTAGAGTTGCAAGAAGAAGCGGCAATTAGTACTCCCATTAAAAAGTTGAGGTATAGGTTGAAAGAATCTTTCAGGATCTGAATTCTCAAATGAAATATCGGCAAGTGGTGTGATGGGGGGTCCTAACACGGACGATTCCCAATAATCACACGATCCAATAATGGATCTGGGAATCGCAACTTGTTCTTCAATAATCCACTGTCCTACACAAATAATTAATTGGAATTTCGATGGCGACAAATGGCAGATGGCTTTAGGTAGGGTAGGATGCCCTTACAACAACAGTATTGTCCCTATACAAATAAAACATTGAAATACGGATGGCCAGAGATTCAAATATGTCAAGTAATGTTGATCACTGCTCTTACCACTTAGTTACGTTCCTGAAGAACAATGTATGCTTTTACAAGAGTTTTTGATGATATGAATAATACACGATACCTTGTTGCATTATGTAGGACATTTAAAAAAACAATGATAATTTTTTTTGCTTATATCATAATGCAATGTCTCCTTAGTTGTTGAGTTAGGATCAAATGAGAAATTGTATATTTCATGAGAAGTTGAGAGAACTTTAGTTGTACAATCATAATATCAATGACCATAATAATTTTTGCATGTGGGGTTGTAGTTGGATTGGTTTAATCATTGGCTTTGTAACCAATTGGTCATGAGTTCAATCCCCTCATAATGCACCATTCCCACCAATATTTGGTGAGGAATTTCCTCCCTTCACAGGAGGTGCTTCCCTCCCTTCACCGGAGGTGCTTTCCTCCCCTCGCAGGAGGTGTTTCCCTCCATTCGCAGGAGGTGCCCGAGATGGCTTCGCCTTAGCCACGGTACTTGAGAAGGCTTCAACGTGAGCAAGGCAACTGCTCGAAGATTTGCTTCCGAAAGTGGAGACTCAAAGACGCCGCAAGGCTTATGCTTCAATGGATTTAAATGTACTAGATTAGCTTGAGAATTTCAGTAGTCTTGTACAATACTTGTAAACATCCCCATAAAAAAATGACCATAATAATTTTCTGTTTATTTAAAATTAAAAATCTGTTTTTTTAAATATTAAGGGTATATGAGTCATTTAGTTCATGTTTTCACGATTACGAGACGCCGGAGAAAATGAAAAACGAGAGGCTGCAATATGCACACAATTCCACTACGAATTGCACTGCAAACAAGCTTGGACTCGATTGCCCTCTGATTGACTGCAACAAATCAGCAGTTACCAATTCCAACATCAAATCCCACCACACTCATCTCCAAACACCCCTCACAAAAGCAAATACGCACACCAATATTGAATCCGACCTGGTTGCGAAATGGTTAATTATGAAATCATTTTCCGGTGACCTCCGATCCGGTTCTGAATTCGACGATATTCGAATTTGATTTTTTTCTAAACGTGATCGATTGACAGGTGTTACGAATTTTATTTGGTCATTACAAAGTCATTAACAATTACAAATTTTATTGATTAGACTACGAATTTTATCTAATTGTCATGAAGTTATTGACGGTTACAAATTTTACTAACTATGCTACGAATTTTATTTGGGTATTACAAAGTCATTGACAGTTACGAATTTTACTAATTAAACTACAAATTTTATTTGGTCTTCATGAAGTCATTACGAGTTACGAATTTTACTACGAATTTTATTTGGTCTTCATGAAGTCATTAAGAGTTACGAATTTTACTAATAAGACTACGAATTATATAAGCTACACAAAACTTCATGCTTAGTCATTACTAATTGCATCGTGTCGAAGTAATGATGATGGATGGTTACTTAGAGTATGTCGGCTCGTCGAATCGGATGCCGACGTTGTTTTCGACGCGAGTCAATGCTTAGGTTCAGATTGAGTTTTTTTTTTTTGTCGTTGGGTGATCTCTCTCAAGTCTCAGTCCCTTCCTCCTCAAAACCCCACTGCGACCAAAATTTGTCATTATTGTCTTCATGTTTGACCCTAATTAGAGTTTTGATTTTCAACGAGTCCCATTCGTATTAGGTTTTGATTCGACCCAAGATTTCAAATCCCTAATTGCTTTTCGAACTGAAATGTCGAAATTGAATTCGTCCAAGTTGGGCAGTGATTTTGCCGAGGCTTCAGTTGAAGAGGCACTGACGATTATGCCCTTGTTCGCATTTTTTTTTTGATACATGTATTAGTTTGTTAGTGGTTAGTGTTAGTGAGGATTCGAATTCGAGCACCAGCTGTGTCGAGCGAGTGTGCCTCCACCGGGGTCCAGGCCACAACTCAATCCTCATGCCCTTGTTCGTATTTAATAAAATTTTGAACTTAATTCGGATTAATTTGGACCGTAGATTAAACGAAACGAAAAAACTTCTCATTTCTCACATAATATATACTTCTCATGAGATCCGCACCATATTATATAACCTACTTGTCGATCACAAAGGGTCTGTTCTTTCGATCAAAAAATTCGATTTTTTTCTCTCTTTTTCTGTTCAGTTTAATTCATGTCAAAACAACATCCCCCTAAGCTATCGAAGTAATGTTTCATAATTTTTTACGTAATAAAATAAATTAAGTTAGTCTAAAATCCATTATTTCCCGGAGAGCTCCATAAATTTTCAAAGTTATTATATTAGACTCATAATTAGTTGAATAAGAATTGAGAGCTCTATTTTGTTTCTCATGTACATGTTCTAGTGCGTTTGGAAGTGTTGAAACTATATATTTTTTTTATCAAAATACAACCAGAAAAATAGTACAAAAACATAAATAAGCAAATAACAATTTCCATTTACTCATTAATCCTATTTCCTACTTTTATTGTTCATGACAGATATAATATGTTGTCAAAAAATAATTATACATGTAAAATTTTATTTACTGGTATTCTTGAAAGAGCCTGATGCAGCAGGACCAAACGGTGAATTGCTGCATTACTGGAAATACCAATGTTGGATAGGGTGTAAGGAGCAGCTGAAAGGCAAAATTAAGAGCTGCTAGACAAGCCCTTGGCGCCAGGGACATCAATCCACTGAAGTCTGATTTCAACCTCGCCGCGTTCCACATTTTTCAGTCTAAGGATCATGTCCTGAATCACTTGCCCTTCGATCCACATAATGCAGCTTTCTTCGGATAGGCAGTTTTGCCTGCCTGGTTGTATCCTTGATATCACAGTGCCACTAGGAAGCCCGTTAAGTCGCATCTTTAAGGCTTCTAAGAATGGTACTATGCTGAATTCCGCTTCTCCCATTTTATCATCTTTGCTGAATGTGTCATGATCATAAACAGTCTGAACCAAAAATTTACATAACATCAGTAATATTTTAAGCAGATGCCATATACGACGATACATTAATAAAATTATCGGTTGGAAAAAAAGCCAGAAAAATTTGTTATTTACCAGCTTGAGAGGGATGGTAGGATCTGCAACAGAAAGAGTTAGATCTTCGTTCCATTCTGGATTAACGGTCTTTCTTATCACGCGAGTCTTGAATTTCTGCGGCAAACAAAGGAAAGCCTCAAAATCTTCACTTCAAAGAAAATGCTAAATTCTAAACCGAATGTATGACACTGTAAATATTCAAGGCAGCAGTGGGAAAGAAAAAAAAGAGAGTCTAAATGGCAATTTGGATAGTTTTAAAAAAGATTATTGAGAGCAATACCTGTTTGGCCATTTTGATGACAACGTAAGGATCACTACTACAGACATCACGTACAGCAAGATCCAGACCTCTTCTGACGCGGATCCGGAGAAGGCCAAGGAGATTTTCCATAAGGGAAGCGGAAGACGAAGGGCGACGATTGCTGAGGTGGGTGCGAGGGGCTCTTGGAGAATCAGGTTTCTTGCCTTTGAAGGACTCGCCCATTACAGAACACTTGATCCTTTCTTGTAATGAATGATCTTTAGAATATCAGAGGAAATTTGAATATACAAAGAAGGAAAATAGTTTGAACATAATCTATTTTCTTGCAGGAGGATTTTGGGAACAACATTTGTGTTTGGACGGAATTGAACGAAAAACAAGGGCTGCTGGTTGGTCGGTTTGTTAGTTACAAGTATATACTGACAAATGGATGGTGGTTAATCAAGGTATGGCTAAAAAATTATAAAACCGATCAATGAGCAAGGTTGTACAAACTCTTCTTATAAATTACCCAATTACTCAATAATAGATGCAAACATACAAAATCTCTGTGTAATCAAATAGATTACTATTCTTCCCTTCTGTTGTTTAGGAGAGCCTTGGGACAAAAACTATAATAAAAGTTACCAAAAACTGACTACAATTTTTGTTGTTGTTGTTGTTGATAGAGACTATAAATTTAATTGATGTAATAAGCACCTAGACTTGATGGTTCTTGAGAACACAAGAATGATTCAATTCTGATCAAGATCTTAAGATGGGTCAATATTCCATTGTAGATCAGCAAGAACCCTAATATTTCCCGGAAGATCAACAGTACTGATTTTCATCCCCAAAAAAGTTCTTCAATAACTACTGGAACAATTTCTTCAATTTATCTGCAGACTGAGATGCTCTTTTGTTTGTCGGTTCCAGAACAAGGGCGTATCTAAAATCTGCAATTTAGAGAACAGTAACTACCTGGAAAACAATTCATGCTGTTGCAGACAACATTTCTTTATAATCATGTGCGACTAAAAAATTGACAATTAAGTTGTTCTGTTGAGCCTTTGAGGCCTGTAGTGTAACGCTCTGGCTATGACATTCCTTTTATCTTTTTTAATTTATCATCCTTGCAAAAAAATGAAAGACTAAGAACGTATAAATGAATAATCGTTGTACGCAGTCAAAAAATCAAAATTGAGATGGGTCGCTATGAGTTCACGAGCTGAATATGAATGACCAACAAATCTATTAACATTTCACAATATCTGGTTCCACCCGGTCGCAAATTTCTTATTAGAATTCAGGAAAATTTTAAACTCTGATATGTTTTTTTTAACGAATAAAAACTCTGATATGCAAAGGAGTCTTGTTTTCCTGTTTTAAAACCTGAAAACAGGCTGATAGAACAATACTATATAGCATTTATGAATAGCCAAAACTAACCTTCGAGTGCTTCCTTGTAATACCCAAGCATTTCCCTGGCCGTCGCTCTACGTAGGTACGCCTTGACATTCTATAGTTCCAAAAGAATTGAAACATATATTAGTTCATTTCAGTCTTGACTGTTTTGATAGCTATGATGGATTATACATTCATTTGGTCAAAACCCCATTTGTTTGTTGAAGGAGAAAATTTTAGCTTCTTCAAATGAGAGTTGGAATACTTTGGCAAGTCACAACCAGTAGTGACTTTGGCGACCTTATTCCAACTTTTACTCAAATAAAGGGTGAACAAATTGTATTATTCTGCCATTAAAAATCAAAGCGAAAAATTATATATACCTTTCTATCCAACTCAATGGCTTTAGTGGAATCTGACTCAGCTTGATGGAAACTGTAACATAAAAGACAGTTAGCTCTGAATAGTAGAATTTTAGTCATAACCAGGAGGGAAGATGAATCAATACCTCCCAATTTCAAGATGTGCAGCTGCCCTGTTGCTATAGTATGTTGCACATTTTCCGTTAAGCTTAATTGCATCAGTGTAAAATCCAATAGCTTTCTGCCATTGTTTTTCCTTGAATGCTTGATTACCCTGCAATAAAAAACAAAGTTAACGAAAAAGATCTTTTCTAACACGGCATAACCTGAAGTAGCAGCAAGGATCTTTGATCATGTTAAACAGCTCAAGATTCAAGTGGAAATAAATCTGGCCTATTCAGAGTGTTTCGAGTTACAAATAGTCTTTTTTTAAGGAGTTGCTGATCTGAGAACTAAATACATTTGATGAGTTGTAAACAGAATGTGTCATGCTCATTTTGTACAAAGACGATTATTTCAGTAGTACCATCTTTGGTTTAGTCAACTAATGTCATCTATACAAAGTACCAACCACACAAGTTATTTTTTAATATGATCAATAACTTGTTAAAAAGTATTCTTTATTCCATACATGACTTTTACTTGAGTGTGTGTAGCTCATTCTTATCTGAAGATACAGTGAGAGCAAATTCATCAAGAAAAGTCTAACATCTTATACCACGATAACAGGCTTAAGAAACTTTCCTAATCACAAAGGCTTCTGCAGTCCATGACTCATAAAACAACCCTTTCAGAACGCTACATTGAAAGTTTATGAGCCAAGCATAATCATCATGAGTAGAATAACGTACCTTTTCTTTACTTATTTCAGCACTGTTTTCAAGGCTAACTGAAGCATTTGATGATTTAGAAATCACAGCACTATCAGATTGCTCTTGAAGAGTTGCATACATGTTTTGCAGTGTGTCTAGTAAAAACCTATCGCCAAAATGACGTGAAACAAAGGACACTGATATTGGACATTTGTCATGAAAGCCTAGTGGTATTGATACCTGCACTAGCATGGCATTGCATTAAATTCATGAAAGAGGAGAAAGCAGTAATAAAGTAAATTTCTTGCATAACCAACCGCAATACCTGGCAGCAACCAGACAAGCTGGCTATGCTTGACAGTGCATACATACGAATCTGGTAGTCGTCTGTTGAAGCTTCCTTGGCACCAACTTTTGGAGGAAGTTCAGAAACAGTAGGTATCACCAATATCCCATCATCCTAATTCATAGTCAACAACATTAGAAAGGAATAGAAATAGGCCAGATTAAGGCTGTTCGCCTGGCAAGGACAAAATGTTCATTTTGCAATCCTCTAAACAGGGTGATTAAGTCATAGGTCCTAAATTCCTGACAGAACGCTTTTTAGTTGGTAACATTGCAATAGCTTCAGCAAGCAAATTATTGGTCCTATTAGTGTCGATTGGCGAATTCTAGTGGCATTTCATTTGTGGGTGTGGGAGTAAAGGATATAACACCCACTATTCGATACTAATTGCACAAAGAACAAAAAATCAACTGGACTTGGTGGACCAAGAGAAACCCAAGATTACTCTTCTTTACGATGCTAATATTTTGAAAATGAACCAAGCTTACACGAGAGCAATCAAAACTGAGAGGATTACAAACATTAATAATGTCATAACGGATGGACTGATACCTTCAAAAGATAATTCATTGCTGATCGCAACTCCGTCCTCACTGAATGGAAGCTCTCAATATCTGCCTCTGATGCATCAGCAGTTTGATGCACACGTTTCAAGATCGTAGGATCGACAGCAGGTTTATTCATGGTAAGCCAATGCTCATGATTTTGTTTGAACTCATTCCTAACAAAAACCAAATTCATTGTCATGGGGTAAATACTGTATGACCAGGCAGGAAATTTATGCTACATAAACAATGAAAATTCACCTAAATTACTAAATAGCATGGGCAATTTTAACACACAAAAGGTTAGAGAATGATTAATCACGTAAACACTATGTATGGTCTTGCATCCCTTAGATCATTGACTATCTGCCCAGCTTTCCATCTGAAGGCTAGCTGATAAGTTAGAACTTACAATGATATCGCCACGCAGGAAACAGTGGATAATGTTACATGTTTTCGTCAGTTTAATGCTCATGACCAGCTCAACCACAAGCTTATCATTATAGTTTCACAATAAAGCATCTAAGTGGATTTCCCTAAGAAAATATTACAACCATGACTTTACTTGGTGAAAATATTAAATTAACAGACAAAATTTTCCAATAGTAAATGAAAACCAATGGCTTCCTGAGAAATCTCACCTCTGAATAAACTGCATGATATTTGCGAGCAATCTTAGTGTGGAAGTCTTAACTTCACTATTTTCCTTCTCGTTATGAAATGCTTTTAAACTGGGAACTTTAGAGCTCAAGTAAGCTCCAAGATTTTCATGTTTCAGCAATTGCCCTGTAATTGTTCATGAAAACCATGTCAAGCTACCACAAAACAAACATGTTAATTTTGGAATAATAAATTCGGAGAGTGAACATCGCTAATCATTTAAAGGACCATTCTGTGTAAGATCTATCCAGCATACTGTGAAGATGATAGGCAAGAAGGAGAACTAACATACTTCCATACAGTTTCTCGGTGGACTTAATTACCACCTGAGCAACTTTGGATTCTGGTATCCTTGAACACTGAAAACAATCATCAGCCATAATTACTTGTCTAGGATTGCGTTGCATTGAGAATGGAAGTCTTAGAAGCACATGACCAACACGATGAAGCACACTTGGATCTTTGGCAAACCATCCTGCAGGGAGTACAATGGTGAACAACATTGAGGAACACATAGATAAAAAAAAAAGAAGGCACAGATAAAATATCTCAGTCCTGATGCACCATTAATATTTAAAATAAAAAAACACAATTTATTGAAAAACATTTCTTCATGATCACGTCTTTTTTAAATAAGATTTCACTGAACTTAAGACTTGAATAGTCAACAGAAGATTTACCATTATCGCCAATATACAGAAAACATGAGAACTTTAACATGTTAAGAAAACATTAGTGTGATACAGATCAAATAAGAAGGGAATCGCACGTAAAAAATATGTGTGCAATTGTGTATCAAATTTCAAATTATTGAAATTCTGGATCTACTGAGCACAGAGACTGGTGATTCCCATGTTTTCACTCCCTTTCGAATTAAACAAACACTTCTCAGAGTTCGCAAGTTCTCTAACTTTCTATCAATCCTTCTTGAGTTCACTACTCCTGCAGTGTTCTTTTCAACGTAATTCAAATTTGACTTAGTCACCATCAATTGTTTCGAATCAGGTCTTGATTATTTCAAAACTAATTTCGATTTCACCTTAACTAATCATCAGGCAAATGACTTCAGTACATTATATGACATACATTCCATATGTGAAATTCTAAAAAAGAACCATATATACCAACAGTATCAAGGCTCTTCGAGACTGGAATTATTCCCATGTGTGAAACAGCTCCATGAGAGGGACGAAATCCAATAACACCACAATGTGAAGCAGGTATCCTCACATCACCGGTAGTATCGATCCCTGCAAATTAACTATCAGCATAGTGAACTTGACACTTCAGTATAAATTTAAAGGTTTACACAATATTCACGACTTCTTTCAGCCAACATGGAAACTTAATCTAACAATATGAATGATATACAATTGCAAAGAAACGACATTAAATGAGAGCACTAAGGCAGGGCCCTTACCCAAGGAAAAGTCTACGAGCTTTGCAGCAACTGCGACAGCTGCACCACTGGAGGACCCACCTGGAACACGGGGAGGTACTGCAGGGTTCGTGGGAGTACCATAATGCTTGTTTTCCCCGGTGATACTGCAATAATAAATTGATGTGAAAAGGGAGGCATGATAATGACAAAGATGGTGAACCATGCACCAAAAATAATGATATGGCAAATAAAATTGTGTATATAACATGTAAAAGACAGTTATCAGACATGGAGTATATACCTAAATGAGAGTTCATCTAAAACAGTTTTGCCAACACATGTTGCACCTCCTTCAACAAGAGTTGAAACAAGAGGTGAAGTTCTGGAAGCTGCAGCATGTGTCCTTTCCCAGTCAGGATTCCCAAACCCAGTCACATGTCCTTCAATGTCAAATCTGAGAAAAAATAAAATCAGTAAAGAAGCAACACAACACTATTTATGATCTTATTATAAGCTACAAAATCTCAGCAAATACAATATTACAATCTCAATTTCATATTTAGTAAAGGCATGAATAATCACCAATCCGAACCTCAAAATTAAATTTTGAATCCACTACTCGGTGTTGTGAAGCTAAAAACAATAAAATAAATCGAAATAAAAAACGATAATTAGAAGAAGGAGAAGGGCGGGGCATACATGTCGGAGACAGCAAAGGTGAGAGCAGTAAGTGGATGAGGCGCCTTGGGCGGAGCAGGCTGAGGCGGTGGAAGTAGCTGAAATTTAGAGAAGAAGGCACCGAAGTCTTCCTTGACTACCTTGGTGAGTTTTCTAGTAGCCATTATAATTCCGGCCAATCCTAGACCCAGCAGAACCCATAGGTTAGCAGAGCCTCCTCCCGCCATATGAATGAATGAATCTGAGTAAAAACCTCCGTAGGTGTAGACTGAAGATTTAGATGGAAGACTGTAGAAGAGAGATTGAAGAGGTTGCGAGATAAGAGAGATTGAAGAGGTTTTTCAGGGTTTGGTTTATCAAAAAAACGTCGTATTTGCAGCAAGGGCGGAGTTCGCTATCTCCCTATCCATTCTCTATTTATTATATATATATTTTTAATGAAGGCTAAATACTGCAAAGCTCGGTGCTTATTATTGACCCAGGAATTACTAATATAAAGTAAAAAAAAAAATACAGAATTGAATTTGTGACTAAAGAAACTAAAAGTACGATATAATTCGTCATGATTTATAATTTGTCGTCGAAAAATTATCTATACGACGTAATTTCACCCGTCAAAATAACACAAATCAAGTACTATCATTTTAATATTTTTTATAAAAATATGATGATTGGACAAGAACATTTTTCTTTAATTTTATATAAATTTACATAGCAGTTTTTGGAAGTAAGGGGTTTGAATAATAAAATATTAATTATTAACAAAATATTTTGATGAACAACATATTTTTTTTATTAATCAGTATTTTGTAATTATATAGCAAACAAAGCATGCAATATATAATTATATATGGTGCAACTGTAAGCAAAACTTTTGGGCGTGGATCTCCAAACAGTACAATTTGACAACTGTGGAACATTTATCCACTGCAGAACCTTAACTGAATATATAGGATGTGAGCAGTGTGTCAATGCCCTTGCCTAGCGTGACCATGTCTCAACTGTTGTTGAATTGTGCAAAATTCTGCAAGTCCAGCAGAAATCGTTACCTCACTTAAAATCAGCTGTTAAGGGAAGCATGGGCCTTGTGATTTGGACATTGTTATCTGCGTATTTTTCTAGGCTTTAACCGCTTGAAAGCCATGTAAGTCACAGCTGCAGACAAGGAGTACCTGAGGCAACATACAAATGTATATTATGTTTGGCTATCTCGAAGAGGGAGCATACTGAACGAATTTCTGTATTTAAACTCAGATACAAATACAACAAAGATTTTATAAGCCACCATATTTATCCAAGTCTGCATGCTGAAAAACAAAAGCTTCATCCCCTTTAATGACTTGCATAATTGAGTATTTTAACCCAAGTTTTCAAAATTTATAACCCAGGTAAATAAACAAAATGATGCTTGAACTCCAGGAATCGATATGCACATCAATAAAATCCAATTAAATTAATTCACAGGAAAACCCGGTGACACATTTCATTCTCTAAACAAACAGATGTTTGTAGTTTGTACAACACCCTGCATTTTGGAAAGCAGACTTTCACAAGTTAAGCTACCAATAAACAAGAAGGAAGCACCAAACACTGAATGGAAATGTGCAAGTTCAAGTTCCTCAATGATCGCAACGCACACACACTAAAAGTTAAATGGGCGCCGAATGGAGAGCTAAAGTACCATATGAGATTTAATAAATAACACAATGCGCTCAAATATCATATATAAATAACAGGAAGACACTGTGAAACATACCATGTTATAGTATAGTTTAGGTGGTCTTGTGGCATAACTGAGCTTCGAATCAATGTATTGGCATCCTTTGGAATGGGGTAAGGGCTGCTAGGATTCACATTTTCATTGATGTCTTCAATGTAGATAGTGGACTCTGGAAGTCCACAAGCATGGGCCATAGCAGGGACATCGACATAGAACCATTGGAAGGATTTGGGATCGTTAGGAGGGACAAATATGCTAGGGTTTTCACTTCCACGAATTACCCCAATTACTTCTACAGAAGCAACATTAGGCGCCTGCTCCTATACACGATGGAAAATGTCCATTGAATTGAGCTATAAAAGCTAAAAAAAATTTAAAGGCGGAAGGATTGAAGAATCATAAGCAAATACCTCTACAGTGTTCTGCTTCTTGGACCAAAAGCTCCACCGTGAACTTTGTTTCTCCGGCGAAGAAACTGATACTGGCTTTGAAGGTTCTTCATTACTGTGTGAAGCATCTATGATTTTATCTCGCCAACTACGAGGAACCCAGCCTCTATTCACCAAGATAGGTGTCTGGATACTGAAGAAAAAAATAATATAGCATCTTTACGTCAGAATAAGCCTAAAACGGATATTAGGTAAGTTCTTTATAGATATACTAGACACATGAATGAAAAATGGTAGCAGTCTCAAGATTTGATTGCACGCCTGCGGTGCAGGAAACCAGAACTGTTACGATATGGGACCGAAATTTTAGTTATTAAACAATATAAAGTTCAGCCATAAAAACTATTTCTTGAAGGAAATAGCGTGCTGAGATTGCCACTTCTTTATGATGTACAGGAGAATCATCGAAATTTTCCGCATAAGAAATATCTTTTGTGCTGTATGAAATGATTCCTCAGGTTCAGAACAGCATATCTATAAATCTAAGTTGTGTAAACGCTATAGCCAAGAATAAAGAAAGCTTTTGCTTATTGTTGGCGACTTTTCCTGACTAAACAAGCAATCCATACTTCTTTATGTTAAGGATAATGTGTTAGGCACATTATTCATATTTGTATAGTGTCGGGTTCCATGTATATGTCCAAGAACTAGAAAACTATCAAACACTAAATGGGGCGAACATCACATAGTATCATCATAATGGGGATTAGATAACCAAAGAAATCATCTTCGTCAAGAACCTAAAATGTGTGAAGCTTAATCTAAACAGAAACACACCACCCTCTTTAAAATATTGTGACAATGATTAATAAAGCTACCTCTCCGGGTCATTTGAAATCGGCACAAGGGGTGTAATGAGATAGTATCCGTTTTCTGTAACTCCTGAAATGCTTCTTGAACGTGGGCCGATAAAAATTGATATTTTTTCATCAAAAACACCTTTGCATAGTATTCTCCTAAACTCAAGTGAATCGATTTGCTCGTTCGGAGAAGATGGCACATTGTTCCACTTGACAGGTTCTGTTGCCAACCGCTGATGTCGATACTCTAACATCTTTATCTGCGGAAAATTGTAGTGTGAGTAGCGAAGAAACACATTCGCATAACTAAACACATTATAATCAAAAGATGGACAAAAATAGAAAAACTGTGTGATGAGTTATGCGAGTTAGAAAAGAAGTAACCTTATCTTCTCTCCTGATAATCTGCCATGTCCCCAGACCGAAAGTGATTGCTCCTGGAAGGAACAACATCCATTTTGACCATTGACTCCTCTGCTGTTCTGAAGTTGAAAAAACAAAGCCATTAAGATACAAGATTCCTCAAAAGATACAATATTGATAAACCCAGTAGTGCCAATTAATCAAAAGGAAACCTTTATAATAACAAGATTGAAAGAAACACAAATAAAAGCTACCTGATGAATTGGAAGACAGAGGACCGGCAGCTGCTGCTGCAGATGAGGCTGTGGAGAAAGGAGAGGAAGAAGATGACGGCGGTCCGATGTGAGTACGGTAATATATGGGATTGGAAGCGAGAGCAGTTCGCAGCTTGGTCGCTGCTGTCGACGACGACGCTAGGGTTTTGGAAATGTAGGATGCCATCATATCATTTCTTAGACGTGAGTTTTGTTTTTTGAATCAGTCAAAATCAAATGATGTTCTCTCAGGGTTTTACTGAAATGGTCTCTTCATTTTTGATAAATTTCATAAGAAAATAAAAATCGCCAGAAAATAAAAAATATGAAAAAATTTATTCAAATAAATTGCCGATGCATAAATTTATTCAAAAAAAAAATTCAAAAAAAATTGCGGATGCAAATCTGACTATTATATTAAAGTGTATTTTCGAAGTTGCATCTGAAACATGTATACGCAATGATTTGATGATGTATTTGATAAGATTCGAGCTTTATGGAGGTACTCATAAAAAAAAACTTTATGTAGGTACAAAATATTCACTTCCAACAAATTGAAGTTTTTTTTTTAATAGGAAAGGAGACATACAAAGACTCGGAGAAAAGGACATGACAACAACAGCAAACCCAATTGAACTGACAAAATAAACCCTCAATATGACAACCATAATCTCATGTTTCGTAGCCGGAAAAGAGAAATCCAGTTACATAATTTTTTCAAGCAAATATGTAATTATCATTAGTCTGAACATGGAATGAATCGGGTCTCATTATTATTAGACTAAAATGACTTCTTCTTCATCTTCTACTTGATGCTGTTAAACAAACAAGGTCATCAAGAAACCCATCAAACAAACAGCTCCACCGGATAAAGTCCTTGCGTAATCGCTTGATGCTGCGCTTGTTTTGTTGTGATCGGCGGGAGCTGTACCTGGATAAAATGTAGAACATAATGTAGCGTTTAATATATTTGAAGTACGATCGAAGGTAAGAGAAGACTCACCGTTTGTAGAGGGAACTGAAGACGAGGATGTTGGTGAAACTGTTGGCACATTTATATCTGTTTCATCCAATTTGAATTTATTAGTTCTCTACTGAACCCTTTCCCCTCCGTTTGGATCGGGGAATAAAATGGAAAATGAATGAGAAAATCATTTTCTCATGCAAAATACTAAGAAAAAGTTTGTATTGGACTCTTTTATTTTGTTAAGAGCTTCTGTGGTAAATCAAACATGATACATCATTTTTCTCTAAATTTTCTTTCCATCTCAAAAACTTTACACGAACCAAATGGAGCGTCGTGTATCGTAAAACAATGCACCAGATCAGAATCGATGACTTCAAGTTTACCAGTTAATGCAAAATGACTTGTAAGTTATCGCTAAAACATGAACTTTTTGATTCAGAAATTTCTGTCAGACATTGAAAAAAAAAAAGATTCACATACCGAATGATCTAAAAGATATACTATATACCATTTGACATTACATGAACACAGAAGCGAAATGTGTAGCTTCAGAAAAATATAAAGCTGAGAGTTGTCTGATAATATTTACCTTTGTTGCACTTGGAGACGTCGGCCTTGGAGCCACAGGCCTTGGGGAGCTGGAGAGCCTCTTCCATAGTCACGTTAAACATTTTCAAAAGATCAGGGTTGTTGAACAAACCGCACAGGCATTTAGGATCATTGGCAATCAAGTCCTTCAAAGGAGCGCAACATAGAGCTGATGGATTGCTTGGATTTTTCAGATATGGTTGGCAAACAAGAAGCTTCTGAACGCACGGCGGAGAGCCTGCGCCTTCTGCAGATGAGACTGGAAAATAAGAAGAGCAAATCAGAAGGAATAATGGTATCAGTACAAGCCTTGGATCCATCATCATTTGCAGAGATTTGTTAGAACTGATCTGATTTGATCTTCATATGTGGCTAGTCATTTTATTTATAGAGGCAACAAATCATATTGTGATTTGTTGCCTTATGAAAACAAAGAGATCATAAAGATTCAAAATGGGATATATGGTTTACTATTTTGTAGAAAATAGATGCTAACTGAGACGAGATGACTGTGTAAAAGAGCTACATTAATGGCAACAGCTTTTGAGTATGTCATCTTTTTTCCAGGAACATTTTCAGATATTGCATCATCTTCAGATTATCTGTTGACTTTGGCTGCATAAAGCAAGATTAGGTTGTTGAGATAGTAAAATTGGAGCTATATTTGTGTACCACCAACATGCAAAGACTAAACACATGCTCACAGCAAAGATGCTTACAGTAGATGTACTTGCAGCTTATCAATTCAGTCTCAATATGTATAAATGGAAACCTGTCCGTGGATCTGTCATGACATATGCAGTTGTAGTGTCCAATAACAATTTGTATGATAAGGAAAGAACTGATTGTTCATTATTTGGATGCGCGTAGGAGATATTAATTGGCATACTGTGCAATCTTCCTCTCCAGAGAACTTTTATCTGCCCCAACAACCTTGTCAACTTCCTTGCCGTTCTTCAAGAAGACAATGGTTGGTACGCTGCTGATGTTCCACTGCCTAGCGACTTCAACTGCCTCATCTATGTCCACTTTTAGGAAAACAACTTTTGGATACTTCCCAGCGAGGCTTGTATAGAGTGGAGACATCATGCGACAGGGCCCACACCAAGTTGCTGTGAAATATAAGACTGCCAGACGAGAGGTCTTAGTAGCAGCTTTTAACAAGGTGCTCAGTTCACCAGATGAGTGGATGCCGATAACTTGCCCTGTTGATGTCCACAGAACAAATCAATAAAGACTGCATGCTCGACGATTAGCTACATTCAGTTGCAAACATCAACACATAAGTTTACTAATTGATTCATAGTTCATATGAACCCTGCATCCTCTAGTCTTCCTCTAGAATTTTCATACGACGGATGTATTAACCACCACATAAGGACACTGCTCATAGCAAAAATAAGATGCGTGGGATACACAACAGAAGTACTGGTAATATCTCACATCATATAAACAACCATCTAAAAGTAAGCATTTAGAAATGGATCAATTCTAAGTGGATGGGTCAAACATTTAAACTCCTTTATAAAACTGGTTTTTACCTGTTAACCATTCAATATCTGAGGCTATAAAGAAACAATGCAAGGACATCATGTAACCAATATGTCGATGTCATTCATGTAATGCCATATATCAACTTCAATGGCTCTATCTCAACCAGAAACAGGGGGTGAACTTTGAAGTGCATGACTGCATGTTGTGTCCGGACAGATTCATATCATTAAGAAGTAAGAATTAACAACCAGAGCATTGGGAAAGCTCATTGGCCAATTTTCCTAAGTAAACAAAAAGCGTGCACACATTCACGGTAAAGTGTAGTAGTCGTGTCAAATGTCAATCATGTTATGAAGAGCTACTTTGTATGCATATATGCTGAAGAAAAATAAGATGCATACCATCCTTCAATATTGCTGAAGCTCTCGAGTCCTACATTTACAAGAGAACCGGTTAATATGTATGCATAACTGGACTGTCATTACAGTGATAATAAATTCAACAGGTTTACAGATGAAAGAGCGGGTAACAACATGATAGTTGAATGTGCGCTGAGCAAACTAAAATCTAAACATTCAGCAATACCAATTTCCAATGCAAAATGCATAAGGACCAACTATGGTTCCACATCAAAAGACAACTGCAGTCGTGATTCATTGACTCACTTCTTCCGCTTGGCGTTGCTGTTTCCCTCTTTCAGCTTTTCTTTGGTCTCTTTCTTTTCTCAATCTTTCGTACTTTTTGCGGTGTTCGTCAATCTTTTTTGCATTAGGTTCAACCTGCTAACAGATATGGGTGGTTAAATTTGGGACATATACAAAGATTTTCCTTTCAGGTAGATAAAAACTTGATTTTCGTAACCTTCTTGAGCATTGATCCGATCTCCTCATCAAAATCCAAACTTGATGCTTTGTGCAGATCATTGGCTGCTTCTTTCCATAATCCCAGCATGGCCCTAGCCAATCCTCGTATCTTATACCCTTTTGCTGAGTCAGGGTTAATCTACAGGCAAAAAACAGGAACTTCCACACTTTACTTAAAGCATGTAAACATAAGTGCCCTTGTTCTTTTTCAAGTCTTGGTACGAGGACAACAAACCTGCAGAGCTGCTTCAGCATCCCGGATTGCAGCATTTGGTTTCTTCAGTTTGACATAAACTCCGGCTGAAAATAACAAAATTGTTAAACAAGTGAACAAGAGAACTGTCCATATAAGAAAATAAGTAGATTTTATCATGATAAGATTTATACAGGAGGACCAGAACCTCTTGCTGAATACAATATAGCAGAAATTGGATTCAGTATTATAGCCTCGGTAAGAAAGTCAATGGCTTCAGCCAATTCTCCTGTAATGCAAAATTAATGCATACTGCAGTTATTTTGGTGGTGAAAAACTAGTAGTAGTAGTAGTAGTAGTAGTAGTACCAGTATGAAGATGGTGGTTACCTTCAATAATGGCATCCATGGCTTTTGACTTCAATATTTGGGCAGCATCACGGTTTTCTTCAGTGACTTCAATTGATGAATCGCCCATCTGTCATGGAGAGACATAACAGCTTCAATACGAAGGCTCAGATATAAGATTGCCAGCGCCATTGATACTTACCTTCTGGGGAGGATCACTATCAGGCACCACAACTTCGGCCTCATCCAGCTCAACATCAGATTCTATTATTTCATCCTCCAAATTGTTACCAGGTTCTTTAAAATCATCTGGTTGTTCCTGAAAACTTGTACGTAGTAAAGGCATCAGCCGCAGTTAAGTTAAGAATCTCATGCATTATACATGTCAAACACCAAAAATCACATGGCAAGGTTATTCAAGCCAGCCTTCTTCTCTGTTTAATTTATTTATTAAATATCATAGAAAGTGTACGTATACAAGACAAACAATAGGATGATCACAAGGAAGCTAGATAAGATAGAAACAAAAACAAAATATTTCAAGAAGATGACCATGCCAATAAATGAGAGAAACAACATCAATAATATGCCTCTTGAAGTATAGTTTAATTTTTTTACTAACAACATCAATAATATGTCTCTTGAAGTATAGTTTAACTTTTTTTTAAGTAGGCCGACCTAAGAAGTAAGAACTTCTTGGCATGGTCTACTCAAAAATGGCACAAAACTAACAAAAAGGGGGTGAATGCAGGGACTTGAGTGACAAAAAAATATAGATAGTTTAGTGAGCCACATAATAATCAATCATAAAGTGGTTTCTTTGGAATGATCTGCAAGGAGCACGGGACAAGGTAAAGGAAGTTCATTACAATTTACAAATGGGAAGGTTTTCAAGGACCATCAACAAACAAAAACACCAATAATCAAACTTGATCCGCTCTTCCAGAATATCTGTTAGTTTTTCAAACCCCAATTGATTCAGTTTGTTCTAGTTTTCTTCCTTCAATTTGCCAACTGACGAGAAAATAATTAAAATAATCAACTCTTGCACCACTCTAAACCACGAATCAGAAATTACTTCACATCATCAATTTGTTCAAATGACAGATCATCACAACTAACTGTACATTCCTTAACGCTGCAATCTAAAGAAGCAAACACTTTGAATCTTGAGTTGATCATCTTATAATAATTACCCTTTCAACTCATTTCAAATCAAACTCAACTGAAATGGACACGGCTAACAATCACAAGAAAATTAACTCAGAATAAACATTTGCAAAATACCTTCGTAGCCTCGGACGGAATTCGAGCTCCCAAACTGCACACAAAAAAAGCATAAATATATTTGAATTTACGTTTTTAATATACAGAGCAAAAAGAGAGACGTTAGAAGCGAGCGTTACTGAATTACCTCTGGAGATAGGTTTTGAAGAATGATAGAGACGGAGATTCCAGAATCGAAGGATTTGATCGGCACTCTTCTACCAACGACTTCAACTCCTCCGCTCTCCAGCCACCACCACCACCAGCCATCTCGCGACTTTCTCTCTCTTCCGAGTCGGATGTTTTCGCGATGCTTCGAGTTCAAACTTCTGAGCCGGACTTGAGTTGGGCCAAACACACCCTGGCCCATATATGTATTTTTTTTGATGGAGGCCCATATATGTATTAAGTCTTCCGTGCGTTGGTAATAAATTTCTAATTAATGTACTCCATCTGTCCCAAAATTATCTTCTCATTTGGGATTTTGCACAATTTTTTAGAAAAATAATAAAGTAAGTTATTGTGAGTGTGATAAAGTAAGTGTGAAGATAAATGATTAAATAAGATGGTTGTGAGTGTGATAAAGTAAGTTATTTTGGAAATGGGAAGAAAATTTTGGGACGCCCAAAAAGAAAAGTGAGAAGAAAATTATGGGACGGAGGGAGTACTAAATTGGGCAAATTGATTCTTATTAATGTACTCAATTTAGAAAATTAATTTTCAAAATATTTAGTTTGTCAAAAGCATTCGAGTTAGGAATTTCAAAAAACTCCATCTTCTGTCCTCGAAAAACTCCATTTTCACACCAGAACTCGCCAAATCTTTCTGCGGCTCAGATCTGCCGCCGGTGGAGGCAGGGGCGTGGATTTGCGTCCTTTGATGGCGTCGTCGTGCGAGTGATGCTGGCGAGAGGGCTGGCGGTCGGCTTCTTTCTCTCCCCTTTGGTTTTCTCCGGCGTATGGGATGGTGGTCGGCGTCCGGTTGGGTTGTGGCTGTGGCGTGCGTGGTGGGGTGGCTGGACGGTGGCGTCGGCTGCTCGTGAGGGTTGGGTGGCTGGAGAAGCTGGAGTGGACGCTGGAGGTGGCTGCTGGTGCTCGGCATTGGCGTTGGGGTAGCACGGCGTGGATTGAACGGGTGGTCCTTGCCTCCTGCTTGCGGTGGTGGCTTTTTGGGCGATTTTGTTCGCCGGTTTTCGTTTAGTTTTACTAGTAGCTTAGTTTTAGTTTTAATTTAGTTGGTTTAGTTAACTTAGTTTAGGTTAGTTTGTAGTTTGTTTGAATAAGTGACTATTCTCAGTCGGTTTCCGGACTGAGTGAGTTGTTCGTCCTCAGCCCCGCTCGCGGACTGAGTTAGTCGCATTTTTCCCCGGTTTTAGCTAGGGGATTCTAGTGTTTGATGAGGTTGCTAGTGCATGCCCTTGTGCATGGGTTCGCAACCTTTGATAGTTTGTTCTGACGAGGATGGGTTGGCCGTTTCGAGGCATGGGCGTCAATTTGAGTATATGTACTGATTTGAGTCATTGAGTCGTCAATGTCCAACATCTGTACAACGTTTCCCATAAAAAAAAAGCATTCGAGTTAGAGGAAAAAAAATCAGGTATAAAGTTGATTTTTTTGGTAAAAAATACAAATAAATCATAGTCTTTGATCTTGTGATTTGGATGCATGAGATTCAATCCTGATTTTGGTGTATTTTTTCGGTGACGAATTATATGCAAAAGTGACGAACTATATCGTATTTTTCGTTTTCGAAGATGAACTATATGCCGATTTTGACGAATGTTATCGTTTGTACCAAAAATAAACTTTGTACGTGATTTTAACCATAAGAAAGAAGTGTACGTTAGTGTTTAAACAAATTTGAAGTTGCTGCAAGAATGAGTGAAAGAGAAAGCCAAAGAGAAAGTCCAATTAAAGCAACATCAATAATTACAATAACTGACAACAACAACAACAAACAAGTGTTACTGGCAGACAGATAATCAACCTCAAATATTCCTCCCAAACAATAAATTAATGGGAGCTGCTAATCGCACCCCCCGGCGACAAAAACTCCCCAGCCAAATGACTCTTTTGCCCTCCTCTGTTTTCTTAATTACATTCATATGCCAATAGTTTATATATTCTTTAATTCAATTAAATGATTATTAAAATTCAATTAAATGATTATTAAAATTCAATTAATCCGAAGTACCCAAAACCAAAAGTCACTTATGGACACAAAATGACAACATATTACAAAAGAAAAAGAGGAGGAATGATTTAACAAATGCTTATGGTGATGATGATAAGGAAAGAAAAATAAGTTGATGATAACTTTACTTGATCTTGATCTGTGAGGCTAGTTTGGGGGACCTGGAGTATGGAAACTTTCGTCCATGTCTACATTGTGCCCAGTTTCAGTTACTGAATCCTGATACTCTTCGAGGCTTGTACGACGGAGCTCCTCAATGCGCCTTGTAACTTCAGACATCGGAGGACGCTTATCGGGGTACTGGTCTGCACAGTCTATGCCCAGTTGTAAGAATTGAACCATTTCCTCTTCCAAGTTCTGTTCCCTGACGAGCTCAAAGTCAAAGACTTCTGACGTCCATTCTTCACGGACTATAGACTGAACCCACCTGGGAAGGTCAACTCCTTCTTCCGTCAAGAGAGCATGAGTCGGGGCTTTACCAGTTAAAAGTTCTAAGACCAATACACCAAAGCTGTAAATATCTGCCTTTTGAGAAACTTTGCGCGGGTCAGTGACCTCTGGTGCCCGATAGCCATCCACTCTGTTGGGCGTAGAGGAGGGGCCGACAAGTTGGGAGAGACCAAAATCAGATACTCGGGATTCATATGATTTGTTGAGGAGGATATTAGATGACTTGATATTTCCATGAGAAACACTAGATCCTTGTGAGTGAAGGTATGCAATGCCACGAGCGGCTCCAAGGGCAATGCCTGACCTCATTTCCCAGTTCAACGGGGTTCTGCTAGCTCCTTTATTTCCTGCAACAGTGGCGATAAAGTCGACCAGTTCAGCGCCACATATATATTAACCATCTATATATAGTTCCAGTTTCACTATATAAGCTACAATTTACATATCAAATTGTAAGGTAGGAAAAGGACCAGAAGTCCAGAACATGTATTGAAAGCATTTCTAGGAAGGCCAAGTCAGTAAACTTGTCAATGTGTTGGCATATTGAGAAATCTTAGCTATATAAAACCAACTGTTCAAAATCGGCATTGTGCAAGTACAAAACACACCACTCCAAAGTCAAAAATAACTCAGATGATGACTACATATCCAGTACTCCAAGCACAAATCTTGGTTTCAGGCACTTATAGTAAAAAACAATGATGCACGCAGCTGAAGAAAGGTTTGGGGACTTACCATGTAAAAGTGCAGATAAGCTTCCCATGGACATGTAATCATACACAAGAAGCTTCTCATCTCTGTTGTAATAGTAAGCTCTAAGTGGAACCAAATTCTCATGATCCACTGCGCCAACAGCTTCAATCTTCTCCCTGAACTCCATCTCTGGCAAGGTCACATCTTTCAGCCTCTTTACAACCATTGTAATCCCACCTTCTAAAACAGCCTTATACGCCGTTCCAAACGTCCCTTTCCCTAAAACCTCCGCTGAAGCCTTCAACAAATCCTCCAAATCAAACACCTTTGGAACAGTTCCAAAGAACACCAATTTCTTTCTCCCAACTCCACCACCATTAGCTACAACTTTATTATTCGCAGCCGCTACTGGTGTAGCAACAGCAGCTGCTGCGACCGTATATCCACCATTCGGGCCATTTCCAGCTTCAACTGCTGACTTGTCAGTCTGAGACTCCAATTCATTCTGCTTATTAATAGTCGCAACATCCACCGACCTGGTTTTATTCTTCCTGCCTTTCCTCCTACATATCCAAAGAAGCAAAGCCAGAAGTAGAAAAAACCCGACAACAGATCCAATCACAATTCCCGCAATGGCCCCTGCAGACAACTTTTTCTTGCTGCCACCAATGACATTGTCATCAACCTCCCCAGGGCATAAATTCAAAGGGCGCCCACACAAGGCAGTTCCAGCAAATGAAGATTTGGACATCTTCCTCAAGCTCCTGGGAATGGATCCATTGAGCTGATTATTCGAAACATTGAACTGGTCAATGCTTGGAAGATCCAATCCAGAAATAGTACCAGTAAACTGATTATCCTGCAGATACAAAGTCCTCAGCCTCTCCAGCTTGTTAAACCCTAGCGGAATCTCACCACTCAGCTCATTCCCAGCTAAATTCAGCCTCACCAAATCCTTCAAATTGTCATAAAAAAACGCAGGAATGTCTCCCGAAAACGCATTCTCTTGCAAGTACACGTTACGGAGATTGACACAGAGAGCGAGATCGGACGGCAGCGGGCCTTTTAACCTGCTGTTGAACCGGAGGCTGAGAGTGCGCAAAGCAGTCAAGTTAGAGAAGATACCGACGGGGATCTGGCCAGTGAGGGAGTCGCCGGGGAGGCGGAGGTTGACGACGCGGTCGTTTTCGCAGCTGACGCCGGCCCAGGAGCAAGGAGAGGGCTGGTCGGTGGTCCAGAGAAGCGTACGGCCTCCGACTGCAGAGCGGAGAGAGAGCAGCGCGGATCTGTCCGCGGCGAGATCAGACTCCGCGAAGAATGGAGATGCGACAATCAGCAGTGAAACGAACAACGCGGCTAAATCCATTTGGAAAACGCTCAGTGGGGGGATGTTGGAGGCGTAGAGCGGAAGACAGCACGAGAAGCGAAGCTGAGCTTAGCTCGAGGGTTTGGGGTGCATTTTTTTTAGGTTTCTGTGTCGTTGGGATAATTGCGGGGAGCGAGTGTTGAAGTCCAGGCTGTGAATGAAGCAGGGGATTGTGATTAGATGTTAATGATGATGGTCAAGTGGTAGTTGAACGGGAGGAAATTGTATTTTATGATAATAATTAAATAATTTTGACAGTTTAAAACAATGAAACGTTTAACTAGTCCTAGTCATGAGGATCGAAAGTAGCTCAGTGGAGCTGCTAACCGGGGGGTTTCTGAGGCTCCGTGGTTCGATCTCTCACTCTGTCAAGAACAGATACTAATCTAACAATAAGCCGAATCAAAAAAAAAAGGGAAAAATACTTATTGTGCTTCAAACTATCGAATTTTTTCCAATGGAAGATTTCAATTATTATTTTTCAATCAATGACAAAATAAAACATAAAATCATAAATTTTTGAATATTGAGCATCGTAGTTATACCGTGATTAAATTGAAATCTCAATCATGTAAATCCCGTTGAAAATAATTCGACGAACTCATCATAAACAATTAACGTATCGAATCGATCTTTCTTATTTAATACCAATAGAGTTTTTTATTGAGTCATTATTCAAGGAAATCATATGATTGAGTTTGCAATTTAATCACAGTGTACCTAAGGCGGTTGATGTTCGAAAATTTGTGAATTTTTTTATTTTGTCATTTATTGAAAAAAATCAATAGTTTGAATCTTCAATTGAAAAAATACGAATAGTTCGGAAGCACATATGCATACTTTTTCTATAAAATAGGGCATGTTTGATTGAGCTCAAATTTATGTTATGTTAATTTAATTTATGTTAATTTGTGTTAATTCATGTTATGTTAGTTGAATTTATGTTAATTTATATTAATTTATGTTGTGTTAATTTATGTTATGTTAATCATGTCATCATCATGGCATCATCATCATCATCTCACCACCACCACCATCATCATCATCATCATGTCATCATCATCATGCCATCATCATACCATCATCATGTCATCACCATCATCATGTGATGAGTCGAGTTTTCGACTCATTTATGGTCATTCTTCACTATAGTTTTGGGTCGTTTCCGACTTTATTTTGATGTCATTTGACCTTTATGTCTACATTTTAGGTAGAAAACAAGTTTCCCCCATGGTCAAGGCCTATATATGAAGATTGGTTGAAAAACAGAAGTTTCGGCGCAAAATATGGAGTTTCGGGGCAATACCGAGCATATTGACCATTGCATCTTGTTTTGGACCTAGAGGGCTCGTCCGACCTCCGAATTGGTTGATTCAAAGCTTGTTGAAAAGTTAACTCAAAGGGCTACAACTCCCTAAGAGACTTCAAGACCAAATTCAGCCGGGAAGGCAACCAAAAAGGCCCCAGTCGATCGACTGAAACTCCAGTCGGTCGACTGGAAAAACGAAGAATGTGGGGGGCTCTGAAACTTCATTAAGTCGATCGACTGGGAGTCAAGGCCAGTCAAGCCTATCCCCAGTCAATCGACTGGAGGGAAAACTCAGTTTCTATGCCCAAATTTCAACCGAATCTATAAAGGGAAAGGAAGGGTTTTGGACCAAGTGTGGAGGTTTTTGGGGAAAAGAACATTGGAAAAGAGGCTCATACAAGGTCATTCAACATCATCCAACCAAGGAGAAGTGAAGATCAAGGGAGTTCAAGGATTAATCATCCTATTTCTATCCCTCTTCTACTCTACTTGTTGTGTAAAAACCCTACTCACACCATGTTGTCTTACATGATGTGTGAGTAGTGGATCTTGTGTTTAGAGGGTCTTATGACTCTCCTTGGTACTCTTGATCATGTATATACATTGATATTCATATAGATGATTGTTGATTTCATTTTCTCTTGTGTTATGAATGTTATGCACTCTAGGTGTTCGACAAAATGCCTAAGTGACAATTTGGACCTAAAACTCGAACCTAGGACTTGGAAACCCTTGGGGATAGTTCTAGGATGGAGAAAATGATCTATATCTTGAATCATGTATATGAACCTTAGGAAGTTGATTTCATTTTACTATGATCTTCATGATTGACATGTCTCTAAGTGTTTGATAAAATGCCTAAGTGACATGTTTATGTTAGAACTATGATCTAAGTATTGAGAGATCTTAGTGATGGTTTGGATATAGTAAAATTGAACTTAACCTACATTTATGAGAGTAAATGCATGGTGAGAGGTGAACTAGAACTTTATGCATATAGCATTTATGAGAGTAAATGCTATATAGTGGATCAACACCCTTTAATTAGTGAGATCCTAACTGAGATGGCTTGACTAGGATTAGATATGCGTGATTGCCTAATTCTTAGTCTAAGCTAGGTTTAAAACCTATCAACTCATACTTAATTGAACTCTTGTATGCATGATCATTGAGAATTTGCCAAGGAGAGGAGTAAGTCCTCGAAACACCTCTTACTTAACGTTTTTCCCCAATTACTAACCACATAGGATTTAGATATATTCACTCTTTATACATTTTTGTTTAGAATAGCCGAATGGAAACACAATCTTAAATAGCGCATGTGCTTGGCTTGCTCCCTTGGGTTCGACCCGGTACTTTACCGGTCAATATAAATGTTTTGACACTATATTCGATCCTCTCTTCATTGATACTATTCTAGAGGTGAAAAAGAATAGTTCGTCATCATGTCATCACCATCATCATATTACTATTCATCAACATCATTATATTATTATTCATCATCATGACTATTCATCATGCATTATGTCACCATCATCATCAGCATATTACTATTCATCATATTACTATTCATCATAATACTATTCATCATCATCATGTCACCATCATCATCATTACTATTCATCATCATCATATTACTATTCATCATCATCATATTACTATTTGTCATCATTATCCCCATCATATTACTATTTATCATCATCATATTACTATTCATCACCATCAGGGGCGCGGATGCATGTTGACAGGAGGGGGGCAGCTGCCCCCGGTAATTTTCTAAAATTTAGCTTATTCTTAGACATATTAGGTTAATATTTCAATAAATTTTAGGTTTTGCCCCCACTGATTTTAATTTTATGAACCCCTAGTTTAGAAAGTACATGAAAATTACATTTATATTGATATAAGTTTTAGTTTACCCCCTATCAAAAAAATTTCTAGATCCGCCATTGATCACCATGATGATGATGATGATGATGATGCATGAAGAAGAAGAAGATGATGATGATGAAGACATGATGGTGATGATGATGACATGATGATGATGATGACATGATGATTATGATATGATGATGGTGGTAATTTATGTTATGTTAATTTAATTTTTGTTAATTTATGTTATGTTAACTGAATTTATATTAATTTATGTTAATTTATGTTATATTAGTTTATATAATACAGTATAAATTTAAAGTCCAAAAAACAAGCCATAAAAACTAATGAATCGAGTTCAAGTCTGCTCCTGCCTCCTTGCTGTTATACACGAACGACATCGTATTGTGATGAAGTTAAACTAATTACTTGGGTATTTTTACCCGAAATTGCAACTTGTGTTCTTGCTTTTTGTCTCTCTTTTTTTAAAAATCAAAATAGAGAAGAAAAAAAATGTGTTGTAATTAGGCATTTGCCATGAGAGGACTTGGTGAGTCAGAGACATGTCATATTAACTGTCAAACTACCAAGTGGCAATGGAGAGAGAAATGTTATTAAATTAGTTGCAGAATTTCAAGGAAACTTCCTTTATCGATTTTACAAATTAAAATATTTGCATGCATTGATTGAAGTTGAAGGATCCGAACAAACAGGCAATAAATAATGGAACACATTAGCTGTTGAATTGAAAACTTTATATTTCTTTTTTTTTGATAGGAATTGAAAACTTTATATTTCTAAAGGCAACTGCTGTGCTGTTAGCATTAAATTAGATACTTTAATGGGAAACACACTTTATTTGTGAGTTGGTACTTTTTCCAGTGAGATCTTATTCTGATTCAAGTTTTTAAAATATGAATAAATTTCAAAAAAAATTAATATGAATAAATATCAAGTACAAATTATATTTTTGTGCAAATTATAAATTTTGTAAAAATTAAATAAAATTCATCGCCAAAAATTAAAAGTACGACATAATTAGTCAAAAGAGACCAAAAAATCGTCCATATGATGGAATTTAACCCCATTCATCCAAATGGTCAAATTAAAAACTATCATTAGTTTGTATTTTTACAAAAATATGCGGTTTGCACCAGATCTTTTTTGTTTGAAATAATTTATCTATATTATATAAGGAGTGCAGTTCAGGTATAAACCGATTTATATATAAAAACTACAAATTGAATTTTAAGCTGACACGTGTCCCATTTAGTCGAAATCCCGAACAAACACACGAAGGGGTATTATAGTCATTCCACACAGAGGGGTGTGAAAGTAATAATGTTATTTGCAATTTAGTCCTCGAGTTGTTAATGATCAGACTTAAACTTGCAAGATGATCAGATTTAAGCGCAAGATGATCAGACTTAAGCGCAAAATGATCAGACTTAAGCGCAAGATGATCAGACTTAAACTTCCAAGATGATCAGACTTAAGCGCAAGATGATCAGACTTAACGCATGTAGCAAAATGATCAGACTTAAGCGCAAGATGATCAGACTTACCGCAAGTAGCAAAATGATCAGACTTAAGCGCAAGATGATCAGACTTAACGCATGTAGCAAAATGATCAGGCTTAAGCGCAAAGATGATCAGACTTAAGCGTAAGGTGATCAGACTTAAACTTGTAAGATGATCAGACTTAAGCGCAAGTTGATCAGACTTAAGCGTAAGATGATTAGACTTAAGCGCAAGATGATCAGACTTAACGCATGTAGCAAAATGATCAGACTTAAGCGCAAGATGATCAGACTTAGAAATAGTACTGTAGCAAAAGTCAAATTTTATTCAAAATGATCAGACTTAACGCATGTTGATCAGACTTAAAAACGTATTGTAGCGAAAGTTGAATTTTACTGTAGCAAAATTCAAATTTTATTCAAAATGATCAGACTTAACGCATGTTGATTAGACTTAAAAACGTACTGTAGCGAAAGTCAAATTTTACTGTAGCAAAAGTCAAATTTTATTCAAAATGATCAGACTTAACACATGTTGATCAGACTTAAAAACGTACTGTAGCAAAAGTCAAATTTTACTGTAGCAAATTTTAGGACGATTATACCCCTCCTATCTTTTATGTATTTTTAAATAAGTTCGCGTGTGTTTTTTTATTTTCAAAAAGAACCCCGAACGGGATGAATTTTGATTGGTCGATTTTTACACGTGTCAATTTTTTTTATGAGTTTGTAGTTTTTATTTATAATTTTGCTTTGTATTTGATCCAATTCCTATATATAAGCGCTCGATTGAGAACCCCTTTAAATTTCGAAAACTTGAGACCCCGATCTTCACATTTTAAAATGCAAGATGCATTTTTGTGGTGATGTGTCCTATGTGCATTTTCCAAGCTGCATTTAGCTATTTTTTTTACTTTGCTTTTTGAACATATATCATACGCAGATTCAAAGATGCATCATGATCTAACGGTGAAATTTAAATTCTCAAGGTCTCAAATTTTTAAGAATTCTCAAACGAACACTCCCCTATATACAAGCCCGGCCCAAATGTTCCAAATTTTTTTTTTGTAAAATGAAATATTAAATAAATATATAAAACAATAAAAAAACCACATAATGAGACGAAGACGACAGACGAGAGATTTCAGAAATCATAAGCAAAGCAAATCGCAACGCAAGGGGGAAGTCCGCATTCCTCAAACTCTAATCGACAGTTGACACAAAGCCAACTTCCATTTCAATCGATTCTCATACCACTGCAAGTTCGTTAGTTCGCAAGTCAAGTTTGCAATCCCTAATTTCATATCAGATTCAGCTGTTCAGGTTTCATCGTTCGACTATTTCAATTGCATTTTAATGTTGATTGTTGTGTGAATAGGATAGAATATTACTTATTAGAGTTCTTATAGCGTAAATATGAATCTGGTTTTTCAAAACTCCAAAAGAAGAGAAAGATTGAAGCTTTGATAGATTATCAAATGGGCGCTCTTGATAAGTATATTGTTAGGTCTTCTTTGAATGAAGAAAATGAAACTGATAATCCAAGCTCAAATGAAAAAGAAAGTGTGCAAGAAGATGATGAAGAAGTAATTCTTTTCTTTTCTTTTTTGCATAACTTGTGTATGATGGATAAATTGGTCAGGCTAATCACTTTACATTGGAATTCTCATCGTCTAGCTCTTTCGGTAAGAGACTTGGTAATGTAATGTGATAATAGCCCAATGGGGCAGAAAAGTAAGCAAAGAGAGACAGAATGGCGGGTTTCGATGTCATTAGCCAGTCCTTCGTGGTAAACTTGCCTTGCTGCGAAGAGATCTATAGCCAAAAGATGAATCCAAGCGGAAGATAGGCTCACCTCATTGGTAAACAATGAGGCAATTGCAGACAGCTCAGGCATCCAGTATTTACTAGCGAACATTGCTTGTAAAGTGCCTGGCGTCCAGGAAAGGTATAACAGGTATGCATACACTATACCAAGCACAATGTATGGCAGGCAACTTCTCATGGACTTCTTAGTCATCTCCGCTTTAGGGGCCACAACCATTAAGGTGTAGAAAGGAAGAACAGCTGCTGTGCCCAAGGTGAAAACATTGTTTGCAATTTGCGAGCTGCTCCACAATGAAGCATACACGGCAGCACCAGCCTTGCACGGCACTGATAATCTTTTAGATGTTGGCTTCAGATTAAGTTTTGACCCTCCTACA
Organism: Rhodiola kirilowii; assembly: GCA_033675215.1. NCBI lineage: Eukaryota > Viridiplantae > Streptophyta > Magnoliopsida > Saxifragales > Crassulaceae > Rhodiola > Rhodiola kirilowii. The sequence continues at coordinate 655,525 of CM066203.1, forward strand.
AAACTCCATCCTTTGCCACTTCGGGCTTCTGATCTAGTAACTCGTGAGACAGGTGCAGTGCTAAATCCCCTGGAAGCAAATTTGGAGTTGCAAAACTGAAAATTACTGCCAGCACCACATCCTGAGTAAAGCTTAATTGGGGCTGGGGAATGGAAGAAGCTAGAGCAGATAACCATGGTTGCTTTGCTGCTGATGCTGAAATAACAGATGGAAGCGATAACATGGATGTTCAGTTGCCAACCCATATTAATAATATGGTGAGAAGGCTGTACACTCAATCAAAAGCCACCATTAACAAAAGAATAAGGAGTGGTCGGTGGGTCTGTCCACTCACCCAGAGCGATGAGAGACTCCACATCCATTCGACACGCACCGAAATTCGAACGTGGGCAGTCGAATATCATGAAGAAGTAATTCTTAAGGAAAAGAGTCGTATTGATTGTCAAACTTATGAACAAGTAAATTAATAAAATCTTATTTATGGTCAACAATGTCTCAAGACTCAAACAAAGATTAAATGGATTGGCTATGTTATCAATTGAAAAAGAAATGCTACAGCAAGTTGATTATGAAGAGTTAATAAATAAATGGAAAAAGTACACATTGGAGTTTTGAACTATCGTCATTTTTCGATTGAAGGTCCAAATTATCAATTTTTCCAATCAAGGGCAAAGTAAAAAATAAATTGACCAATTTTCGAACACCAAGCACCGTAACTTCACCGTGATTAAATTGTGAACTCAATCGTGTGAACCATGTTGAAAAATAACCCAATGATCTCATCATAAACTCTTAACATATTAAATCGATCTTTTTTTGTTAACACTACACTAGTACACTTTTTTATTGAGTCGTTATTAACGGGATTCACATGATTGAGTTTGTAATTTAATCACGGTGAATCTACGGTGCTCGGTGTTCAAAAATTGGTCAATTTATTTTTTATTTTGCCCTTAATTGAAAAAATTGATAGTTTGAACCTTCAATTGGAAAAGAGTAGTAGTTCGGGGCACCAATTTGTACTTTTCCCTAAATAAATTTGCTTCTCAACATTGACATTTGAGCTTGCAGGCTGTCTTGTGATGCTTGATTCTACTGCTGCAATATTGCTTGAGTTAGTTGCATACTTGCATGTGCTGCTGAAATTGTGTTGCTTCTGTTGCTGAAATTGCAGCTACTATTATAGATGTTGTCTCTTGTCATGGTTGATAATTTTTAGATGATGCTGTTGAAATTTTGTCGCTGTTGCTGCTGAAATGTGCTGCTGAAACTGTGCTGAAATATGCCGCCGTTTGTTGCTAAAATTGATGTTGTTGCCTCTAGCCGTGGCTGATAAAATTGTATTTAGTGAGAAAAATATGCAACAAAATAAGGTATGCACTAGTTTGTAAAATAACATGGCTTTGAGTGGTGATTTGAATCTTTATTATTGTTCATCCAATATTAAAAAGGCCCATTTTTTTACAGTCTCGCTTCAGTCCCCGCGGAGCCTTGAGACGCATATATATATATATATATATATATATAAATATGTAAAAATTGTCATTGACAGAATAACAAAAGGCCTTAATAATCACACAAAAGGCAGAACGTTACACAAAAGTCTTGCAAGATATATGGGGCAGCAAGTCCCAAAGAAGAGTAATTTAAAGAGAAAAGAGGCAACATTTAGCCCATCCGGGTATCATAAGCCCTGGGACTTTATGATGAACAACAAAAGCATATAATTGGTAGGCGAGATTTCGTAAAAGCAGCAGCATTTTCATCTTCATGGCTTCATTCGAGCAGTAAGGTGGTCTCAGCGATCATGGAAGTCACAACATATGGATCCATGTTCGACGCAGGCCTCCTGTCCTCAAAGTACCCCATTCCTTCCTTCTCAGTGTCGCGCCCAACTCTAATGGACGCTCCACGGTCTGCAACACCCTGCAGTATCACAATGCCGAAAGAAACATTAGATAACAACGTTCTATTTCAAACTCAACGGAATTGCTCGGTTAGAAACGAAGTGTTCCATACCCATTTGAATGTGTTAATGTCAGCTGTCTCGTGGTGACCAGTGAGACGACGCTCATTTCCCTCACCGTAGGCAGCAATGTGCTCCTTGTGCCTCTTCCCGAGCTTCTCAATCGCCTTTTTGATGATTTCATAGCCTCCTGGCTCCCTCATTGACTTAGTGCTGAGAAGTTACCATCATTGGATCAATTATTAGTACAATACCACTAACTGCTAAAATTCGTTAAATATCATCAATGCAGACAAGTTTGTTGCTCACCTGTAGTTTGTGTGCGCCCCTGCTCCGTTCCAGTCACCCTTGATTGGCTTCGGGTCGAAGGACACGACGATTCCAGCGATCTCCGTTATCCTCTGTCATCATAACAAACATATTTTTCAGCAAATGGTGTGTTTTGCATTGCAATGCATAAGCATGACTTTTGAAAGAACCAACAGACTCTGATCCAAAAGAAATTTATTGAAAGTGTCCATACCTCAAGAATGTAACGAGCGACCCAGATCTCGTCTCCAGCGGAGATTCCAACTGATGGACCAACTTGGAACTCCCACTATAAAAAATTATTGTGAATGAGAATGGGGACTAATATAAGAAAACAAAAGGAACATGAATGAAGACAAGGAGTGAAATTTGTCATACTTGTCCTGGCATGACTTCTCCGTTAATACCACTGATGTTGATGCCAGCATAAATGCAGGCCTTGTAATGGGCATCAACCACATCCCTAGCGAAAGCCTTATCGGCTCCAATACCACAGTAGTATGGTCCCTGAAAATCGCGCAAAGATAAATTTCACTAGAGGCTACTTAATCATGGCAAGAAAGTGATACAAAAATCATCGAGATAATGTGTGGAGTACCTGAGGTCCAGGAAATCCTCCGATAGGCCATCCAATAGGCCAGTTCACATCCTTCTGCAACAAAGTGTATTCTTGCTCTATGCCAAACCTGTTTCAATCATTTTCAAGATTTTTCTTCTATCAATAAAAAATTCACACCACTGATGAATCCAATACAACGAAAGAAGGAGAAAAAAAGGCAATTGAATTATGACCATGGAACTTCAGCCTTGACAGCAGGATTGCTGAAGATCTTAGCAGCATTGTGCCTCTTGTTGGTTGGAATTGGCTCTCCAGCAGGAGTGTATGTGTCACATATCACCTGTATTACAGATTTTTAATATTGCGTCAATTTCGATCATAATGGAATCCAAGTTTATTATTTAGTAGAAAAAAATTCACTTACAAGGATGTGATTTCCTCTTCTGAATGGATCTCTGTATATGGCTTGAGGGCTATTCAACAAAATAAATATTAAAAAGGCAACTTAGTCAAGAAAATAAAATGAAAAATAAATGTGTCCGAATTTTGTATGACAAAAATTTATTTCAGGATGATGATTTAAAATGAAAATGAGAAAGGAAGAAATACTTACTAGAGAATGACCTCACTATCCTCGCCGGGGGCTTGGCCGGTGCTAGAACCGTCATAGTTCCATTTAGGGAGCTTGGAGGGGTCGTTGACCGGTCCAGTGAGCGTCCTGGCTTTGCTCCTGAGGTCCATTCCAGATCCACCAACCCTGTTGAAAACACAATTACGTTAAAATCATTCCAAACAGAAAATCTCATTTGTAGATTACGAATGTCAACGCTGGAAACAGAGCAGGACGGACCATATGTATTCGGCGATGATCTTGTCGGAGGTGTCGGATAGGTCGAGGTTGATGAGGTCTGAGAGTGACGCCATTGATGGAATTACAAACTGAAATTCAAGTTCTGAAGAAGAACAAGAAGATGATGCTCTGGCTCTTGCTCTGTTTTTGGCTTTCGCCTTGTCCTCTTTGTGATGAATTTGATGAAGCGGAAGTGTTATCTATTTATAGATCGAATGTGAGAAGCGCAATCGATCGTGCTTGTAGTTGGAATTTTATTAAATTGCTGTTGAGCCCCTGGCTTTCTCGATTGTTACATTTCCATTTTGATTCTTTTATTTTGTAATAATCTTATTTGGAATCTTATAACAGTCTTAATCAAGGTCGTGGTCTAATGATTGTGTGATATTTGATAATATCTCATATTTTGGTGATAGCGTCTGAAATAATCTCGATATGAGAGACATGTACTTCAACATATATTAAATATACTAGCTAATGCTTATATGTATCGATCTGTTGATCAAATAAAAGTCGTATAGCATTCTGGCATACAAACTATCTCGTAAAAATAGGAATTAAACTTGCAAAACCTCATTTTAGTTACGTAATTGTAAAGAAATCAAAATTCGACTTTTGTGCTGAAAATTAGGGAATGGCCAATTTCATGCGGCAAATATGTTTGGTGCCTTAGAATATAAAATAGAAATAGAGTCTCTTTTCCTTCAAATGACGTCGTTTAAGATAAAAAGTTATGTTTTTGAGGAGTTTATGAGATTATGTGAATCTTGTTTCGGAATCTGAAGACAGTTAATAACTTAAAGTCTAAAACCAGCGGCGGTAATCGAAATGCTCATTTATAGCTGGCACTGAAATATGAGTTCAAATATTCTGATATTCAATTATTTTATTGTTTAACTGAACTTTTTTTTTATTCTTCACGTCTGTGAATTTGTCAATGATTCAATTGTGGATATGTAAATACTTGTTTCAAGTTTCAACCCAATGATCAATTTGGGAATATTCAAAATCCACGGGCAGATGGCTTAACAAGATGCGACGACATTTAAAAAAAAGAAGTCAAATGTATATGATATTCTTAATTTCATGTCACGCTTAATTTGTTTGTATAAATTTAAGTGTTTTGAAAGGTCATGTTTGAGTAACGTTGACAGCAGATTGCAAAGGGTTACTTACCTCTTCGAGTTCATTCACTACGTACTATTTTTAAGTCTATGAGCATGTTTTACAAAACTAAAGTTAAATGGAAACCAATTGAACAACTCATATTAATTTAAATAAGATAATTGAAATGAAAATTTTAACTACTTAAGTAGTTAATTTTGTGTTTAACAGACGAGTATTCTATCTTTTTATTTTTGATAATGGGTACAACAAGTCAAAATATTACAATGCATATGACGTCTTATTATCTAGACATATAAATATCAAGTGACATGAGTGAGACTTGAACCATTAACCTTGTCAAAGCAGTGTTGAAATTCTTCCACTAGACCACACCCTTATTAGCAAAAACGAGTATTCTATCTTAAACGAAACATTTATTTACTTAAATGAAGTGCTGAACTGAACGATCAAAGGATTAAAGAAAAGGGCATATATGTCTCAATCAAACAAAACCACAAATTAAAGCTTAAAAATGTATATAATTTATGCTACGCGTGGTTTGGATTCTCTTTGTGACTAATATGTCATCAATTATATTCATTATTATTATGCAACCATAGTCTAATTTTAAAATTTGAGTTTGACTTTGATGAGAAGTTGAGTACCACATGATTCTCATAAAAATATCTCAAGGCGATCGACATTGAATAAAAATATTACAGTTGTATATCATTACCAATTTACCAGGCATGCCGGATGATTAGATTCAAAATTTATAGAGAAACATGATTAAAAGTGCAATTATTCAACGCCTATTTGAATGATTTACTAAGTTGGTAGTTTTTGGGAACATAACAATTAAACAATGCGTATCGCTACTCAAAATGTGTAAATAAGATACAATTTTGTCAACACACAATGACAGAACCAGAAATGTACATTGGAAGTTTCAGGATATTTTAAACTTCAACACATTATTTAATGTAGAGATACGTACAAGAATGGAGCTTTGGGATCTTTTATAAGCCAGCTGCTGAATGGATGCAACAACTTTTTTCGAAAAAATAGCTATGCATCAAACACAACGACTCGCCACATAGTAGACTTACGGTTATGACTAGTTTAGTAGACTGATTGAAAAAGTGAAGCGTGGAGACTTATGCAAAATTGATCATATGAGCGTGGCTTAGTGGTAAGTAGAAACTTTATAAAAATTAAAATTCTAGACCATGCTTTAATTTCGGATCGCTTTAAAAGTGAAATTCTGAAAATAAAAGGACAGAAATATCATGAGAACAAAATATATTTATTTACTTTTCAACGAAAGAATCAAATAAAAACTATTAGTTTTTGTAAGAATTAAATCATAAGTATTTGATAAATGGAGGAATCTTGTTCGAAACGGGTCATTCATCAGATTCCAACGGACCTTTCAGTAATTAGCGAGTCAGCTCAGCCCATTTGGGAGTTGATGATTTGGCCTAAAACGTGGGTTTCTATTTATAAGGGGCCTGTGGAAGGCTTTCCTTTAGGAATGAATTTCTAGATGATTTTTTTCTTCTTCCCCTATTTCCAAGTTTGTGCGTGTTTTTTTTATGGGGTTAGTGGGTTAAAGTTAGTATCTGCTCATTTTGAGCTAATAAGAATTTGAACTCTGACCACTTTGGACATAGGGACGCCCTCTCTTTGCCTCAAGTTTGTTTTGTCATATACTTATCTTGTATTTCGATTTTGTCCTATTCTTCATGAGATGGCCACTTTTAGGCTTTAGCATTGTTTTGTCAAAAATTGGCCCAATTGCTGATTAGATAGGCCTGCTGTCTTCAACCTCTGCAGCAGTCTGCAATAACTCAATGAACTTGCCAAACACCGAATCTCACGACGCCGAACAATTCGAGACTTAAACCAAATCCACGCCACGCTGATCAAAACAGCTCGAATCCACGACCCACTCGCCGCGGCGGAAATTCTTAAACTTTCCGCGGTATCGGATTTCCGGGACATGGTGTGTGCACGGAAGGTGTTCGACGATATGACTGAACGAGACTTCTTTTCTTATAACACGATGATTCGAGCTTTGGTGGAGGAAGGCGAGGCGTTTGAAGCTGTGGTTGTGTTTGGAAGGATGAGGGAGGAAGGTGTTGAGCCTGATCGGTTTACGTTTCCTTCTGTGTTGAAGGGTTGTGCGGATGGTGGGATGGTTGGGGTAGGGAGGCAGGTGCATGGGTTGGTTTTGAAGATGGGGTTGGAGAGTGATGAGTTTGTGGTTAATAATGTTGTTAGGATGTATGTAAATTGTGGGGTGATGGAGGATGCTTGCAAGGTGTTTAAGGGTGGGATGGAGAAGAGGGCTTTGAATGGGAGTGTGGTTTTGTGGAATGTTATGGTTGGCGGATATGTTGGGGTTGGAGAGTTTAAAGCTGCTAGGGAGTTGTTTGATAGAATGCCTAAGAGGAGTGTTGTGTCATGGAATGGGATGATATCTGGGTATGCACAAAATGGGTTCTTTAAGGAGGCGTTGGAGGTGTTTTCTGAAATGCAAGTGGCGGAAGATGTGTGCCCGAATTATGTGACTTTAGTAACTGTTCTTCCGGCCATTGCAGGACTAGGGGCACTTGGTTTAGGTGAATGGGTTCATTTGTATGCCGAGAGAAATGGGATTGAGATTAATGAAGTTCTTGGTTCTGCGTTGGTCGATATGTATTCTAAGTGTGGAAGCATTGAAAAGGCAATGCAGGTCTTCAATAGCTTGCCCCGAAAGAATGTCATTACGTGGAATTCTATTATTGTGGGATTGGCCATGCATGATCGAGCAAGGGAAGCACTTGAATATTTTGGTAAAATGGAACTCGCAGGAGTTGCTCCTTCTGATGTAACTTGCACTGGTTTTTTGAGTGCATGTAGTCGTGCGGGGTTAGTGACAGAGGGTCGACTCTTTTTCAATCATATGGTTGAGGTACTTGGCTTAAAACCCAGAGTTGAGCATTATACATGTATGGTAAACCTGTTAGGCCGTGCTGGCCTTTTAACGGAGGCTGAAGATCTGATCTTGAACATGCCGATTAAACCTGACTATGTGATATGGAAGGCACTTCTTGGTGCTTGTATGACTCATGGAAATGTTGAGATGGGGGAACGTGTGGCAAGCCGGTCGATGGAGTTGGCCCCTAGTGATAGTGGATCCTATGTTGCTCTCTCGAACATGTATGCCTCTACAGGATATTGGGATGAAGTTGCGAAAGTCAGGTTAAAGATGAAAATTCTGGACGTAAGAAAAGATCCTGGATGTAGTAACATCAAAGACCCAAAATGCTTAAAACTAACAATCTGAGAAACTGGATTGAGCAGCAAAGTGTGCCCATATGTCCTGCCATCAGCTTCAACAGTCCATACAGCCTGTCCCGCCAGTACGTCATTCATGTTGGCGCAGGCCGGGAGTGAAAAACCTAGCATATTTGTCCCTCCTAACGATCCCAAATTCTTCCAATGGTTCTATGTCGATGTCCCTGCTATGGCCCATGCTTGTGGACTTCCAGAGTCTACTATCTACATTGAAGACATCAATGAAAATGTGAATCCTAGCAGCCCTTACCCCATTCCAAAGGATGCCAATACATTGATTCGAAGCTCAGTTATGCCACAAGACCACCTAAACTATACTATAACATGGTATGTTTCACAGTGTCTTCCTGTTATTTATCTATGATATTTGAGCGCATTGTGTTATTTATTAAATCTCATATGGTACTTTAGCTCTCCATTCGGTGCCCATTTAATTTGAAGTGTGTGTGCGTTGCGATCATTGAGGAACTTGAACTTGCACATTTCCATTCAGTGTTTGGTGCTTCCTTCTTGTTTATTGGTAGCTTAACTTTTGAAAGTCTGCTTTCCAAAATGTAGGGAGCTGTACAAACGCCACTGGTATTATCTGTTTGTTTAGAGAATGAAACGTGTCACTGCTTTGTTGTCATCAAATCCAAATCAATAATATATCATGCTAAGATGGTTTTTCCTGTGAACTAATTGAATTGAATTTTATTGATGTGCATATGCGATTCCTGGAGTTCTAGCATCGTTTTGTTTATTTATCTGGGTTATAAATTCTGAAAACTTGGGTTAAAAATACTCAATTATGCAAGTCATTAAAGGGGATGAAGCTTTTGTTTTTCAGCATGCAGACTTGGATAAATATGGTGGCTTATAAAATCTTTGTTGTATTTGTATCTGAGTTTAAATACAGAAATTCGTTCAATATGCTCCTCTTTGAGATAGCCAAACATAATATACATTTGTATGTTGCCTCAGGTACTCCTTGTCTGCTGCTGTGACTTACATGGCTTTCAAGCGGTTAAAGCCTAGAAAAATACATAGATAACAACGTCCAAATCACAAGGCCCGTGCTTCCCTTAACAGCTGATTGATTTCAAGTGAAGTAACGATTTCTGCTGGACTTGCAGAATTTTGCACAATTCAACAGTTGAGACCATGGTCTGGTGGAGGCACTCTCGCTCGGCACCGCTGGTGACCTGGGTTCGAATCCTCACTAACACACTAACCCATGTATAAAAAAAAACAGTTGAGACATGGTCATGCTAGGCAAGGGCATTGGCACATTGCTCAGATCCTATATATTCAGTTGAGGAGAGCACTTGGCGCAGTGGCGCAAGTGCAGCCGGCGTCCACGCCACGCCCGGTTCAACTCCTCGTGCTGTCAAAAGACACAGAATGGGTACTAACACTAATTGTAATCAAGCCCTTAGCCTTTCAAAAAAAAAAAGATCCTATATATTCAGTTAAGGTTCTGCAGTGGATAAATGTTTCACAGTTGTCGAATTGTACTGTTTGGAGATCCACGCCCATAAGTTTTGCTTACAGTTGCACCTTATGTTATATATTGCTTTGTTTGCAATATAATTACAAAATAATGATTGAAAACGGATCAAATACAAACTAAATTTATAAATAAAAATTAAAAATCCAATAAAATATTGGCTATATACATGTTCGCAAGATAATCTATTTTTTTTTTCTCAAATCTTTTTTTATTCAATCGAGGTATGCTACCTCGAACATACAATACAAGCACAAACAACTATGCTAGTACAATTTGCAAACACTAGGTTAGTAGTATCAGCATAAAGACCAAAACAAAACCTGGCCTAGAGATGTTATAACGACTAAGCAATATCACCAAACGAAATTGGTGTCTTTCTTTTTTGGGCAGGCTCGACTGGAAGATCGAGTAACCTTTTCCTTCCGGTGTCGAGATTTTGATGGCACCGGGGGAGGGACGACCGAAACTTCCTGATCGCCTAAATCAATTGCACTATTATGAGCCACTTCGTGATCAGATTCCTCAATAGTACCCGAATCTTTCTGCTGGGCCTGGCTGCTACCATTAACACATTCGTTCATGGCATAAAAAATTATCTTATCATCATCCTCACAACTTACCCTAAGATATGTGTAGAAGGCCCTAGGCCCAACCCAACCACCAAGATCTTCGCAATAAAATGAAGCATTACCAAAGGAAGAAATTTGTTGAGCAATTTCTTCCGGTATTTCCAATTCCGTGCTCTGCATTTCTTCCTTGTGTTTTTTACTACTAGCACTACCCTCAAGAGTGCCTTGGCTAGGTTGACTATCCGAAGCAAGGATGTCTTCTTCATGATCTCTTCCTGGACTGGAATAGAGGACCAATTGATTATCCGGTTTGATGTTGTTGGGCTCATCCAATTGATTAGGTACTGGGTCTTCCATATGGGGCTGGGAAACTTTTTGGTCCGTAATTGGTTCGATGTTGCTTTCTGCTCCATGCAACTTGTTCTGATTGCTTTGTTCGAGGTTGCCGCCCAACACGTCTGTTGTGATAGGAGAGCCATTGGTAGTAGTCAACTCCACGGGACTCGAGGACTGTTGCAATGTACCTTCTATTGGTACAGCCTGGAGACCCATTTCCGTGTTTCTTTTTGTCTCTTTAACCGCGTACGCCATCTGGGAGGCTCTGGCCTGTTTAAAAGACTTCTTTTTTTGTTTCCTCTTTTGCACAACTGTCCAGCCTTGATTCCCGCTATCAGGCAAAGCTGCAGGTCTGCTGTCCTGCTGCTCCTGCTTGTCATCGAGAGGAGGTTGGATGTACGCGCCTTTTGGTTTCCCAACTGGAAGACCATGATCGTCACGCGCGGACCAAATCCGCTGATCTTCCTCTCGTCGTTGTATGTCTTTCCGGCACGTTTCCAGATTGTGCCCATGCAGCCGGCATTTGGAACAGTAAAGCAGGTTATTTTCGTATATGAGTTTAAGCCAGAAACCTTCTTGAGGGCTTGTAACAATCCAAACTTGGTCCGGAGGCGGTTTAGCAAAATCCATCTCGATACACACCCTAGCAAAACTAGGGTTGCTGAAGGAAGCTGTTCTATTGTCGACCGCTAGAAAATGTGCAAAAGAGGACACGATGGACGCCATATAACCTGGATTGTACAGCTGCGGCGGAAGATTCATCAGGCGAACCCACGTCGTGGCTGTGGATGGCTCCTTTTGCTATCAAAATCCACCGACCAACGGAACACTCGGAAAAGAGAGTGGCCGATTTTCCGGCAAGGATGTGCCAGAACCAACTTTGCGTCTGTTGGGAGTTTTAATGCTGGATTTTCCTAGTTGTCATTGTGCTTATTGCAGGTGTGTAATGTGTTAATGAGTTAGAGGTAAAGTCTGTTAGACTTGCTGTTGGTTTATGTGTGGACACAACGACGTCGTTTTACTATCAGCGTGTAAGTTTGCGTTTGATAGAAAACGACGGCATCTCGTCTCACATGTATATCTTTCCTCTTCACTCTCATTCCCCTGTAATTTTTGAATTTGACGAGTAATGAAAATCTAAAGCTTTCTCCCAGCTCCGATATGCGATTCGCTCATCTCCGAATTCGTTTCTTCAACTTCCGTTCGTCGATTACAGTCCGATCGTATCCGATTCTCATGGTATCAGAGCAAATCTGATTCAGGTGCGTCGCTGTTCACTCTCTCCTTGTTTGATTGTGTTGATCGGTTGTTTTTCCGTTCCGAGTAAGTATGAATGATTCTACTTCGGAATCGAGTCGGACTGGTGTTATTCCAATAGCAGTGAACCAGTATGGTGCTGGTAATAGTGATGTAGGCGCTGGAGAAGATCCGTATTTCGTTAACAACAACGAGTTGACTGGGAACTCGATTGTAAGTAAAGTACTGTTAGGTCAGGAAAACTATGCTGGCTGGAAAAGACAGATGGAAATAGCACTGTCTGGTAGATCGAAGCTGTCTTTCATAGAAGGCAAGTATCCCAAACCTAATGATGCTTATATGGCCGCAAAATGGCAAAGATGCAACGATGTTATAATGTCTTGGCTTATATGTTCCGTATCTGAGAAAATAGTGGAAGAGATCTTACATGCTAAGGATGTAATGACTGCTTGGCAGACTCTTGAATCTAGCTATGCAGGGACAAATTTAGCCAGGAAATCTGAGTTGCAACGAGAGCTTGGGAATCTTGTGCAGGGAGACCTAACTGTGGCTATGTATAAGAGAAAATTAGAATCATTGTGGCAGGAATTGGATGCACTTAAGGATGCTAAGTGTGTAAGTGCTGATAACTGTCTTAGATGCAAGCAAGTTGATGAGGATTGCAAAGGTGATAGAGTAATCAAGTTCTTGATGGGACTAAATGATGAATATGCTTCTGTGAGAACTCATGTTTTTGCATTGAGTGAAGTTCCTAAATTCAGTGTAGTGTATGGATTGGCTTTGTCAGAGGAGGCCTCAAGGAAGGCAAGACAAATGAGTAAAACTGAAGGCTCAGCTTTGGCAGTTCAGTCTGAACAAGCCAACAGCAATCAGATAAATGACACTTCAGGTGGACATGCTAGGCAATACAATGGTCAAACAAGAGGGAGAGATGCAAATAGAGGAGGATTTGGTGCAGGAAGAGGTAGATCTAGACTCTTCTGCAGTCATTGTCAAATGTCTGGTCATTTGAAAGAGAATTGCTACAAATTAGTTGGATATCCACAGAATTATAGAATGGGAAGGAATGTGAATAACAACAATAGCAATAATGCTGGAGGAAGACAATCAGCTAATGCTGCTGCAGCAGTTGTTTCTGATGGTGGTGATAAAGCTGTTAAACAATTCACAAGTGAACAAATGGAACAATTGCTGGCCATGATCAAGGGAAGCACAACAAATGACAAGGGCAGTGGTCAGACACACATGGCAGGTATAGCCAACTGCAAACCTGAATTTATGGTTAATGATGATTGGTTAATAGATAGTGGTGCCACAAGCCATTTTACTTATGATAAAAATCTGTTGAGGGATATTCATGAATTGAAGGATGTTCATAGAGTTACTTTGCCCAATAATGAATGCTTTGAGATCAGAAATAAGGGAAACTGTTATTTGCAAAGTGGTGTGATTCTGTATGATGTATTGTTGGTGCCAGAATTTCAGGTGAATCTGATTTCAGTATATAGACTTGTGAAAGACTTGCAGTGCAGAGTTATATTCACTGATGACAATTGTATTATTCAGGACCATCAAGCCAAGATCATTCTAGAGACTGGTAAACCTATGGGAGCTCTCTATAGCACCAAACAAGTGAGAAAGGAACATTCAGTGGATACAGCAAATAACATCACAGTGGACAGATCTTGTCATGAGTTTGAAATTTGGCATAATAGATTGGGCCATGCTCCTTTAGATATTATCAGTCAGTTGTTAAAGAATAAGGCATCAAGTGTTCATTGTAAGACTTACAAGTACAATTGTTCTACTTGTCCTTTGGCAAGACAGACTAAGTTGTCATTTCCTGTTAGCACAAGCAATACAAATGCTCCTTTTGATATGCTACACAGTGATGTTTGGGGCCCCTTTAATGTGCCTACTCTGTCAGGACATCAATATTTTTTGACAGTTGTTGATGATTTCACTAGAGTTGTATGGACCTTCTTAATGCAGCACAAGTCTGAAACTGCAGACATTCTCATTGACTTATTCCAACTGATTCTCACACAGTTTAGCAAGAATGATTGTGTTGATCGGTTGTTTTTCCGTTCCGAGTAAGTATGAATGATTCTACTTCGGAATCGAGTCGGACTGGTGTTATTCCAATAGCAGTGAACCAGTATGGTGCTGGTAATAGTGATGTAGGCGCTGGAGAAGATCCGTATTTCGTTAACAACAACGAGTTGACTGGGAACTCGATTGTAAGTAAAGTACTGTTAGGTCAGGAAAACTATGCTGGCTGGAAAAGACAGATGGAAATAGCACTGTCTGGTAGATCGAAGCTGTCTTTCATAGAAGGCAAGTATCCCAAACCTAATGATGCTTATATGGCCGCAAAATGGCAAAGATGCAACGATGTTATAATGTCTTGGCTTATATGTTCCGTATCTGAGAAAATAGTGGAAGAGATCTTACATGCTAAGGATGTAATGACTGCTTGGCAGACTCTTGAATCTAGCTATGCAGGGACAAATTTAGCCAGGAAATCTGAGTTGCAACGAGAGCTTGGGAATCTTGTGCAGGGAGACCTAACTGTGGCTATGTATAAGAGAAAATTAGAATCATTGTGGCAGGAATTGGATGCACTTAAGGATGCTAAGTGTGTAAGTGCTGATAACTGTCTTAGATGCAAGCAAGTTGATGAGGATTGCAAAGGTGATAGAGTAATCAAGTTCTTGATGGGACTAAATGATGAATATGCTTCTGTGAGAACTCATGTTTTTGCATTGAGTGAAGTTCCTAAATTCAGTGTAGTGTATGGATTGGCTTTGTCAGAGGAGGCCTCAAGGAAGGCAAGACAAATGAGTAAAACTGAAGGCTCAGCTTTGGCAGTTCAGTCTGAACAAGCCAACAGCAATCAGATAAATGACACTTCAGGTGGACATGCTAGGCAATACAATGGTCAAACAAGAGGGAGAGATGCAAATAGAGGAGGATTTGGTGCAGGAAGAGGTAGATCTAGACTCTTCTGCAGTCATTGTCAAATGTCTGGTCATTTGAAAGAGAATTGCTACAAATTAGTTGGATATCCACAGAATTATAGAATGGGAAGGAATGTGAATAACAACAATAGCAATAATGCTGGAGGAAGACAATCAGCTAATGCTGCTGCAGCAGTTGTTTCTGATGGTGGTGATAAAGCTGTTAAACAATTCACAAGTGAACAAATGGAACAATTGCTGGCCATGATCAAGGGAAGCACAACAAATGACAAGGGCAGTGGTCAGACACACATGGCAGGTATAGCCAACTGCAAACCTGAATTTATGGTTAATGATGATTGGTTAATAGATAGTGGTGCCACAAGCCATTTTACTTATGATAAAAATCTGTTGAGGGATATTCATGAATTGAAGGATGTTCATAGAGTTACTTTGCCCAATAATGAATGCTTTGAGATCAGAAATAAGGGAAACTGTTATTTGCAAAGTGGTGTGATTCTGTATGATGTATTGTTGGTGCCAGAATTTCAGGTGAATCTGATTTCAGTATATAGACTTGTGAAAGACTTGCAGTGCAGAGTTATATTCACTGATGACAATTGTATTATTCAGGACCATCAAGCCAAGATCATTCTAGAGACTGGTAAACCTAAGGGAGCTCTCTATAGCACCAAACAAGTGAGAAAGGAACATTCAGTGGATACAGCAAATAACATCACAGTGGACAGATCTTGTCATGAGTTTGAAATTTGGCATAATAGATTGGGCCATGCTCCTTTAGATATTATCAGTCAGTTGTTAAAGAATAAGGCATCAAGTGTTCATTGTAAGACTTACAAGTACAATTGTTCTACTTGTCCTTTGGCAAGACAGACTAAGTTGTCATTTCCTGTTAGCACAAGCAATACAAATGCTCCTTTTGATATGCTACACAGTGATGTTTGGGGCCCCTTTAATGTGCCTACTCTGTCAGGACATCAATATTTTTTGACAGTTGTTGATGATTTCACTAGAGTTGTATGGACCTTCTTAATGCAGCACAAGTCTGAAACTGCAGACATTCTCATTGACTTATTCCAACTGATTCTCACACAGTTTAGCAAGAATGATTGTGTTGATCGGTTGTTTTTTCGTTCCGAGTAAGTATGAATGATTCTACTTCGGAATCGAGTCGGACTGGTGTTATTCCAATAGCAGTGAACCAGTATGGTGCTGGTAATAGTGATGTAGGCGCTGGAGAAGATCCGTATTTCGTTAACAACAACGAGTTGACTGGGAACTCGATTGTAAGTAAAGTACTGTTAGGTCAGGAAAACTATGCTGGCTGGAAAAGACAGATGGAAATAGCACTGTCTGGTAGATCGAAGCTGTCTTTCATAGAAGGCAAGTATCCCAAACCTAATGATGCTTATATGGCCGCAAAATGGCAAAGATGCAACGATGTTATAATGTCTTGGCTTATATGTTCCGTATCTGAGAAAATAGTGGAAGAGATCTTACATGCTAAGGATGTAATGACTGCTTGGCAGACTCTTGAATCTAGCTATGCAGGGACAAATTTAGCCAGGAAATCTGAGTTGCAACGAGAGCTTGGGAATCTTGTGCAGGGAGACCTAACTGTGGCTATGTATAAGAGAAAATTAGAATCATTGTGGCAGGAATTGGATGCACTTAAGGATGCTAAGTGTGTAAGTGCTGATAACTGTCTTAGATGCAAGCAAGTTGATGAGGATTGCAAAGGTGATAGAGTAATCAAGTTCTTGATGGGACTAAATGATGAATATGCTTCTGTGAGAACTCATGTTTTTGCATTGAGTGAAGTTCCTAAATTCAGTGTAGTGTATGGATTGGCTTTGTCAGAGGAGGCCTCAAGGAAGGCAAGACAAATGAGTAAAACTGAAGGCTCAGCTTTGGCAGTTCAGTCTGAACAAGCCAACAGCAATCAGATAAATGACACTTCAGGTGGACATGCTAGGCAATACAATGGTCAAACAAGAGGGAGAGATGCAAATAGAGGAGGATTTGGTGCAGGAAGAGGTAGATCTAGACTCTTCTGCAGTCATTGTCAAATGTCTGGTCATTTGAAAGAGAATTGCTACAAATTAGTTGGATATCCACAGAATTATAGAATGGGAAGGAATGTGAATAACAACAATAGCAATAATGCTGGAGGAAGACAATCAGCTAATGCTGCTGCAGCAGTTGTTTCTGATGGTGGTGATAAAGCTGTTAAACAATTCACAAGTGAACAAATGGAACAATTGCTGGCCATGATCAAGGGAAGCACAACAAATGACAAGGGCAGTGGTCAGACACACATGGCAGGTATAGCCAACTGCAAACCTGAATTTATGGTTAATGATGATTGGTTAATAGATAGTGGTGCCACAAGCCATTTTACTTATGATAAAAATCTGTTGAGGGATATTCATGAATTGAAGGATGTTCATAGAGTTACTTTGCCCAATAATGAATGCTTTGAGATCAGAAATAAGGGAAACTGTTATTTGCAAAGTGGTGTGATTCTGTATGATGTATTGTTGGTGCCAGAATTTCAGGTGAATCTGATTTCAGTATATAGACTTGTGAAAGACTTGCAGTGCAGAGTTATATTCACTGATGACAATTGTATTGTTCAGGACCATCAAGCCAAGATCATTCTAGAGACTGGTAAACCTATGGGAGCTCTCTATAGCACCAAACAAGTGAGAAAGGAACATTCAGTGGATACAGCAAATAACATCACAGTGGACAGATCTTGTCATGAGTTTGAAATTTGGCATAATAGATTGGGCCATGCTCCTTTAGATATTATCAGTCAGTTGTTAAAGAATAAGGCATCAAGTGTTCATTGTAAGACTTACAAGTACAATTGTTCTACTTGTCCTTTGGCAAGACAGACTAAGTTGTCATTTCCTGTTAGCACAAGCAATACAAATGCTCCTTTTGATATGCTACACAGTGATGTTTGGGGCCCCTTTAATGTGCCTACTCTGTCAGGACATCAATATTTTTTGACAGTTGTTGATGATTTCACTAGAGTTGTATGGACCTTCTTAATGCAGCACAAGTCTGAAACTGCAGACATTCTCATTGACTTATTCCAACTGATTCTCACACAGTTTAGCAAGACAGTGAAGGTTTTCAGGTCTGATAATGGGAAGGAGTTTTTCAATAATAAATTCTGTTCTTTCTTGAGGTCTAAAGGATGCATCCAGCAGAGTAGTTGTCCTCATACACCTCAGCAGAATGGGTTGGCTGAACGAAAACACAGGCATATACTTGAAATGGCTAGAGCTTTGATGTTTGAGGCCAATCTACCTAAACACTTTTGGGGAGATAGTATCTTGACAGCCACACATATCATAAATAGACTTCCTACCCCTGTTTTAAGAGGCAAGAGTCCTTGGGAGATGTTGTTTGGAGCACAACCAAATTTGGATCATTTAAAAGTCTTTGGTTGTTCTTGTTTTGCAAGTACAAATGTTGGTGCAAGGGATAAGTTTGATCCAAGAGCAGTGGAATGCATTTTCTTGGGATATCCAGTTGGCCAAAAAGGATACAAGCTATTTTGTTTATCCACACACAAGATATTGGTCAGCAGACATGTAATATTCAGGGAATCTGTGTTCCCTTACAAGAGAAATGTTCAAAAGAATGATGTTAATCCTGCACCAGCTGTTTCCATTCTTAACTCAGATGACTTGGATTTTACTGATGAAGGCTTATTTCATAATGAAGTGCCAAGTGATGATCCAGTATTACTTGATGAACACAATCTTGAAGAATCAGAATTTTCTGAGCCAACTTTGCCAGATATTCAGTTTAAGGACACTGTTGCTGTACCAACAACCATTGTATCAGATTTGTCTGTTTCAAACCCTCTTGGTTCTTCAACTACTTCTACCACTGAACATGTAGAGCCAGTAAGGAAGTCTTCTAGAGTTGGTAAACCACCTGTTAGGTTCAAAGACTATGTCTCCAACACTGTGATCAAGAAGACTTCACCTCACATGATGGATCAATTCTTATCTTATTCTAGGTGTGCTCCACACCACAGTGCTTTTGCCATACAAATATCTAGTGTCAAAGAGCCCACTTCCTTTACTCAAGCCAGTAAAGATCACAAATGGGTGGAAGCAATGGATAAAGAAATAAGGGCACTTGAAACAAATAACACTTGGATTTTGGTTGCACTACCTCCAGATAAAACTTTGGTGGACTGTAAATGGATCTATAAGATCAAGTACTTGTCTGATGGTACAATTGAGAGGTATAAAGCTAGGCTCGTGGCCAGAGGATTCACTCAAGTGGAAGGTCTTGATTTCCATGATACTTTTGCACCAGTGGCCAAGATGACCACAGTTCGGTGTTTACTTGCAATAGCTTCGGCTAGACAGTGGCCCATTCATCAATTAGATGTGGATAATGCTTTTTTGCATGGCACACTCGATGAAGAAGTATATATGAAACTTCCTCCTGGTTTTTACAAGCAAGAAAAGAATGCTGGGAAAGTCTGTAAGTTAATCAAAAGCATTTATGGACTGAAACAGGCTAGCAGGCAATGGTTTGCCAAATTCAGTACATCCTTAGTTGATTTTGGCTTTACACCGAGTTTAAATGATTACTCATTGTTTACTCTTACCAGAGGGGATGCTTTCTTGATTTTGTTGGTTTACGTGGATGATGTTCTCATCACTGGGAATTCCAATTCTCTCATTCTGGAAGTTAAACAGTATATACACCAACTGTTCAGAATTAAAGATCTGGGGCTATTGAAGTACTTCTTGGGATTGGAAGTAGCAAGGTCCAATGATGGTATTTTTTTACACCAACGTAAATATGCTCTGGAACTGTTAGGGGATCATAACCTCATTGACTGCAAACCAGCCAAAACGCCTATGCATTTGAAACACAATCTGAGTTTATCCACTGCTCCGGCATTGGCGGATTCTTTACATTATAGACGATTGGTTGGTAAGTTGATCTATATGACTATTACAAGACCAGATTTAGCATACCCAATACATATACTAAGTCAGTTTATGCAAAATCCCACTACTGATCATCTGGCAGCTGCTCTTCGAGTTCTCCGATATGTAAAAGGTGCCCCTGCTCAGGGTATTTTGTTCCCGG
The DNA here is from genome assembly GCA_033675215.1 of Rhodiola kirilowii. Taxonomy (NCBI): domain Eukaryota; kingdom Viridiplantae; phylum Streptophyta; class Magnoliopsida; order Saxifragales; family Crassulaceae; genus Rhodiola; species Rhodiola kirilowii. The sequence goes on from CM066203.1 coordinate 675,429, forward strand.
CTAAATCTGATCTCACTTTACGAGCTTTTTGTGATGCCGATTGGGCAGCTTGTCCATTGACACGACGATCAATCACTGGTTATTGTGTGCAGCTGGGTCCTTGCATCATTTCGTGGAAAACAAAGAAACAACCAGTAGTTTCTCGTTCCTCCGCGGAGTCTGAGTATCGCGCCATGGCAGCCGTATGTTGTGAGCTCACTTGGTTGGCTAGATTGATAGGAGAAATGGGTATTCCGGTACTGCGTCCTATTGCTCTTTGCTGTGACAATAAAGCAGCGCTGCACATTGCGCATAACCCTGTTTTCCACGAGCGTACTAAGCACGTGGAACTGGATTGCCACCTTGTTCGAGCTCATGTGGTATCTCGGTTCATTGATCCCCTGCACATCTTCACAAATGAGCAACCGGCCGACATATTTACCAAGGCATTAACCCGTGAGCAACTTCATTACCTATGTTCCAAGCTTGGCGTGTCCAACTTCTTGCACGCTGCAGCTTGAGGAGGGGTGTTGGGAGTTTTAATGCTGGATTTTCCTAGTTGTCATTGTGCTTATTGCAGGTGTGTAATGTGTTAATGAGTTGGAGGTAAAGTCTGTTAGACTTGCTGTTGGTTTATGTGTGGACACAACGACGTCGTTTTACTATCAGCGTGTAAGTTTGCGTTTGATAGAAAACGACGGCATCTCGTCTCACATGTATATCTTTCCTCTTCACTCTCATTCCCCTGTAATTTTTGAATTTGACGAGTAATGAAAATCTAAAGCTTTCTCCCAGCTCCGATATGCGATTCGCTCATCTCCGAATTCGTTTCTTCAACTTCCGTTCGTCGATTACAGTCCGATCGTATCCGATTCCAGCACGATGAGTATATGTCGAGCGTCCCATGCGCCGATGGAGCAAGCACCCTGCAGTCCCCATGCATGAAGAAAGGACCGCCGGACCTCTTCTATCGGCGGCCGTCCGCCTGAAAACTTGGCCACCAGGCTATGCTTCAGATTGTCGACACCGACCTGGAGTTCTGCTGGAGAAAACGAGATGGCAGGCTTACCGTCTTTGCTACCATATTGACGAGCAGCAAGCTGGATGGGGGGAAACTTCCGTTCGCCCTTGGGTTTTGTCGCCTCCGCAAAGCATGGATCTTTCCTTCGTCCGGCGTTTTGGCTAGATTCCCCTGGGTGTGTGGCAGGGAGGTCGACATTCTGTTTGGTGTCCGGCGGCCTAAAATGGCCTGTCCCGGCCATGAGCCGAGTATTTCCTTAGTCCGCTGCCTTAACCTACTGGAGAAGGAGAAAACGAGAGCCACGCGCAAGCGCGTGTCCTTCTCTCATCCTGAAAAATTTTCTTATCCTGTCATGGCAAGATAATCTATATACCTGGCAAGCTCAGATGAGTTTCATGGTACTTTTTTGGGCGGGTTTTATTTTATCCTTGTTCATTAATGACAACGTCGGCAAAAAAACAGGGACCACTATGTATTGCTAGAGAAAGGAAGTGATAAATGCTGGAGATTTTATACTTGTTTTCCCCCCGCAATATGAATTCTTCAAACAGTTTTAGCCACACAGTAAGAAATAAATCACAAGATAGGAAATTTCCGTCTCTTTTCTGTCCATAATCCGTATTATTAACAGCTTTGGGTTTTGCTCATCAGGACATGGCGCCAGCACTGGAGGTTATGGAGTCGATCATAGAAGATGATTTAGCACTCAAACTTGAGGCTCTTGCATAGCCAGCTCCAGCACCAACTCCTGAGGGAGTGAAGTAAGCACCATTCACCAAAAGGTCCCCTTCTGATCTCCAATTCCAATGCTTCCACTGGTTGTTAGTTACTATCCTCTTCGTAACCTGCGCATTTTTGACATGTTGATTACTGGAAAGAAAATAACCTTGTTGAATGGCATTTGTCTATTAGATACCTCTTTGGCATGGATATTTTCTGGAGCGGCGAATCTATTCCCTTGACTGTTAATGGTAGGGTTAGCGCTTCCTCCAATTGCATACATTTCCCAGTGAGTATAGTCATTATTCACCACATGAAAATACCCATGTCTGCACCTGCATTTAGGTCCCCCAGGCCCCACCCCCAGCATAGGATTAATTAATTACCAAGAGCATAAATAAATTTGACCATTGTTTTTATATCTAATGCGGTAGTGATTAATTTTATGTGCTCAATGCAAGTCATTGTATAGTTTTACCTTGGCATTCTCTGTATGAGACCCTCTCCAAAGTGATTGTAAGCAATTGTTACTTGCATCACCTTGTCTCTTTTGTAAGTATCGCTATGGCCCAAGAGTATGACCTGTTTTGTATTCCCAGTACAGTAAAAAAGATGCCGATCCAAAAGGTTGGAGCAATAAGTTAAAAGTTGCTAGCAGTGTTGAAGAACAAAAGGGACAAGAAAAAGAAAGGTTGACTGAGGGAGTGTGAAATGATCAGGTACCTCATTATGGTGGGTGAAATAGTTGTTTGAGATGGTAATGGCTGTTGATCCCATTATAGCATCAATGAGCCCATCAGTACAACTGGATAAAGAGTTGTGATCAATCCATATATGGCTGGAACCGAAGATTGATATCCCATCACCATCAGCAATAGTCCGCCACCCGTAGTGGGTCGGGGAGCTCCTAACCATTGCATTGCCTGTGCGTTTGCAGTCATGTATGTGAAGTCCATGGATGATAATATTAGTCACAAATTGGATGGTGATGCATCCTCCATTAGCAATGTGGACATTAGCTCCCCTGCCATCAATTGTCTTGAAGCTGTTCATTATCAGCTCCTGCTTCAGCTGTATTACCATATCCCGCTTGAACACTACCCAAAGCGGCTCATCTTGGATGACTGCATGACGGAGCGTCCCGGGTCTGGGGTTAACTGGGTCATTGTCGCTTGGGTCAGACACGACATAATACTTGCCATCACTTCCACCTATGGCATTTCGTCCAAACCCAATAGCACAATCTGCTAGCCGCTTTCTGTCGTTCTGCCAGTGTGAGTTGCAGCGCCAGCAGTCATCTATCGGATTGCCAGTCACACACGAGAAATACCCCAGATTCCGTCTCTCTGTGCTATTCCTAATGCTCAGCACAAGACATACAGTAGTTAATGATTCATCTGATCAAATCCAAGTATGTCAACGTCAACCTGACTATAATTAACTACTTAGAATTCTGTATGCAGAAGATGACCTAATTAGTTTACAGTAGCCAGACAAATGAGAGGTGAATTCTGGCTGTCACTGTGACTGTTGGTTTGACATGTTGATATGAATACATATTCATAGAGAAAAGTCACATGACCATAAATGCAGAGATCCGAATCAAAGGACAGTTACAGTACAGATACTAAGTTTGTGTTTTAACAAATAATGTGGCCAGAGCTGCAAGAATGGCGTCGGTGAGACAAGTTATTAATGAGACCATGAGCTTAGAAAAATGGGTGTGAATTGATATCAAGGTGGTGGCTTCATGGAGGCTGTTATATCATATATGTAGGTGGGTATCACTGATATTTGCTCCAGTGGAGTGGAGGGGTCAAGTGAAATACTCATCTCACATTAGTACATCATATCATCACTGAATTGTTCTATATGATGACTTTACTGTTTTGCATACTAATAAAGAGATGTGCAACTACAGGTTGTGGAAACACAGACAAACTTGATCTGAAAATTAACACTGGCATTCAATTTCTACACCCAACCCAGCCCTACTGCCAGCAAAACACAACACATTGTGTGTGAGCTGAACCACAAATTGGTATACTCATTAAGAGAAACAGTGTCCAATGTCAGTGTGAAACTTTCCCCAAGTCTAAAATAATACTCAAGAGGAGCGCATAATTATAACCCTTCTTTTTTTCTCTCGAGGATTTGAGAATTCAATCTTCACATTTCAAAATGCATCATTAAGTTATTACAGTGGTAACACGTGTCCCATATGCATATTCAAAAATGTATTTAATGAAAAGTCATAGTCATTGACTTTACTTTTTTGGACATGTGTCACATGCAGATTAAAAATGCATCATAATCTAATGATGAGATTTGAATTCTCAAATTTTAAGGGGTTCTCAACCGAGCGCTACTTGTATTTATAAAACTAAACTGTTTACATGTAAATATTACACTAATACCGACAACCAACACCTGGATGAACAAAGGTTCAACCTGATACTAACCAATTAACCAAATATGATCGAACGGTAAGAAATGGTTCGACGTTTTTTTTATAGTGAGTGGTATAATAATTAGGAACAATACATTACATAAGAGCTCGACTTCCTCTTGACTTATCAAAAGTATTTTGAAATCGACTTCCAACTGACCAAAAGGACTGATCAAAAGAATTGACATGTGAATCCCCATTCTAAAGCCAGGACAGGTGAGATTTCAATTCTCTAACTCTGTTAACTTATTGTTTTCTTAATTTAACCAAACACTAATAAGGGGACCGAAAAAGTGACAATAAAGGACTCTTATCTAAAGCCAGGACAGGTGAGAAAGACTCACATAATTGCAGCAACTTCATCCGGATTCTCCACTGCGTGCTTGTGCCAGTCCTCAGCTTCACCACGCTCGAATCTGTTTCAACAAAATGGCTTCATCAATTCGTTGCTTTATTTATCTGAGTAATAAAAAGCAGTAAAATGCCATGTTTAGTTGAATGGTAAATCTCTCATTTATAATCAAATGTACTTAAACTTAAGTTACTTATTTAGTATAACTATTTTACAGAGGCATGGAAATCTCCCTGACAAAAATGTCACGAAGTACGAATTTTATTCTAAAGATAATAATTTACTACGCCATAAAATGGGAAGAATTATAATATCAAAAGTTCAAATCACTCGACCAAAACCCTTTTCGTGACTATATGTTGACAATTGACAAAGGGCTTTCATCAATGAATTAAGAGTTAAAATTTGACAATGAGAAAGTCTAACAGCTACCCTAAGGATAACGGTAATATTCTTGGTCAAATAGCCAGGAGGTGTAACGGTTACCTAAGGATATCTGTAACATTTTTGTTGTCCATTCATCAATTTAAAGTAATTTTTTGAAGAAAAAAAAATAAAAACGGTTGAGTGATACGTCGACGGTTTATGGGAAGTTTAAAGCTACTAACCTCTCCGTCACTAATGATGAGTTCATCAAGCTCTTCTCCATCTCCTCAAATCTGCAAATCGCACATCACACATTGATCAGTCAGGCAACAACAACCTTCAGTTCAACACAATTTCACTTCAAATTCAAGCAAATCACAAACTGAAATTCGAAATTGACGAGGCAAAATCCTTTTTCAAACACTAAAACTCAAATTTCTCAGCACCTAATCGCATTCATTTCCATTTCCGCAGCCGCATTTCCCTCTGCCATCGCTCCGGCAAACAACAGCGCCGCGACGAGAGTGGCGAGGGTTACACAAGCAGAGACGGCGTTCGAGGACATTGTTCACTTCTACTCGTGTAAAGCTACAGAAATCGTGTCTGATCGTATTTCGTCGGTGTTTGTATCATCAAGCAGGAAATGTGGAGGACTCGAGAGGTAAGAAAGTTGCAGAAATGGAGAAGGAGAGTGAAGCTGGTCGACAACACAGAGTTTGGTTTTATATGGTAACTTGTTCGTTAACTTAACCGTGGTTGAGTTAAATATGCCAGTTTCGGTTACAGATTAGTCATTTTGATAGTTTATTCAAAATGTTTTTGCATATGCGAGTAACTATATCCGTGAATTCGTGCATTTGTTATCACTTTTATTATATGTTTTCCATTCAAGTTTAAATTTAATTTTATTGGTGACTGATGACATCAATTACCAATTTGAATCAACAACTTATCTAATTTTGATTGAATTCTTTATTACAAACTAAAAGGTTAATGGTTTGACTCTTTCAAGTAATATGGTTTTCATCTAATTTAGAATGGAATTTCCTCCAAGGTTGATATATGAGTGTGTCATAGATGGTTTGTGCTGCAGTTGTTTGTAATATATGTACTCGATGATTTGTTCGAGAAATATGAACTTTAATATTTTCATACGAATTGTAACTCGTCAATAAAAAAACACATTATTGGTACTCATATATTTTATGTCGCCTTGGCAACGACATGGCTAAAACGTATTCTATTTCACCATTCATTTTTATCTATTTATTTCTTCAATTTCAAGTCACTTGCCATATTTTCCAACTATTTCAGTTGAGATATTATCCTTATTTTCCAAAATATTATCCATATTTTCCAACTAAAAGATTGTTTTGTTAATAGTTGGAAATACAGAAAATGAAATTCAGGTCTGAAGAGGTTATACAGAAAATTATCCAGATTTGTCTTTTCCTTTTTGGGGTAAAACCGCATTATATCATTTACATAAATTTTTATTATTATAAAACTGCAGCTACTCAATTTAAACTGAAATAAATTAGATAACTCAAAAAGAATTATTGTTACTTGGTGTCAAATTTTTCAAAATATGCCCTTTTTCAAACTTCATTTCTTTTTTTCTTTTTTTTTTTTTTGATTAGACAAACTTCATTTCTATTTTTCTCGTAGTTTTCATAACGTTTCAATTTTGTCTTTTAGTCAACGAATTATTTCTGTCAATTCCAAGACTAGTTTTATTTTAGAAGCCACAACGCGACACCTGGCGAGCTGCAACCGCCATCATCGACTATTGGCGAGACGACACGTGGCAACCTAAAAAACAACACTATCTCTTTTTTTTTTCTTTTTTTTTTTGCAAATTCGATTCTACACGGAATCAGATTTTGTTGGCTTTGGATATGTCACGCTAATTAGATGATTCAATATAGAGACGAAGAAACCAACAAATTTTCATGGATATAAACGGTGTAAAAAAAAGAAGTAAATTTTTGTAAATATAATTATTTTTCTTCTTGTGCCGGCGTATTATATTTATGGGAACCTAAAATCATTTTTGGTTAATTTAATCGTTGTGGCAGCCTTACTCGGAAAACACCAACAAGACGCGTTTGATTTTCACCGTTTCCGATTCTCGCTGTTGCTCCTCCTCTTCGGAAAATCGGAACAGCGGCCGACTCCGTCCGCAGTGTTACGTAGCTGCTCCACCACGCTGATAAGCAGAGAAAGAGAGAGAGAGAGAGTCACTTGCAGTCAATTCATCTCAACCCGTAGCGACGAAACAGAAGTCACATTCAGACAAATCTCAACGGCAGCCGGCAGGGAGAGGAAGACGACGTCTCTCGTCTCCTAGTTGAACTCGTCCACTAGCTATTTCTATTCTATATCCGCAGTTCAGAGATTTCTCAAATTCTCAGTTTTCTTTTGCTTCTTCTGTGGGACTGATCAGTGATCAGCGACTGTGTGATGCCTCTGCCTGATCCTTCACTCAGTCCACCCTTCGCTGGGCGCGGTTATAAGGTGTCAGTTTTTGAGTTTTTTCTTTGATTTTTTTTTTTATTTTTCTTCCCTGACAATTCGTGTAATGCATTTTCTCAACATACATAGACATAGAGATTTCAGATTTGATATGGTGATGCTGTTCATTTTTTCATAGCTTGTTTGTAATTAATAGGTTACGAGCCTCTATATGATTTTGTCTGCAGAAAGGTGCATGGAGGAATACGCTTCTGTTTTCATTTCAAAGCCTTGGGGTAATTTATGGGCGCATGAGTATTGCTCCAATTTATGTGTTTGGGACCATAAGTCCTGAGGACATTAAATCTCCTGAGGAGGTGTATCAGCTCTTTTCTTTTTTGTTCTGGACTTTGACGGTCATTTGCTTGCTCAAGTATGCAATTATAGTACTAAGGGCAAATGACAATGGTGAAGGTAATTCATACAAAAAATTGCATTTTCCATGTCTCATAATAAGTTTTCGACATTACTGTACTTAATGTCTCACTTGCAGGTGGCCCATTTGCTATGTATTCGCTGCTCTGTAGGCATGCAAATGTAAGCCTTCTTCCATCTGACAGAAGTTCACATGATCTTACGCAATGTGAGGAGGAAGCACATCCGGTAATCAATAAAGAATCAAAGGCTAGAAGGGCCATTAAAGGATCCAAGGGCATTCACATTTTAATGTTATTCTGGGCTCTCTTTGGAGCTTGCATGATCATTGGGGATGGAATACTCACTCCTGCCATTTCTGGTATGTTAATTAACTCTCTACTCACATCAAGTTGATAGTGAAGCTGATTGTTACTCATTTAACATAGCATATTACAAACCTTTTCTTCTCTCCAGTATTATCTGTGTCAGAGGGTGTTGCACGTTCGTTAGCTGACGTAACAAAGCGCTGTGAGTATCAAAGCCGCTCATTGTGTTGTACGAATATGTTACTTAAGCCATTTCAAGGTCATTGTGATTAATTTGATTTGGTATTTGTGACAGATGTAACTTCTGAAGCAAAGCAGCATTCCATTATCAAGAACTTCAAATGTAAGACATCACTATCAGATGTATTCATGTGTCTATTGCTTGATTGAACTGTCATCACATTCCGTCACTAAGAAAAAGACTAGAACAGTTCAACGCATATAATTGCACAACTCATATATTCTTTTCAATTACCTTCACTTCTCGGCTCTCGCACCGTAAGCGAAGACTGCTCGAGTGGTTACAGTTTTATTTATCGGCGTAAGAGCTCTAACACACTTTATACTCTTTTGGCATGAGGATACCCACAATATGCTTTCTCTGTGCTAGACCAACTTGTTTTAGTCTTTGAATTTACTTCTGTGAAATTTTCAAATCATGAAATTTGTTTTGCTAGTTGAGCACTTCAATGTTACTTCATTTTTCTGTTAATCATGAAACTTGTTTGTTGGTTAAAATTTAAAGTAACCATTTTTACAGGTCCAACATGTACCCTCTCACCTTAATCTTCCCATTCTCATGTACCTTCTATTTTTTTAAAGATGTTTCACTCTCTGGTTTATAAGACTCAAGATTTTTAGCTTATATCAAATATGGTTCTCACAGATGTTCCAGTCCCCACAGCATGTGCAATATTGATGTGCCTTTTTACGCTGCAACACTTTGGGACACACAAAATTGGCTTCATTTTTGCCCCAATTGTCATTGTTTGGCTAGTATGTATGGGGGCTCTGGGTTTGTACAACATTGTTAAGTGGGACCACCAGATCATTCATGCCATCTCCCCATTCTACATGTATAGATTTATAAGGAGACCAAATGCCACTTGCTGGAAGGCATTAGGCAGCATCCTTTTATGTTCAGCAGGTTGTTATCCAACCATTAAGTTTCTTTCCTCTTTGCTGGTTATAGACAAAAAGGTTTACAATTGTTACTTGCTTTTTCTTTACAGGATCAGAGGGCATGTTCGCTGATCTTGGGCACTTTTCGGTAAACTCAATCAAGGTAACTGGACAAAGCAATCTTTACTATAGGAACATTTATTTCATGGTTTGATTCTAATGAATCTTTTGTTGTGTATCTGCTGCAGAAAACTTTTATCTTTCTTGTTTATCCAATTCTGCTGTTGAGTTATGCTGGCCAAGCTGCATTTATAGCAAAGAACATAGGATCATCAGACAGTTTCAATCATATTAGTGAATCAATACCTGGCAAGTTGCATATTTTCTTTAATATGATTGTAATATATTTTTTTTTAGTTTGGCTGCACTCTCTAGCAGTTTTATGAGATCTTATCTCTGACACAGTGTATGTTCATGTTCAGGAGCAATATTCCGGCACATGTTTATCTTTTGGTCGCTCTTTGTTTCTGCCGTGGGAAGCCAGGCAACAATCACAGCTACCTTTTCTATTATAAACCAGTGCGTAGCACTAGGCTGTTTTCCCAGAGTAAAGGTGATTCATACATCGGATAAAATACATGGTCAAATCTATATTCCAGATGTTAACTGGGTATTAATGATTCTGAGCCTGACTGCTGTTATCGGTTTCCGTGACAGAAAACAAATTGCCAATGCTACAAGTAAGTCGAGTTTCATTTCATTATGGAGTCCAATTGCTGCTAAATGTATACCTCTAGTTAAGTCCGGGAAATTGAAACAAACTGAATGAGCATCAGGTCGTGAATAATGGATAGCAAATGTTACATTTTCTTTGTTTCCTTTTTTTATTTGCCGGGACGATGCCAGCAAATTTATTGATAGCAAATGTTAAATGAGATGGCTACGGTTTTGTCTTCTTACAAAAGATTGTTGGCTCTTATCCAGGTTTAGCTGTTATAGGAGGAATGATGGTAACTACCTGTTTAATGTCGCTAGTAATCGCTTTTTGTTGGGAAAAGAGATTGTACGTAGCGGCAGTATTCCTGATATTCTTTGGAACCATTGAAGTTTTGTACTTATCTGCATGTTTGATGAACTTTCATAAAGGTGCTTGGTATCTGGTTGCTCTTCTCATTTGTTTGCTGACAATAATGTCTGCCTGGCACTACGGAACAAAGAAGAAGTATGAATTTGATGTGGAGAACAAAGTTTCCATGCAGTGGCTTACAGATTTTAGCCATGGTCTTGGGGTTTCAAGAGTACCTGGCATCGGCTTCATATGTACCGATGTGATTTCTGGAATGCCAGCTTTCTTTTCCCACTTTATAACAAATCTTCCAGCATTTCATCAGGTGTTGATTTTTGTGTCCTTCACATCAATGCCAGAGCCCAATGTTCCACCTAGCCGACGCTATGTAGTTGGGAGGGTGGGTCCCAAAGAGCTTAAAATCTACAGATGCATTGTCAGGTATGGCTATTGTGATCAGGTTCGGGATGCAGGGAACTTTGAAGACCAGATTATCAGTTCCATTGGAGAGTTCATATCTATGGAAGAAAATGATCTTGAATCTATGTGCTCCCCAGATGGTAGGATGCTTGTTATCGGGAACTCGATGCTCAGTGGAAATGGTTTGGTTCCAGTGAATGACGATCTAACAACAAACAATACTGAGACCGGATCTCCAAATACACGCTGTGAGATCACATTATGCGATGGACCAGAAGCAGGACGTGCTGCTAGAAAAAGAAAGAAAAAGGTGAGATTCATATTGCCTTCTCACAGTCCTAAAATGAGAGTTTCTGTCAGGAGGGAACTCCAAGAGCTGATAGATGCAAGAGACAGTGGCACCGCATATTTCATGGGTCAGTCGCATCTAAAAGTGCGCAAAGGCTCAAACATTCTGAAGAAGATACTTGTGAAGATGTATGTTTTCCTTGACATCAACTGCCGCGAGCGCCCAGTAGCCTTGAATATCCCATATGCTGCTCTAGTAGAGGTAGGTATGGTTCATACAGTGTAAACTCATCCATGGTTCTCAGACCAAAACTCCCTTACCCTCCTGGGCGCATGGCTTTTTTTGTTGTTGTTGCTCTTGCCATTTCAGAAAAGTAGTAGCAAACTCCAGTTTCATCTGATATCATGTTGTCATATAACCAGTTTACTTTCTCAAGGGTGATTATAATAAAAGGTTGACCTTAAGTCATGTCATTATATAGTATTGTTATTTATTTTATTTTGCTAGTTTATTTACTTTCTAAAGTAGTGTTTTTCCACACCTGTTGCATCCTGATGTCTCCATTTACAACAGAAGTTGATATGGAATTACAAGCATGGAAAGAGTGATAACTAGTCCCAGGGATGACAAGCCTGTAACGCTGTTCTTCCCTGATTTCCAGCTCCTAGCGGCACTGTGGTGGTTGTTGCTGCGACGATTGTTTCCAGCTCCAGCTGCATAGACAGGAATGACTGCAGCACCAGCACCACCTGTTGCATCAGGGGATGATGAGCCTGCTCCATTTCCTCTTCCTCCGCCAACAGCTACTTTTTCTTCACTCCTGCTTCTTCCCTTGCTCTCTTGCAAAAGTGACAGTGACCATGGGAGTAGGATGATGATGAACAAACTTAAAACTTTTCTACTCATTTTTTCTTCACTTACTGCCACCTTCCCAATGCAACACCAACAAATAAATACTGCAGAAGACGTCAAGCATCTTCTAAACTGGGTTAACGTGAATGTGATTCGGATTCCATACATTTTCAACATTATCATTTTGCAAAGGAGATGCTTGGAAACATTAGAGAATCCTTATCAAAAATCAAACATTTGATCTGACCGGTTTATACACCTACTTTTACCCTTACAATATGTGTCAAAACATTTGGTCGAAATATAACAAAATAAAGAAAAAAATGTGAAAATATTATATTTCATGAATTTTTTTATCTCGATGTTGGGATATATATATATATATATATAGAGGAGCGCTCAAATGTTATGGCCAAATTAATGTGTTATGTGTTACGGAGCTTCTGATTGGTTATTGAAAATCAAGGAACCAATCAGAAGCGAGGAACACCGTAACTACGGTGCACCCTCACCCATAAACCCCCCGTGCTTGTGAGGTGCACCATAAGAACCGTGTTCCTCGCCTCTGATTGGTTCCTTGTTTTTCATCAACCAATCAGAACACCGTAACACATAACACATTAGTAAGCCATAACATTTGAGCGCGCCCCTATATATATATATATATAGAGGAGCGCTCAAATGTTATGGCCTTCTTAATGTGTTATGTGTTACTTCAATCTCAACCTTTAGATCAAATGATCTAAAGGTGCAAAATAAAGTCAAAGTGCAAAATAAAAGTCAAAAAGAGACAAAGTTGTTTGTCATTTTGCACTTTTGTCTTTTACCTAAAAGACGAAAGTGCAAGATGTAATCTGGACCATTAGATTCAAATGATCTAAAGGTGCACAATAGAGTAACACATAACACTTTAACAACCCATAACATTTGAGCGCGCCCATATATATATATATAGAGGAGCGTTCAAATGAGGATCGCTACAGTAATGTGAGGCCCCCTATATATATATAGGGGGTGCTCGGTTGAGGCAGGGTTGTAAGAATGAGGCAGTGAGGCACGATCTCGGCCGTCTGTGGAGTTGATCGGACGCACGTGGCGAAACCACGTGGCACAGCTGCAATTGTTGACTTTTCAAAAGTTAGTGGGTTTTACTATTTGGACACGTGTCGCGCCACAAATGCACGGGGGGTTAGATGTGTGGTTGAGATCGTGCCTCACGTGCCTCACATTACTGTAGCGATCCTCATTTGAACGCTCCTCTATATATATTAGATCCTAATCATTTATTGGGATACAAGCGACTACAGATGATATTTGATCCGATCCTTCGAGGTAGGTTACTGAGGTCACCGAGTGGAGAGGAGGATCATGTGGTGTGTTCTGCTTGTGTGTCCTAAGTCTAACGAGGACGTTAAGAGGGTTTCAATGGGGTACCATGTGACACCCCATCCCACATCCGCTGAGATAGCTTAATAAGTAAGCCTACTAATGTATCGTTAATCTATAAAAATAAAATTATATTTTCCTTCAAATTTTATAACCAAGCTGTACCAGCCGAGCCGAGCCGGTTACACCTTTTCACCGAATCTTTGATCCTTCGAGTCGATTGACGCCCCCCGGATTTCTTAGCGTCCTCAACCGAAAAAAAATTCAGTGGCACAGTCAAACTCGTGCAATTCCAGGTAACGTTTCTGGCATCGAGCAAGTGTAATCAGTTTCGATCTTATGTTGTAAGTATTCGATTTATAATAAAAATCGCTGCTTGATGGTTTTAGTATTCAGAGAGTTGTGTGGGCTGTACAAACTGAGATTGGAGATTTTTTTTAAAGATGTGAAGATATAACTTTTGTAGTGTTTTTTCAAGTTCAAGGGACTTTTGATGCGTAAGGTTGTTCATTTCAAATTAGGTTTGAGTTAGTAGTTTAATACTTATATGCATTTTTCAGGTCTCTAATTTTTGTTCTGATATAAAATCCAACAGTGTATTTGCTGCTTTAGGGACTTAGGGGATCACTTGACATATGGATCCATGTGGAACCCTTTCCTCGGATGATTTTAGAGTCGCAGCTAAGGTGTTAATTGATAAGTGGACGACTGTCATCGACCCTGACCAACCACCTTGGTCATGGGTTCCCGCATCTTCTGTTTCTCATCTCGTGTTGTTGGCCATGAACTTGATTCAACTTTTCCTTTTGTATTCTGAATGAACCACCGTATGCTTACTTATCTTTCAATGTAGGAAGAGGAAGGAGAAATTCGAGGCTACCTTGCACTAGAAAATATGTGCCCTTTCAAGCCTTGTAAGGTCTGATATGTTTTATCTAAAATCAATTTGGTCGAATCCATCTGTTAAATTGAGCAGGGAGTTTTCTGCTTTGTGCAGGAAGAAAGAGCTCAATGTGACAAAGAAGATGGTTTTGTAGACGCTGCCAATTTGGTATGTCCCATCCTGTCTTGCTTTGCATTATTGCATCTCATCGATTATGGCCTTGAATTGAATGCTTCGCAAGCCTAAGCGCTTCATTCACATGTGCGTTTGTTCATCGCTCTCATTTTGCCAGGTACAACAACATGATTTGATGCATTACTATGACCTTCATATAGTGTATAGCGACTCATATAGGGTTCCAGTGTTATATTTCCGAGCATATACAAATGGTATGTATCTCTCTTCTTATCTTATGTCATTTCATCTTTTTTCTTTTTCGGTAGCGGGTCATGCGCTTCCTTATAGGAAAGCAGTGACGTGAAGACTACATATGAATTTTTTACAAAATGAGGAATTAATTCTTGTGATTTATTCTGTCCTTTGGATTTTTATGAATTGCCAAGACGGAAGTTGGATCTGGTTATGGCAATATGTCTTAACCGCTGTAGGTACATGTTTCTCATATTGGTCCTATGCAATTATTTATTGATTTAAATCAATGCACAGATGGGTCTCCTTTGTGCTTGGATGATATTGAAAAAGACCTTCCAACCATCTATGCTAAGGAATTGTCAGATTCCAAATGGACCTTCATAACCCAAGAGGTAGGGTACTAAGTATCGCCTATCATATATTACATTTTATGTGATCTCAGCTACTCGATGAATTTGTTTAATGTTGTACTGCTGAATAATGGGTGTCATTAGATGCAATAACAATGAAACGCATTGCCAGCAATCCATCTGCTTGATTGATTCAAGAGTCCTGACAAAAGTATCATTTCACAAAGCAGTTTTTCGTGGTCACTACTTACTGTTTTTTCAAATCAAATTGTTGAAGAGGAACCCATTTCTTGGACCTCACAATTGCAGGCTAAATGATAAGCATAAGCCATCTGTTTTGTACTTGGTTGATTTTAGTGTATTTGATATTTGGGGATGATATATTATGATAAAAGATACGCATCTCTTAACCTTTCTGGCTATTGTGACAAAAGCCAGTAGATTGAATTGATTAAGTATGGAATTTGATTGATCTATTTGTTAATGTTTTTAGGGGCAGCATGTGAATTACTTTTGATTATCGAATTATTAGTTTTTCTCCTGCAAATTAGGTGCTGCATTTCAGTATTTAGACGGTTTGCGACTCATACAACATAGATCAACCGACTTTAAAATTGTAATGGAATTATTATCTCTTCTTAATGATAGGAACACCCCTACTTAAACAGACCTTGGTACAAGCTGCATCCATGCGGGACTAGCGAATGGATAAGGCTACTTCATCTTGGTGATTCTTCTTTAGCGGACAGAAACAGATTCGGAACTGAACTATATCTGGTGTCATGGCTCTCAGTTGTTGGACCAATGTTTGGTCTTAAGATATCCATACAAGCAAGACGACGACTGATCGACGAAGCTGAGGCCCTCATGAGGGGCTTAGTATGATAATGTAGTTAATTGTTTGAAAAACTCCAGTTACCAAATTACAAATGATCTTTGAAAAAGTAGTATAATTGAAGATTTGAAGTAGCAAATGGAACACGAGGTCTGTAGTCAAACAATATGTGGCATATGTTTAGGCAACAAACTCAGGTACACCGAGACCACAGATTTTGATTTTGGTGAATGGGGGGACTCATGAAAGACACTAGAAGATTCTGGCACCACCAATCTCCTGTCACGAAGCAAACTGTGTTTTTGGCTTTGTCTGTTTGAGGATTTCGTAACCAAATAGATAACTCAAAATTATAATACGAAGGTCTTTTTACGGATTTAACCCTGTCATGTAAACCTAAAACTTCACAAAAATTACGGATTCATATCCATTGCAGTCAAGCCAATCTATTTCAACCAATTTGAAAACGACATATTTTGATAAAATAATATCAAAATTGAAATCTTTTCAAAATAACACATTTTTATCTTAAAATACATTAAATTATATCATTTCATTATATTGTTATTAATAACTTGACGGCACGAGATCCCATTTGAAAAATTATAAGGACTGTAGTGTTTTATTCCTCAAAATCAATATAAGATAGCTTGTTTTTCAAGTCCCTATCAAAGTTTAAATTGAGCAGATACTATCTTCCAGAGCTTGAGCTCAATAGTCAAAAAAAAAAATCTAGTCGGCCCTAAAAATTCAAGGCTTAAGATGGCTTGTTTTTCAATTCTGGTTTCAGGCTTCATAAAGATTCTAGTCGGCCCTAAAATTAAACTATATTATTTTAATTATACGGTTAATTTTACTTTTTGGTTGGAAAAAAAATGGCATAAATGTAAATAATGGAAGCCGAAAGGGCTCGACTGGCTAGAAGATGATAACGTTGGCAGATACACCAACCCATTTTCGTGTATAAATCAATTAACAACGAATCCAGTCTTCAATTTCCAGCATCCAATTCGTTGTTTATTTCATTTGTAAACTCTGCAATCAGTTTCGACAGATTTCCATTTTCCAATCTGCACCTGCTCCGCTCCGTCCGTCGGTGTTGAATCCGTTTCACAGGTTAGTTTTCCGGTTATTTTAATTTTTGTCTTTCAGTAATTGATTTGACGAAGATTTGTGTGTGATATTGATATACGCTTTCGTTTTGCAGAAGATGGAGGCCGCCGCGACTCTTCTCCAGTCATCCTTTCCTTGCAAGCGTTCCGTATCCGTATCTGGATCCGGATCCGGATCCGGATCCAACGTGTTGCTCGCTAATCCCTCTGATTGTGTTCGTTTCGGATCACAGTCTAGATTTTCCATCAAGGTACTTGACGATCCGCTGCATCTTCTTTTAGTGATGATTTCATTGTTTCTTTCGGTTAATATTACTTGAAATGAATTATAGGCCTTATTGACTTTCTGGATTTGTTGCATTCACCAGTCTTTAACTTATGTTTAACACCAATTCTGGTTATGACCCTTATGCATGCAAATATACTTTTATTAATCTGTAGTGCTTGTAATTTTAATACTCTCTCTGAATTGCATTTTCTGCATATTATGCTATTAGTCTCTTCCAGGCCGTGATTAGACATGTCATATGACTCTTAAATCTGTTCAATATCATGTCCATTCATGCACTCAAAGTAAACTATTTATAATTACAGCCCAGTGCATAGTCAATTTGCTGGTTGGTTCTGTGATGGGAGTTTCCAGATGCCTAACTATTTGCATCATTTGTGGATAACAGCACTTTCCATTGATTTCTCACTCAAGACCAAGCCAAAGAAGATACACTCGCAGGTCAACTGCAGTTAGAGCATCTGCAGAGTCCCAATCAAATGATTCAAACGTGCCTGGTCAAGTAGCTCCGCTTAAGCTGGAATCCAAAATCGGACAGTTTCTGTCAGAATGCCTAGTGAACCATCCTCATCTCCTTCCAGCAGCTATTGAATTTCAGCTGGAACAACTTAAAGCGGACCGTGCTACAGAAGAGCAAAATGACCAACCTTCTGCGACAGGGACTGATATCGTTCTATACAGGAGGATTGCTGAATTGAAGGCTAATGAACGAAGGCAGGCTTTAGAAGAAATCTTATATGCTCTGACTGTTCAAAAGTTCATGGATGCAAATGTTTCTTTGACGCCCGCCATGGCGGCTGATGCTACTGCTCAAGTGGAGACATACACTGAACAAAATGCTACACTAGAACAACTTCATTCTCCGGAAGCTTTAGAAATGATTCATAACCACCTAGCACTCATTTTGGGAGCCCGTGCAAATGATGAGAACTCCATTGCCGAGATAAGCAAACTTAAAGTTGGACAGGTTTACGCAGCCTCTATTATGTATGGTTACTTCCTTCGACGAGTGGATCAAAGGTTCCAACTTGAAAAGGCTGTGAAATCTCTTCCTCCAGCATCAGATGAAGTGGTGAGTGATGTGCAACAATCAATGGGAAATGATGTAACCGAGTCATCTCAAGCTGTGGTCGGATCTCATCCTGAAGTTGCAACAGAAGCAGGTGGTGTCAGCCCTGGTGGGTTTGGTTATGGAATAAGGCCATCTCGGTTGCGTGCTTATGTTATGGCCTTTGATGCGGAGACCCTGCAGAAGTATGCTAGTATCAGATCGAAAGAGGCTGTGACCATCATTGAGAAACACACTGAAGCATTATTTGGAAGACCAGAGATTTTAATAAACCCCGATGGAACCATTGACTCATCCAAGGATCCGAAAGTCAGGATCACCTTTGGTGGGCTGAAGAGGCTTGTTTTGGAAGCTGTGACTTTTGGCTCATTCCTCTGGGATGTGGAGAGCTATGTTGACTCACGGTACCATTTCGTTGGGAGCTGAACCACTATTCTTCAGCAATGTACAGAGAAATCAAATAGTATGTAGTTGAAAGTAGATGAATTGAAACACTAGGCATGTTCTTTGCACTTGAGAGACTTGAAGTTTCTGAATTTTATTCTAATAATTATTTGAACTAAAATTAAAAATAAATATTTTACACAAGTTTCTGATATAATTTTATAGATATATACAAAATTTGTAGTATTTGCTATCTTAAAAAATTTTAATTGATAATTTAAATTTCACTATTAATGGATATAAATGAAAGAGTGCGGTTCGGTTAAAAATCATGATTATATTTAAAAAAAAACTAAAAATTATATTTCAAGGTGATACGAAATTTCGGATATAACACGGAGGGGTATTATAGTCATTTCACAAATCCTTAATGTGCAAGTTAAGTTCGATCAGACTTAACAATGTCCAATTAAAGTCCGATCAGACTTAACTTATGCATCTGTTAAGTCTGGATCATTTTTATACCCTCATATCTGTTATGTATTTGTAAACAACTCCGTTTTAATTTTTTTATTTACAAAAAACACCATGAATTATATGATTGGTCGAGAGTCTTTCTTTAGCTATTTGGGACATATTGAGTCCCAAAATATAAATAGACCCTGGTGGTTGATCTTAGCGTGGAGCGTGCTAGCCGCTGCTTCATTTCGTATAGTGATAACGCTTTCTCTTTCTTAGCGCTCCACCCCTTGTATAGTAAGGGGAACTGTGGATACGCGGCTTCTCTTAAAGAGATTTTCCACACATGTCGAATTATTTGGTGATTTATAATTTTTTTATTTAAATATACTTTTTTTAATTTTTATTTTTTTTGATGAGAGTTTATTAAGTTAAGTTTTAGTACCCTGTTCATTAATTAGGATTTTTTGGGATTAGATGAGGACTTGATTCCTGGGTTTCGAAGACACAGAGGGGGCGCCATAACCAATTGGGCTACCACTTTGGCCTCAATATACGAATCACGAATCAAATTTTACTTCACATCAAAAAAAAATTAGATCATTTTACTCTCTTTTTTTTCCAATTATTATTTTTGGCTTCATTCTGGAATGGGAGTGTTAGGGTTTCAGTTTGGTTTGCGATTTTGTCAACCGTAAGGGCTTTTGCTGCCCCTGCTCGGCTCTGATACGACTCAATTTTGATATCGGCAAGATTTTGCTATGTTCATCTTCTCCGCAATCACCAGGTTATCTCTCGTAACCCGCCGCGCCCATTTCTACCGCTGCTGCTCCTCCTCACGCCTAACACTTCCCCATCATTCATCGAATTCCATCCTATCTCATTCTCATTCATTCTCGACAGCTTCTGCTTCCATTCCCGCATCCACGTTCTCTACTCAGTTTCCGTTTTCAAATTCATTAACTTCGCCTGTTGTTGCTGCTGCTTCAGATCATGATGATCCAGCATCCGACGACGTGTTTGCTTCGGATGAAGTGAATGTTGCTGTGCGCGGTTCAACTTCGGTTAGCGATGAAGGTGATAAGATCTACAAAGTTCTTATGGATGCCGAGAGCCAGATTGAGTCATGTCTGGATCTACTCAGTGTCAATTTGACTACACCTTTGGTATTAGAAGTGCTCAACAGGATTTGGTCTGAGGAGAAGTTGGCTTTTAGGTTTTTCATGTGGGCGGGGCGACAGGATGATTATGTTCATGAAGCTAAAGCGTACAATACAATGATTGATATACTTTCGAGTACGAAGTACAAGGTGAAGGAGTTTCGGATTGTGTGTGATATGCTTGATTATATGAAGAGGAATAATAGGAAGAGTGTTCCAGTTGAGACGCTATTGGTAATGTTGAGGAAGTACACCGAGAGCCATTTGACGCACCTGCATAAATTTGTCCAGAAGAAAAAGATGAGGGTGAGGACCCAACCTGAGATAAATGCGTTTAATTTGCTTTCGGATGCCTTGTGCAAGTGTAGCTTGGTAGAGGAAGCTGAACGAATGTTTAGGAGGATAGGGAAAAAGATTAAGCCTGATGCCAATACGTATAATATCTTGTTTTTTGGGTGGTGTAGAGTTAGGAACCCGTCCAGAGGAATGATTATTCTTGAAGAGATGATCAAAGAGGGGTTTACTCCTGATAATTTCACTTACAATACTGCTATTTCTACATTCTGCCGAACAGGAATGTTAACAGAGGCGGCTCAACTCTTTGAGTTTATGAAAACAAATGGTTCAACTATGTCGTCTCCTACAGCAAGGACGTACGCAACCATGATTGTGGCGTATGTAGAAAATGATAAAATGGAGGAGTGCTTCAAGCTCATAGGGGAAATGATATCTAGTGGCTCACTCCCTGATGTTTCTACGTACAAGGAAATGATCGAAGGCATGTGTATGTCAGGAAAAACAGAGGAAGCTTACAAGTTCTTGGAAGAGATGGGCAGTAAGGGTTATCCACCGGATATAGTTACATATAACTGCTTTATGAAAGTTCTGTGTGACAATAAGAAGAGTGATGAAGCACTACACCTTTATGAGAAAATGATCAAGATGAATTGTGAGCCTAGTGTTCATACCTACAATATGTTAATGTTGATGTTCTTTAAAATGGACGATCCGGAGGGTGCACTTGAGACATGGCGTGAGATGGATAAGAGGCGTTGTCTTCGAGACACCGACACCTATTGTGTAATGATTGAGGGGCTCTTTGGTTGCAATAAAGTGGAGGATGCATGTCTACTTTTGGATGAAGTTCTCGATAAGGAAATTAAGTTGCCTTATCAGAAGTTTGACTACTTTTTGATGCAGCTTTCAGTCATTGGAAATCTTAAGGCAATTCACAGACTCTCTGACCATATGAGAAAGTTCTACAATCCTGCGATGGCTAGAAGGTTTGCATTGAGTCAAAAGAAAATGAGCATGGGCTTAAGAGGGAAATAGGTAATGTTTAGTCATTATCCAAAACATAACATTGATCAGCTGTTTCGGTCAGTATGGTCAGACACGTGCTGGTTTCACCACCATCCGATTCAGTTTGATGTCCAATACACAATGTGGAGCCACAGTTATTCCACAAAATGTTCTTGGATCTTAAATACTTGACTGGGCAACTAACCCATATCAGAAAGTGTGTAGAACTGCCCATTTTATCAAAATTGGCATTTAGCAGAGCAGAATGTTAAGAACTCGAGTATATGACCTGCCTCATTGTGACGTCTTCTTTCTCCCATACTGGTGAGTTAACTGCCAGCTCTTATTTAATGTCATCTGCAGCTCACTTGTAGTAAATTTTCAATGATGGACTCAAGATAGTGTTGTAACAGCCAGCGCTATATGCTCTAGTTTCTGTTATTTATGTGTTGAATGGCATCAAATTTCAAGAGCTTCATCCTGATTGAAGAAATAAAAATCTGAGTCAGGCATTTTGATTGGTCCATTTGTCTGTAATCCAAATCAATAGAGACTCCGAATTCTGATTTGGGATTATTTGGTACAATGGTTAGCCGAGTGAATCATGGGATAATGTGTAGCACTGATTGGTTTGGCATTGTTAATTTTATTTGTTCTGATTATGAATTAAGATAGTTGTGTGATTCCTTTGCTCATTGAATATCTTTTGCAACTAGATTTTTCTATGTTAAGGACCTGAGAGATTAATTTTCATGTTTAGTCGTCAGAAAGATACTGTTGCTGATATATTTACCGTCTTTTATTTGCAGCTCAATCCAACTTCATCATTTATATCGGCCGCATTACGACAGTTACTAAAGTGAGTCTCTCTTCTCAAATAGTGATTTATTATTGGTCTAATGTTTGTATATTTATTACTAATCGAATTAAAAAGATCATTTGTACCATAATTTAATGTTTAATTGAAAAAAATGTATCGTAATTGTATAGACATATAGCGAACGTTTTACAATTGAATTAAAAACCTCAGCAGGTTCCCACTGACTCTCACATGGCTCAGCCACTGGGTATCGGTCTAGGATGGTCAGACTTGAATGAAAAAGACTAAATCCTAACTTATTCTGGATAAGTTTTTACAAAAAGAGTTTCCTTGTATAGAAAGGTTCCATGCTGATTATGTTGTTACTTTTGGTATTATGGGGTCAGGGTAAAGATTTATACCCCTTCATGTCTAAAAAATATTTAAGCTGAAATTGGAAGTCTATTATTCTACTTGCAATTTTGGTTGTGTTGTCCTTGCATGTGAGCATTTGTTAAGATCAGATTACACATTTAATAATGTATTTTGGTTACATAATTTGAAATGCATTTTACCAGCTTAAGGACTTGTTCAATAGTTGGTCAAATATACAATGATAAATTAATGCCAGAACATTTTGTTCAGATTAAAAGCACATGCACAGGTTCAAATTGCTAAGATCCTCCGAAGAGGGTAGCCTTAACATGCATGTACAGGTATATCCGAAGATCGATCTGTCCCTGTCAGGGGAGATGCCAACCGTCTCTCCTTTCTATGAACACGACAAAAAACTTAAAAGCATATGTTAATACTTGATGGCAATTTGTTTTTGTTCCAGTCATATGCAATCTGAAATTTTTGAATGCCAAGAGTGTTTGGGATGCTTGTTATCTCATTTTTCAAAAGATTCAAATCAATAGCTCAGGCTAAGGAATCAAAATTTGGACAGTAAAGCAAATAATCAAAATTGTTCTGCAAATTATGATGGTATGATTTCATTATATTCAGAATCTGCAGTATCATATCAACAGTATGAAATTATGCAGTCTCGACTGTTTGTAATGCTAATTATTTGATTAACTTGCATTCTTGTTCTGGCTGGTTTAATTGTGCTTAAATGTATTTGGATTTTACATTTTTTTCTTTCTTTCTTGAAGATGATAAATGCATATCGTACATAATAGAGAATACTAATACTCGTGATTAATGAATTGGTGAATGATCAACCGTCTTGGTTGCCCAATGATACATACAAAGTATTCTTGTGGTCACTAATAAGTACACGGCTAATAAAGATCAAGAACACAACAGATGAGCTAAAATCATAAACTTGTACTAACGTGGAGAACTTCCATTATCACTGGGAATCAAACTTCCTAATCATCCATACTTGCATTACATTGACCTATTTTCATTCGTTGACAAGTTATACAGGCTCTTTGGTTCGAACCTCAAGGTCAGCTAGCGACCATGGATGATTTGGTGCATAGACTCGGGATCAGGAAGTGGAAGCAACTGAGCTACTGCCAACATGTAACCATGACTCGCAATTCAGAGCAGACCAGGTCCTCAAAAACTTCAGCTGTCTTCAGATGATAACTTGTATGTCCTCATTATACGAATCTTTACAGGATGAAACATAAATCAATTCGTAGTAGCAATTCCATATTGTATGCCACCACAAGCTACTTATTTGATTCTAATTTCTAAATACCCAGAGCTAATTGTGCTTAAATATGTCAATCCTTCCATAAAAAAAATGTCAATCCTTTTTCGCATAGTAACCTACCTGAGCAAATGCGTATATTGCACGCAGTATTCTGGCATAATCAGTTCCAAGCATCTGGATGACAACATCCGCTAAAAGTGTTCCCCACATTCTGCATAAGATAAGCAGCAAGGAAACTGCACTTAGATCTACCAAAACCAAAGCTTATTCAACTTATCAGAAACATAACATCATCGTCATCACTCATCATCTAATAAGATGAATGCTGACAATTCACATTTCCAAGTTGTAAGGTCGAGTATACCTCACATCAGTTCATAAGGACTAGCTCAATTTTCCAACTGGTAAATGGTAATTACAGAATGTGTAGTAGGCATGTCAGGAAGAATATCCCTATGTTGCTTTGTTTAGGAGTAAGAGATGAGCAGATATCTCTATGGATCGGATATCAAATGCAGAAAATGAAATCGTACCGCAAATGAATGCCTGCTGATTCAAAATTAAATGCAGCATGATTGTAGAGCTAATATAATATAGTTTCTATGTATAGCAAGTGTCATCACAGTTTCCCATTTAACTGTTGAGTGCAAGTCTAGCCATTATTTTACAAAGTATGAACTAAATGTAGCAAATTAAGATGAAACCAGGAAATGCAAGAGCTGACGAAAAATAAATTGAAGCATTGGAGTAAGGAGGGACTTACACTGGTCCAAGGAAATACACCATAGTTCTAAGACCCAGATAAGATGTTGCTGCTCCTGCAAAACCCTGTTAATGGTTGCCACAATGTGAGACACGTCTAAATGTATGGCACAAACATGTAAAACAAGAACAAAGATCCCGGACATGTGCTGCAATACAAGGCACCCAGCTCCAGATTGTGTTAAGGATGAAAAGCATCTTATTTTGAGCCCTGTTGCATTATTATCAAATCTTATTTGAGGCTCTCCCTTCTAAGAAATTCCATCCCCATTTTTTGTGGCAACTGGTTTCTAATTGAATGGCAGAAACTGACTATCGGATGCCCAGTGTAAACAAACAATGTGTCACCCTTGCACATGGGCCATGCTTTCCATATCATAGCTTCATCAGCTTTGTTTGTTCTTCTCTGGCTTGTGGTATTCCTATTGATCACTACGGAACCATCCAAAGCTTTTCCAAGCTCATTCATTGTCCATGGTTATGGACTTATGGTGCCAAAATTTTGAATTTGGAAGATGATGGCAAGAAGAAAATTTGGAAATAATGGAACACAAAGAATAAACTAGAAATGTTGATCCTTGATTTCAGAACAAAGAGAGAAAGTTTTGGAGGATTTCAATTAAAACATGTTCTGATAGAAATTATGAATTTCATGTACAACTAATCAAACATTTGCCATTTGATCTGACATCAGTTTAACCAGAAGAAAGGCACAATATGGCTATGAAGAATGTATTTTCCTTCGGTATCAATTTGTTTCCTTCTACTTCTATCCCATGCAAATGCAGGATCTATTTATCTTTTGACCTTTTTTTTTCCTTTCTGTCCCTTTTCATTCAAAGTCTAACTTGGAACCATAGTGTTAAAATTCAATTATTAGCGCTCGAAAATATCCACCGATGTGATAGTTACCTGTTTTGCTGCAAGTAAGGCTGCTCTAGATTCCAGGCTGGCAACTGCGAACTGTCCACCCTGAAGCGTAATTTTTGAGACTAATATTTAGTAGTATGTGATATTTGGATAATCGAAATTGGTACAAATTTCATATAAAATGTACGAGTTAATAACTTTCTATATGTAAATCAA
Source organism: Rhodiola kirilowii (assembly GCA_033675215.1). NCBI lineage: Eukaryota > Viridiplantae > Streptophyta > Magnoliopsida > Saxifragales > Crassulaceae > Rhodiola > Rhodiola kirilowii. Next base: position 701,179 of record CM066203.1, read on the forward strand.
ATAATGGGTTCAGTGAGAGGATTGTCAGTAAAACGAACATGAATTGGTTAAAATTTAATGGAGACTGACTAATGATAGGCAGATGGAGATTAACTACCATCTAATCTTACTAATTGAACAGATAAGTAATGCTTCAGTGTTTTTTTAAGAAAGAGTAAACAAAATATCACAGATTTGCAACTCGATGTTCAGACTGAAGAAGATCCAAGAACACCTAAAAAATGTCACATTTCATGCATAAGAAGAATGACTGAGAATTCAGAATAAAAAAAGCAAACTACCATCTACTGATGATGTATCTCAGCGAGCAGTTAGCATACTTTTTTTATCATTTCAGACTAAGGTGCTGTTTGATAGAGCTGAAAATTTTTTTATTTAATTTAATTTAATTTTACTGAACTTAATTTTATTTTATTTAACTGTACTGAACTTTATTTTACTTTATTTAACTTTACTTAACTTTATTTAACTTTACTGAACTTAAAAAAAATAATTTTTTTGAATAAAGGTGTTTAATTTAAGTTTTTAATCATGTTGAACTTCAAAATTAAAATCTGAAAAATTTAATTTAATTTAATTTAACTTAACTTAACTTAATTTAACTTTATTTAACTTAATTTAATTTAATTTAACTTTACTGAACTTTATTTAACTTTACTTAACTGAAAAACATGAAATTTAAGCTCTACAGAACAGACCCTAATACATTCACCATGTCTAGAATTGACATTTATCATTTCTCGAGTAGAGAAAATAAAAAATCATGTTCCAGTGTTATTGTACCTTGTTTATCATTGTGTTTTTCATTTGATAATTGGCAGCTTCCAAGAATAGCTTCCCTGATAGTCTCCTTGACAACTTCCATAAACTATTTTTCAGCCCAAGTAGTTGGAGAAGTAACAGGACAAACCATTAACACATGTGTATTCTTACCAGTTGATATATCTTTCCCAGAGTGAACATAGTACCCCCCTGAAATCGTGTTCATAAAAGTTGAAAGGAAATTACAAAAACCCAACAGGTGGAAAGAACTACAAAGTGGAACGGAAACTAATTCATTCAAATCATGGATAAATGTAGAAAATCTTTAATGCACACACCTTGAAGAACATTGATTTGAGTTCTGCTCCCCCAACTTTAAAAGCCGCAGAGGTGAGAACCTTCCACTGGCTAAGTCCGAGTTCCAGACCACCACCAGCACTAGACGACTTCATATTTTCATTTGAGCTTAGAAAATTCTCTGATTCTTCACTAAAAAGAGCCAGTTAAAAGATTTGAGAGTGTCATAATGTGTTGTGTTCACTTTTAGTAAGCTAAGTTATTGAAGTAATGATAAAGTTCGTGGAAATTTCTAGCCGTAAGCCCATTAGCAGTTTCAGACAAGTGCCATCATACTAATCCACCAAAAAAGTTTCTAAAGGATGAACAGAGAGATGTTATATTTAATCAATATACCTCGAGTAATCCCTTAGTAAGTGAAGGAAAATCTCAATTTCTAAATCTTCAGTAGAAAGTTTGCTTGAACAAGGAATCTTCAACTTCTTTCTAACAGCAAGTAAAGCAGCTCTATATGAAGGCCGCCAGCCCCTGATGATGTTTGCACATCGTGAATAAGTTAAATAAGAGCAAACACATCCGCTAGCACATAATTTTGACAATTAACATCAAGGGAGTAAGAGGCTACCCAATCATGTGGTAAGTGTATGTATCCAAAAGAGCACTCATTAAATGCACTACAAGAACAGGAAGAACTAAAAAACATAGTCACATCATGATAAATGACCCATCAATTCATCCACGAGTATCATATAGCACATAGTATACTACCTCCCGAAAATAAACAAATTATGCATGCGAAAGAAGTCATGCATCGCATTGCTTACGCCATCTAGTCACCAAATTGGTAGTTAATGCAAGAACAGAGTAGACAGTTAACATACTATTTCATGAAAGTCACAGACTAAACTTTTTGAGGGCCGAAGTAGAGATTTGTGGTCACATAAAATGTCAGCATAGTGTGAAAACATTAAAACTGGATGATTTTAACAAACTTCTTAAAGTGATAACTTTTCATCTAAATAACATATGGGACAAACTAAACAGATCCCATAGCTCTCTCTGATACTCATATTGGCATTTTATTAACATTTTAGAATGATACTCTAGTTCATGTGAACTATTATCATAAAGTAGCAATGCTTAGCTAAAGATTACCAAGTCAAAGCAGTATCAACTTGTAATTTTAATGAAAATTGGTAAAGTAAATGAAAAAGAAGACATACTGGATGAAAAAGAATAGAACACCTATTGCACCAAAACTAACCTTAATGTAGCTCTTGCGTCGGCAGCAAGGAAAAGAAACCGCGACTCTAACAATGATATAAGACATTCCCTTTCTTCGAGGTCTTCTCCAATGGCAACATATTCAGAATCCACTCTAGAGGCAATCGATTTTAACAGCGGACTGAAGTAGCTGAAATAAACTGAAAAGTCCATCAGCATTCAAATATCTGAACTGGACATCTCAAGGTTCCAGTAAATAATGCGAATATATATTTCACGAGGACTACAAGTAAATATTGAGCAGGAGCAGAATCATACCTTGGGCCAAACAGGATCCTTTCAAGTTCATAAAGCTCAGCATCTGTAGCGAGCTCAAGCACTATCCGAAGCTCTGGATCATGTTCCCCTGCAGCATCAAAATAGATTAAATGACTATCAAAACATCACCAAGTTAGTGAGGGAGAGAGCAAACGAGATGATCGGACCTTGGATTTCTCTAGAAAGCACAGCTGCATGCGTGAGACGACCGAACCCTAAGCGACATCTACGGTTGGAGGAAGCCGAAATCTGTAAACATCAAACAGCTGACTGAGTGTTGAAATTCCGCAGCGGAATTTGAAATTAAAGTGCAAATGAGGGTCGTACCGGAAGACCGGTCGTAATGGCTGATGAAGAGGATGAGGAGGAAGGAAATGAAATAGAGTGCGCGGGGCGATGAGCGTTGATGGGAACTGAAGCGGCTATCAGCGGCGTTCGAAAGTGGGAGGTTGAAGACGCTGTTGCTGCGCTGCAAACCACCATTGCCGACTAGCTCACTGCTCTTCTCGCTCAACCTCACCACTTGTTGCCTTTGGTTGATGCTACCCGAACCAAAACCAATTGAACCGTTCACAGCTATTTCGGTTCCGAATAACAAATCAGACCGATGTCTTACAGAGGGTTTCATACTTTAACGGTTAACCATTAAAGTCTTGAGACGGCACATCTGCACTCGATGACTCAACCAAAATCCTATTAACCAAACAAAACAAATAAAGTAGCAAAATGAACTGATGATTACTTGGATTGGATATTTGGTTTGGGGAGAATCAAAATAAATGATGAACAGTGCATAAGCTTGTGTAAAAAATAGGCATTAAGCCAGGCCTGATATAGCTGTGATTGTGATTGAGGTTTTTCTAGCTGGTGGAATCAGGAATGGAACTTAGTTTTCGGAACAATAAATGAAGAAAAAGAAACACAGAAAAATAAAATAGTCTTGAAGTTCAAGAATAACTAATAAAGCTTGGGGAACAAACATGACCACGAAGCCCCGAGTATGCGTCAAGGTAAAAGCGAACTTTCCGTTTCTACAAATGCAATGCTGCATGTGTGACGTTCTTTTGGGCGGAGACCTAGATAATCCAGATCATCACCGATGGCCAAGCCTTGCAATTTATCTTCTCGACGGATATAAGTAGCCAGATACCTTTCGTTGCAGCACGTTAAAACGAAATCTCCATTAGCAAGAAATCCAAGAGGCCTTATATTATGAAGGTAGGGTATTTCACTGATACTAGTTTCTGAAATACTTAAAACTTTCATCCAAGCGTCGTTCGAATACAGCCATACCTCAACCACATCAGACCCCAGACTACAACGAGGATAAGTATTATAATGGTACAAGAAGAGCGATTTGTTGTTTTGATGACCCAACTGAACCCTCCACTGCCTACCGGATATACCCTCCTTCTCCAACTCTAGGTTTGGGATTTGGGTGCTTAGTTTGTTGCTGACTTCTTCTGGGAGTGGTAGTGTTGTGAGCGTCTCTTCCGCCAGACTAAACTTAAGTATATGACGAGAATTATCACTTCTTATTTTACCAATCCAATAAATGTCTCCTTGAACCGTCACTGGGTGCAAGCGTACGGGCGCATGCACCATGTTGTGAGGAATGGATGATGAAGGGCATAATAGTTCAACTTCCCTCCAAGAGTTCCATTTGACAGCAGTCACTTGAATTTTCCATTTGCCCAAAGCTGTGGTGGGAGATTTCATAACAACAATCTTGTAATCACTTATGGACGGTTCATAACCAAATCCTACGAAAACAGATTCATCATAACAGTCATCCTTTAATGCTTCAGGCCATAAGACACTCCTAGAACATCTGCGAGCATGAGGGTTCCATAATACTATAATAGTATCCGCTTCAAAAGATTACCGCCCTCATACACCACACATAGCAATCCATCGCATGACATGGTGCTGATATTGAAAACATCATCTTCATGCACTTCAAACCCGTCACTGAAGAAAGGGACCTGGATGCTCAGGCACTCTCGATCATAATTACTAGAAATATTGCCCTCTACTCTCTGAATCACTGCCTTGGTAAAAGTTTTGCATTCGTGATTTCCGAACCAATACACAAAACTGTTTACGTCTGAATTTGCAACTGAAATTCTTCTATCCAAATTGAAGCTTCTGCTCAGGATTGTGTCCCGCCAATGCTTTGACAAGCAGCAAAATCGAAGCAAACTTTTAATGGGCAAATTCACTAGTACTGAGTACACGAGATGCTTCGAAAGTACAATTGTAATGGTACAAGTAGAGCGATTTGTTGTTCTGATGACCCAACTGAACCCTCCTCTGTCTGCCGGACGAATTATAGTCCACCAGCTCTTGGAGTGGTATCTGGTTGCTTAGTTTGTTGCTGACTTCTTCTGGGAGTGGGATCGCTGTGAGCATCTCTTCCGCCAGACTAAACTTAAGTATATGACGAGAATTATCACTTCTGATTTTACCAATCCAATAAATATCTCCTTGGACCGTCACGGGCCGCAACTGTCCACACCTGTGCACTATGCTGTGAGGCACGATTGACGAAGATCATAATAATTCAACTTCCCTCCAAGAGTTGGACTTGAGAGCAGTCACTTGAATCTGCCACGCGCCGGAAGCTGTGGTGGGAGATTTCATAACAACAATCTTGTAATCACTTATGGATGTATCATAACCAAATCCTACGAAAACAGATTCAGCATAACAATCATCCTTAAACGCTTCAGGCCATAAGACACTCCTCGAACATTTACGAGCGTAAGGATTCCATAACAATATCCTGTTCAATAGATTACTACCCTTATACACCACACATAACACTCCATCGCACGATAACGTGCTAACATTGAAAACATCATCTTCATGCTCTTCAGAACCGTCACTAAAGAAAGGTACCTTGACTTTCAGGGACTCTCGAGGAACAGGAACATTCCCCCATACTCTATGAATTCCTGCCGTGAATAAAGTTTTTCGGTATTTACCTCTGAACAGGTAAACAAAATTGTGTACGGCTGGATTTGCATCCGAAATCCTGCGATCCAAATTAAGACTTCCGCTCAGGATCGTTTCCCGCCAACTTTTCGATACGCTGCTAAACCGAAGCAAAGTTTTCAAAGGCAAAAGCGCTAGTATCGAATGCAAGAGATGCTCCGGAAGTTCCATTGAAGAAGAAACCGAAAGCTGATTCTCCTCTGTACCTGCCATGTCTGTTGATTTAGCAGTCGAACGGATCTTGCCAGGAATTGATAGATCACAAAATCGATTGTAATCTTTTTATAGTCGCATAAACCCTAATAAGAACGAGTTTTTTTTTAATATGGAATTTTCAGTTAGATTAGCTTAGTTCGAAAGTAAGGCGGCAGAAATACTACGAATATAATTATTAAAATAATAATTAGGAATGAATCTAGAATAATAATTATTATTATTAGGAATGAGATCACGGGCATCAAAGAGTAATATTTTAATATAAAATTGCGTTTGAGACTGCATAATTTTAGAAAACAAATTAATTATCAATTTAGGGTTATAGTAATAAAATTTTATCTAAATTATAGCGTTTTCGAACAATTAGCTAGTTTTGAGTTTTGACAAACAATTTTAGTAATTCAGCCACTAAGAGCATCCGCACAGGTGAAACGCTTCAGCACCTTCTCATCTAGTACTTCTCAGAAATTAGGCACAAAATTAGAAAGAGGTGAGCATCTCCTACGTCAGCAAGTGCTGGAGCATTTTTATGCTTATTTTAAACTAAAATGAAGGAAGTGCTAAGTGAGGAGGTGCCGCAGCTTTCACCAGTGCGGATGGTCTAATGAAAGATTGTAAGGGCGTGCTTAACGACGTCGTCAAAGGGTTTGTGAATTAATCAACTCATAAAGCGCCGCGTTTTAGTGCCGCATGACTATAAAGCGGAGAGGACAGAGGAGAGCTTTTTACGGGAGCTGAAAATTGAAATGGCAGGTGGGAAGCAGCTTCGGCAAAATGCTTCGATGAGTAGAGAGAAGAAAATCAAGCGGAAAGAGGTCTGCGTTTTTAATTAATTATTTAATTAATTTTATTCAGTTATAGTTTTGATTTTGAGTTGTAGGTTGTATTTTGTAATTGGGGGAATATGAATTTTGAAATGTATGCAGATTCTGGAGAGGAAGAAGGCCGTTGATGATTTGATTAAATTAGCTTATGATGAGACTGAAAGTGATCCTCTCGCCGCATTCTCCCCTTTTCGCCAGTATTGTAGGAATGGTTTGTCCTACACTACTAGTCTACTACACAATGTTGGTTAGTGTCAACAAACTAAATTGCAAACGTTCAAATGCTGTTGTGTGTGTAGGATTATCTATAAGCTTGGAGTCGGGTTCTGGGGATAAACTGTCGATGCACGTAAAGCAATACATTCAAAGGCTTCTTAAGGTGCCTTAATCCTATAATTGTTTGGTTTAGTCAAGGTAGTTTGGTTAGTTACCTTCTGTAACTGAATTTAATATTTAATTTAATTGAACATCGCAGCTCAACATGGAGAAGCCATATGGAGATGAATGGCCTGCTGAAGAAAAAATCAAACGAATGGAAATGGCTGCTCAGGAAGCGCGTTATTTATTTGCTGTTGAACATCAAGCTGTATGTGCTACTAAAGTATCAGGAGAGCATGGAAAAGAAATGGATGATTTAAGTGTCGTGGAAAGCAAGGGTCCTATTGTGGGATTTGTACATTACCGCTTCACAGTAGAGGAAGATGTACCTGTGCTTTATGTTTATGAACTTCAACTGGAGCCTCGTGTGCAGGGGAAGGGACTAGGGAAATTCTTGATGCAGTTATTAGAACTTATAGCTCATAAGGTATGTATTTCGCTGCACCTTTCTTAATTTTGCTGACAATTGAAAAGGTTATGGTCACGGATTGTATAACGGAGAAGCTGCCCTGAGGAAAAGTACTTATGTGTAGTAAAACCATTAGTATTTCTTGCATGCGAGTATGTTTGATTTTTCTGGGACTGATTAGTTATTTTATGTAGAAACAAATGTATGCTGTGGTGTTAACAGTACAAAGAGAAAATTTGGCCGCCATGAAGTTCTACTTGAATAAGTTAAGGTAACCGTTTTGCTTTGCAATGCTGTACTTGTTAACTTTGTTACAATAGTTTAATCTGGCATTCCTTTCCGAGTTTCCATAGTTCTGGACTTCTGGTTCCATGACATATCCCACCCCTGAGGACTCCCTTCAGCGTACATGCTTTTGATAGAGTAAAAAACTATTCAATCAAACTCATAATGAACGGATGGGTCTTTAGTGTCATATTTGCTCAATCCAGACTAGAGTAAGTCGCGCAGTGCCAAGTGATACCCAATGTGATGGAGCACATTGGTTAAGAAATATAGGGGAGGTTGTACAACATATCAGTCTACTTTTTCTGAATATCCATTGTACGTAAAACATGAATGCAACTTCCTTTGAATAAACATAAGTAGATTAGAACCTTTATTAGTCAGAGGATCTCATGGTATTATTAAGGAGAACTCATCCCAGCGCATGAGGAAAAAAGGTGGTGAATTTTAACTAGAGTTCAATATATTCCAGTAGTCCAACACTCTTTTCTTCTTTTGGCATTAATATCATGCTTATTGTGCACCATAGTGTGACTCACATTATTAATTCTCCTACGGTTCTCACGCAAATGAAATCGTCAACTGATGGAAATTGTGCATTTCTCATTTATCTTCTTGCTTGCCATTTTAATGCGCAGGTACAATGTATCATCAATATCACCATCAAAGGTACTTCATGATGTTGAATATTATGTTGTTGATCTTGATCTCCTATCCTATAAGTCATAATAATCTTTTCTTCTTAACTTTCTCTGCATGCAGTTTGGGATTGAGAAAAATTATGAAATTCTTTGTAAATCATTTCATATTGAAGCCAAGGAGAAACTCGAGGTAATCAGTGCAGGCTAAATTTGATGCATTGATATTCTTGGGTTTCGTGCATGCCCCACTGGTGGTTATTAAAAGAAATGTTATGGAGAGAATGCCTGTCAGAAAGGGTTCATGTTCTTTTGTTGGAATCAGTTAGCAAGTAACTTCAAACATTACGGAATAAATGTAATTGTTGTTAGGGGATTTTTTTTTAATATTACCTCGTTTTTAAGTACGACTGCTACACGAGAGATCTGTATGTTTTCCTCCCCAATCTATGTGTAGCGTGCTACTATGTTCAATTATCAGAATATGAAAAGAAAACAGAGGAGATTTGCATGCATTTGGTTCACCCTACATGATAGTGTACAAGGAATTCTATGTAATCCATGTTATATTCTCTATACTTGTCGGAAATCAATGAAGTATACTGTTTTCACTGTCAACTAGATGCTTATCATTTTCTATTTGGTAATTGAACTTCAGATGTTTATTTGAACTGAGACACACAAAAGTGTGATGAAAAATTGAAAATATAATGTGTCTGAAGTATTTTTCTTGTTTTTATTTGAACTGAGACACAAAAAAGTGTTCACAACATCGTTATGTGTTTGTGTGTCTGAAGTATTTTTCTTGTTTTTGTTTTTATATCATGGGGTATAATTTATATATTCATCATGTCAAGATCTAGACACTTCAATCTGTATGCGTATCTCCTTAATCTGAAGACCAAACAAATATTTTTGTCCATGGTTATGGGTTTGGTTCTCGGTCATGGAATGCAGTGAGTTTGGCGTTCATTCATCTCCAAATGCCCATCCATATCTCTTTCATTACACGACGCCTTAGTGTCTAATATCACTGGTAGCTGTAGCTCTTGCAAAATTTAAGGATTGGATTCATAGTCTCTTATCTGTTAGGCTGTGGAGCTGGGCTGAATTGGGCTGATTTCTAATTCGGTTAGGGTTCCTAATTTGTTTAGGTTTAGGGTTTCCAAATAGGTTAACCCTAACTTATTATAAATAGGAGGAGCATGAATTGTTTTATGTATGTCTTGAAATCTCTTGTGAAACAGCTCATAGTAAAATCATCCTGGCTTGGTAGTGCACCCAGACGTAGTCGATTTTGACGAACTGGGCGAACGAATATTGTGTTTTCTTCGGTTTGGCTTTTACTTTCTTGTTTTATTGCTGCGGTGTTTGTTTCGATCCCCAACAACTGGTATCAAGAGCTAAGGTTCTTTTGCAGCAATTGCAGAGAAGTTTACTCTGGAGGAATTCAACGGTACGGATTTCGGGTTCTGGAAGCTGCAAATCAAACATTATCTGAATGCTAAGGATTTGGCCCTTCCGCTGAAAGGAGAAAAGCCTAAGGAGATGAAGGATGATGAGTGGGAAGCTCTGGATTCGAAGGCCATGGGTTTGGTCTTCATGACGCTTTCCAGGGAGGTTGCTCATCACATAGCAAAGGCGGCGACTACCAAGGAGATGATGGAAATTCTGGTAGGGTTGTATGAAAAGCCCTCGGGTGCGAACAAGTTCCATGTGGTGAGACGCTTGTTCAATTTCAAGATGACGGAGGGGACACCAGCAACTAGGCATCTGAGTGAATTCGGTATGATTCTTGACCAGATTGAATCGGTGAATATCAAGATTGATGAGGAGTTGCAGGCAATTACGTTGTTACAATCTCTACCAGAGAGCTGGAGTCATACTGTCACAGCCGTTACTGCTACACGCGGGAAGGAACCATACAAGTTGAGCGAGATTAAAGACCTGATTGTGAGCGAGAAGGTTTGCAGGAAGAAGTCAGGTATTGACCGCTCAAGTGGTTCAGCGTTGAGTGCTGGAAGCAAGTTCAGAGGCAGGTCAGGGCACAGACAGGGAGAGCAGGGTGACAGGTCCAAGTCCAGAGGAAGAGGAGATATGAGCAAGGTGCAATGCTAGAGGTGCAACGGTTTTGGACACCTCAAGAAAGACTGCAGGAATTCCACGGTGAATGCGGCTGCAGAAGACGTATGAGAAGCGTTGTTTCTGATCACATGTGGTGGAAGAAGGTCAAAATTGGGTCTCAGAAGGATTTCGAAGGCTGCAGCAGGTTGCCGCGCGGACGCCACTGAATTACCACCCGTGGAGGCTATTGAATTTCCATAAATTGTTTAGGGCCCGCGGACGTTAATTGCTAAGTGTCCACGGGGAGCGCTGCAGGCATAGAAAAGTGCAGATTATCACGATTCTTCGCTGGTCCTTTCTAGCTCGGGTGGGAGTGCCATGATCCTTGATGATAATAGAGTTGAGAAGAGTGAACCAGAGCTGCAGAGGTCGAGCAGAGCAGGCACAGATAACTCAAAGATGGCGTGGACTGTCAGGGTGAACAGTTCAGAGGAGTCATGGATTTTGGATTCTGGAGCGTCGTTCCATCTATGCAGTGAGGCAGGAATGATGGAAGGTTATACCGCTGGAAGCTTCGGGAAGGTGTATTTGGGTGACGATATAGCCTTGGAAGTTGCAGGTAAAGGTTGTGCTCGGATCAATGGTGAAAACGGCTCTGTACTGCAGGTACGTGATGTGAGACATGTTTCTGATTTGAGGAAAAATTTGCTATCAATGGGGCAGCTGGTTAGAGATGGTTACAAGATGACCTTTAACTGCGGGAGCTGGAAGATAGTGAAAGGAGCTAGGATTGTAGCTCGGGGAAGAAAGAATGGGACTTTGTACGCGATGGGTACAGTTCAGAGAGGCATCAAGGGCGCGCAAGGGAGTGATGATGGTACATGGCGGCGTGGTGGGAGTAACCACGGGAATCAGAAGCAGAAAAGAGTTAGCTTCGGGATTGAGGAGTTGAAGTCAGGCGTGACTTCAACTGGGCCTGGGACTTAGGCCGGAGGAGCTGGCACAACCAATCGGAGCAGGAGAGGATGATTGAGCGGAATTCAGCCGCATCTCCAGGTGGGAGATTGTTGGGCTGTGGAGCTGGGCTGAATGGGGCTGATTTCTAATTCGGTTAGGGTTCCTAATTTGTTTAGGTTTAGGGTTTCCAAATAGGTTAATCCTAACTTATTATAAATAGGAGGAGTATGAATTGTTTTATGTATGTCTTGAAATCTCTTGTGAAACAGCTCATAGTAAAATCATCCTGGCTTGATAGTGCCCCCAGACGTAGTCGGTTTTGACGAACTGGGCGAACGAATATTGTGTTTTTTTCGGTTTGGCTTTTACTTTCTTTTTTTATTACTGCGGTGTTTGTTTCGATCCCCAACATTATCGTCTTTTCTCATGTTAACATTTCATTTGCTTATGAATGACTACCATCTTCAGTGTTGCTCTAGACACATAGAAGTAGCCTTATTTTACTTCTCTCTCATTATTTATGTAGGCATCTGATGAGTGATGTATAACTAAGACATTTTGAAAACACGAGCAACATTTCAGTCATTGAAGACCAATCGTGAGTCAGCCATGAAGTGTGAACAATGCCATCATATATGTATGGGAACGTTCGACATTAATTTGATAAGTTATCCAGTTTATTGCCAATAACAACTTGCTCCATAGAATGCTTATCACAAGAAAAAAAAACTTGCTCCATAGAATGTCCACAACCATGGAATTCTTTTATTATTAATCTTCTTGATGGGAACCATTTTTGAGTTATAGCAAGTATTAGAGCATGTGAGATGATGAGGAGCGTTCAAATGAGGCAGTCGGGCATGATTTGAGCCAATCACGTGTCTCACTCAAACCCCCCGTGCTTTGTGGGCGCGCCACGTGTCCTACTACCAAAAATCCATCAAAAAGTAAAAAGCAAACAGCAAACAACTATTCATGCTCTATTCCTGCCACCTCATCTAAATGAGTGGCTCATAATGTGCCTCACGTGCCTCATTTTACAACCATGCCTCAATCGAATGCCCCCATGAGATGATTGCTGTAACGAATAGGTGTTGTTATTTTTATTTTAGGCATGCCTTTGAGCAACACCTTTTCTTTTTCTTTCGCATGATGAATTCGTCAAAATAATGCTTCAACATGTGAAAGAGAAAGTATTACTCAAAAATAAGTTTAAAATGGAAGTAACAACAAGTAGATCCTTTGTACCAATCTCTCCAAATACTCTAGTGAATGACAATTTTTTCTCTCTTTATAATTACCAAAATGCACTTGATCAAACTATACATTATTATGGTGAAAACTGAAAAGTAAGAAGTCATTGCTTCGTTTTACAGTCATGGATGGTTGTTTGTGGACGCTCTTACTGATAAGAATTAAGAAGTCGTGGCAAGAAGCGGTAGTGTCCCCCGGCCCGAAAATGGATGACTTGCTACACAAAGGAAGCTCATCAACCAACATTGACGTTGGAAATCTATGCCAGTAAATACACGTACCTTTTTTCTTCTAGCTAGTGCCCAGTAGTGTTTAGTGTACTTTTCTAGAACATCTTCTTTTTTTTTAATAGAACAATGGCATAAAAAGATTCAGAAATAATAATATAAATGAAAATGAACAACAATCGCGAAAAAATAAAAGCTACAAACACAAAAAAATATGGAAACGTAATGCGCTTTAAGGTAATTCGTCCGATAACTGCTGTAATATCTTCACAAATGAGGTACTTCAAGGTCCAAAATACACCAAACAGTAGAAGCAGATCCACACGTTCGCTTGTATAATAATATAATCCAAAAGTTTAAAATGTATACACGTGCGACTAGTCAATAGATTGGATAAGAAGTTGGATAATGATCATTCCAAACCACAAATCTTGCCCTGTGTGTACCTTTTCAAACCCAACTTTTTCAAACGTGAAACATAATTCTTGTTCTCAAATTAATAGTACTCAATTGTTACACAATCTCCCATCAAAATTTTTTTTTAAATAATTGTTACGATTCTACACGAGCTACATGAAAATTTGCCTAATGGTACTTTAAGTGAAAACGTATTTTTTATAATGGATACAATAAATATGAATAATATAATGTATATGACACCTTATTATCTAATACATATATATTGATATATGAAGCTCTAATAAGACATATTGACCGGATCCGAAATCATATGATACATTTCTCCACTCGTGCGGATTCGACACCTTTACCATGCATGGATCCACACATTTACCCCAAATCATCTATCATCGGTACATTCTTGACAGTTGAAGCTCAGGCCATCTTGGACACCTTCATCGTTGTAAAACACGACATGTCCATCTTGACGGCCGGACGAAGCATTACGCGCGAGATGTGAAGAGGAAAACATCCACAAGAAAAAGAGTGAAATGAAAGAAAAGAGAAAAAATCTCACAAAATTGTGAAAAAAATGATGTAATTGTATATGACTCCTAAACTAACAGATCATCACCCTATTCGTATTGAAAACGTTTATTTCATTTATAAAATTAGTCATTTGAATTGAATGCGTTTCATTGAAACTCAGTAGGCAATAACGAAATAGAAAATGACTACTTTTTTTTGATGGCAGAAAATGACTACTTGATTGCCTTACAAAAAGGCAAAATGAAATTCATCAAGAGGTCTGACGGATCCATCAAATTTCAAAATAGAATGTTTTAATGAACGCTCTTTTATTTTTTTTTGATTGAGTGCTTTAGCACTAAAGTTGCAGCATCTGTTCTTTTTTTTTTGGATGCGCAGATAGGGACTTGAACCCGGGATCCCCATGCCCGGGTGGAGCGCTCAACCAGTGAGCCAACTCACTTTGCCCTATGAACGCTCTTTTATTGATTATTGGAACTTGCTGAACTTAAATCACCAATCAATAGATTGCACGAAATTCTCGTTTTTATAATAAAGATTTATATATAGTTACTTTATTAGTGACGAATGTGTCATACGAGAAACTTCAAAACCAAAATATAAAAAAACCAACCCTTTGAAGTCTGACTCCTAACATAAACTTCCAATCAAAAAAATAAAAAACCAAAAAAATAATAAAGTGAGGCCCACCACGTGGACATCAATATTAATCGATAGATTTATAAGGTCACGTGTTTTCTTCCTTCTTACCAGTTCCCGTCACCAAAGTTTCATCGCCGCGTATTGACACGTGTCCTATTTCCTATCCGTTGAGGTCACCTCCAATAAAATGATTTCCTTTTATTCCGACCCCACAGTTTTGTATAAACGAGCAATATAGTCCTCTACCTTTAGCTACTTATAATTACTGAAGAATAATGGGCGCGAAGTACAATTACCCACAAAATTGGGGGTCAATCAGAAACATAGTCGTTTAAATACCCGCAGAGAGAAGACAAGCGCCACTTCCAGAACCGATCCTCATACGATCTTCGAAGTTACCAGAAGAAATAGCATTCTCTGGAGTTTTATAAATTCCTCATTCGTTTAATCTCTATCCAACAGAAGCCGCGAGATTCGGCACCATCGACGATTCGGATTGTCTCCCAGTTTTAGGCTTTCTCTATTTTTAGGGATTTCAAATCGGCCAATTCCATTTCTCGTCTTCCTTCCAGTTCCAGGTCATTCTATTCACTTTTCGTTTTATGATCAACAACAGCGCAGTCGTTTTAGCGCAAGCTCACGTTCAACCGGCGACTCAATCGATTCCATTGTTTCGGTTATTGACGAAAAGTCAGCAAGTGAACCGCGATCGGAACCGGAAACGGAGGTTGATTTTGTTTTGTTGTGCTGGATTTAGTTTTAAGAACCAGGAATCGGAATCACCATCATTATTACCATCGATGGCGGTTCAGCATGTAGGGAAGATGACGGATGCCTCCACGTCAACGGCGTTGATGTTGACGTCAGGAGCTATCGGACGGATAACCGCGCTGTTGTCGTTGACGGCGTTGCGGAGCTTGATGATGCTGGTGACAGCGGTTTTAATGCTGTTAACGGCGCCGTTTCGTAGGCCGAGTAAGATTTCTTCCTCGGGGGAGAAGACGATTAGGAAAGATGTAGGCGGTGGTGAAGGTAGCGGCCGGAAGGTCGTTAGGGTTCCGACGAAGAGATTGCCGTGGAGGAACGCTGCAGCTGCAGCTGTCGCTGTGGATCACGAGGTGGCGAAGAGGAGGGCTATGGCTGTTAGTAGGGTGGAGCAGGACGAGGTTGATCCTGCGAAGACTGTCAGAGAGTTTTCTTTGTTCGCCACCGCTAGAGGCGACACGCTTTTCACTCAGTCGTGGAGCCCCGTGTCTAAACCGATCAGGTACAAATTTGCTCTCACTCACTCTGCACTGATGCAATTTCATTTACTTTTTATGTTTATTACTTCTGTGTTGTCATTAAGATCTTTCTTTTGAATTTTTGGCTGCACCTGCAT
The DNA here is from genome assembly GCA_033675215.1 of Rhodiola kirilowii. NCBI lineage: Eukaryota > Viridiplantae > Streptophyta > Magnoliopsida > Saxifragales > Crassulaceae > Rhodiola > Rhodiola kirilowii. The sequence continues at coordinate 717,000 of CM066203.1, forward strand.
ATATGACCCTGAAGCTGAAGCAGTCTTTAGTCATACTTTAAAAAGACCTTTGAGGTTACACTAGTATGATAGAAGTTGGAAGTATTGCCCAGTTAAGAAGTATATGAACATTTTCCCATATATTTGTTGTCAGAGCTTGCGAATAGTTTTTGGCAGATTTTATGATTCACCGTACTCGGTAGATTTTGTTGTGTTTGTGAGAATAAATAGACCACTTAAGTCTTAAAGCATATCCTGACACATTTACTTTTAAGCCTGGATTAGTAAATTCCCTTAGATTTATGCATTAATTGACAGTTTGATCCTCAATCCTTGACAGTTCCTCTAGAATGTACTGTACTGGTATCCAGCATTTTGACTTTGATGGACTTTTTTCATCGAGGTTTACAGACTATCTCCTTCACTAGTTGAAGTAAAAGAAAGGACTATTCTTCTTTCTCCTTAATCATTAGACTACTATGAATAGAGACGACACTTCTGGGGATAGGATTTACCTTGTCTAGTGTCATTTCTTTTATTTTGCTATTTTGATGTCATTTTGAGTAGTAATTAGGATTTAGACTATGAATGCAATTGACTGCATAGATATGATCTGCCCCTTTTGATGTCTTTCCTTGTGTGGGCTTTTGTTGATGAGGTTTATGCCTTTCATTGTTTTCAGCTACAACTTCAAGCAATATGAAATGAAATGATAGAACCAAAGTATTTGTCACGTATGGCTTGTTTTGTTGAATTTGGATTGCATTTGATGAATTCAGCACCTTATAACTCTACTTCAGTTATTTACAACTGATCAGTTCAAAACTTCAGTAATCTACTTAAATCTTGGTTTGTATGTCTTGGAACTAGAATAAAGTATATTCTTTTATTTATATTTCAATCGGGCAAACGGGACATTTTCACAAGTGCCACATCCACATTTTCAACAATCTAACCGTTATATTCATTTGAGATTTATTCTTCTCACAAGCTGACAGCATATGATTAACTGGCGGACTTGCTAATAAAGTTCACATTAATGCAGGGGTGTGGTGATTATTTTACATGGCCTTAATGAGCACAGGTATGATGGCAGTGCTTTCATTTCTGCCGAACGAAATATTGAGTTGGATTATCGTTGTTGATCTTTCTATCTTCTCATTTTACAGCGGGCGGTACAGTGATTTTGCCCAGAAGCTTAATGCCAATGGATACAAGGTCTTTGCAATGGATTGGATTGGTAAGTCTACTAACAACCAAAATGTGTCTAAACTATCTGAAATCTTATAAAAGTAAAATATTGTGGTTAGTCAAAGCTATTCATGCTCATCATGTTGTACATTGACTGGAAACAAGTAAAACACTTGAAAAACCATGTGTAGAAAGTAGTGGTGTGTCATTATACGCCTGAATTTGTAAAAACCGGGTTCTTGGGATATTGTTATTATTCTTCATTAAACCATTAGAATTAGATAGTCATACATAATGTCTATCAAACATTGGTTTTTCGAACTGTAGTTCTAGCATACTTGTTCAACTACACATCTATGTTTGGGTGTTGCAGGCAATTGGTTTTTCCAATGCTGATCACATTGCTGCTTCAATGTGAACCTCCTGGTAATGTGTGAGAGTTTTTGTGACTGATTTAATTTAAGTAATGTACTGAAGATGTGTATTTCTAATAGTTTAACTTGTACAATACATATACAAGAGATTTTATGTTGCAGCTCCAGCTGATGGGGTTCATTGTCTGTGGGAGATATGTCGGGGATCGCTACTACATTAACAATATATAAGAAAGACTTCTTTAGCTTTTGACAATCATCAATATGCCTCCAAATTTTAGGCATTACATATAGATGGCAACTGACGACAAGTAATATTTCTGACTCTAAATACTTCTTTACGAATGTTTGCCAGGGCATGGTGGGAGCGATGGGTTGCATGCTTATGTGCATTCATTGGATGATGCAGTTCTGGACCTGGTACGGTAGCGTTTTTGTGTGTGTTTTTGACAGTATATAACAAAAACTATAGCTTTTAATGACTGGAGTCTCTTATTTGCAGAAAAAATTCATTGAGAAAGTGACCGATGAAAATCCAGGGGTCAAATGTTTTTGTTTTGGACACTCTACTGGTGGAGCCATCGTCCTCAAGGTAGCTCTTTTCACTTTGTGCATGGGATTCTTATGTATATGAAATATTTTCTTATTTTTGAGGTGACCTCTTTCATTGTAGACAATGATGGACCCAGAGGTCGAGGCTCGCATCTCGGGCATAGTTTTGACATCTCCAGCAGTAGGAGTCCAGCCAACGCATCCAATTTACTCTGTAAGTAAAAGTGTAATCATCTTGAACCATATCTAACTTTCACTTAGTATACACCCTTCAAGCAATCATCTTCTAATATGTGATACAGGTTCTCGCGCCAGTTATGTCATTTTTGCTACCCAGGTACCAACTTAGTGCTGCAGCTCCGAGTTCTGTGCAGGTATCGAGAGATCCAGAGGCTCTAAAGGCAAAATATTCAGATCCTCTAGTGTACACTGGGTCAATTAGAGTAAGGACTGGTTGCGAAATTTTGCGCATAACAAATTATCTGCAGCAAAATCTAGGGCGATTGAAGGTCCCTTTTTTGGTGCTTCATGGTTCTGATGATGGCGTAACTGATCCTGAAGCCTCCCGAAAACTATACAAAGAGGCTTCATCCATGGACAAGACACTCAAGTTGTGTGAAGGTCTGTTGCATGACCTGCTGTTTGAACCTGAGAAGGAATGTATTATGACGGACATAATCAACTGGATGAACTGCAGATTAGATCAGAGGTCAGATGAAGGCGACAGTTGCTAGGTTTAAAGTTTGCTGGTGCCTGATGACTGCTTTAGACGACTGTTGTCTGGTTGAAGTTGTGCGATAGTTGGAGAAGCCATCCTTTAAATAAGAGGGCGCTGCATGATTCAGTTTTAAAAAGAGCTATGAGACGCTCCTGTATCTTTTGTGAAACGTAAATGGTTCATTAATAATTCAAAGATGAAAAAAATGTCAAAAAAGAAATAATTGACTCCCCTTATATATCTTGCATCTATAGTATTTTTATCCTGGTTGATCTCTCTTTTATATGTCCAAGAACCATGCATGTCCTAAATTAATTATAGTTGTTAGTTTTTTGACTGCTAATTTTATAACGTCATCCTCGTATAAAACCATGAAGTTGCTTTTGCTTGGATAATTTTATCGACAAGAGTACAGTACAGTTAATATTAAAAATCTAAATGAATACATTATGGCATTATCAATATAATAAATTGTTTAGATGACGTCAACACTGACTGTGTGGCGACTGGATTGAAAATATAAATCAAACATAATAAATGACCTTCAAAGTGTATTCTTGGAAAATGTACTGAACATGGTTAATATTTAAAAAATATCAGTAAATTTCTTTGGTTACCAACGAGACGTTTAAGGAAGAAGGGCGCATAGTCGCATTAGTTGTATTAGTTGCCCTATTTCCCCGGCTCTTGCCTGGGGATGTTAGTGGCTTTGATGAGTTTTCTGATGAAGATGAGTTGATCGTTTCAAGGCCTGTGCGTCAATTTGAGTTCATGTACTGATTTAAGTCATTGAGTCGTCAATGTCTAATATCTGTACAACTTTTCCCATAAAAAAAAAGGAAGAAGGACGCGTATTTCCACAAATTTCAATATTTTTTGTATTCAGAAATTACTAAATTTGTCAATTTTAAGAGGACAAGGAACGAAAAGTTAACAAAAGAAAAATCTAACATAGTTATGTGATTGAAAAGAATTTTGTATTTATCCATAAATACGAGCTTAAAAATCTAACATAGTTCAATACCTAAATTGAAAATTTCGATAAATTTAGATAACTGAAAAGAAAATTTTGATAGTTTTCTATTTAAGAGTAAAGATCAAGTACAAAACATATTTTTAGTGTAAAATGTAAAGTTCGTTAAAATTTAATTATAATTTGTCGTGGAGAAATCAAAAGTACAATATAGTTCGTCAATAACATTCTATAATTCGTCATCGAAAATTTAAAAAATAACAACAACATGACGATCATTCTAAATGACCAAAAAATACAATGCATGATAATTCAGAATATATTGGTACGACCGTCTCATATATTTATTACGTATGAAGTACTAAATTCGATGAGATAATTTGTTTCGGTTCCATATGGTTTGATTGACAAAAATAACTGAAATTGAAACCTTATAATCCGATTTGAGTTGGTTCATTATCGATGTGACACTGGACCGTCACTGTGAAGATTAGCAAGTGTGAATATTTGACAAATTCTAACATCATCAGTGCCGGAAAAGGATAAAAATCTGTCGCCCTTTTTTTTAGTTGCTTTTTCAACTCTCCTCGGGATCCTCCCTCCGACCATAAAAATTCCAATTTCCTATTGAAAAAAAATAATACATTTGACTCCGTCTTTCTTCGTCTTATTTGTTGTTTCACTTCTCTGGCCTGCTATAAGCTCCAGTGTGCAAGTGTATCTATTGTCATATTTTTTTTTCATACCGAAATTGGTGGAGTTTCTGAAGAGAGTTAAAGCGTCTACTGGGCGGCTTCGATTGTCTCTCAGGACTCTACCTTTACTTCTTCAAATCAGGTCAGCTTCTTTCAAGTTTTGTGTTTTTAAGCGATTTTGTTAGGATTTTGCAATTGCATTGCTTTTAGATTGCTTGGTACGTATTTGTTTGTTTTGGGGTTGATGAGTTAGTTTACCTAACCACATTTTTGTGTTTAAATTTTCGGTTTGATCGTGCTGTCTGGGATATTGTCACTTCAAATTGGGTCGTATATGAAACAAAAAGCTATGTATTTCCAAAGACCATAATGCGTCCTATTTTGACTCGTCGCTTAAAAATTTGTCGGAACAGGAGTTAAAAATTGGTCTGGTTCCTTAAATTATGCTACGCAAATTTATGCGACAAATGCAAAATTTGTAGTAAGATGAGAACAAAGCGTTGTGTTCTCACAAGGTCGGAATTTATGAGTGACTTTTATATATGTGTAGATTAATTTTATGATCTTTTGTTTAATTCTATGTCAGGTCCGTGTAACTGTCATCAGTTGTGTAATGGATGATTCGGAGAAAGATGTCATTCCAATGTTATCAGACACCCATCCACCATTATTCAACGAGAATATGGAGTATCAATTCAGGCCATTTGGAAATCGAACTAGGAGTGTATCTATGTCAACTTTCCGATATTCTATGGATTCTCATTCCCATGAAAATGAAAACAACTTAGTTGGTCATAACGGGCCATTACGACCTGACAGAAGAGCCTCACTAGTAAATTCGAGTGGCCCTATATATGTTAACGGCACATCTGACACAAGCTTTCAGCCAATGGAAAAAGATACAGTGTTGAAAGTGGTCGACCCTTTAGTTGACAAGCACATGTCGTCAGACGAAACAAAGTACAAGGATTGGCAAGTCACCAACTATGTTAACAGTAATGAGCATTTGTACAAATCTGGCCAACTGGGGCTCTGCGATGACCCTTATTGTACTAGTTGCCCCACTTATTACAAATTTGAGGATGCTATACCAGAGAGCCCTAGAGATCATAAGGTATTCATAAGTTGTTTTGGGATAAAAAGAGGCTGATCAGCCTAGCTCTAGTTTTGGAAACCTTAAGAATAATGTTTCAATATTTTATAGCATTTGAGGTGGCATGTAATATGGAACACATTTACTTTAGGGTGCTGATAAAATAGTGGCTGCTTATGTTCCTGCAGTTTCATAACTTTCTTTATGGCGATGCCAAGGGGTGGGCGAGGAGATCCTATTTTTTCCTGAGTCAATTTATTCCAGGGGTGATGAACCCTCATGCCAAAATAGTTCAGCAATGGACTAAGTTCTTTGTTGTTTCTTGCCTGATTGCAATTTTCGTGGACCCCTTGTTCTTCTTCTTGCTGTCAGTAGATGAGGTAATAAAGATAGTCTTGTCTACTATGTATTCTTGTAATTACTTTTGTGTGGTACGTTGATATATTATTGTTTTGTAACAGAATAAAAAGTGCATTTTTATAAACTGGCCTATTACTAAGGCAATCGTGGTTTTAAGATGCTCCACAGATATCATTTACTTGCTTCATATTCTTCTTCAGGTAAATCAATCCTCATTCCTCATTCCTCTGTCTCTTGTAGAGCTGTTTCTTCTTTATAAATGCTTCTCACATTTTTACGCTAGTAAATATTACTGTATCATGAACTTTGTCAGTCTACCCAACTTCATTTGATGGTAATTCTAAATGACAAAAAACGTGCAGTTCAGGTTAGCTTATGTGTCTCCCGAATCAAGAGTAGTTGGTGCTGGAGATTTAGTTGATGACCCAAAGAAGATTGCTCTCAATTACTTATCTGGATACTTCTCGATTGATCTATTCATTGTATTGCCATTGCCTCAGGTAACCTCGATATACCCATAGCAGACAAGCACAAGTTAGTCATTTGTTTATTCCTCCATTAAGAAACATGTCAAAGATGAGGATCCATAGTAGAAATATGTGAGTTTTATAGTACCATGAAACGTTATGACACATGTTGAATGTGAGATCTGATAAAATGACGTATACTTTTGTTACTTTCAGCAACAAATGTCATTTATCTTTTATTTTGAACCTGTATCATTGATTTTTTAAAAGAAGTGTTTAGTTTCGAAACCTCGTCAGAGGATAAATTGTAGTCGATGAAAGAAGTTAAGAATTATTTTCAACAGATTTGATAATAAAAGGATTGTTTTCTATGATTCATGTCTTCAGTATTCACCCCATATCATGTATTTGTGGGTATTCATTTCCTATTTGTCATGTGTGCAGTTCATCGTACTGTTAATACTGCCAATGCACTCGAGATCTTCTGGAGCCAATTACGCAAAAAATCTATTGCGTGCTGCTGTCCTCATTCAGTACATACCAAGATTGTTCAGATTTATGCCTTTGCTTGCTGGTCAAAGTCCAAGCGGTTTCATATTTGAGTCGGCATGGGCAAACTTTGTCATTAATCTTCTGACATTTATGCTGTCTGGCCATGTGGTGGGGTCAAGTTGGTATCTATTTGGTTTACAGGTGCATTGGAAAGAAGTAGAGCATGCAACATTTAATTTCGAGTATAATTTTGATTTATAAATCTCATGAATAGTACAATATCAATGTTAAATGTTATAACTCATTGCTCTTTATATGAAACTTAACAGAGGGTGAATCAATGCTTCCGGAATGCATGTCGTGATTCTGCAATAAAAGGATGCACTACGTTTATAGATTGTGGTGGTCACGGTGATGTCATCTTTAACGACCCGCATCATCTAGAATGGACAGAAAACATTAATGCCTCTAATTGTTTTCAGCCAGACGGTTTTCCTTATGGAATATATGTACAAGCAGTCATGCTTACAACAAAGTCCAGCTTCATTACAAGATATGTGTACTCGTTATTTTGGGGATTCCAGGTACTTAATTATCTCTTTTTGAATGTATGCTATTTTATTTTAATGATGACATAATTATTGGACTCTTTAATAAAATGTATCTTTGCTAGTTTCCCATCCCTAACCTATTCTTTATTTCCAATAGCAAATCAGTACATTGGCCGGCAATCTAGTTCCAAGTTATTTTGAGTGGGAAGTACTTTTTACAATGGCCATCATTGGATTAGGCCTCTTGCTCTTTGCTCTGCTCATTGGAAATATGCAGAATTTCCTACAAGCTCTTGGACGAAGGTATGCGGCTCATTTATGTGATATATTTTAACTTGTGAGTATTCACGTTTGTTGTTAATCTGACTTTTTTGTACAGTTTCTATAGAAATAACAATGAGAACTCATAACACAATCTTTTTATACGAGTTCTTGCACTCATTAGCTTGGTCACACTCTCATCTTCAATCTAGTATTCTAAAATTAGTTGTTCGATTTAATCAAACTCTTTTCAGCAGGAATAAATCAGTTTTTGCATTGCTTTATAGGTTTTGCATAGTTTCTGCATAGGTTTTGCATATGTTTGTAGACCAAAATTTGCATTGTTTTAAATAGTTTACACATATTACATCATCTTGAATCAGACAATTAGAAATGTCTCTCCGACGTCGGGATGTTGAACAATGGATGAGACATCGTCGTTTGCCTGAACATCTAAGAAGGTGTGTAAAGTTTGTTTATATTTTATTTTCTTAACAACACTATTATCATACTGGCTTCCCTTTATATAATGGTTCGTGCATTTTTGGCTTGGCTATTAGAGATTACAGAAATAAATTCGTTTACAATGTAAGATTCATTTCATAAGAGAAATGTTATAAAATATAGTACTCAAGAATTGTTTAATAATATAGGCAAGTGCGAGAAGCAGAGCGATATAATTGGGTAGCAACAAGAGGAGTAAATGAAGAACAACTTTTGGAAAATTTGCCAGAAGATCTTCAAAAAGGCATACGTCGTCATCTTTTCAACTTTGTGCAAAAAGTAAGTTATCTTGTCTTTATTTGCATTATTATTACTTGTTGAGCTTTTTCATAACAAATATGAGACTTCTGTTTGTTTCCTTTAATTTTTTCGACGTCATGGATACACATTAAGAATTAAGATCTATCAATGACAACCCTTTAAATAAGGAGATATATCATGTTGCTAAGCTACTACATTAGGTTGCTAAGTCGCATGTTTGTAATAAGTTCGTGAAGGCAGCTTTGTGATTCGAATTGAAAGGGTTCAAACTTTTTTCAGGTTAGAATATTTTCCTTGATGGATGAACCAATCTTAGATTCTATATGTGAGCGACTAAGACAAAAGACATACATTAAAGGAAGCAAGATTTTGTTCCCGAATGGACTAGTTGAGAAGATGGTATTCATTGTGCGTGGAAAAATGGAAAGTTACGGGGAGGATGGAGATAAAGTAACTTTATCTGAAGGAGATGTCTGTGGTGAAGAGCTTTTATCATGGTGTTTGGAGCATTCATCAATAAACAACGGTAACATATGATGTTTAAACTGAAGCATACTCTGCTGATGTAGCAAGTCGCATAGTTAATGCATAGGAAACTCAAATAATATATCCCAAGTTGTCGCCTTATGGTAATGTTTCCAATAAAGTATATTACTCACTTTTCGAACTTGTTTTCTGACAGATGCTAAAAAGATGAGGATTCTGGGACAGAGATTGGTTAGCAACAGGATGGTTAGCTGCGTAACAAACGTAGAAGCGTTCACTCTCCGAGCCGTGGATATTGAAGAGGTCACCAGTCTGTACTCAAGATTTTTGCGGAATCCTCGCGTCCAAGGAGCTATAAGGTATTTTCATATCAATTGTCACTTAGCGTCCTATTCTGTATTTCATGTTCTATAAACTAGAAAATATTGCAAATGTAGGCATGAATAAAAAGAGAACGTTAGACCGGTAACACGTTGATCAATCACATGTATTGTAGAGGCCTAGTAGCTTCAGAACAAGAATTTCCTATTAAGTGGCAACCTTGTTTCAATTACATGCTCAAAGATACTGAACTTGAAAATTACTTAAGGTTTGGGATTATTTTGTGGAGGTGATGCTGCAAAATGCGGATTTTGCTACGAGATGCCAAAATAACTATTGATTACTTGATGCCAAAATGACTTTTGATAGGTATGAATCACCTTACTGGAGAAGTCTTGCTGCACGACGTATTCAAGTTGCTTGGAGATACAGAAAGAAGCGACTAAGTCGCATGGATACCATATGCAAATAACGACTTCACAGTTCAATGCTATGAGATGGTAATCTAATTATTTTTCATTAAATTCACTTTAATGTCCGGCCTTGGAGCTAACTAGAGCATCTTAATATGTACGTATGCATATAATATTCCTATACACATGCCAAAAATACAGAGACAAACTCCTCTCCTCTCCTTGTGTAGTATATAAGATATGTTGCAGATTTGAGAATATCAACAGAATACTTTATCAATTTGCACGTTCTAATACCGATTTCTGACCATGTTGACACAATGATTTGTGTCCGTCTTTGTAGAGCATTGAGAACGTACGTGTTGACTGTTGAATGTTATCCAAAAAAGTTTTGCTCAACTTAACGGAGTTCGATTCATTCAGTGGATTAAAGTTTGAATATCTTACAAAAGCATACAAGTACCAACTTCCTTAGTGTGAAAGTGAAAACATCTTTTACCTAGCTAGCAGTCAGCAGATGTGCTCTTCTTCTATCTTTTAATTGGGAATTCCCATTTGAATTAGGAATAATTTCTTTCACTGGGGCTTGACTTTTATCAAATTACTACTCCATACAAAATCAACAAGTTTATGTCCCATGCAATTGTTTGCTTGAATTAGGAACTTTGATTTATTATTTGGACTGGTCTACCAGAGCCCAAATCTCTATCAAACCTAAACTAAAAGTCTAGCTATGAGCAGAACACATTATGCTATCTAGCAGGGAAAGCTCCATCTATATATACGACTAAACTAATGCCGCAATTATTATAAATCATTAATTATTAATCTTCAGAAGAGACCCAAAGCTGTATATGAGTGACTTGGATTGACACCTGCAAATGTTAGCATCACCCAAAAAGGAGTTTTTTTAAAAAAAAATGACCCAAACGAGTTTGGGAGTTTCAGAACTGATCCATGCGAGTTTCATATTTCAAAACTGACCCATTTTTAATGAAATTGGATCCTCAGGAACCGGTTTTATGAATACTGAATCCTGGGGATCCGGTATTTAAAAAAAACACAGAAAACCGGTTCCTGGGGATCCAGTTTCATTAAAAATAGGTCCGTTTTGAAATGTGAAACTCGCGTGAATCAGTTCTGAAACTCCCAAACTCCTTTGAATCATTTAAAAAAAAACTCCCCAAAAAGCAATTAAATGAAGACTTAATATTTGATATACATTGAAACATTTTTTTACCATTCCTGAAAAACTGTTTTTTTTTTTAATCTTTTGAGTCAATCAAGTCAGGAACTTTTTCTTGCGTTTGGTGCAGATGTTGATTCTTCTCACGATAAGCCTGCCTCATCTCCTGATTCACATCTTCCTATCCTCAAAATTCTTGGAACATTTCTCTCTTTGTTGCATTACAAGTTATGATGGTCTTGAACTTGCATAAATAGTAGATTTGGTCGCAGTTCTTTGATTTTGTAGAAGACTTAACCCGAAATAAGCACATGTTTGAACTATGCAATGCCATTATGGTAACATGGTTTGAACAACCAAATAACTAAATTTGCTGACTTTCATTATTACGCATTAGGTGGAGCTTTTGGTGGCAATATATATAGAGGATCGGAGCAAGACCCTGTCCCTCCAGAGAAAGGAGTCTTCCCGTTGGATCATAATCATGAATGTGAAGTGGTGATGTATCTTTACTCTTCTATTATCATCATGATCATCTTACTCTTGGTCTCGAGTTAGGGATACTGGCATTATAAAATGTGTTATAACAAATGTATTATATATATGTAGTGTAGCAGTGGGGTTGTATCCGTATCAATGATCTCATTTGTGTAGTTTATTCACATTCAGGAAAACGAAAGAGTACGTACTTGGGTTGTCTCAAATCAGGTGGTCATAAGTCTGAAAAGTGCAGAGCCTTCTCAAAAAAGTATCTGCAGTGCCGGATGGCAAAGTAAGGGATTTACAAGCGGCCTTTGATGATACACAACACTTGCTTCATCCTTCTAATTTTTTGTGTGATACAAATGTCACGCTAGCTTTTGCATTTATACAAATTGCAAGCATCCTGCATAAAGTCCCATTACCATGTATTTTTCAGGAACCTGATGGCCAAGCAAGACATAAATGAGCTGGGATTCTCGAAAGAAAGTGAAGCTGACGACCCTGATGATTGAAATATTTCAAGTATAAAAAATTAAAGCCATTTCATCTGGAAGCCTTCATTGGCAATTTGGAATACAAGTTATTGTCTTTATTTTTGGCCAATTGGCTTCTCTTCTGGATGAATTGAGAAATCAAGAAGACAGTATAACAGGTCATCGCCAAATTTATGTACGCCAATGTTTGTTCCCTTGTTAGCTAGAATCTGCTGCAAAAGTTAGAACCGGACCAGCGAAACTGTTTCAGCGTTATAGTTTGGTATATTTTGCCGCTAATTAATTACTGTCAGTCCAAATTTTTTCTTCTCTTTGTTTTTTATGATAATTTTTTTCTTCTTTTCAAATTGCCTGATTTTCATCAAGTCCTTACATAGAAAATATTTCATATTTACTGAAAGCCGCCAGCTTGGCTCAAAGCGCTGAACCAGGTGGGAGAGGGATGGCGGATGCATATGAGATAAATTTCTGCAAAAGAAAAAAAAGAGAGACGCTATTTTGAAAAACAATTCCCATCTGTCAATTTAAGGGATATTAAATTCTGAAACCATAAAGAATTGTCCAGTGAAAATGAGTGAACACAGGATAGAAATATAAGATTGTTGCAAGAATTGTTCATGTTGCTCTTACAGCATTTACAACATCTTCAGATTCTTCGCCTATCAGAAACTCCTTCTTGAATAAATGTTTCAAAGTATGGATTTGACAAAATCTTACGCTTGATGGAGAGAAAGTTATTCAATGCATATGGTTGCGGTATATGCAATAGGAGGAGCTGGAACTTACGGTGGAAAATGGTCGTAATTGCTCATTCCTGAGACTCTGAGAGTGGGAGATACCCAAGAGCGAATCGATAAAGATAGTTAGCAATAGCATAGAGAAAGCCGAAGCATTCTTTTTTCTTTTTTTTGAGGCTCCTATAATTAACTAGTAGTTATGCGCTATCTACCAAATTTTTTCGATAAGATGTAAAAAAATAAAGGGTTAAGTACAAAAACATGATCTGAACTAACACCTCATTTCAAATCAAGTACCGAACTATCAAAAACTTTAATTCAAGTACTGAACTATCAACAGTTTCAATTTTAAGTACCGAACTATCAATTCTTTTTCAATTCAAGTACCGAAACATAAACTTATTATAATTTAACATTTGAATATTAAAAACATACTAAAATGTAAATATAATAGTAATACAATATTACATTATATATTTCTAAATGATGATTATTTTTAGTTCACTTGTCACTTATATAATAGGAAAAAGATCAGGTGAGAAGTATGTATTTTTTTGAGAAATAGGAATTTATCTGGTCCATTCATTTTAAGATCAAACGGTTGTAAATAAACAATATATTAGGAATATAATTATAAGATAATTGTGGTTTAAGGGTAGATTCGGAATAACATATTCAATTCAATCCGACGATTCGTGCCTGTTTTTTCGCAAACTGGTTCTGTTCATCGCATATTTTTCTGATTTCTCATCATCCGGCTGCTGAATAAGGAGTTGAGGAGGCTAATCGGCGATCGTGAGCGGAGATGGTGAAGATGATGGTAGCCTGCTTTATTTGATGGATAAGGGTGTGCGATTTGGGATTTAAGGACGAAGGGGAATAGATCGTCGTCGGAGATGGATGTGAGGTATTCGGTTCCTGGGGAATTTTTATGTCCGTTTTTTAAGGAGATGATGAAGATCCGGTGGTCGTTTCTACCGGACAGGTTAATTAGTTATGTTTTATAACATTTGGAGGTGTTTGAATTGTACTACTGTTTTTATGCCAATTGTGGAGATTTGTTCTTAGAAAACTATGGCAGTTTTACTTATTTTGGTTGTCCTTGTTCTTATTCCTATTTCATGTATGTCCAGTTAATGTGGAGATGCTCGAGGCCCTGGCTTGTCAGAAACACAAAGCAGGAAACTACAAACATGCACTAGAAATTAGCGTTAGTGTGTATGAAAGGAATCCGAAGAGGACTGATAATTTTCACTACAAACATGCACTAGCATTAGTTTAATTTGCAGCCTCATCTTCTTCAACAAAACTATCTTAATTTTCCGCATCTGGGTGTCGCCAATTTGAAGACTGTTTTTTGTTTTTAATTTGTGTTTGATTTTTCAATATGATAGGCACTCATGTCGGAGAAGATGAATGCTCCTGCGTGATGGAGGTTTGTTTGGGTTGTCCGATTAGGTATCAATGTATGGCTGCGCAGATGAAGGCGTCTTTTGATTCTACATGATAGTTGTGGTATGTTGCTTTGAATTTTCATGAATATGTTGTTTTCAGATTCTTTTGGAAAATAAAATTTGATGATTCTGATAGGGATGGAGTTTTGGTTGCTTTGAGTTTCCTGAAAATATTTGTTTTACATCTTTTGGAAAATAAAATTCTGATTATTGTGATAGTGATGGATTTTGTGCTTTTACCATTGTATGGAATTGACAAACTAGGTTGAATCTTGAATGCTGTTAGTAGCTTAATAATGATAGCTGCAATTGAAAATCCGAGTCTTTGAACTGGTCATATGTTTGCTTGCTTCTTAAATCTTAACTGTCTTTTATGAAATAGAATATAAAATTATGAAGTTGTATAGTAGCTGGCATGCTTATTTTGTCATAGCCATTTGTTACTTCCTTGCAAACTTGTGGTAATAGGATTTGAATTGCTTTATCCATTTTGGTTTTACATAACAGGCATTTGGACGAGAAACCGCAACTGGTGATCATTAAAAGAGCCGACCATGCGGTGAATGTAGAGAAGGCTAAACAGATATACAAGCACATCAAGGAATTTTTTGTTGACCATAAACAAGAAAGCAAGGACGATGGGAACAAGGTTGATGATGCAAAGAAGCCGGAGAGAAATGGTGTACACAATTGTGTATCATATATATATTTACTTTCAGAAATCTGAAAAATTTGTGTAAAGTGGTGGACAGTATACTACGGACTATGCTGTGATATATACGAATTATGTTGTGTTTACTACGGACTATGTTGTAATATATACGGATAATGCTATGATTTCTACGGACTACGCTGTGATATATACGGATAATGCTGTGTTTACTACGGACTATGTTGTGATATATACAGATAATGCTATGATTTCTACGGACTACGCTGTGATATATATGGATAATGCTATGATTTACGGATTTTGGTGTGTTTTTTACGGATAATGTTATGCCTTCAAGGATTATGCTAGAAAAGTAACTTGTGCGATACACAAGCGCAAATTCACTGCCCATTATTCTGTGATTTCTACGGATTATGTTGTGATTTCTACGGATAATGCTGTGTTTTATACAGATTATGTTATGACTTCTACGGATTATGCAAGAAAAGTAACCTGTAAGATACACATGCGCGAATACAAATGCGCGTATACACTGCCCATTACATGGCAACAAAAAACAAGGTACCCAAAAACATGTGTTACAAAATATGAGATTCGTAGTTACAAGTTTCATAGTTTTCCTAAAAATCCTTTGTATCTTGTACTTTGACCATCTGTTTCTTTATTTCCTTGTGGCTGCGGCTTACCATTGCAGACCACACCTTTATCTCATTTTTTGCCTTTTTCAGTTTTCCCTTGATATCCAAACTCTCTGTCAATGAAAAAGAAAGAATAAAAATTAGCTAGTAGCTAGTTAAAATCAATTGATAATATTTAAAGTTTCTTAGTGTTTGAAATAATGCAAGATGTTAACTTTTATTACCTGCTGCAGTTTGTGATTGTACGGTAAAAACATAGAATATAACAAGACAACAGGGCAACATATTCATTTCTTCATAGTTATCCTACGGATAATGATAGGCATCAATGTTTTACAAAGTGACAACTGACATTCGAGCATTACGTGACAAAATTATACATGTATACAACAAGTAAGAGATGCCATCAGAGAGTGCTACAGATTATGAATGGTAAATACGGATAATGATACATATGTTACGGATAAAATTAATTACGCTACGGGTTATGAGTGCAAACTCAGGGGCTTAAGATACATATGTTCATACCTTGAAAGACCTGTATCTTGTTCTAAATGTTTGCTAAGGGACAAAATCCGTAAAGTCATAAACAATACTAATTTGTAAAGTCATAAACAATACTAATCCTTAAAGTCATAAACAAAAATAATACGTAAAGTCATACATAATAGACTTACAAAACAAGTCTTGTTCATTTGGTTCATATTGTCTTCTCCTTTATTTTGTTCATTTGGTTGTGATTTTACTTCACTTTCTTTTTGTTCATATTGTCCTTGTTCCATTCAGCAGGATGAATTTTTTTGGATGTCTTTTTTGCACCTCCTGTAAGAAGAAAATATAAAAAAGATATGCATCTGTTAAATGTCATACTGATCATATTTGCTACGCTAAAGATAATGATCCAGACATACGGATTATGTACCTATGTTACGGATAATGACCCAATCAATTGTTGCGGATTATGCTATAATTGATACGGATAATGCACCTTTTGTTACGGATTATGAAAAATAAATCCATTCGGATTACAGTACAGTAATAAACTATGTAATTTTATTATGAGTAACTATTTAGTAAATGTTTGCGATTGGTACCTCTTTCTAGATGGTTGGATGTACTTGTATCAACTTCTTCATTGATCCCTTTCGTACGAGCTGGATATCGGCCAACTATAACCAGTAAACACATTTAAACGTGCTACAGATTTTGTCATAAATGTATTTCTGAAAAATGCATTCTAATAATCTGTCAAATACATTACGAATCAGGCATACTCACAAATCAAGTATAAAAAACAATTGCAATTCTTCAAAACAAATACGCAGATACAACAGGGTTGAAACTCTTCTTCAAATCCTTCATTGCTACGTAACTTGTCGAATAACCCTACGGATTTTGCTAAGAAAATTTTTGACAACAGGCAAATATCTGACGCATAATCTGAACTTCCAATACTCTAAAACCGACAAACATCTGAGAACAACAAACACAATTGTAGAAACTAAATCGTATTGTTAGACACTAACCGGTGGTTTGTTTTTGCTTGTTCGGCGGAGGTGGAGAAATCAGGTTTTCGGACGCCGTTTCGCATCATCTTCGTCGAGTTTTCCGTATCGATGGCGGCCGTTTTCGGGTTTCCGTAGCTTCAATTTCGAAGCTCCAGTTTGGTTAGGGTTTTTGCGAATGGATGGCGGAGAGTTGCGTAGTCCGTAGTTTGTTTTTCAAAACAGACGCGATTAGGGTTTGGTTTTGGTAACCAACTACGGCAGTTTCGGAATAATGTGGGACGAAACTACTCCTGTCAATGTAAAACGACGTGTTCTTTGCTTGAAATTATGAACAAATCGTAGCGGTTGATTGTAATAAATTAATGGACATGATTAATTCTCATTTCTCATTTTAAAGTCCTTTCTCACCTGATCTCAACCCTATATAATAACCATCTAATAAATAAATATTTTAATTGAATAAATATCCCTACTAAATTAAAAATTATTTATCAGTTCAATGCATTAAAATTTTAATTAAAATTTGTAAACATATTTTGTCTAATTTAGGAGAACATTTTGTCATTTGTAAGTATTTATCATTTATATGGTCATTATGTAAGTTTTATTACTCAATTGATAAAATTATAGATAACTATATTCATTTAGTTATTTAATCGGGTTAAAAGCTAACATATAATAGTTTATTAATTATTTTACTTAATTATTAAGAGAATAAACATGGGTTTTGATTAGTGAGTACTTGAATTGAAAAGAATTGATAGTTCAATACTTGATTTGAAATGAGGAGGTAGTTCAAGTACTTAAGTTGAAACTTTTAATAGTTCGTTACTTGATTTGAAATTGAGTGATAGTTCAGGTCATGTTTTTGTTGTTTTCCCAAAAATAAACTACTTAAAATTTGCTGCTAGTTAAATGCTACTATATTATAAACGATGTCGTTTTCATATTTTCTCTTATTTATCACTCTGAATTTGTGATCAACCTGAAGTTGTAGACAAATGTTTCTGCTTGAAATAACATTTTCCATCTCTTTCAAAAAACAAAAACAAAAACGTTTTTCATCTGAGACAAACAAGTGAAATGTTAAGTTTTTAGAGTCTGGTTAAAATGACGCTGTTGTTTCATTTTTGATTAATTTTCTTTTTTAGTAAAATTGCAATTTGCGAACAAAAATTTCCAATAAAAAAAAAGAAGACAAAAAAGGTGCCCATGCTGGAACAGCTGCCCATGCTCTTCAGGCGCTGCCCATGCTCTTCAGGCGCTGCAGTTCATCAATTGAAAATTAGGGCTTTCGTCCGACAAATCTGAATCGGACATTTCTGAATCAATGTCGTCGTCGTCGATACCCAGCTGGAAGAATCAGCTCCTTCGACTTCCTTCAATTCTGACCAGCAGTAGCCGTGGCAACCATTACGAAATTCCGTCACGCATGTTATCGAGCTCGGGCGTAGCTAGGAGTTTAGTGTCCGATCATTGGAAATCAAACCCTTACGATTGGGGAAAAAACACCAATCTACCCCCAATCCAAACTCAAATCACCCATATACACCAACTCAAACTCAAATCACCAATCTACCCCACTTTTTAATGATTCCGGTACGACACAAACCGGAATTAGCGTTTTGGATAATTCCGGTATGTCCTATACCGGAATTCGTAGAAATATCTGATGTGGAACGATTCCGGTACGCCACGTCTCCGTTTTCCGAAGAGTCCCGGTTGGAAATAAACCGGAATTAGCCAAAAACCCTAATTCCGGTACGACACAAACCGGAATCATTAAAAAGTGGGGTAGATTGGTGATTTGAGTTTGAGTTGGTGTATATGGGTGATTTGAGTTTGGATTGGGGGTAGATTCGTGTTTTTTCCTACGATTGGCACCTTGAGAACATCAGATTTCGAAAGAGGCAGAGTTCTATAGGATTGTTTCCTGATTTTATCAGTTTGAGTAAGTTAATGACGAGCTATAGCAAAATTGGGTGTACAGGTTATGGTTTTGGTGTTCTAGGGCTGGTCTTGAAAGGTGGTTATACCCCAAATGTCATTGGTATTTCTTCTCTTATAAATGCTTTGTGTAATCAGCTCAAGATCAATGAGGCTGCTTTGCTGTTTCAAAAAATGAATACTCACTTGGGTTGCACACCTAACATTGTTACATTTGGGACTTTGGTTAAGGGATTGTGCTCGACCGGTAACTCCAGAATCGCCTTAAATTTGCATGAGCAGATTGCTGATGGAACTCATGATCTTAGCAGTGATTTGCAGCTCAATCTCATATGCTACAATACTCTTATAGATGGCCTTTCTAAGGATGGACTTATTGATAAAGCAACGGAATTGTTTCTAGAAATGAGAAAAAAGGAAATAAATCCCAACATTGTTACTTACAATATAGTAATTGGCGGTCTGTGCAGAGCTGGTAAGTGGGAAGAGGCCAAAGCTGTGTATCATGAGATGTTGGACCAAGGTCTTTCACCCAGTGTTGTTACATTCAACGTGTTGATTAATGCTCTAGCAAAGATGGGAAAAAGTAAAGAAGCAAAGGAGCTGTTGTTACGCATGATACAAAGCGGTCAAATGCCCAATGTGGTTACATACACCTCGTTGATGGACTGCATGTATAGGGAAGGGAATATTGAGGAATTGAAGGAAGTTTTCGTTTCCATGGACAAAAACGGTATAACGCCTAATGTTGTCAGCTACAGTATATTGATTAAAGGGTATTGCAAGCATGGTATGATACATGAAGCTAATGAAGAATATCGGCGAATGATTCAAAAGGGAGTCAAACCTAATGTCATTACTATTAATGCTTTAATAGAGGGCATGCTCCTGCAAGGTATGGTGAGCAAAGCAATTGAACTGAAAAGTGAAATAACAGTCCACAAGCTCACTCCTGATTTGTGTACTTATAACATTTTGATTGATGGGCTCTGCAAGAACAGTTACATCCAGGAGGCAGTGAAGCTGTTTGATATGATGAGTGATAGCAAGCTGAAACCAGGCGTCGTTACATATAATATTTTGATTGACGGACTTTGTAACGCTGGACATATAGGAGAGGCACTGATATTATTTGATAGAATGTCTAGCAATAGCATGGTTCCAAATGTTACAGCATATAATATTCTCATCAATGGACTATGTAAAGCAGAAAAAATTATTGAGGCAGAGAAGTTGTTTGTTGATATGGAAGAAAATGGTATTCCTCCAGAGATCATTACATACAATAGTTTAATTGACGGACTTTGTAAAGCTGGAAAATTGGAAAAGGCACTATTATTGTTTGATAGGATGGGTATTCCTCCAAATGTTGTTACATACAGTTGTTTGATCCACGGATTTTGTAAAGCTGAGAAATTAGAAAAGGCGCTATTATTGTTTGATAGGATGTCTAGCGACGGTGTGGTAGCAGATGTTACGACATATAGTATTCTTATCAAAGGATTGTGTAAAGCCGAAAAAATAACTGAGGCGGAGAAGCTATTTGTTGATATGGAAAAAAATGGTATTCCTCCAAATTTGTACACATTTCGTGCACTTACACATGGTTTTTGCCAGATCAGTGACACAAACAAAGTAATTGAACTCCTTCAAATGATGGCGCACCGGCAAGTCAAGCTGGATGATGGAATTGACTACATGGTCATTACCCAACTGTTGAAGGAAGAGAAATATCACGAGTATCTTAACTTGCTTCCAACTTTCCCTCAAAGGGTACCGGCCACAGTTCAATAACCTATAGTTTAAGGTACATTGCTCCATATGTTACTTGTCTTTATGGTGTCTGTCTGGTTCTTGTTTAGAAGATCCGCTCTTGTGCCATTCAACTGAAGTCCCTACTCCCTACCACCCCAAGAGTGAATGGGATAAAGATGGTAAACATATGCATCATCGTTTATTTATGACAGAAAGTTGAAGCCTACTTGAAGTTGTGTCTTTATAACACCTTTCATATAGCACTGGCTCCTTGTAACCTTTTAAAAAGCCGTTCTGTTTTGATTGTCAGGAACAATCTACGAGATATGTTGATGTTTGCTCTCAACTTCCAATTGCATATTCAAAACTTTTTAAAAAAAAAGTCAAAGACAATTGAAGAATATTGCAGAGACACACTGCTTTGATAATCTTTGCCTGAAACCGATCGGACAAGTTCCTGCCGGTAATGTGATCGGGATATGAGGGGAGGCCGTGTTTTGGAACGAAATGCGTTGGGAGATCTTTTCATAAATCACTCGTTCAGATGTAATTGTGCTCGTCGTACTATCATTCCTCATCATCTTTGGTTTATCTGTATCTCAGCGAGTAGAGAGTAAGCTTGGTGATTTGTGTATGGTTTCGGTTTCTGAAATCATTTGTGAAGTTCGAATTGTGTTACAATATCCCATCAAAAAAAAAAGAATTGTGTTACAATATTAGGGGCTGTTCCTTTGCACTTCGATACAGTTTTATTAAGTTCAGTACAGTTAAATTAAACTCGATATAGTTTAATTAAGTTCAGTACAGTTAAATTAAACTCGATACATTTTAATTAAGTGCAGTACAGTTAAATTAAGTTTCATACAGTTTAATTATGTTCAGTACAATTAAATTAAATTCAATACAGTTAAATTAAGTGTAGTACAGTTAAATATACTTTAAATTAATTTAAGTTATAAAATTTAAAATAATTTTTTCAAGTCAATCCAGTTTTTATAGTTTCCAACCCTATTATTCAAAATAATTAATTTAATTTTAATTTTTTAAATAATTTTTGGAAAATCGTAAGACATATATGATCTAACGGTTTTTCAAGTTTGTATCCACACCTCTTTGGAAACTATTGCATCCGTTTTAAAATGGAAGTAAACTTTGTTGCACTTGATATGAATTTAAAGAACATGTTGAAATAAACATATGAATACAATATATATTTACATAGAAACGTACAATGACATTCATGTGCAGTACAAATGGAAACATTTACATATCATCATCTTCATCCATGTTCATTTCTATTACATCATCTGGACAATCCTCAATAATTTGAAACGCTATCATGTCGCGTACTTGATTCATCTACTCTTTTCGTTGTTCATCAAATAAATTTGAATTAGCTCATCGCAGCACGGTCTCATTAGCTAAAATGGGTATTGAAAAATTATGCATGTGAATGAAGTTGTGCAAAGTGAAGGCATGACTTTAAGTATCTTCCACGAATTCTTTAAGATGCCAAATGCTCTTTCAATGGTGATTCGTAAAGATGAATGTCGGTAATTGAATTTTTCATATACTCCGGTAGGTTGATCACCGTCACGAAACGTTGGCATATGATATCGATCTCTTTATCTTTATAAGGTGTCAGATAACCAGTTGTATTTGGATATCCAGAGTCAACCAAATAATACTTTCCTTTAAAATAATAAATAATATTCACACAATTAATTTAAATTAGTGGTTAAAAATAAAATATTAATGTTAAAAATAAAATATTAACATAATTAAGTTAAATTAAATTCGATACAGTTAAATTAAGTTTAGTGCAGTTAGATTAAACTCGATACAATTAAATTAAGTTCAATACAGTTAAATTACACTCGATACAATTCAATTAAGTTCAGTACAGTTAAATTAAACTCGATACAATTTAATTAAGTTCAGTATAGTTAAATTAAACTCGATACAGTTTAATTAAGTTCAGTACAATAAAATTCCAGTTCTATAAAGCTCAAAAGAACTGACCCTTAGTCATCTTCAATATGCAATATTAGGGTTTTATGTGTTGATGATTTTTAGTCATCATTTTACATTATGAATAATTGAATTTCGACATACTGTAGCAAAATGTGCTGGTATTGTAGCTGAATGAGTGTTTTTGAGTATTACACAACACTATGTGGTTGTGATTTGGTTCTAGGGCTGCAAACGAGTCGAGTCGAGCCGAGTATCATTAAGCTCGAACTCGACTCGATTACAATTATACAAAACTCGAACTCGAACTCGAACTCGTCGAGCCTAAATATGTCATGTTCGAACTCGACTCGATTATAATTTCAACTACTCGAACTCGGCTCGAAAATTTATCGAGCTCGAATCAATCGAGCCCATAAACGAGCTACTCGAATAACTACTCGAATAAATACTCGAATCATGTACAATATTAAACAAAAGTACTAAATCTGATATTTAAAATATGTGTTCTAAGAAATCACACAATTACAAAAAGTATCAAAATGAGTTAAGACAAGGTTTCCCATAGTAATATAATAAAAGAGTGTTTTTTCCTGCAACGTGAGAGCTTGTTTCGCCATCCCCCGCCATTGACGGCCGATCTTTTCCCTTCGGCTTGATGCATTTGTAAGCTAGAGCAGCCAAATCGTACAGTTGTTGTCCGTCGAAGTTCCCGCCTAGTCAAGAATCAACTATTTCCTCGCACCCAACCTTGCCGTCCTCGGTGATTATCACAGCCTGCGTAGTCAAATACTCGAAGAATCAGTAACTAACAATCACACTGACAGATTGGATGCGTGCGACAAAAAAAGGAAAGAAAAAAAAGGGAGTATACAAGCTGCCGGCTAATCCACCGATATGCTCTCAGATGTTGAAAGGGAAGTCGGTGTTGATGTTGTCGAAGCGTCTCTCGGTCTCGGCTGCGGCAATTGAAAAATAGATTTTTGTATTAGGGTTTTATATTCTATCATATCAAATTAGGGTTTTTAGTTTTACTGGGTTGGGCCAACAAATAGCCCAAAACAAAAAACATGTTATAATAACCAATTAACATCAATTTTGTGCAAAAATACTAATAAAAATTACAAATGAATTTCAATCGAGTATCTAATCGAGTTATAAATCGAGTTTTAATCGAGTTTATAAACGAGATGTTCACGAGTTTTAACGAGTCGAGTATCACTTTGTTCAAGCTTGACTCGTTTAATAATCGAGCCTAAATATTATGATCGTGTTCGACTCGTTTATAATCGAGTCGAGCTTTGACCGAGTTTTGACCGAGTAGTCTCACGAGTTGTTCACGAGTACATCGTATCGCTTGCAGCCCTATTTGGTTCAATAAGGTCATGATTGGAAGAAATTAGCTTCTGGTTTGATATTATGTCTTCTTCTTCTCTCTTTTTTGCAGTATTGTTGACTTATATTATTGCAGTAGTTTATTCTTAACGGTTCGGCTCTTTGTTATTTATCAGTATAGTTCATCCAGAGATTTTGTTATTTTACTCAGAAGTTTTTCAAATGGCTGCTTGCTTTTATCAGTGACAGGAATCTACAAACTCTCTTTTTGTATCGTATTGTATTGTATCGTATCGTAGCGTATCGTATCGTATCGTATCGTATCGTGAAGATATCAATTTTGTCGTAGAAAATGTTTTGATGTCTCCTTTATCTTAAGTTTTGGTTCATGACATGACACTTTTTTTTAATTCATAAGTGGCTCAAGCCACCAAAAAACTGTGTCCAGCCCTTCTATGGTAAGGCCTCAACTTACAATAACACTCTAGACACTAGATTCGAATTACTAATCTCTACTTGCCTGTTACATGCCGATATCTATTTCGTCGGCCACTGATTTGTGTTGATTTCGTCTAATCTTAACTCCCTTTTTTATGAAATTGCTTCAACTTCCCAGCTCGACGCTTGGATTTTGTCCTTATTGAAGAGAGCTCTTCTTCGTAGAACATGTACCAACTTCCTTCATTTACTTTCAAAACTATGTGTTGCCCCTCATGTCTCTATGCGGCACAAATATGTACCCTTTTCTCTGCTGGATGTGTTCCGTCTATTTCATCTCTAAATCCTGGCTTTGTTTTTAGCATAGAGTTATAGTCCTCTATATATCCATTGTCTCCTCTTCTTCTGGATTTCAGCTGAGGATCCTCTTCCTTTCCGACCCATATATCTGGTTTAGGAATTCTCTCTCACCTCTTCTATGCATCTATAGATCGTCGGTAATGAGTAAGAACAACTAGTACTTCGAAATTTTGCCCACCAAGCTAGCCAGACTTTTACTAGATCTACCACCTCCTTTGGTTTTTAAAACACCTTTTGTTTCTTTCTTCCAAATGGACCACAAAATTGCATAGCATAGTATTTTTCCAAATCTGTTATATGATTTCAAAGTACCTTCAATTGCCCAGCTTTCAAGGAGACTCTTTGCTTTCCTTGGTAACACCCACCTAATCCCCCACCACCTGAGTCAACTTGTCCAAATCCTCCAACTCCAATCACAGTGGATCAATAAATAGCCAAAGGTTTCTATCTTAGTTTCGCACAACACACATATTAAGTCTTGGTCTTTCTTCAGCACCTTCCTTTTAGAAGAGCCATCTTCGATGGGAAACTTTCTAGGTAAATCCTCCATATTAACATCTCCACCTTGGGAGGAGCCAACCCTGACCACAGATCGAAGGGCAATGGTTCCCATTTTTTCTTCTTCATTCTGATATCTAGAGCTGCCTTTATTAGAGAATTTGTGCTGAACCTTCCTTCTGGCGAGAAAGTCCACACTATTTTGTCGCCCTCTTTGTCTTTCAGCTGAATGTGATTTAGGCCCTCCTCTAGTTTCTTTTTGTCCGTATCTTCCCACTGATAGAGGACTCTTCTGAATTTCAATTGCCAAATCCACACTCCTTCTGCCCAGAAGCCCATCTCTCCCAATGTAGCTTGGTCATTTGAAGCTAATTGACAAAGTTTTGGGTAATGATCTTTGAAAGACTTGTCACCAAACCAAATATCATTCCAAAATTTGATCTCATTACCTCTTCCCAGTTTCAGTTTCAACCCTTTTCTTAAAGCTAAGGCTACTTCCGAATTACCTTGGACTGTTTTAAGAATGTCCTTCCAGCTTTTGGATAATTTGTTGCATTGAATTGCCGCTTTACTAGGATCATGCGCGCCCTGAATTATGTATTTCTCCATCACCATCCGTCTCCACAGCCCCCTTGTTCCTGAGATTAGCTTCCACCACCATTTAGCTAAGATGGCGAGATTCATTTCCACCATTCCCTGAATTCCAAGGCCTCCAAACTTCTTGGGCCTAACAACCTTCGCCCAATTTACGTAATGGATTTTTCTCTTTAGTTCTGAGCTGCCCCATAGGAATTGCCTTTGCATCTTCTCCAACTCTTGGGCAACTGATATAAGCATTTTATACAATGATGCATAGTATAGGGGTAGACTACATAAAGCCGTCTTGCACTTTTCCAAGATGCCAACTTTTTCTTGAACTTCGCTAAGATTGGTTTCCAAGTTTTCAAGCTTCCAGGATTCGACCCAACTTGAATACCTAGATATTTTATGGGGAAACTATCTGAAGGGCACCCTATAATTTTTGCGTAGTTGTGCAGTTCTTCTTCCGCTAGCCCAATGCCTATGCACCTACTCTTTTTGAAATAAATCTTTAAGCCGGAAACCGCTTCAAAGGATCTTAGAATCATCTTCATATTTTCCACTTCGCGCCTATCAGCCTTGCAAAACAGTATAGTATCATCTGCGAACTACAAATGAGTTAGCTTTTCACCATTTTTTACCCATTCCGCTCCTCAAATTTCTTTTGATTCGACAGCCTTGTTTATGATTTTGGACAACCCTTCTGCTGCTAGAAGAAATAAAAATGGAGAAAGAGGATCTCCTTGGCGCGACCCTCTTTCTGTAGAAATCTCTTTAGTCGGGGAACCATTTATTAGGATAGACAGTTTTACTGTTAAATAGCATTCAAACATCCATTTTCTCCATTTAAGTCTGAACCCCATTCTCTCTTGGATCATCTCAAGATACTCCCATGATATAGAGTCGTATGCTTTTCTGAAGTCTAATTTTATCACTAAGGCCTTTCTCTTTTCCATCGTCGCTAAATGTATAAGCTCATTAGTAATCATAATGCTGTCTAGAATATTTCTATTTGCAATGAACGCTGATTGATTTGGACTTATTAGCTGAGGCAGTACTGAACTCGGCCTCTTTGCAAGGCATTTAGGGTTTAGGGTGACATGACACTGCTATCCATACTTTGTGTAACCTATTCCGCAGTTGAGAAATGAGGTCGAAGAAGATCCAGAAATAACTCAACGGGTATTCTTAGAGGTCGATATTGATGGTCAACATCTAGGTAAGGTAACCATTTGAGTGTCTTCTTGACATTTGTAAGGCTTAGTTATTCATACCAACAACTTGTGTGCTGTTCAATTGTTTTCAGTTTATGTACATGAGAAGAAAATTTTGGTCCAACTTTTAAAAACTTTGTCAGGTATAATTCTCACTGAAAAGACACATTCTCAGTGACACGGACCTTAACTTTCTAGGTTGCAGTGAGTATTTTACTGAGTATTATAACGTGTGAGTGATTCAAGCAGTGCCAAAATTAACCACCACTGATAGATTTGCACACACTTTTAAAGTTAACAGCTGAGAAGGGTGATTAAGTTAGATGTCTTTATCACTTATTTATTATACTAATATGTGAATGTGGCCTTTTGTTTATTTTGCACGGATATGTCCAGCAAAATGTTTTTCCTTGATGATTAGAATATAAATTTCACCTGAATTTTATGTAAAATCCTCTGCATACAAAATCATAAAGTTTGTTTCACAGTTCTCTATTATCTGGTGAACTCTTTATGAACTTAAATTATGCAGAGGTAGACTCGTCAATTGGTTTGTGCCACGAAGTTGCTCCTTTAACTTTTGGTAAGGAACCATAGCTAAATAAACCATCCATTCTAGTCATCAACTTTATTGGTTAATGCAGCCATCTCCAAAACATGTCCAATAGCTTTTCAGTTTCTAGTTTGAAGCATCCACCGGTGTATCTAGCTATGTCGCGGTTATAGCACGTTGTAAACTTGTAACTAGATGCCTATCTGCAGTTTTATTAGTTTACAGTTTAGAGATTTTTGTTTTCTTTGTCATTAGTTTAGAGTGTACTCCTGACAATCATTTTGATAGTCATAGGTTGAAGTTTGTACTTGGGGTTTCAAATAGGCCAATGTTTGTTCCCCTGTTAGCTAGAATCTGCTGCAATACTCAGAACAGGAGCAATGAAACAATTTATATATTTTTTTTTGATACTTGAGTGGAATTTCACCACTAAAAATACGAACCCGAAGGATCGAAAAGGATACAGCAAGACCCTAAGACCTTACACACTAGAGACACACTAAGATCCATAGGACCACCACACTAGAAAACACACTGAGAATCAAACAAAACACACTGAGGTCCATGGGACCGAACCGCTAACAACTCTCTTGCTGACAGCTCTAACACATCCCTAACGAAAGCTCAAAAGATTTCTCTCAAATGCACACACGAGGCGCTTAACTCTAGGACTCCTCTCTCGCCCCTCTTCAAAAAAATACTCGAGTTCCTCCACTGATTACAATCTCCCTTCCTTCCCACCTCATCATTCCCCTGTTTCTCTCTCAGATTGGATAAAAGAAAACAATTTATATTGTAGAGCAATGTGTACCTTAGGTACAATTTGTCGCTCATGGCTGTCAGTCAATTCTTCTTATTTCCACTAAATATTGAAACTGAAAAGATTTGTCCGGTGAAAAATAAGTGCACACAGGTGACATGGTATAAATCAAAATCTGACAATAAATAAGATTGTTGCAAGAATTGTTCATGTTGCTGTTACAGCATTTTCAACATCTTCAGACTCTTCACCTGTCAGAAACTCATTCTTGAACAAAAGTTTCAAGTATGGCAAAATCTTTGGGAGCACTGGCAGGTCGGCAATATTTACACTCATCATATCGAAAGCAATGCAAGTTTTATGCATGTGGGCCTCGTCAAATACTGGTATTTTGGGGTATCGTTGGCTGAAATGAGTCAGTATGATGCGATAAGCGCCAGCATCATCTCCAACTTCAATAGCTTCATTGGTTGTGCTGTGGTTTCTGCTTATCGCCTCGTCCACCAATCCATCTTCAAATGTTGCCTGCCATTCAGTGAACAAAAATTGTTTAGATGACTCGCTTTGGTAAAATATAATGTCATTTTTAGGCATTGTCACAAATGGTAACTTTTTAGCAGTAAGCTTTTAATTTATTTAATACTGTAACACATAATTTACCTCGTGTATGAGAACGGTTGCTCCCCTGGCAGCTTCAACCAGTGCTGGGCACGGCCTAGTATCACCGGAATATACAACCTTCCACCCTGGAATCAACTTTCCGGAGCAGTTGGTCCTATCACTTGCCTTTATAACAACACCATACGCTTGCCAACAATGAACGACTGGGACACTAACCAAACTTTCAATACCAGATTCAGCCAGTACTTCTTTCATAATTTTGAGGATTGGAATAACCGATTTATCATTTTTTGGACTATTATGTGTCTTTAAATAGCTTTGCATCCGGCTTCCCTTGGAAAACAATGTACTGTCAACAAGTTGAGCCAATTCTGTAGCACCATTTCTCGCATTTCCAGGACTCTTGGGACTTGCTGGATTAGAAATATGATTACTTGTTTCAAAATCTTCCATTATATTTTTGAGAGATGCTTCAGTGGTGTGACTGCAATCAAGAAACTGCATATCCAGATCTTCGAGCCTTTGATACGCATCTAAATATTGTTTAAGTTGTCTTGGTCCAATAACAAGTAAAGGTTCATGTGACACTTGTTTGAGTAGCTGACGTCGAAGAGCAAGTATTCTAGCCAGGCCAGTATGATGATCAGCATGGATATGGGAAATCCATATACACCTCAGACCTTTAACCACATCATCAGCACCTTGCACGCCGTATCTGTGGCCAAGATAAACAAGAATCTCATATATATAAAGTTAAATAATTCTAAAATTTTCATGAAAAAGAAATGGAATATTAAGTGACTTAAGTACCTTCTTTTTAACTGTCCCAGGGTTCCTTCGCCACAGTCTAGAAGCAAACTTCCTTTGGAGAATAAATTGATAAAAATAGATGTAACGTTGCGGTACTTTGAGGGCTGGGACGAACCAGTACCCAACAGAACAATTTCCATGTCCTCTCTTGTAATATTTTCCAAGCATGCCAGAAGAGAACTACCATTCAACCAAGGCTCTTCTATCATAACTTTATTATCCGCAGTGGACATTGATTCTTCTTTTGGTAATCCATCATCATGCCAAAACTGACTAATTTCTTGCAATGCATTGTCAATCTCTGGAATTTCTGACTGTAACTCATTAATTACGTATGAACGGTCCGTCAACCTTGGAACACTAGATCTGTCCAAACCAAGCTGTGCGTAAGGACGCAAGTGGAACTGATTCACATAAAACGACGAGCATTGGGAAAAATGCTCTTGCTATATAATAAATTAGGGCTGATTGAGAAATTCCGCATCTTTGAATTACCTTCAAAAGATTCTCAGCAGGTATTGCTTCACAAAGCTCGTTTGCCTGAAACTCAAGATATGAATACCAATGCGTCAAACAAAAACAAAATTTTATTTTCATATAAACGAAACGAAATCATTTGAATACCTCAATCGAACTAAGGAAGCCAGCTTCTGATTCTTGGCAGGACCAAAATCCTGGTGCAGGGAAAAAGTATGGACAGAGGTGGTTAAGTCGTGCTGCGATTCTTGCACTAGCTGTCAGTATTGGGATCTCCACGTTTTTCCTGGGAACAAAAAAGCGGATAGAAAAAATAAAGAGATAATCACAAAATCATAACCATAGCCTACTGCACATCTAGAAACTATAACGTACTAACATTTCATGGCCAGCCATTATATGTTGTGCAGCACCGAATCTCTTCATCCACTTCTGGTAGAGCGTGTTTTTAGAAATGGACGAGGGCGTTAAATGAATAACACAATTCACAGTTTTAGCATCCTCTAGCGAATGGTCCGAGGTGTCCGCATAAAATGGGCCAAGACACTCCATAGACAACAGTTCGCTCAAATGTGATTCGGTTGGGCAGCTGACAATTATGACTATCGGACCAGGAATCGAAGGGTCCATTACATCACTGGAATGCACCTGAAAGAATAAAAGTAAACCTCAATACGCGAAAGAGGACGCTGTGATGTAATTGCAACCGTGTAATGGCAAAGCAGTTAGTAATTTATATAAAGACCTGAATCTCGATTAACACTTCAGAGCATAATAAAATGACCTAACATGATTGGATCTCATTCAAATATGCAGATTTAACAATGTGTACACCATAGATTTGAAGAATTCCAAAGATCAAATTTACCATTATATCCCGAAGATCTGATTTCACTGAATTTCCAAGCTGCAGTTCACGATAATTGGGACCAGGTCTAAGACCTAGAGCAGCAGCCTTTGCTGGGTCAAACTTCCCCTTTATTTCAGGAAGTTCACATACATAAACTACAGAAATGTCACCCGGTTTATGAGCGGAATTGGTATATTTCTTTGCCGTTTGCGTGTCTTCTTCAACAACTTCAAAGTCGGGACTTGACGAGTCAACTTTTCCATTCAGATGTTCATGTTGAGGCCCTTTAGTGCTATCCGGTTGCAGAAGAAAGGCTGAAATCCTCACAACTTCATCATCAATTAAAACAATAGGATTTGTAAATTTTATAGGATCAGTAATCAGGCCGCCATCTTGTAGTTGGGGTCCAAAGCTACGAGTGTGGACCATAGCAGCATTTGGTACGAAAGATTTCATTGCATCCACCAAGAACTTGAGATCTGAGGGACCCCATACATTGACCTATAAAACATCAGTAGCGATGTGAACAAGTGTATCTGGTCACATTTTTTACTGCATTATTGCTTTATGAGACGATTAGAGATCAACTGAACTAGAAACTTACAGACAATCCATCATATCCAATACCCGCCAAAGTCAACAAAAGGCCTACGGATTAACAGTATACAATCATGATGCTTGATGGCAGCTCAAAAGGAAATTAAAAAAAATCAAAGAAGAGTGTTTCACACCTGGTAGACCGCCGGCAGTTTCAGAGCAGACCCGCGAAAGGAATATGTGATCAATCTGACCAATACAGCATATAAATATCTTAGCCAACAAGCAAAAAAGAAAAGAAAACCTTCAACAAAAATGAAGATTGAATAATGACTGTACCTTAGATAACTTAATCTTATGTTCAGTGCAATATCTTTGAAGTCCCTGAAATAGAATAAAGCTTCTAAAAATCAATAATACAAAAGCACAACAAGATCTTCAACAAATATTTATCCGAGAAACTCATTATAAGAACAGATTTGATTAATTTATAGAATCGTGACTCTAGCTGCAAGAAAGACAGAATTTTCGTAGGACAAAAAGCGCAGGATTTCTCAGATGCTCAGCTGTTGGGGCCAAAACTTTGATACCCAAGTGAACACTTGCTTATTATTTTCCTAGAGAGCTACATTCAGACAGATTGAGCAATTGGGAAATTCATGTTTGGGTTAATGCATAAGAAAGATCTCTCGAAATCAAAAGTATTTGCATGAAAACGGGCAGTCATATTGACAAATCACATAACCATGGACGAAAAAGTGATAAATTATCATAGACGCATACTTCAATTTCAAGATATATAGAACGTGTCTACAAAAAAAACGTTATGTCCACTACCATAAGATATAAGTACAAGAAATACATAAAAAAGCTTATAGAACATGGAACATCATAATTACCTCTCCAGCATTGAAAATAAATCTTTGTTTATCGAAGAAAAGTAAGACTGATGGTGACGTGTCCTGTGTATCCATTCCAGTCCCAAGAATCTGTATCCACCACAATCCCAAAAAAAATTAACACCATGAGGAGCCCGATTCAAATCAATTACATTTACATGTTATTATTATATGCACAGGTCAAGTCACAGACACTTAAAACAACAAAGCGCAAGTTCTAATTCACAAACGCACACATATCACCTCAAACAAAATATTAATTTCTCAATGATAAACTCTTACAATTACAACAAAACCTGCAGGCTGCAAAACCTTGTAACTAAAGTAACAAAAAGTCATAAGTGTATACACTCAAACACAATCATCCAGTGAACCAGACTAGTATCGCAATTCAGAACCCATTGTTGACAGCACTGCTAAAACTTAATTTTTTTTTCCACTTGAATTCGCTATTGCATACATATCTCTGTGTATATAGCAAAATTGATTTAAAGTCACTAAGACCTAAAAATAGCCACATTTTAAATCCTAATCAGACACTGCTATACTATTCAGTATTCACAAGTGCTGAAACAAGACTGACATATGCACAAACTGAGAACTGAAAACATCAAGCGACTGAAAGGTCACTCCTTTTCAACTAAGATCCCAGAATATGGACAACACGCACCTGTAAATAGCAAAGCGTGTTCACAGGGTTTAGCTTGCGGACTTTAAGCTGAAGATTCTTCGGCTTATCATTCTTATCCCTACCCTCAGCTCTCCTCTTATTAAACGTCGACATAGAAGAAGACCCACCAGGGCCATTCTCCCCCTTCATCTCTCCGTCCTTGTTATCCTCTCGCAGCGTGCTTCCGTGCCTGCGACCGGGAGAGCGCGGGAAGTGTCGATGTCGGTTGGAGTAGGAGGACGGGGATGAGGCGAAGATGGTGAAGGGTTTGGTGTGGATGCGAGAGAGTCTGGGAAGAGAGAGAAAGTGGGAGGAGAGGACGGCGGCGGAAGTGGTGGTGGTGGTGGAGAAGAGGAGGCGGATATTTGGGAGCTGCGGAGGCATTGAAATTGATTCCATAGAAAACGGCGATGCCCGGGCACACCAATCTTTGGTGCTTCGTAAACGACGGCGTTTTAGAGTTTAGGGCTTTCAGAGGTTAGCATTTGGGTTTCACCAAGCCCACCAATCTTTTGTGCATTTGTAACGACGGCGTTACAAAATAAAGTATTTCTATTTATGATGTTATGGAAAATGTTGTGGTTAAAATGGTTAAGTGTTTGGTTTAATAGGTTTTACCACTTTTTCCTTTATGTAAAACCCTTTCAATAAAAAGTAACTATGATGCTAAATAACATAATTTCGATAGTAGAAATGTATATATATAATAGCGCTCAGTCGTTTATTTTTATGAATCAGTAAACCTCTATTTGGATCTATGTTGAAGATTTTTTTCAATTCATCTGAATAAATTTTTTTTTGGTGTAAGAATAGTTGCCAGGAGTTTTTATATAATTCTTGATCAAAGGCTAATGGTTTGTACTTTGTATGAATGGTTTGAACCAATCGCAATTTGGTTCAATTGGTAATATACTTATGTTATATTTTGATAATTAAACTCGATTGAGGTTTACCTCTGGTTTGGAGTAAAAACCTAGAAAAAGGTCACACTTGCTGATTATTGAAGTTTTTCATGTATGAATCAAATCGATTGGTTAAAATATGCCCAGTTCATCTAAATGGAAGCTCAAGTGTAAATGCAATGAATAAAAAGATGCAAACTACTAAAAAAACTCAATTATCATTAAATCATCTAGCTAATAAAAAGTTGAACTACAGCTTGTAAATGATTAATTAAGAAGCAAGGCAGCACAGCCCGATAATCAAACACTAACAACTCCCCTTTTTCCCCACCCACTGAGTCCGCCCCAACTCGGTGCTCCTCACTCACTAACTCGACTCGCTTCCCGACCCGACCCGACCCGCAATCACCCGGCAAACTATCATTGCCCTCCTTCCCTTCCCACCTCCTCCGCTTTCATGGGCTCCTCCGCTTCCGGGAAATATGCAGATCACACCTGCACCTTTTCCAGATGGAACAATCCAAACGCGGCGCCGCCAAAACCAAAGCTGACTTTGGCGGCGACAGATGGTCCCAAGGATTGGAATTGGAACCCCATGACCTCGTTTCCATCGGCTATGCACCGTGGAGCATCCACATGACCCGACCCGCTTCTAGCCTTGACTAGTTCCCTATACTCATCTAACCGGGTCACGGTTCTGGATATGTTCTGAACTTTGAATATCATCTCGACCCGACCGGGAAACCCCTTGTGCGGAGACCAGCTAGTGTGGAAGATTATCTCCACTACGTTGCGAGACGGGTGGCCATCGGGCAGTTCGGTCAGCGATGGGAAATGAGAGCCTCTGACCGTCCGAGGTAAGTCAGAACTCGGCTCGACTCTGGAAGTTCTTGCCCTGTGGTGGTTTCTTGATGATGGAAGAAGAGGTGATGCGTTTTGTTCGGTTTATATAATTTGTGTAAGGGTTTGGAGACTTCGACTATATGTCTTTGAGGTTTTGAACTGTTTGTCTGCAGCTGGATGTGGATATGCGGTTTGTAAGATGTTTATGGTTGGTGGCGGCCGCGGTGGTGTTTAGTGGAGTGTAAACATCTTCTAAGGCTTTGGACTTGCACTGCAGGGACTTCATCCATCCAGTTGCCATTGACGACAACTGATCACAAAAGCTTGAAAATCACTTACTTTCTCCTCCCTCTCTCTAACACTTTCTCTCACTAAGTTTCATGTGAAGCTGGTCAGCTATAGCTTTAACCAATAAATCACGGTTGAAATGAAATACCATTTGACAAAAGGGCTAGTAGAGTTTTTTTATATATATAAAAAAAGAAATTTGGTAAGGACTGAATAATCTCATAATCATATCATACATATGATACTGTAGGACCCGAATCTTTGATTCCCGAATCTTTTGATTTTATAAATTCAATCAGATGTATCTGAGTTGACTAAAAATAGTATATTGAATGTGATTGACAATTGGGTAGTAGTTTTTATTGTTTATAGTCCAACATTTACCACACTAGATATATAGCATTAACTTGACACATAACCTACCCCTAATTTACTGCAATATTTAGTTATTTACACCTATTGAGATGATGTTTAGGGTAATGCTTGATTGCATCAATCTACATTCAGTAAATGAATTGATCTGCAACCTGATGATTGACCATATACAATGACATAGCATGAAGGGATGGTTTGATTTGTTTTCCATTAAGATATTGAATTGGGTTGGCGATCATTTATTGAGCCTTCCCAATACACTATGCCGATTTACACCTTAGACGACAGAGTTTGTGTCAGTCATATAAGTACCAGTCACATAATTAAGGGTTTTTAAATGACAGCGAATAGACGGCCAGTCGTATAAGGACACTTATGTGACTGGTACTTATATGACTGACCAAAGTTAGTCACCCAAGTTTCCTTATGTGACACGGACTTACATCACTAACATAACTCAGTGATATAGGACTACTTACGTGACTGGTACTTATATGACTGTCTTAAGTTTGTGACTTAAGTGTTATTATGTGACTAATCATATTTGCGCAGTCAAGGTGAGTCACATAGGTAAATAGTAAAAATGCCACGTCAGACCTAACATTCGAAAATGTTGACTTATTTGTTGTTCACCAACTTTTATTTAATTTGAATTCGGTCGGTGTACTGATGCGACTAAGATACGTGAAGTTAGTCGCGATAGAACGCGGCATTAAATGAAAAAAATTAAACACTCCACCACACTTACAGATTTCGTTCTTCAGTTTCTTCCTCCGTGTGCATTTCCAAAAATCGATCTCCGGCGCCCTGGTAATTCTCTCCTCCGTCGAACACACTCCAAGGTATATATCTAGTTCAATTCGTACGTGTATATATATGTTGCTTTTAGCTAGCTAGTGATGTTAATTTGTTGCTTGTCATTTTGTTAATTTGTGTCCGTTTGTTACATGATGATGATGAAGTCGTCGAAGATTATTCAGAAAGTGGAAGATTGACAATGGATAAAACTTGGATGGAGTTGGAAAGGAGTGACACACGGTACATTCAAGGCATTGTTCAGTTTGTTGATTTCGCAAAGCAAAATGGAAGGAACTTCACATATATGTCCATGTAGAAAGTGTTTGATGATTAGAGGAAAAATTACAACAAAGGAAATGTTTATCCATTTGATCCACAGTGGTATGATGAATGGGTACCACACATGGACATCCCACGGTGAAGAAAGTGCTGAATCTTCCCCATACATGCTGAGACAACAATGGCTTGCGGAGAGTTATGGAGAAACAAGTAGTGGTGTGAAGAATAATCATCAATCAAACCCGACTGAAGATATTATTCGAGATGCATTTCCCTTTCAATATATGCAGAATGAGGATCTTCAGATGAACATGGATACAGAGAGTGGTGATTTAGATAGTAGGGTGGTTTTTGAAAGGTATACAAGTCTCGTGGGTGAAGCTCAGACACCTCTATATACTGGTTGTAACAGAACCGTTCTTGAAACTATTCTGAGGGCAATGCAAGTGAAAGTAGAGAGCAGATTGTCGGATAAGGGCTTCAATAAAATTCTACATATCACAAAAGAAATTCTGCCTCTTGATAACAACTACCCTAGTTGTTATCAAGATGTGAAAAAGGTTTTAAAGAATTTGGGGATGGGTTATGAGACCATACATGCTTGTGAGCATGGTTGTATACTGTACTACAAGGATCACAAAGATCGTGTTACTTTCCCCGTGTGCGGTGAGGGAAGGTACAGAGAAAATGAGAGGAAAAGCAAGGTTCCAAAAAAGACACTTAAGTACTTCCCTTTGATTCCAAGATTGCAACGTCTCTTTATGTCACCTGATATTGCAGGCCAAATGAGGTGGCACGCTTTAAGAATTGTTGATGATCCGGAATACATTCGACATCCGGTTGATTGTGAATCATGGCAATTATTTGACAAGGAATATCCAGAGTTCTCAAGTGAGATAAGGAATGTACGACTTGGCTTAGCAACCGACAGTTTTAATCCATTTGGGTCTTCGAGACTCTCACACAGCACATGTCCAGTCGTTGTTATACCTTACAATCTGCCACCCCATATGTGTATGAGAAAAGAGTTGAATATACTCTGTATGTTGATATCTGGACCCAAATCTCCTGGAAAGTGCCTAAGTGTTTTTATGAGGCCTCTTATCGACGAGTTGAAAGTACTATGGAATGAGGGAGTTCATACTTTTGATAGACATGATCGGTCATCTTTCATTATGAAAGCAGCGATGATTTCGACAATTAGTGACTTTCTTAGTCTTGGTATGTTAAGAGGCATTAAGACAAAAGGGTACAAAGCTTGACCCTTATGTCTAGATGACATTGACGCTACCCATTTGACTGGAAGGATCTCGTATCAAGGGCATCGAAGATGGCTCCCAAGAACCATGACTGGAGGTTTGCACCCCATAGATTTAATGGGAAGATTGAGCGACGAGACCCTCCACCACCACTTGTCGGTCATGACGTATTCAATGTCATTATGTCACACGAGTATCCTACTCTTAGTCTACACCCTCGATTTAAGGCGAGAGGCAGCAGTGAGAGGCTTTGTTGGACACACGTGTCTATATTTTATGAGTTACCATATTGGAAGTCATTCTCCCATCCATATTCACTCGATGTTATGCATATTGAGAAGAATGTTTTTGATAACATCATTGGGACCATACTTGTTCTTGAAGGTATGAAAACTATTTGTACATACATATATATATATATATTATACATTAACATATATTTGAAGTACTTATTCACGTTTGTTTTAAATAATTTGCAGGTAAGACTAAAGATGATGTCAAGGCTAGAAAGGGTTTGGAAGAGCTGGGGGTACGTAGTAATTTATGGCTCAAACCATCCGGGTCAAACTCAAGGAATAAGGAAAAAGTGACTAAAGCACCTTATACAGTGACTTCAAATGAGAAGCTAGAGATACTTGAGTACATGAAGGATGCTAAGTATCCATCTGGGTATGCTGGAAGCTTGAAGAATAAGATTCATCTTGAAGAATAAGATTCATCTTGAAGACAAAAATTTTATTGGATTGAAGATACATGATTGTCATGTTATGTTACAGAGACTGTTGCCGGTTTACATTAGACCATACTTGCCTAGAAATGTGGTTCACGCTCTCATATCACTATCTCATTGGTTTCGTAGAATCTGTTGCAGAGAGATGAAGAAGGATGAGGTATGTCACATGAAGATAGAGATAGTTCAGATTCTGTGTCAGTTAGAGAGGATTTTTCCACCGGCATTCTTCACTATAATGGTACATCTCATGGTTCACCTTCCAGATCAAATTTTGTTTAAGGGGCCGGTACACTACAATTGGATGTATCCTATGGAAAGGTACGTATATATGGAAAAACTCGATTAATATATTATATTGTAATTATATTTATTGTTCGCGGCGCAAATTATAATGTTAAATATATGTTATATGTAGGCAACTTGGAAAGTACAAGAAGTTTGTGAGAAACACAAGGTACCCTGAAGGTTGCAATGCCGAGGATTTTATTGCACATGAGTGTGTGATGCACTGTAAGTTGTACATGGGTGAGATTGAAGGTAAATTTCAGATTGATGATGAAGATGAGGAAGATCACTTTGACATATCAGTGGTATCTAATGTCATAAAGCCGACGGGCTGCTGGGATAGGAGGTTTTGGCTCAACAATAATGACATAGACGTGATACATTGGTCTGTCATGGAAAATTGCGAAGAGGCAAGGGAGTATATTCAGGAACATGCAGAGGACTTTTACACTGACAATCCCTACGGTGACAATGATTCTCGTATTAAACATTTTCATCCTTATTTTTTTTAATAAGGTAACACTTTATTTAACACACATATATTCATTTGTAGTATATATAAACTTTGTGTCATTGATTTAATTTAGTGTACATTGTGATGTGTTAGATGATACAGTTACACGACGAAGGATCTGATGCGTACTCTATCGAGCTTCACATTTTGGCATGTAAACCACAGTTTCACTCTTGTTACACTCACTGTGTTGTAAATGGGTTGAAATTTGTTGTATGGGATAAGGACCAACATTTGACGACACAAAATAGTGGAGTCATGGTACACGCTGGTTAGTAATAATTTTTCATTTTCATCATTTTGACATCCAACTTTGTGCATCATTTTCATTTGAAGTGTAGTGAGCAAATCTGCATCATTTTCATTAGTATATTCCACATCATTTGGTTCATCTCAGTAGACATCTTCTTATTTCACTGTTATATGATTTTCAGGAGAAATAAAGTATTATGGTGTTCTACAAAATGTTATTGAACTCAAGTATGCCGAGGGAATGCCGGTAGTCATATTCCAATGCAAGTGGTTCAATACTGATGAATCTGAGGGTGGAAACATAAAAATGGAGCATGGAATTCTTTCGATTGACACATCTAACACGTGGTATGAAGATGCTCCTTATTGTCTTGCAAAACATGCACAACAAGTGTTTTACTTGGAAGATCCTAAGTTTGGAGATAATTGGAAAGTTGTTAATGTCGTCGCTCAAAGAGGCACTTATAGTCACTCATGTGTTGGTACATCAGAGGAAGATGTTGATCAAGAAGACAGCACACTAAATATTCCCCCTTATTTTAAGTGCAATAGAATTGATGAAGATGTTCCCCTCTCATATAATGATTGTTTCGAAGTAGATGAAGAAAGTGAAAATGACGAAGGGGAAGCTGGTTTTGATGAAACAGATGATGAAGAGGAAGATGTTGATGAACTCCATTATTATTACAGTGATCATGAAGTAAGTGAGGAAGATCAAGAAGATGAGGAAGGGTATGATGATATTGATGACGAGGAGGAGGAGTGAAGATTATCATGTGTTTAAACATCATGTGTGTTTTGTTCATCATATTGGAATGTTGTGAAATGTTTAGTCCATTTTGGATGTTGTGAAATATTTTGTCCATTTTGGAATATGCAGATTATGTGAACTTAGTAAAATGTTAGTTTCATTTTCAGGTTGACGTTCACTTATGTGACTGCACATATGTTTACTAGT
Organism: Rhodiola kirilowii; assembly: GCA_033675215.1. Classification (NCBI taxonomy): domain Eukaryota; kingdom Viridiplantae; phylum Streptophyta; class Magnoliopsida; order Saxifragales; family Crassulaceae; genus Rhodiola; species Rhodiola kirilowii. The sequence goes on from CM066203.1 coordinate 757,624, forward strand.
TACGTAAGTGCTGTTTATTGAAGGTGGGAAACTCCAAAACCATTGGCGGGAAGCCAAATTCTGAATGGGAAATCCTAAGTTTTTGAGCGGGATTCTGTAATACACTTATGCGACTGAGGTTAATATGTATGTCATTTAAGAGATAACGCGATCGGTAGCCAACACGTGTCCAAAAACACGATCGGTGCCAAACACGTGTCCGAAAAACCAACACTTGTATGTTTTGAACCAAAACATACATCCACTTCATCACTTCACTTCTTCTTCTCTTCTTCTTCACTTCCGCTCAAAGGTTAGGGTTTTCCGATTCGTTCCATACGGCACTACGTTTGCTACCTTCCATCATGCCGCCAAAGAAGAAAACTTTGAGCGACGTTGTAGCCACAACCAGCGACGGGCGTAACATGAAGCTGCGCTCTCCAAGTACTCGGCGTTCGGCCAAAATACATACGCCGGAGCCTGCAGTGAAGAAGAAGGACCAACCAGCCAAACCTTCTAAGAAGGATCAACCGGCCAAACCTCCAAGGAGGAAAGCAGCCATTGTTGAAGGTAATGTTACTAACTTCACTATCCCTAATATAGACGAGGTTGTTATTCCAGCTCCGGTTAGTTCTCCTAAGAAAAGGACTGTTTCAGTGCAAACACTATTATTGTAGAAGCCCTAGATGTTCTACAAAACTGACAGTAGTGAAACCCTCCAAAAAGGATCCCAAAAAGCCCTATTATACCCTGTTACTGAGTCTGAGACCGCATTTGATGTACCCATGCTAGTTGACCCCCTGCTGCTTCTAAATACCCAACAAGATCTGTCTCATCCTCCCACCAAACCATCAATTATCGCTACCCCTCACTTACACCATCACCTGCAGTTTCTGAAAACCCTCCAGTTCAAACTCATACTAATCCCTCAAATGAAGAACCTCCTGCGAATCCCCCTAACGAAGTACTGAATGAATCACCAAATGAAGAACAGCCTGCTAATACCTCAAATGAAGATCTTCCAGCTAATCCCTCGCAAGTGCCAAATGATGCTGAGTATACTGATGACAACACCCAAGAGATGGAGGAACTGCCTCTGAGTATCCGCGTGACTAAGAAGGATGATTCTTCCGGTATGATATTAATATTGTTTATTTACTAATTTTCTGTTATAAATACATCTTCTCATACTAATATAAATTGTTTGATACTTGATGGTAGATGACGAGGATGCCAGTGCAAGTGAAGCGGAAACCTCTAAGAAACGAAAGCGCCGGGGAGTTGTGTGTGGCAGCAAGATTGCGACTTTGGTGAACTCATTGGGGACTAAGATCAAGGTTGAATGTTCTGAAGAGGCAAATGGCCCAGTAATAAGGCAAATAAGGAGTATGATGTGCCACCAAATCGGGGCGTGTGTGAGACAGAAGGTGCCGATGTTAGCACCGACATACAGTGAGCTAGAACGTAAGCATTGGGATGTCGTGGTGAACTATCTCAGTGTAAGTTGTATATGTATTTAATTACAATGTTTATTTTAGTTTATCTCACTGCAACTTTTACACACACTGATTTTAATATAATTGCAGCCTCATTTCTTTTTGCCAAAGAATGATGCTCTACTCTGGGAGTACATTACACGAATAGCAAATAACCGCTACAAGAATTGGAAGTCGTCTTGCCACAAACATTATCAGAAGAATGGGAAGAAATTACCTTTGGAGTTTGTTCATCGCAAGGAGGAATGGGCATGGCTGGTTAATCACTTTCAAGAACCTGCATATGAGGTGAAGTGTGGTGACTAGACCACCTCGAAAAAGGGCACAAAGCAAACCGTGTTGCAACATATGCTGAGGTCTATTCCCGAGAACCTGAATGTGCTGAGATAGTGGTATTTCTTTACTCTGTTTCTTTTTTATAATGTCTTGCTAAATATATGGTCCAATAGTGTCAATCTATTGTTGAATATATGTCACTCATGTGTTTGAATGTGTAGATTAATTGTTGGAATGTGTATGGACAAATATTGAAGTATGCGTATCGATTAAATGTTGTATTGTGTAATCAATTTGATCTGATGAATTTATTGTGGACTTGTGCATGTTGGAATGTGTAAGAACAATTATTGAAGTATGAATGTAGATTAAATGTTGGATTGTGAACAAGTATGACTGTTTATGAATGTGTGGATTAAATTTTGGATTTTATGAATATGTGTAATCAATTTGATCTGATGAATTTTCTTTGTACTTGGGCAAAGGAACACATGAATGCCGAGGTGCAGAGACTTCTTGATGAGCAGCAGTCCGATGACCCCAGTATCATTGCTGACCCTATCCCGACGAGCACTCAGTTGGAGATAATTGCTAAAGATGTTGGGCAGAAGAAAGGAACTCAGATATCTGGAGTTGGGGGAAATATAAGGAGGCCTCCTCGCCCTAGAGGCGGGGCTTCAAACCATGCCTTGAAGGAAGAGATCATTAGGGCAAAGGAGGAGGCTGCTATAAAAAAAGCTGAGTCCGAAGACAGGCTGAGGGCGATCGAAGAAATGCTGATTTCAAAGACGGGTGGAGGTGGTGGCACGGGAAATGGTTGTAACGTCTCTGATGGGGCCAGTTTCGGTCTCGGTACTCTTTGAATTTTCTATCACTTCAAACTTTAGTTGGTGAACATGTTTTGCTACGTTGTGCTGGTGGAAACGTTTTGTTGGAATTATTGTAATGCTGGAAACTTTTTGTATAAATCCTGAAATGTTTCATGTACTTTTGTGTGGGTGATGAATTTCAAATTAAACAGGGTTGTTTGGTTGTACACTTATGTGACACAAAACCTGATATTTAAATTATATATCCAACTTACGTGACTGGAGTTTTAACTTACGTGACTGGATTTTCAACTTACGTGACAGGATTTCCAATTTACGTGATTGGATTTCCAACTTACGTGACTGGATTTCCTTATCACCAAATCTTTTACACACTCTTACGTGACTGATACTGGTACCACACATCGTCGTCTAATCTAACGTATGCGACTGTGTTTATGGCCGCTCATGCTTCTTACGTGACAGAGAACTGCACCGTTGACTTTTTTCCCAATATCTCATTTTACACCTATACGACTGACCTGTATTCTTATGTGACTAGTTTGTCCACTGTCGCATAAGGGTTTATGTGACTGGTGTGTTTTAGATCAGTCACCCCAGACTTTATGCCACACTACTTATGTGACTGGTCCTTATGTGACTGAGTGTAGTCACATAAAGGTTTATGTGACAGAAAACGAACTTATGTGACTCATTTGGGTCAGTTACCTAAGATGTAAAATGGCGTAGTGATATTTTTCAGGATACCGTTTTTATACGCAATGTTAAAGACTAAACTGCACACATATAACACATGGCCTCAAATAGTCATCTAAGTAGGTTCCTATATAAACAACTAAGTATAGGTTAATTATATTAATTATTCGTAATTGCAATGATCTTGCATGTCATATATTTTTATGAAGGTGTAATTTTCTAATCAAAGTTCCCCATTAAATGTTGCTATAATGCTAAGGAAAACGTATAAAAAGCCGGGTACCGAACTATCAAAAAATGTCTGATGTAGATGGGTTCAACATGCTTGATTTTAATTAATTTTATTAATTATCACTACAAATTTTCTCAAAAATTCCGCCAGCAAGAAAGTAACTGAAAAGTGATGGAAAGTTGACGGAAAATTCAAAAATTTCGGCCAAATTCCGTCACAAACACAGATGACGACATTTTTTCCGACGGAAATTTGATTCCGTCACGATTTCGTCATCGAATTCCATCACTTTCCCGTCGAAATTTCGTCAACATTCCGTCTCACAAATTTCCGTCACACGTCCGTCGAGTTTCCGGTGTAAATTTCCGTCTAATTTCCCACAATGTTCTGGCAGGCATAAATTCCATCAATATTCCGTCTATATTCCATCAATAATTAAATTCCGTCATTATTCTCATATGTTTCCGTCAATAATTAAATTCCGTCATTATTCCAGGAACATTCCGTCAGCAGTGATTTTCCCTCAAAATTCCGTCACCAGATACATTTTCCAATATAATTGTAATGTTGCTAATTATTATTTTAATTGCATTTTAATTAAAATAATTAATTATAATTTAATAATTAAAATACTAATTGGAAATTTTAATTGCATTTTAATTACATTAATTGAAATTTAATTGTGTTTTTAAAACAAACACAATATTTAATTGTCATCACCAGTTCGGACAATCCACGGTCGAGCGTCCTCTGACATGAAACTTTCCCATGTGATCTCATCTTGTCCGTCGGTACCTGATGGTTCTCCTATTTCAAAAGCCGACAGCGGTGTGTAATGACCTCCTTCGTCATCATTTCCCGAAATTTCCTGAGATCCCTCATGACACTGGTCGTTGCCCTGCACATCCGCCTGGATCGTCTATTCATTAAAATTCAGAAGTTCGTCCTCCTCATATTCATTGCGTGGTGGGAAAGTTCTCCCCCTCGTCCATTTGAACAGGAATTGGATCCTGTTGAGCAGGGCCAGCCCGTTGTCTTTGGAGGCCTTGTGCGAGATATCAAATGTGCCCCCTAGATGCTCCTGAAAAAAGAGAAACAATACATCAAAACTACAAGCATAGTATCACAAATAAACATTACATAAGCAGACCAACAATTAAGATCACAACAACAAAAAAGATAAAAAACCGAAAGCAAATTTTCTGAACAGTCAATGCCATACTATTTTCTGAACATTGATCTTCTAGCACTCTTAGATGCAAAATCATCAATTAATCTATCATAGTCAAGCTTTTACAAGAACTCATGTTCAATAGAAATTAAAGCCAAAGCATTTAGTCTTTCTTGCGACATGGTTGACGCAAGTAAGATTTCAATATTTTTAGCTTTGAAAAGCTTCTTTCAGCTGATGCTACTGTCACCGGAACTGCTAACATAATTCTGTATGCAAGACAACTAGTAGGATAAAAATTTAGTATAATCAAGCTCATTTGGTAAATGTTTTTGTAATAGTCCTAATTCATTTAATAAATCCTCACCGTCAATGTCTGAAGTGTGACCATTCTCTAGCTTCTTCTCAAGGTTGTTGCAGCTTCTTTTTAGTTTAACAATCTAGCATGGTGCTAAATTTTACAATTCTGGTCTACTTTTTCTTTAAGAAATGAGATTTCAATAATGAATGTTTTTCATTCCTAACATTGCAATTAGCACTCAAATGAAATACCTGAACCTTTCATGGCGCTTCTATAAAAAGCGCCAACGAAAGTAAGTAAAACACAGCGTTTTCAAATAAAACGCTTTCAAACAACCGTCTTATGACGGCGCTTTTATTTAAAGCGCTGTCATATGTGGAATATTTTACAGCGCTTCTTATGGAAACGCTGTCTTATGTGTAACATAAAACGGTGTTTCTTAAGAAGTGCCGTTAATTACCTATAATCACGCATCGCTTTCATTTTGAAGCGCTTTCGTATTTTGAAATTACCATCCAAATTTGTTTTGAGGCGCCTTTTATTTAAATTTCGTATCGAGGCGCCTTTTCTTTTCTTTCCTTTTTTTAAAATTACCATCCAAATTACATTTTTTTAACGGAATAAAGGGGGAATATTGACTGAAAATTATATAATGACGGAATATAGTGGGAATATTAACGGTAACATTAATGACGGAATATGGACGGAAATGACACGAATATAACAGACCCAGTATTTCCATCTAATTTCCGTCTACTTTCCGTCTGCTGAATTCCGTCAATGTTCTACCTCAATTGTGGAGACGGAATTTTTAGTCACGGAGAGTTGAAGGAAATGTAACGAATATCATTTCAATGACGGAATATTGCCGTAAATGTAACGTATTTTTTTCCGTCAGCTTCACACGTGGCGTTTTACTGACAGAAATCTGAGACGGTAAATTCCCAGAAATTTGTAGTGTATAATGTATTTCTTGAAACCAAAAACCTTAAAAGATTATGGAATTGATGGATTTATAAATGTCGTTAACGGTGTTCATAATTCCGTTAGTTTCTGTAATTTTATTTCATTTTGGAAAAATTATGTGTAGTTCGCCCTCATTTTAAAATATTTTATAGTTCGGACAAGAAATTAAAAACAGATGGTAATTAATTTGGTACCCAATTTTATACTTTACCATTATTAAGCATCCCTCACCATGCTTTTTAAATCATAGAAAGTGATCATGAGAGATGATCAAAAAAATCATGTACCCCCACCATGATTTTTTTATCATAAAAAAGATCATCCCATGGTTTTTTTCTAAAAAAAATCATCCCATGATCTTTTTTGTGTGTTTTGATCATGAGAATGAGCCAATCGTAACGCGACACGTGTCCTGTGTAAGAAACAGTACAGTTTTTATTTTGATATTGCAACGAATATATCTTCTAAAAATCAAAATAAATACCAATATTCATAATTTTTTGAGCTCTATAAAACGAGATACACTTTGATTTATTTTTATTAATCTTAACATTTATGAATTATAATTTATGTAGTGATGAGAGAGACTGATGATAAACTTTTTTTGATCATGAGTGGGATGCATGTGATTGAAAAAACAAGGAGAGATGATTAGATGAGAGAGAAAAAGATGAGAGAGATGAATATATGATTTTTTTGATCATGGTGGAAGATGCTCTAATAAAATATATCACTTCCTGTTGAAATGATAGGAGAGAGTAAACCACTTGACGTTTGATCTGTGTTGCACTTCAAATTTTAGTTGTTCAATTCAATACTTTATTTAGCATTGTAATTAAGTATTTAAGTTAAATTAAATGTCTTATTTTTTAGCTTTAAAATCAAGTTTCATAGTCAAATACTTACATTGAGTCAATAAGTTACAATACAAATTTTGTAATTTTCCGGCCATAATTTCCGGTAATAATCCCGCCACAAAAATTTCCTCGGAAAAATTTAGCAGCAATTTCGGTGAAATTCCGGTGAGAAAATCCAGGGCGATAAAAACCGGAGAATTTCTAATGATATTCCGGTGTAAATTATTCCGGCAACTAAAATGCGCCGGAATTTCACTGAAATTATTCCGGCAAAGTTTCGGTCAAAATCCATTGACAATTTTATGGCTGACACTAATTCAGATGGTTTTCTGGCAAAATTCTAGCAATATGAAAGAACTGGCCGGAAATGCACCGGAATCTCACATGAATCAATTCCAGGAGATTCCGGTGCATTTTCGGCCAATTCTTTCATATAGCCGGATTAACTCAGGAAACACATCGGAACTAATACATGCTCAATTTCGCCTAATGCCGTATTTTTCTTTTTCTAAGGAAGAGCGTCATTAAAATCACCCAATTTGAATTCATGGTTTGTAATTGTTTTTCATAGAATGATAATGAGTTGCATCTTTTTATTACTAATTAAATCAATTAGATTAATATCTAATTACATGCCTTGCATATTTTATTCCTACTTAAACCGTACATTTATTCCTAATTAAATTAATTAGAATCCATATCAAATTATATGCCTTGCAATCTTGCATATTTGATTCTTAATTAAATCTACATTTATTCCTAATTAAATCAATTAGACACTACAAATTTTGCAAAAATTTCCGGCCATAATTTCCGGCAGTATTCCGGCGACGTTAGTATCGCCAAAATTTTTCCGACGAAATTCCGACAACGGTCCGGAAATAAATTTATTAAAGCCAAAATTCGGTGTTATTCCGGCGATATTCCGGCCACTCAAATTCCGGCGATAAAATATCCCCGGAATGTCCCCTGATAAATTTCTGCGCAAATCCGGGGACATTCAGGTGATGTCGCCGGATTTCCCCCGGAATGTCCCCAAAATAATTCCTGGGCAATTCTGGCGACATTCCGATGCCCGAATCCATGTTGTTAGATTTCCCGAAGTTGTCCCTAACTATCGCCGGATTTTTTATAATTTAAATTATTTATGTCGCCGGATTTGTCCCTAATTGCTACCGAAATATTTACACACTACAATTTTTTCATAATTTTCCGGCCATAATTTCCGAAGAAATTCCTACAACGTTTCGGATTTTTTTAAAACATAATTCGGTGTTTTTCTGGCGACACAAAATCCGGCGACAAAGTATCCCCGGAATGTCGCCGGATTAATTCCTACGCAATTCCTGTGACATTCCGGCGCCAATATCGATGTTGCCGGATTTCCCCCAGAATGTTCCCGAAATAATTCCTGCGCAATTCCGAGGACATTCCAGCGACACAAATTCTGGCGACAAAGTATCCCCGGAATGCCGCCGGATTAATTCCTGCGCAATTCCTGTGACATTCCGGCGCCAATAACGATGTTGCCGGATTTCCCCCAAAATGTCGCCGGATTAATTCCTACGGAATTACTGTGACATTCCGGCGCCAATATCAATGTTGCCGGATTTGCCCCAAACTTGTCCCGAAATTTTCAAATTTTCAAATCTTGTGCAATTTTCAAATCCCGTCCAATTTTTGGGTTTTATATATACCCGTTAAGAATTCGTATCTTTTTGGTTTTATCTGCCCCATTAATCTCATTTGCTCTCTCCTGAACTGCCTTCGAGCTTTCCATCGTCCTCCTCTCCATCCCAACCCATTCGAACTTGTTAACATTTGGAACTCGCTCCAATTCGATATAGTACAGGTTTTATGCACATCTTTCTTATTCATTTTCATTGCAACAATCTACTTCATGTCAAACCTCAAACCATTTACCTAGTGGACTATGCTTGCTAAAAGCCCCCTGTGACTTGAACGAGTCCCTTTTCCAACCTTCATGGAGCACTCCAGACTCATCTTAACCGATCACCCCAAGAGTGTCGAGTTCCAGATGAGGATTTTGGAACGATCTGGCCTCGGCGAGGAGACTTGCTTACCTCCAGACATTCAGTATATCCCGCCCAATCCCACAAATTTTGCAACTATATCCCGCCTAATCCCTAAACCCTAAACTTCAAAAAAAATTTGTCCCCGGATTTATCCCACATATTTTTGTCCCCTAATTGTCGCCGGATTTTCTCCACATATTTTTCCCTGAATTGTCGCCGGATTTTCCCCACATATTTTATCCCCTAATTGTCGCCGGATTTTCCCCACATACTTTCCCCTGAATTGTCGCCGGATTTTCCCAACATATTTTATCCCCTAATTGTCGCCGGAGTTTCCCCAAATATTTTATCCCCTAATTGTCGCCTGATTTTTCCCGCATATTTTGTCTCCGAATTTCCGCAGGATTTTCCCAGCCTTCTGCTCCCCAGATTTTCCCCGGAATTTATTTTCACCGAAAATGCGCCGGATTTTAGCAAGCGTGTCGCTGAAATTTCTCCGAAACAATAATTCGGGGGACGTTTTGCCGGGGACAAAATTTTAGCTTGAATTTTGCCAATTTTTATCCTTATTCCGGCGAAAATCCGGCGCATATGTGGCCAAATTTGGTTGCCGGATTTTCTTGCAAAATTTGTAGTGAATTTAAAAAAATATCAAATTACATGTGTTGCTTATTTATAAAATGATAATGTTTATTCCTAATTAAATCAATTAGAATAAATATCAAATTACATGCGTTGCTTAATTATTAAATGATAATGTTTATTCCTAATTAAATCAATTAGAATTAATATCTAACAAAATCACTTACTTGACACAAAAATGAAAATTGTATTCCATCTTTTTCGTCAAAGAGTAGAACCACCATTAAATGATATATTCCACAAAAATAAAAATTAAAAATTCGAAATATTTTAGTCTATTCCCGATACATATTTGATTGCTCGAATTTATGTTTGTCTTCGGATATTTTGAAAATAAAATACTCATATGGTCACCGAAATTTTGCCACAATTGTGCGGACTTCTATTTTTCTGCGCCGGAATAACTCCGCAAAAGCATCGGAGATTAACAATTCAAAAATATTAAAGGGTCGCCAGAAATCCATCACAAATTGGCCGGACTGAGGATATTGCTAACCAGATCTGGATCACCATTCCCTTCTTCTCCGACTTCAATCTCAAAATACTACCGTTCGGGATTTTCGAAAAGGGGAAGAACACAAAGCTCCAGGTTCGAATACAATCTCCCTCGTTCGTCCACCCATTGTATCAATTTACTCCAACTTTTCAATCGTTTGTTTTGAATTCGTGTCTAAATCGATTTGTATGTTACTCATTTTGATTTTCAATCATAGATGGAATGCCGGATTGGATTTCTGGGAACCTAAACAAGGGCATTTGGATCGATTTTACTTTTTGCTGGCCGTGGTTACGGCGACCGATCTGGCGGTGTACATCTTGTGTGCTAAGTGATATACGAATGTGAGCTTTGAGACGAGGAAGGGAGGCGGTGGAGATGGTCGGAGGTGTTTGATGAGTTTTGATAGTGATAAAATTGTGTGATGAAATTGTAATGAACCACAAATGTTATGAAACAAAGTTCAGGCTTCAGGGGCTTTGTTGTAATATATATAAATTATATATAGATTTAAATTTTTTTAATACATGTGTCCAATAAAAAACAATATACAAATTGTTTCAGTGATAGAGACTATTTTTCAAGATTAGATTCATTTTGGCAAATTATATTAAGAATCTGTTATATATTCTGATGTACAGTAACTAGAAACTTTGCCACTCACTCTGTTTGGTTGCAAGAAAATAGGGAGAAAAGAAAATATGGGGAAAAATAGAGAGAAAAAATTTCATGAAAAATAATTATTTTTTCTTTTCTGCGTTTTGTTATATATGGAAAATTTAATACCAAATTTAATGCAAAATTACATGCTGTTTGGTTCAAAGTAAAATAACATGGAAAGAAAATAACTTACAGAAACTAAAACAAAGCCGTTAAAGATTTTTTTTTTCAACCATCACAAACACAATCTTCACAACGCCCAATTTCAAACCACCGCAGAGATTCCATGTCCTCCGCGGCGACAGCTAGAAAGAAACCTCTTGATGAACACGCACAATTTTGACATTTTTGCGTGATAGCCAAAACAAGGATATGACTTGAATCCCCCATGAACATGCTTGTAGTCTGGGCAAGGCAGGCCGACTGATTTGGCTGCCATGCAATAGTAATCGTCTAGCTCTGCGGTAGGCTATGAGTGTACCAGTAACATCAAGAGTGATACAATGTATCTTTGATAGTAACGATATTGAAATGAGCGAATGAGCAGCCTATGTGAAAGAGCCTGAAAACAAAACAAATCAAAAAGAGGGTCAGAAAAGCAGGTTATTCACATAACGAAAGATAGCAACAAATCTGGCATTGTATTACTGCCAAAAGAATGAATTCATCGTCAACAGGAAAATAGAAGCAATGTGGATCTGTTGACTGATACAAAAAAGGGATGAAACAACACAAACATTTCCTTGCATTGAGGCAAAATGTGGCGTTGAAAGGAACAATCAAATCAGCAAAACAACAACTCCAAATCATCTGTATTGTTTAATACTTAGAAAGGAAAAAAGCAAGCTCTACAGAGAAAGGCTAAAGCTAACAAAGAAAATATATTTGGGAAGATTGAAACAAAAGATGCAGCTGAGGAGTCTGATCTACGAAGAACCCACTGCCTCCACTAGGGTTAGTAAAACACAGATATAACAAAGCAACAGAAGAATTTGATAAAATTCACAAGCTCTGCCTCACCTGATTGACGAAGAAGCTCAAATCAGAGGACTGCTAACAATTACAGCGGAAGATAATCCAATCAAATCTTATCCGACCAATAAGTAGAGAAATGGAGAGATAGAGAGACGGAGAGAGTGGTCATCTAGGCTGATATTTGTTAGTGAACTTCAACTTTAGTCAAGCTCCTTCCTTCCTCTCATCATATGTACAAGCTTTTAGTCAAGCTCTTGATTACAATTGCTTCCCCAGTCCTCAACTTTCCTCAATAATTAACCTCAGCATACCCTCCTCTTCGCACCACATTCTCTACACACCCATTTCAAAAAAATCAGTTAAAATCAAATCCAAAAGTGACTCTGTATTAGGCTTGAAAAGGCACAAAACCTGAATTATTACCATCAATGGTGTCAAAAATAACACATATGAGTCGGTAGATGCATCATACCAGCTGAAACCTAGACGAGTATACGGAGGATGAAAGATGAAATTGTTGAGGCACGATTGACGATTGAATATAGAGTTTGAACGAGTTGCAGGTGGTCGCCGCCTGATTGCGTCGAATGGAAGTCGTCGACTGTGGATTTTTGTTTTACTCTGAATTTTGGGAGGATTTGTTTCGATGAAAATCGGATCGGTTTTTCAATCCAATTTCTGATTAGTTTTCTTTCTCGTATACTTTCTTTGTAACCAAACACTCATATTTTATTTTCCATCTTTAAAATTTTGCTTTCTCTCCATTTTTCCTGCAACCAAACAGGGATTTTTAAATACGAAATGGTGCATCAGTTGGTTGCTTTTTTTATTTAGATTTTACAACAAATGGCTTGATAAATTTCAAATAAATTGTCAACTCATGACATTTTCCCAAAAATTTTGCCATTGACAAATCTCAAATTAACTCGTGATCGAAATTATGTAAATTAAGGTAGATAAATCTCCTAACATCTCTCTTACCAGAGATAAATTTGGCAATTATTTATAGTTAACAGAAACAATAGATTCCGTTGCTTTAAAATATATGTCAAATAGTAACTGATATATCCCGTAATTAGAGATAAATTTGGCAATTATCTATAATTATAAAAAAACAACAGATTCCTGCTTTAAAATATTTATCAAATAAATTAAAGAAATACTTTTTATTGTGAATTTTACATCTTATACAAATCAATTACTACATATTAAATGACAACTTTTTATTGTTCGGGTACATATGAGCGCCTCTATCTTTGAAAACCCACAAACGAAATAACTCCAAGCATTTTTAGGGAGTCGAATCTTTGATCCTAATCAAGAGTTCAAGGTACCCGACCAAACCCATTTTCGCAATTTAAGAAATACGTACATATCGCGTATTAGAGATAAACTTGTCCGCACGATTAGCGATTAGCGATTTCTGTAACCTTGATTTATGTAGTAATAAGAGAAAGAGAGATGATAAATCTTATGTTTGGTCATGAGTGGGATATTCATGACTTAATAGATCATGAGTAAATGACAGATTAATGGATGGGAGAGAGATGAATGACATATTTTTTTAGTCATGGTCATGGTAGGGATGCTCTTAGTTCTTAATGTACAGTTGTTTGGTTAATGATATATCATCTTTTTCCAAAAAAAATTAAATATTTTTTACAATAAAATACGTAATTTGAGTTGGAAATCCGAGTCGAAAAAATAGGCAATCTATTAACATCAATTTGAGGAACCATCATAATTAAGTATATTTTAAAATGAAATTGCGTAAATTTTAAAATAATTCAGTTATCAAATTTAGGGTCATAGTAATGTAACGACGCAATTTTAGGGTTTAGGGGTTTTTTTCTTTCAAAACTATATGTTGTTTTGGAATGAAAGATAATAACTTAGACTGCACGGGATACTAATAACAGAACTACAGGAGCAACATGGGTAGCAGATGGAGCCGCGGTATTCGGCAAGGAACTTAAGTCAGATCCAGAAAGCATGTAAGAATACTTATCCACAACAAGTTAACCAGCAATATTTGATGAGTGAAGGAAGTTGGTGGCAGATTGTTGAAAAATGTTTGTTTAGTTGGTTGAAGAAAATGGTGGTGCGCCACATTTGAAACCTAAAATTGAGCGTGGAGAACACCTCGAATCTTGTTGATAAAATTAGATTAAAATACCTTGAGTTGTGAGGTATGAAATCGAATACTGAATCGCCAAAAACGAAGCTATATCGAAGGAGAAATCGATGGCCAAAGTTGGACCAAAACTCATAGAACTTGACTTTGGTAGGGATTGATATGAGGTTGGTTTTCACTTGTGTGAACTTCTTATATCCCACATTGGAGAATAGAAAGGAATATTGTATGTTCTTATATAATCTCAAGTTCATGCTTATTGAGTTGTTCATGCCAAAGTCTTCCAAAAAGCCTACCCTCCCCCAGGGGTGCAAATCATCGGCTTGGATTCGTCAGATTTGGCCTGGCTTGTGTGCGCCCGCTGCCCGCATCATGCCACGAATGGTGCTCGATTTCTCAACGGGTTGCATTCGATTTTAATTTTGGTTTGATTTCACTTTCAATTGTGAAATCAATTGACTGAATCAGTGTTCGGTGGGGAGTTAAAAGATATATGTTAAATGACCTATTGCGAAAATTCTAGAGCTTTTTCCCTTTTCGCCTATTGGTTTAGGGAGAACGGTTTTGATGACAATGACAAAAGAATTGCACTGTTTAGGGCATGATGCCAGTCAACTTCCATTAAAAAAAACCCAAATCACGAACTATACGCGTTTATCAGAGTTTTTTTCTTTAAAAAATGATCAATTTGAGTTTGTCATTTCAGTTTTGACCTATTTTTAACAAAATCGGATCCCCAGGATTCCCGAGTCCGGTTTTTAAAATAATTGGCAGGTGGACGAAACGTGGAGTTTAAGCGTACGTGGATGCCAGGTGGAATTTTTTTTTCAGAAACCAGTTTGTTAAAAAATTTATTTTTTTCTAAAAATCCTCCTCATCTCTAGTTAGTTTTTTTTAAATTAATTTTTTATAAAAAGGGTTCCCAAGAACCGGTGTTTGAAAAGAAGAAAACTATTATTTTTTCACCGACATCCACGTATACTTAAAAGTTCATGTATCATCTCTCTGTCATTTTTTTTTTTGCAAAAACCGGATCCCCGAAATCCGATTTGTTAAAAAACCGATTCCCGCATATTCGGTTTTTAACAAACCGCAAAAAAACTTTAATGGATAATTTTAGATTTTTTTTTGATATGGTTTACAAGTTGTACAAGATATCTCACAATGGTACAATCGTATCTACTAAAGCCCAAGCCAATGCGCCGTCTAACCCCATTTTTATCCGCTTTATGAAGTATATCTTCAAAGGTCGCAGCGCTTGATCTGCTTTTTTGCTTCCACACGGACGAAACCATCAATACTCCATCAAAGGGATAACAGCCGTCCACCATCTACACTCCCGCGAATGAAAAAAAATCGTCCTCGAGGCCTCGCTTTGCTCGAGATCAACAAAGTCCACACACCTCTTGCTAGGAGGGGGACAAGGGGATTTCACACCTTAATTAGGTGGAAATGGTGCATTGTGGGAATTGTTATTAAAACCGGACCGGTGATCGAACCGGTCAAATCACTGGGTCAGTGGTTCAATCGAGCCGAACCGGTTTGACCCGTAAAATTAAATAATACAAATAAAATACTTATATATGACATTATAATTTAACATATTTATGACTTGAATAAATATTACATGTTTATAATCTGATTACAATAACATACCATAACAAATTTAGAATTTAATAAAGTACAAATCAATAATACAACAATAACAATTGTAGTCTTAATTTGTAAGTCACAACAATAAGGGATTTCTAATACTAATTGAATTTCTAGCTAAATTGATAGTATGTAATAAATTCTATAGATTTGATAAATGAATATACATTATTGAAACAAATAGTAAAACAAGAATCATGTTTAGCTTGGTGGAATGAGAGAGGATAATTATAGAGGAAGACTAGGTTCGAGTCTTGTCCAAGTCAAAATAAATATATATTTTTCAGACCAAATCAAACCGATCAAATCACGTTTTAATGAAAAAGTGGGTCAATTGGGTCAACCCACCGGGTCAATCAGTTCAACCGACCGGGTCGTAACCAGTTTTGACCGGGTTTGACCGAATCGATGCATTTCCGATCTGATTACAGAACCAAACCAAACCGGTTCTCGGTCCAATCGATCGAACCGACAAGCCCGGTCTGATTTTAATAACACTGATTGTGGGAGTTGAACTCACAACCTCTTGGTTACAAAGCCAAAGAGGTTGCCAACTCAAATTTCATTTTTGCAAACTCCCACTTTTTTAATTATTTACAAATCGGTTCCGGCCGGGCCGATATGCAAGGCATAAACGCGTATTGTTTGGTCCACGTTAGTGGCGGACCAGAAACTTTTTTTTGACAATGACCAGAAACTTTTTTAAATGGCCGCGGCAATCGTTATCAAAATTTATACTTTGATATACTTAAATTAAACACTAAATACAGTAAATATATGTTAGCTACGCCACACATTTATTTTACTGCAAAAATAATTGCTTTAATTATGTTTTTTTGAAAAGTGTTTTAATTATATTTTTTTTTATTGTGGGTTACATCGAACAGTACAAGGAAAACATCACATACATCACATTTTTCGGGTACACATATATTTCTAGTCCATGTTGAAACACATACCACACAAAGGCACCATCCCAGATTTGAACTTGTACTTGAATAATTCGTTGAAGCACGGGTCATCTGGATTCTCTAACTTTGAACCCTACGACTTCACACACACACCTCCATGGTAAGATCATAACAGCGCCTAAGCACGCCTCCACGAGAGGATAAGACATAACACCTGCAAACGTCCACAATGGACGAGGGAGAGGAAATGAAAGAGGAAAATATAGGAAAACATCCGCGAAGGATGGAGGAAGAGGTCCACAGTATTGGTGGGACTATGATAGCGCTAAATATATGCTTTTTAGGCGACCTCTATGCTTATTGTTTCGATCATTTTACTACGATTTTACTTGCTATTTGATGCTTTGTGGTTCATTTCAGGCAAATTACAGAGTTTAAGCTAAGAACACAAGTGAGTAGCATTTTGGAGCAAAACCGAGCATTTCGGAGCAAAAATATGGACTTTCGGGCAACACGGGACAGACTGACCTTTGGGGCTTATTTTGGACGCACAAATCTCATTTGGTGTCCGATTTGGTCGATTCAAAGCTTGTTAGAAAGATAACTCAAAGGGCTACAACTTTCTAGTTGACGCCAAGGCCAAATTCGGACGGAAAGACCTCGAAAAAGCCCCAAGAATGCGGTCGCACAAGACCATGCGAACGCATGGTCAGAAGCATGCGAACGCACAACCCAGAGCCGACGCATGGAAATATCATCCGTTCGCACGCGAGGCCCAACCTTGCCGGAGTATTTTGGACGTCCATGGCGTTTCCGATGTCCGATTTAGCTGATTTTTGGCTTGTTGGAAAGGTAACTCAAAGGGCTACAACTTTCTAGTTGACGTCAAGACCCAACAAGGGACCATGCGTTCGCACAATCCATTTCATGCGAACGCTCAAACCGGAGCCGACGCATAAGAATCCCTTGCGCTCGCATTCGGTCAACTTCCCAGGCCGCAAGAGACCATGCGAACGCATAGCCGAAAGCATGCGAACGCATGCTTTCGCGGATGGCTATAAAAAGCAGATTTTTAGGGTTTTTCAAGGGGGACTTTTTGGAGGACTTTAGGGGGCCGATTTTCGGGGTTTGTGGAGCAGTTTTTGGAGGAAATCTGGGATTTTAGAGAGAAGGAAGAGCCACAACAACATCTTGAATCTCCATATTGGTTTTGAAGTTCTAAACTCTACTTCCATATGGTTGTTTGCATTTCTATTGTTATTGATTTTGTTTGTAAGCTCACTATGAGTGAGTAGTGACCTTGGTTGGGGATTATGGATCCCCTAGACATGTTTGTGACGTTGTGAATACAATTTATACCAATGTTGAATGAGTTTGCACATGAATCTTCTTCATTTGAACTTAATGTTTAGAGTTGCCCATAAGGTGTTTGTGATATGTCCTCAATGGGAACTTTGTTTGATATCATGTTTGATGTAACTCACGTTGATCATCATGACTTCAATGAACTAAATGAAGAAGCATTAGAGCCCTTGAATTAGTTAGATAACTCTATAACCTAATGTGAATGGCTTGAACTTAATAAGATCATGATTATCTAGTCAATAAAGCGCGAGTGTGAGGCTAGACATTCATGTTCTATAGTGCCAATAGAGCGCGAGTGTGAGGTGCTATGCGAGATGTAACCTCTTTTTACTAGGTTGTAGCGCGAGTGGAACTTAGTATAAATGTTGCATGAGCTAAATTCTATACATGTGCATGTGAATTCATCATTGGTATCCAATTTCATTGTCACAATAATTGTCTAGGTGGAGAAGTAATCCCTAGTCATCTCTTAATTGAAAGTAAACCACATTTAGTAAGATTTGATCTCACCTTTGGATTGAAGAATAGACCCCCCCAAACAATAGACATTCTAATCTTATTATTAGCACATTAGTTTAATCACCTATCTTTTGGGTTCGACCTCGGTTCACCCGAGTCAATATAAATGTTTTGATTGACGTGACTTAGCATAAGTGTTTGGATTTATTTGAATACTTTAGCTATATTTGCAACCTATCAGACTACGAAAAACTCACATAAATTGTGGGAGGAAAATGCCATGGGTGGAATTTTAACTGTCCACCTTGTGGATGTAAGGTAGGCACTCAACCATTAGGTCTCACCCTTGTAGGCGAAAAATGTGTTAATTATGTTTTTTTAAAGGAGTGTTAATTATGTTAAACAACAACAACAAAATATTTTTTTGACGAACATATTTTTTCTGATAACATATGACTTTTTTTGTCGAACATATTTTTTCTGATAAAATAAAACTTTTTTTGGTGTTAATTAGGTTAAACAACAAAAACAAAGTCTTATGTTATCAGAAAAAAATATGTTCGACAAAAAAAAAGTCATATTAATTATTTTTGAATGTCTAAACAATTATTTAAGGCTAAATTTTGAGATTAAATTGGAGTCCTTTGAACATATCATCAAATTATTGAACTATACATTTATTTTTAAAGGATTGGGGGCAAAAGGTTTAAATTAATGGGGCAAATTATTAAATTCATTAAGACTGTTTTAATAATTAACATATATTTATTCAATCCCCCCAATGAATGGGGGCCATCTGCCACCGATCCCTTTAGAGTGTGTCCGCTTCTAGTCCACGTAGAATTAATATCCGCCACGTATGTGTTATTCATTTCTTTCAAATTGGTAATTTGGTTAAAAATAAACTAAATCTGTTCGGGAGAAACTGATGTTGTGAGCAAATACACAAAACCGTTACCTCCAAACTGATTTCTTTAAAAATATGGCAAAACTCGGATTGGAGTTTCAATTTTCAAATTAGGGCAAAAAGGAAAGGAAAACAAAACTCAAAATCTACACAGCGTAGTGGAATGTTGTTTCTTTAAATTCTTAACTTATTACTTATCGTTGATTTTGTGATGAAATAAAAAAAAATCTTTTTTCAAAAAAAAAAAGCTAATCGCAGAGCGTTTCTCAATGAAGGTATTGAAAATATTGTGCAGTCGCCATTTTCATCTATGTCCATCTTAAAGACAAACTATAAGGCTATAACGAAATAAGTCATCAATGCTGCTAGTGGTGAGCATGATCCGTCCCGATTCGGTCGACATTTTGGACGAATTTGAATCCGATCCGGAACGAAATTGAAAATATTACTCCTCGAGTGACCCGGTCCTATAACTATATTAAAATAGAATAAAATAATTTAACTTTAATACAAAAGTCTATCGTTTTGTTTGAATTTATTTTCAATATGAGCTTCACATCATTTTGTTACAACAATGTTGTGGGTTAACATGTTTAAGCTCACTTTCTTTTTTCGTAGATTATTTTGTTTTAGGCTTTTAACTACTTGATATGTTATAAGTATATCGTTACGATGGGTTCGGTTTATCAAATGCGACCCGGTCAATATTTAGTGACGGGTTCAGGTTGACCTAATTGACCCGATCATCGTTTCGGGTCGGGTTAAGGACGAACATAACTCGTCCTGACCCGTCCCACGATCACCCCTAATCAATACATCAACCATTTTCGTACATTAAGAATCAAATGTGTAAGCCTACTTGGAAATCTCATAACTCAGGTTCTTATAGCTTTACAACCGTATGCTAGTAAATCACTATCCTATGTAATGACAGCAGCAACTCCATTTTCTTCTTCATCTATGCTTGAGAAAAATGCCAGTTGCGCATCAGCTTCGTATGGCGCAACCATGAATTCAACATTTTCTGATTTTAAAATCTGAAATAAGCGCAAAAGAAACGACATCCCCATGGCAAAAGTCATATGGGTGCTTGAAATGTGTCAAGTAGCATTACTGCGTCTGCATTAGATACCTGAATTATTTTTGTTTGCCATTGCTCTCTGCGTACGGACGTGTTCAGAACTTACAATATAAAGAAAGAAAATTTGTCACATCATGTGATATTCTTTTCTTTTTATTACAAGGGTTAGTGTTAATAGTTAAGTTAGAATGAGGGCTTCGATCCCTCGCCACTTTGGGCGCAGGGGGGTGTCTCACTGCTGGGCACAACCACTTTGCCTCACATCATGTGATATTCTAAAATTGTATTTTGGTAAAGCATATATGACAGGAGCTGTCAGCTAACCATAGCACAAGTTTTAGGCTCTGTTTGATAGAGCTGAAAAAAACTTTATTTAACTTTATTTAATTTAATTTAACTTTACTGAACTTTATTTAACTTTATTTAACTTTACTTAACTTTATTTAACTTTACTGAACTTAAAAAAAAATAATTTTTTTGAATAAAGGTGTTTAATTTAAGTTTGTAATCATATTGAACTACAAAATTAAAATTTGAAAAATTTTATTTAATTTTATTTAACTTAACTTAACTTTATTTAACTTTATTTAACTTAACTTAACTTTATTTAACTTTATTTAACTTAAAAACATGAAATTTAAGCTCTACAGAACAGGGCCTTAGTCACAATAAACAGAAAGTTAATTTAAACAGATGAGATAGAAATGGAAAGAAGAAACAAGCATATAAGAGCATTCCACAATGATTTTTTTTTATTATAGAAAAGTATCATGAGAGATGATAAAAAAAATCATGCACATTCACCATAATCTTTTTATCATAGTTTTGATCATCCCATGATTTTTTTGTAAAAAAGATTATCGCATGATCAAAAAATGAATTTGATCATGAGTTGTGAACCAATCGCAACGCGACATGTGTCGTGTGTAAGAAATAGTACAATTTTTATTTTGATCTTGCAATGAATATATCTTCTAAATTACAAAGTAAAAAAAATCAAAATAAATACCAATATTCATAATTTTTTTAGCTCTATAAAACGAGATACACTTTGATATGTTTTTATTAAACTTAATATTTATGAGCTATAATTTATGTAGTGATGCGAGAGAATGATGATGAACTTTTTATTTGATTATGAGTGGGATGCATATGATTCATTTGATCATGAAGGATGATTAGATGAGAGCGAGAAAAGATGAGAGAAATGGATGACATACTTTTTTTGATCATGGTGGGGGTTGCTCTAACTCACAAACCTTGTAGTACTTTTTGGCAGATTCAGTGTCAGTTTCATTCCAGGATAGCTTGTGATGTAAGAGCGTTTAAGGCTCCGAATTAGTAATTTAATTTTATTTCTTTGTTTTTATATTTTAGCAGTTCCAAATTAGGGTTTTGTATTTTTTTAAACCTTCCTTAGGTTTCAGAAAGACAACATTTATTTAAATAAAAAAACCTTAGCTTTTGCTAGTTTTCGTTCTTTGTTGTATTCCAAAGCTTTCTTGGTGGATTCTAATCTATCCACGAATTCATTGCTGGTGAATTCGTTTATCCTATTTGTCACGCAGAGTCAGGTGATATCAGAAGCAGGTCTTTCCATGTCTCTCTTCCAGCTGGATCAGTATGGATGATCAATCAATAACCATGGTAGATTTAGAGAGGTTTACTGTGGGTTTTACCGCGGCTGCTTTTACTAATCAGGTGGCTGAGTTTACGACAAGAGTCAATCAGGTTAAGAAGGGGATGAGAGCGCAAAGGGAAGCACCAGTTAGAGTTTCTCGTGGTAGGCCTAACTGTGTAGCGGTCGCTAAGAACTCAAGCTTGGCTGAGGAGGAGATTGAGCTGAAGAAGGAAGATATTATTGTGACGGAGGAGGCAGTGGAGAAGATTGATGAGCTGGCGATGCTGAGGATCATGTCAGATGATTCTGAGGAGAAAGGTGAAGATGTTGAGCTGAATAAGGAGGAGGTTATTATGGCAAAGGAGGCGTTGAAGGAGATTGATGAGGTAGCGATGCTAAGAGTTCTAGATTTGCTGGATACCCCAAGTAGGATGGAAAGCGGAAGAACAAATTTGAGCAATCAGTCCAATCGTTCTGGGAAGAATAAACGGCCTGCGCAGCTGAGATCGAGTTTTTAATTTGGGGAACACGTCGTCGCCTGTGTTGGTTTCTGACTTTAATTGGTTAGTATGATCTTTAAAGGCTGCTGCTGGAATGTTAAGGCGAATTAAGAAGATGATAACGAAATAGGGATGTGCTCAGTTCACTCATGCTAATATTTTACGATGGATTTGCAGAAGAAGTTTGTGCGTTTGGTATCTGATCCTCTGCCCAGAACGTTTGAACGCGGGGAGGACATGATTCTGTAGTTTGAGCTCAATTCATCACCGGATTTCCATCGTCTCATCCCTCATGTGAACCCCACAATATCGATTGATTTCACGTTATCTTGTATAAGCGTGTCTTTAGTTTTTTGAGTCTGTACTGTTTCAATTCAGGTACATCTTGTTCTGTTTCAATTTTTCTTCATTTTCTATCATGTCTGCTATAGTTTTGAATTTTCAGTCTTCTTAGGATACTCTGTTCAGAAACTCACTTACAAAAGGAGAAATTTATTGAACGAAAACTCTTACAAAGGAAAACCTCACTAAGACTCTCTAAATTGTGGTGGAGATCACTCTTTGAACTTGAGTGATTTACCACTTACATGACACACCTATTTATACTAGTCCATACACTAAATGAATGGCTAGGATCATTTTGATCCAATGGCCAAAAATAGAACATCTAGAAAACTCTACACTTATTGTTGAAGATTAACTTTGGTGGGCTGGGGCTGGACATCCAGACACCACCCGGGATAACGCTGGGCCAAGTTAGCCAGACGCGCCCCAACATATTGAGCTACCTACAGGCATATACACTCCAACCCTCGCTCAAGGCCCAATGCACATGTGGGGGAACAAGCCCAACATGGCATGACAAATTGGGAATTAATCCTTGAGTGGGTTGTTAGTGGAGGGATTCGAACCCTTGCCACCCTTTAACATGCACCATAAGGTGACATGCTAACCATCCATAAGGTGGTGTCTGGATGTCCAGACACTGGTATCAGATTTTCAGACACATATTTGTTTCCAGAGATGTCAGATTTGTTGAGACTACTTTTCCATGTACTTCAAGTGGCAATCAGTCTACTAATGCAACTTCTACTGAGCCTCATACTGTTCATTTACCTGATAAGATCACTGTTCCTCTACCTCAATGCTCTACCAGTGATGATTCTTGTGCTGATCAACTTCAGGTTGCTGAGCTGATCTCATCTATTACTCCTACAGTAAATTCTTCTCAAGATAACCTCACTCATGGTCTCCCTCTCAGAAGGTCTTCAAGGGTCACTAGGCCTAATAGCATGTATTTGCGAGATTTTGTTTGCAATACTATTTTGACCTCCAAGACTGAGTATCCTATTCACAAGTATGTAGACTATTCTGGGTGTTCTCCCAGTTTACAACATTTTGCTCTTCAAGTTCTATCTGATGATGAGCCCACTTGTTATACAAAGGCTTGTAAGGATCCCAAATGGAATGAGGCCATGGAGAATGAACTTCAAGCTCTTCACAATAATAACACTTGGGAAATTACTGACTTACCACCAGGCACGCATCTTATTGGTTCCAAATGGATTTATAGAGTCAAAAGAAATTCAGATGGCACAATTCAAAGATACAAGGCAAGACTTGTTGCAAGAGGTTTCACACAGACTGAGGGGCTTGATTATCATGAGACCTTTGCACCTGTGGTGAAAATGAATACCATCAGATGTTTATTAGCCGTGGCTGTCTCTAAGGGCTGGCCTCTATTTCAGTTGGATGTTGATAATGCATTTCTACATGGCCAACTTAATGAAGAGGTCTATATGACTTTACCTCCTGGTTATTTCAAAAATGAGAAGGCTCAAGGCAAGGTATGCAAGTTACTCAAAAGCTTGTATGGGCTTAAACAAGCTCCAAGGCAGTGGTATGCTAGGTTCAGTGATGCTTTGATCAATTTTGGTTTTATTCAGAGTCAAAATGATCACTCCTTGTTCACCTACAACAAGGAAGGTATATTTTTTGGCTCTTCTGGTTTATGTGGATGATGTGATTCTCACTGGTACTTCCTCTGAGCTGATTCTCAAGGTTAAGGCCTTTATTCATGACTTGTTCAAGATCAAGGATCTGGGGCAGTTGAGATACTTCCTTGGTTTTGAAGTCTCCAGGTCTGATGATGGTCTCTTCTTGAATCAAAGAAAATATGCCCTTGAGCTCATCTCTGAAGCTAGGCTTTTGGCTTGTAAACCCTCTATCATTCCCATGGATACCAATCATAAACTTGGCTTGTCTACTGCTCCAGTCCTTGCTGATCCTATGCCCTACAAAAGACTGGTTGGTCAACTTATATACCTCACAAACACCAGACCTGATCTAGCCTACTATGTCCATATTCTCAGTCAATTCATGAACAAGCCCACAGATGATCATCTTAAAGCAGCTCACAAAGTTCTCAGATATCTCAAGCTGGCTCCAGCTCAAGGTCTGTTCTATCCCAATGGCAAAGCCCTTGAATTATCTGCCTTCTGTGATGCAGATTGGGGTGCCTGCCCTATAACTAGAAGATCCATTACTGGTTATGCTGTTACTTTGGGCGATGCCCTTATTTCCTGGAAGACTAAGAAGCAAGCTACTGTTTCTCGATCTTCAGCTGAGGCTGAGTACAGAGCCATTGCTCATACCTGTTGTGAGGTAGCTTGGCTTGTAAGGGTGCTAGCTGATCTCCAAGTTTCTACTCAATCTCCTGTGCCTCTCCACTGTGATAATCACTCTGCTATGCACATTGCTAGGAACCCTGTGTTCCATGAAAGAACCAAGCATGTGGAGCTTGATTGCCATGTGGCGAGGCAGCATTTCACTTCTGGTTTGATCTATCCTCAGTTCGTTCCCACCTCTGAGCAGCCGGCCGACCTCCTCACTAAAGCTCTCTCATCTGACCGACTTCTGCATTTATCCTCCAAGCTCAACGATGTCAACAAACTTCATGCGTTGAGCTTGCGGGGGGGGGGGGGGGGGGGGTTGAGGAAGACTTGACTGCGTCTGAAGATCATAGCTCGGGTGACCGAGCGGGTGACCGATCGGGTGTTCCTTTGGCTGAGTTTGTTATTTCTGTTTTCTTTCTTTTGTTTTAGTTGGTAGTTTTGGGGTTCCAATTGTAATTGTTTAGAACGTGTCTGTTATAACAGACGTCGTCTTCAGTTGTAAGATTTATCAAAAATCAATACAAAATTAGGGTTAGTTATTTTTGCTCTGGCGATCTTCGATCGTTCCTTTGTTGATCTTCTTCAGCCCTCCGATCATCCTTCTAGCTGATCGATTCTGGATTTCTACACTTATGTCTTTTCTTCTTACTCTTTTACACTTCACCATACTTCTCTAGAAGAATCTTCTCTTTGGATTGGGCTCTTACTTCTTGGGTCATCTTCTTTGGACTTATTTGGACTATGATGGATCGTTAGGTTAGCCAACTATATGAGGGAGATCCCAGAGTGATATCCCTCAGACAGATGGCAGCGGAAATTAACTCTCGTACAGGAAATATGAAACCAAAAGTAAATACTCACGATTTATAGTGGAAACCTTACTGCAACCTTTGCAGCAGGCTGAAAACCACTTGCCTTCTGGACAGCTCCAGAAGGGCTTCAAGATCCGTATTATTGACAAAGGAATATACTTGTAGTTCGTTACACTTGTCTCACACAGTGACAACTAACAGAACTACTCAATTCGAAAGGTCAACTAATACGATCTACTCGTCTGCACACAGCAGTACCTTGTCAGCTCACGGAAGTTTAAAACTCTGCAGTCTCCGAATGCTATCTCCAAAAGCCGCACCTTCACTTGAATGCTCTTCCTTCTTTTATAATGTCTTCAAGTCGGCTACACAGATCTTCATCGCAGATCTGATTGATATCTCACAGCTGTGATATCACATATATACTTGCCAAAGTTGGCGTCGATATTCCTGTCGTATATACTTAAATCTCCTCATGTATATATTTGAATTAATGCATATATTCTTGTATCTTCAGTGCATATCTCCGTGTATCTTTTCCCAGATCCGATCTGGTCATAAGTCGGTTTGTCTCTCACATGGAACACACCTCTCTCGCGGCTTCGCTCTCTCTCAGAGATGTCCAGTGAGCTTACCTGTCAGACAGTGATTTCTGCATACTCAAGTGCATTATTAGTTAAGTGTTTGTTATCATCAAAACACAAGGGTCCAACAAATTCCCCCTTTTTGATGATGACAAACACTTCTTCACATATAAGAAATCACATACAGCAATGATACCGGAACCACATCTACATTTCCTTTGGACAGCTAGCCACCTCAGAGTTTATATTCACTAGAGAGTCTAGCTAGTACAGTTCCCCCTCAGATAGACATCCGCTGAAATTTTAGTACTGATTTTTTCCCCCTTAGTGTATGCACATATAGTTCTTCCCCCTTTTGGCATCATCAAAAAGATATGCAAATAAGAACACAGAGTGATGGAAAGAAAAACATTTCATTCATGCAGGCAAGAGGTAAGTGTGTCATACAGACACCACACATGCTGCAAGGAATTCAAAAAACATAGAGAGTTTAAACATGAAATTAAAAAAAAAGTTTCAACAAAAAGGGGCTAATGTGGGTGGGGATAGCAAGGAAGGGGAGATCCATGAGACAGTGCAGACTAGGGCACAATCGTGAATGAGTCCTTCATCTGGTTCACAATCTCTGTGGCAAGGTCCTTCATCTGCCCTGAGAAATCCTGGACGGCCACGGACATTGCCCCTGAGTCAACAGTTATTGCTAGCTCCAGTTCAATCACCCTCTGCTTTACGAGCTGCAATTCAGACTTCACCTCGACCAGCTCAGATTTGACCTCCTTTAGCTCTGCACGAAGCACTGTCAGCAGAGCCAGCACCTCACTTAAACCCTCAGAGGGGGTTGCCTCAGCACCGCTGACAGGAGCAGCAGCGTTTATAGGAGTCACATCCTTGACCTCCTCATCCTCATCTTCCTCTGCCACAACTTCCTCCTCCACAGCAGGAACTGTCCACCCAACTCCCTCAGAGTATTCCAACCCCAGCTTGGTAATGTGATCATCACACAGTGCATACGAAAGCACTCTCTCCGACTCCGGTTGATAAACATCCCAGTACACCAGTATCTCCTTCACAAACCCTGGAAAGGGTAATCCATTAGACGGATTGTTGCTGTTATTTTCCATATGCTTCATCACCTGAAAGGCCAAATTCACTGGCTGCTTCTGCAAAATTTTGTCGACCAGCAGCAGATCCTGGAAGGTGACCAGATTATGTTTGGCCCGTCTCGGGGAGATATTTGATACAAGGATCCTGTGAAGAATCCGAGGGAGTACGTCCATGTGAGTGTTTTCCCTCTGGCCCTTTGCCGTGACATCTAGCCCCAGTCGTTCAAACACCTCTGCCTTGGCCACAGTTCCTGGCCACGTTCCTTTGGAGTAGGTGGCATACCCGCCTTTCGGTACCCCTAGGACAGTGGCCAGCTCCCTCGTGCTGACTGAGTACGACTCACCACCGATGACAGCCAACAACTCCCAGTTTCCTTTTCCTTTCTCCACAACTTGTAGTTTGGAATAGAACTCCCTCATCAATTTTTCATCCACAATAACAGAATTTCTAAACAACGCGCCCCATCCTTGAGCCTCCAGTAGATCAACAACCACTCCCAACCTCTTCTCCAGCAACCATTCATTGTTCAACACCAACTCGTGAACGAACCCCTTCCCGGCTTCCTCCGACTGTTCTGCGCTTCCATCCGACTCAGCCTCACCTTCAACTGGTGGGATGGAGGACGTAGCAGTTCTCTGGCTTTTTCGAGCAGATGGAGTGGCGAGCGTTCTCGGACGTTTACTCGCTGATCTAGTAGCCACTGAGGTTTCCTTTTTGCCCTGGCGCTGAGAGGAAGAGTCCGCTCGCAGAGTTTCCAGACGTTCCTCGAATCGGACCACTTCATTGGCCACAGTAGAGTTAGTCGGACCAGAGTCGGTTGGCGTGACCGACTGGAGAATGGTTTCCAGGTTTTGAGGGTTAACTCCACTTGCAATCAACTTAGCAGCCATGGCGGCAGCTTCAGCGGAAGAGAGATTCGACTTAGGGTTTGAAGACGCCATGGATTTAGGGTTTCGAAACTTCAGAACTTTCGTGAGAGAGAAGACAAAGCCTGAGAGTGGTGTGGGAATAGTGCGCTCTCCTTACTCTTCTTATACCGCAACAAACCCTAGCGTTCAAACGACACTGTCCTTTGTTCGAAGCGTCGTCTCCTCTCAATAAGTAAACCGCCTTCAATTTTGCAATTTCCACCTTTTCTTCCCTTCCAAAAACGGTTCAGCAATAACTCCTTGCCAAAAACAAATCCGACTGAATAGGCATGCTCCAACAGACAGGGGAACGACACGTGTCATCTGAAAATAAACGTGTCTCCTCATAAAGGCAACCGACGCGACAATACCCTGCTGCAGAAAACTGTTCACCTTTTAATTCAACTTTACGTCTTCCCGACGCCAAGACATCTTTACGAAAGGATGATTAACTGCCCAGCTTCACACCTGTCACAGAGATTGTTTCCCAGTCGTGGGGATCTATCCACGGTGATACCTCAGTCTTACTGTCTCATGGGTACACAAGGTTTTGGTATGATGTGCTGATTTACCCAAATGGTACAAATAACATCACACCCAATCAAGAAGAAAATAATATCATCCAAACAAATCATATTGGTTTCATACCTCATGTGGAGTGACTCCAGAAAAGGTAGTGCATCAACGGGCTCATAGGAGCGTTCCACACGAGGATAGGCTAAGGTTGGTCTAGAGTACCTCCTTGGTTTATATTGTGGGATCAAACATGGAGGTCTCTTTTGGGCAGAAAGGAATCATAATTTCATGCTTTTTGGTCCCTAATGCAGTCATCAATCTCATAGCAAGCATGCATGAGTGCATTATGAACACAGCCTACTTTTTCACTAGCACAGAACATCCATGTTAGACTTTCCATCAGACGTGACTTATATGCATCTAGTCTAGCCAATCACTGAGGGAGTAACAATTTAGCATAGTATTAAGGGAGAGAAACCATACCTAGTTCCAGCCTCAGCTTCTCGTAGGGTTCTCTGTGCAAAGCTTTTGTGAATATGTCTGCAATCTGTTCCTCAGTTCTGCAATATTCCATCTCAATTGTTCCCTTTTCTACGCAGTCACGCAGAAAGTGATACCGAATTTCTATATGTTTGGTACGAGAGAACTGCACTGGATTTTTAGAGATGTTAATAGCACTAGTGTTATCACACAAAATCTTAGCACAATTTGTAATGACACCATAGTCACTTAGCTGTTGCCTGATCCACAGCAGCTGCGCGCAGCATGCAGCAGCGGCGATGTATTCCGCCTCAGCGGTGGACAGCGCAATCGAGGACTGCTTCTTTGAAGCCCAAGAGATGAGGCATGGTCCTAGATATTGAGCCATCCCTGATGTGGACTTCCTGTCTATCTTGCACCCAGCATAGTCAGCATCGGTGTATGCCTCCAGGCGAAGATCTCCTCCCCTCGGGTAGAGCAAGCATAGATCATCTGTTCCCTTCAGATATCTGAATATCCTCTTCACTGCTTTCACGTGGGTTTCTCTAGGATCAGCCTGAAACCTAGCACACAGACAAACACTAAATAAGATATCGGGTCTGCTAGCAGTGAGATATAACAGTGAACCGATCATTCCCCTGTACAGAGTTGGATCCACTCGAGGTGAGGACTCATCCTTTGCCAGGGTATCGTTCGGGGACATTGGTGTGGCACACGTCTTGGCAGATTCCATCCCAAACTTTTTCAGAATCTCCTTGACATACTTTTGCTGATGGATTCTGGTACCTTCCTCTCCTTGAGCGACTTGAAGTCCTAGAAAGTACTTGAGTTCCCCTACCATGCTCATTTCGAACTCACTCGACATAAGATCTGTAAACTTCTTGACAAGTTTAGGGTTAGTCGAACCAAATATGATGTCATCTACATATACCTGAACAACCAGAGTGTCTTTCCCTTCCTTCAGAAGGAAAAGGGTTTTGTCCACCTCTCCTCTGACGTAACTGTGGGATAGCAGAAACTGTGACAGTCTCTCATACCAGGCGCGAGGTGCCTGCTTCAGCCCATATAGTGCCTTGTCAAGGATGTGGACATGATCAGGGTGAGTGAGATCCTCAAACCCTGGTGTCTGGCTTACATACACTTCTTCCTTCAGAACTCCGTTCAGGAAGGCTGTTTTTACGTCCATCTGCTGCAGAGTAAAACCATGGTAAGTCGAATAAGCAATTAGTAGTCTGATTGCTTCTAACCTTGCGACTGGGGCGAATGTCTCATCGTAGTCTATCCCCTCTTGTTGGTTGTATCCTTTGACAACAAGGCGGGCTTTGTTTCTTACAACCACTCCCTTGTCGTCCATCTTGTTTCTGAAGACCCACTTTGTTCCTATCACATTCTTGTCTTCAGGCCTGGGAACCAGTCGCCACACTTTGTTTCTTTCGAACTGATGCAGTTCCTCTTGCATGGCATTGACCCATTCTGGATCCTTCAGCGCATCAGCAACCGTCTTTGGTTCTGCATGAGAGACAAAAGAGGCGAATCCACAGAAATGACATAGTTCGTCTAAACTTACCTGGTTCTGCGATGCGTAACATTGGTAGTCCCTTGTCCAGGTTGGGGGCTGAGTAACTCTCCCACTCCTTGTGGTTCTGGGTTCTTCTGCGGTCCCTGCCTGAGGAGGGTTATTCGCAATCACTTCCTCATTGGGGGGTTCTGCATTAACCTCTATCACTTGTGCTTCTGGACCCTGCTCTTCAGCTAATATTTCTGTTGGTGGAGCTTCGGCTGGTTCAGCAGGTTCTTGAGCAACAGTCTGAATGACCTCTGGAGCTGGTTCTTCAGTCCCGTTTTGGGCAGGTACCCAGTCGGGATCAGACCTGTCAGTAAGCTGAAGTTCTCCATCATCCTGTGAGGAGGGATCTTTCACAAGGTGTCCAGTCATAGCGCGCTCATCAAAGGTTACGTGAATGCTTTCTTCCACCCGTTCCAACCTCAGATTGTAGACCTTGTATGCTCTGCTATGGCTTGGGTATCCTACGAACACGCCTTCATCGCTCCTTGGATCAAACTTTCCCAGATTTTCCTTTCCGTTGTTGTGTACGTAGCACCTGCAACCAAACACTTTCAGATGAGCGATGTTAGGCTTTCTTCCTCGCAGCAGCTCGTAAGGTGTTTTTCCTATCAGAAAGCGTAATGATGCCCGGTTCAGTATGTAGCTGGCGGCATGTACTGCCTCGGCCCAGAATCCCTTGGGAACACCACTGGCAATCAGCATTGTCCTTGACATGTCTTCCAATGTCCTGTTCTTTCTCTCTACCACACCATTCTGCTGAGGCGTCCGTGGTGCTGAGAAATTGTGGTCTATCCCAGCTGTCCTGCACAGGGAAATAAACTGGGAGTTTCGAAACTCGGTTCCGTTGTCAGTTCGAATAGATACTAATTTCTTACTCAACTTGTTTTCAATTAGCTTCAGCCATGACACAAACTCAGAGAAAGTTTCATCTTTAGAGCTCAGAAAGATGGTCCATGTATATCTGGAATAGTCATCCACGATGACTAAAATGTACCTGTTGCCTCCACGGCTAACGACGTTGACTGGACCGCATAGATCCATGTGAATCATGTCCAGAGGAGCTGAGGTACTCACCGATTGTTTTGTCTTGAACGAAGTACGTACCTGCTTACCTGTGGCACAGGCGCTGCATATCTGATCAAACGAGCTTTCCACTTTTGGTAGACCAATCACTAATTCATTTTGATGGAGTTTATGAATCAGCCTCGTGCTTGCATGTCCAAATCTCTTGTGCCACAGCAATGTATCATCAGTGATGCTTGACAGACACAGCTCCCCGTCTGGGACGAATTCTGGGTCCACTGTATAAATCTGATTCTCCCGGACACCTCGAAGAATTATTTTTCCTGTCTCAATGCACTTCACAACACAGTCGTTAGAATTAAATATCACTTGGTTTCTTCCATGTTGACACAATTGTGATATGCTCAATAAGTTGTATCTCAAATTTTCAACCAGACTTACTTGTCGAATTCTAATGGTTTCTGAAATTCTTACCTCTCCAGTAGCTACTACCTTACCTGAGCTCTTGTTTCCGAAGATAATGTTGTCTCCGGAGTAGGCTTGGAGTGAGATGAACCATCCTGGATCCCCCGTCATGTGTTTGGAGCATCCACTGTCCAGATACCATGGCTTGCTCCTCACTCCACCCTGCAAAAAGAGAGGTCAGTTTTTACGAACCCAGACAAGCTTGGGCTTACTGGGCTTTGGGACAGTTTTGGCAGCAGAAGGGAGCTTCGAGGGACGAGAATCATTGTCATCCATGAGGTTGATTTTCATCCTGGGGGTTCTTCTGGGTCGTCCGTGGATGGCTGTGTCATGGTGAGAACGAACCCATTCCGGTCTGTTGTCCCCCTTTTTAAGAGAAGCCTTTCTCCTAGGAGTAGGGGCGGTGCCGGCCTGTCTCTGATGGCTGTGATTCTTTTCGTTTACTTCTTTCCATTTCTCACAGCTGGCTCTGTAATGACCGGAGTGTCCGCAGTGCCAGCAGACACGGTAGTAGAGTGTACCAGTTTTCTTATGTTTCTTTACGTGTGCTGGTATCCTTCTCTGTGCCTGAGGGTCGATGGAGAAGGATTGACGATTGGAGCTCATCTTTTTCCATATTTCAAATACCTTCCCAGCTTGGAAAGGATCAGAGTCTCTGTCGTGGAGATAACTGTCCTGAGGAGATGAGGCTGCTCTTCCCGACTGTCTTGTGGGTTCCATCTTTCTCTGCTGATGGGATCCCTCTCCGACTTCAGTCATTGGTTCCTTTCCTTTGGTACTCCTTCTGTTTTCTCCCTCCTTATTGGTTTCTTCCATATACCCAAGTCCGGGTCTGGCAAACCTTCTGTTGTAATCTTGTTTTACCTCCTCGACCTTTTTGGCTTCTAGTTCTCTAAGCCAGACCTTCTTTCTCTCCGATTCCTTTTGTCTGAGATCTGCAACCGCCTGACGGAGCTCCTCGTTGTCCAACTGGAATCTGTCGGATTCTGCAATTGATCGTACCTTCCTGGTATCGTCAATTCTTAAGCTACTCAGTCTGTCACTTAGATCACTGATCTGTGTGTCCCTTTTGTCACAGGTGGGGCATTTGCAGATGTGCTCCTCCATTTGTCTCTCGAGTTTCATAGCTTTGGTTGACCAGAGACGATTGTTCTCCATGTCATCGTCATGTTCCTCTTTCATGACCTCAATCTGTTCCTTGAGGCTAGTGATCTTCTTTAACAATTCGGCGATAGTTTCTGCAAAGTCAGATTCACTGAATACTTGATCTATGAAAGAGTCAGATTCATTTACCTCATCGTTTGCGGAATTCGCCATCAGACAAGGCTCCTTGACGAGCTTTCTATCACTTTGTTCCTCATCAGAGTCACTCCATGCTGCAAACATGGCATGGGCTTCCTTTGGGGCAGGTGGTTCCCCCTTTTTCTTGCTGTAGCAGTCTTTAGCGAGATGTCCCTTTTTCTGGCAGTGATAGCAGATTCTTTCTTCCTTTGCTCCAGCCTTTGTCTTGCCTTCCTCTGAGGAGGATCCCTTGTTCCACCTTTGACTGTTTCGTCCTCCGCCAGAGTTGCCTCTGTTCTGCGTTCTGCCTGTGTTTGCCATTTTGAAAGCCCTAGAGAGAAGAGCTATCTCCTCGTCCTCTCCTTTAGATGGCAGGCTTACTTGAGCTATGTCTAAGGCCTTCTCAACTTTAAGCGCTATAGCCTGAGATTTTCCAGCTTGTCTCCGGGCCATTTTCCTCTCGGCTATTCCAGCTTGGCTTTGCAGATTCGCCACGAGCTCTTCCAGAGTGACATCTTTGATCCCCTTCTGAGCTTGGAGAGCAGTAGTCACTGTGTCCCATCTGGAGCAGAGAGCTTGCATGAACTGATGAGTTACTTTCCACTGAGGGAGTACCTCATCCAGGGAGTTCAGCTGCGCGACGATGACTTGAAATCTGGTGTAGAAGTCATCCAGAGATTCGTCCTTGCGCTGTTCGACAGATTCGTAATCCTTTGTAGCAGCTAGGATTCTGTTCCTTTTGATGTCCTCGTTTCCCTCGTACAGTCGAGCAAGTCCATCCCACTGCTCCTTTGCAGTCTTGTACACAGCCATCTTTACTTGGTCTCCTGGGGAGAGGGCCATGTTAAGAACCTTTTTGGCCCTGGCATTCTGCTGGAGAGCTTTGTAGTCATCATCAGTGTACTCGTCTTTCTCTTTCTCTTTTGGTTTATTAGGATCTGTCACATCCAGAATAGGGAAGTTACCCTTTTCAAACACTCGCCACAGCTTCCCATCCAGGGAACAGACATGGGCTTCAAACTGGTCCTTCCACCAGTCATACTCTCCCGGACTGAGCACCGGCGGCTTCCAGAACGAATCGCTTCCGTTAGACATGATTTCCTGCAAGGCTAACACACAATCTAGAGCTTCCCGGCTTTGATACCAATTGATGGATCGTTAGGTTAGCCAACTATATGAGGGAGATCCCAGAGTGATATCCCTCAGACAGATGGCAGCGGAAATTAACTCTCGTACAGGAAATATGAAACCAAAAGTAAATACTCACGATTTATAGTGGAAACCTTACTGCAACCTTTGCAGCAGGCTGAAAACCACTTGCCTTCTGGACAGCTCCAGAAGGGCTTCAAGATCCGTATTATTGACAAAGGAATATACTTGTAGTTCGTTACACTTGTCTCACACAGTGACAACTAACAGAACTACTCAATTCGAAAGGTCAACTAATACGATCTACTCGTCTGCACACAGCAGTACCTTGTCAGCTCACGGAAGTTTAAAACTCTGCAGTCTCCGAATGCTATCTCCAAAAGCCGCACCTTCACTTGAATGCTCTTCCTTCTTTTATAATGTCTTCAAGTCGGCTACACAGATCTTCATCGCAGATCTGATTGATATCTCACAGCTGTGATATCACATATATACTTGCCAAAGTTGGCGTCGATATTCCTGTCGTATATACTTAAATCTCCTCATGTATATATTTGAATTAATGCATATATTCTTGTATCTTCAGTGCATATCTCCGTGTATCTTTTCCCAGATCCGATCTGGTCATAAGTCGGTTTGTCTCTCACATGGAACACACCTCTCTCGCGGCTTCGCTCTCTCTCAGAGATGTCCAGTGAGCTTACCTGTCAGACAGTGATTTCTGCATACTCAAGTGCATTATTAGTTAAGTGTTTGTTATCATCAAAACACAAGGGTCCAACAGACTAGACTAGACATTAATATTTGAGCCTTTATTCTTAATATACTCAATGGGTCAAAGTGCATATTTCTTATGTGCAATGTGTAAATAGTTGATAATTCAAGTTTGTTGGTGATGGTTATGGTTACACTTACTGTGAAAGAGCTTATTTCTCTCTCAGCTTTAATATTCCTAACAGCAAATAATTGACTACATGTTGAAAGCTGGCTGGCTGGCTTTAATTACTAGACTACAAGGCACAAGCGTGCACATTAACTAAACCTTGTAGGCTCAGTACTTATTTCCAAATGCACTGACTTTACTAGTTTCTTATTAGCTTCAAGTGTATTATGTTAGAGCAGCATTAAGCGTTTACAAGGCTTAGGTTCTTTGTTACTGTGTCGTCGAAACCACCAACTAAAGAGAAACAGCGTGCCCACCATTAAACCCACAGCGCCACGTCCCAACCACACAATCATAAAACCAAAAACCTCTAACACCGCACCCACAACCCAATCCACGGCACCAGCCCCATTGCCGGCGCCCAACCCGCCGGAGCAGCGACAATGAAAAAACAACGCCATCAGACCGGCCGGTGACAGGGATGAGAACCCGGCAGTGTCAGGAGACGTCGAAAAGAGGTGGAGATGACGGCGGTAGGGCGAAGCGAGGGACGACATGGGCTGGAGGAGCGTCTCAGAATAGGCGACGGACACCAAGCCTAGGCCGAGGCCCGCGGCCGCCGGCAGGCGGAGGTGGAAGGTGCGGAGTCTTCTGGGGAGTTCCTTAAGCTTCTGGGAACAGGAGAGAGAAACTGGTCTCAAAGTGGAACTTTCAGTAAACTGACCTCAGATAAGTAACGATCAATTATGTAGAATTTGCCACTAAACAAATTATAAAGAACGTTTGAGAAAGATTCTTTGGATAAAAAAATCAAGAGAGATGAAATCTAAATAATACTAGAATTCAATAATTATCAAAAAAAAATTACGTACTTATAAAAAAATAGAATTCTTTTTGGTTGAAAAAAAAAAATAGAATTCAATAATAACAAATTCATCAAAAAAGTCATTATCCACGAATAATAGTCTCTCACATCTCGCCCGTTTATTTCTACCACAATCTCAGCCACAAGTTCATCGATCAAGGGTATATCCGTACACACAAGATATTTTTAATCAACAGTAAATCGACACGCGTCCACCTCCTCGTTGAATCTTTCTAGAGCCTTCCAGCAATATCTTTCTTATCCTACGTGGCCACTCGACACATTTTTTTTCATATTCTTTGTCGTCGTCTTCTTCTTCTTCTCTCTCCTTCTTTCCTCCACTAGCGTTTTTTGCATTTGTGTTTCTCTCCGCTCCGGATTTCTTCTTCTTATTGATTAATTGCTGTCTTTTTCATCCCTGTGGCACTGTGTTGTGCTGTCTATGTGATGAATTTGTGATTCGGAGAGATTGAGGTTTGATTGGTCTCCTGCCTCTTTGGTTCCGGAAACGCCAGGGTAAGCTTTGCTCTAATTTTTAGCTGGATTTCGGATTCTCTGTAGAATTTCAGGTTAGGAGGATTTCGCCGATCTGTATCATTTCTGTTGCTTTATGAAATTTCGGATATTTGAGATTTGAGTTTCTTCTTTTTAATTTTTTGTTTGTTTTGTTGTTGTGATGCAGGTGTAAGCATCGATCTGGCTATGGTGACAGTTCAGGTACTTATTGATCCTTTTCTGAAATGAGTTTTTGGTGTTTTGGATTTGCTTCAATAAAATTCCTAGCCGGTATTTAGATCTGTTGGTTGGTGGAGTCTAGCTGTGCTTTGTATGCATTTTAATACATGCATGTTTATCTATTCCAAATTTATTTGTGTAATTATAGTGGTGGTTAGTTACATTTAAGGATTATAAGTAGATGTATTTAAGTGACTTGGGAAGTTTCCGCAGATATTACACAATCTTGAAACTTGGATTTGAGTGGTAGGCACAAAACCAGATCTTGATCTTTACCATAAGCATTGTGGTTCTGTTGAGGGGTTGCTTGGTCTGTCTTCTGTGAAGAATTTGATGGCTTATTTATTGGTTATTGGTGTTGATGTCTTTCTGCTCAATTTCATTTCCATAGTTCAGTTATAACTAGTTGTCTTTAACTTGCCTACAGAAACCAAGTGCAGGCAGCAGGAGTTCAATCGCCTCAATTGCTTCAGGCAATAACAGTGAAAGCATTCTCAATGCGAATTTGCATTTTGAAACAACTCCAGATGGATCTGGTGTTCCCCTGAAGGTATGAATATTGTTGAATCAGAGTGGTCTGCCGTAGTGGTGGCTGTGGGTACTAATGCCACCCGCCACAGGGTATTAATTCCATAGGATGGATTTGTGTATTTATTAATTTAAGTTACTCAGCTGCCTTGTACATTGTCAGGTGAGAAAGCCTTACACCATATCAAAACAAAGAGAAAAGTGGACTGAAGATGAGCATCAGAAGTTCATTGAAGCTCTCAAGCTGTATGGACGCTCTTGGCGCCAAATCGAAGGTTGGTTCATAGTAGAATTCCATCAAGATTTAGTTGTGTGACTGTTGCCGTTAGCCGTTGGTTGCACATAGACATACCGTTGGTTGCTTGGTTGCTTCCATTTTATTTATATGATATGACACTAATATCATTGCACGTTTCATCATTGGTAATTGGTTTCCATATGGACCTGTAGCGTTTTTTTCATTATGTTACTCATGTATGCAGAACATATAAGCACCAAGACTGCAGTCCAAATTCGAAGCCATGCCCAGAAATTTTTCACCAAGGTTTAAATGATTATTAATTGCCATGGGCACGGCATCTAAGCTATGCCTATCACTATGATCTAATATTGTCATTGCTGAATAGATGCTTTTTTTCTCTCTTTTAACCGTAGGTCATGAAGGAGGGTTCCGGTAGCACAGAGGGTTCTAATGAGTCTATTGAGATTCCACCTCCTAGGCCAAAGCGTAAGCCATTGCATCCGTATCCTCGCAAATCGGTAGAAGCCCCAAACAAAACCAGGCTGTGCTCTAGTGTCCTTGAGAATAGAACATCCGCGAACATGAAACCCCTGGAGAGGGGATCAGATTCTCCCACGTCGGTCCTGACACCTGAAGGCTCTCAGATAGCTACTTCTCATGCGAAGGATCTCGGGAGTGGCAATGCCTCTGCAACATCTTTAAGTTCTAACATATATCATGTTTTGGAGAACAGCCTGATCGAGGACAATTTGAATGTGGGGAAGGAAAAAGATAAGGAAGAGAATCTTATACTGACTGTAAATTTTTGTGGTCCATCACTGGATGATTTGACCCCTATGGTACATGTCTTTTCTATAATATGTACTTGTAATGCAGCAGATGCCTAATACTGCATTTTGATCTGATTCTTATCTTTGCTACGTTCCAGAAAGCTGCTAAGGAATTCAAGGGCATTGAGTTACGTAAGGAAGAGGATGCCTATTCCGAGACTCGGGCCAAATTTGCCCTATTGAAAACAATCAAGCTTTTCGGACATAATGTGGTTGTATCCAGTCCATTACCGGTTGGTACGAAAGAACCTGTGGCTTCCAAATGCTCACAAGCCAATGCTTCAACACCGGAATATGTTTGGAGCATCGATAGCCAGATTGACATCATTGGAGGAGGGTATAGGGAGATGAAGGGGTCAAAGGGAATCTCTTGTACTGGTTCAAACAATTCGTTTCGGGGAGCAGGGCATGCAGAGACAAGCCAAGATTCTGTGGATTCCAAGATTGAGTTTAACCACCCCCTCGGTCTCTGCCTTAGCCTGAACAGTTGTAAGAGTTTTGTCTCAGATAGAGAAGCTGTGTTTCGGGATGGAATGGAAAGCCATCGGATTGGAGTGTACTTATAGCTGGTGTCGATTGTTGCCTGACTTAATTATGATTACAGCACATTCTCTGTATCTTATCTTAGCTCATGGTTGCTGTTATTGTAGATATAGAAATGGGCTCCCTTCAAATGACTGACAGCCTGTTGCATTAAGCATTTTAGTATCAATGTTATGTTGATACATGGAGGAGCCATAGAGATGACTGCGTTCAGCCTCTTGGTTGCCTGTCGTAGTGAGCCAAAGTCTTGCAGTTTCATGAATTGGGGATACACAACATAATTTATCCATTTACAGTGAAAATTTATTCATTTAGCAGTGCTATCTTCACCCATGTTTTTTTGATACAACAATGACATACAAAGACCAAGAATTCTCCATGTTTTTGATAGAAAAACACAAAAAAATATTGAAACGTAATCCGTGCTAAGTTGTCCGTTCGACAGCTGCTGTGTTATCTTCACATACGAGGTACTTCAAGGTTCAAAATACGCCAAAATGACCAAATAGTAGAAGCGGCGCGATCGCCAACTTCAAAGCACCAATGAAGCTCCGGCCAAATTTCTATAAAGATATCCCGACAAGACTGAAGCCTGCGACTCCGGTCATAAGCATCCGTTCTTTTCTTCAGAATGGTGGTCCGAGGTATGACCCCTCCCGAAACCAAACCAAGAACTCG
Organism: Rhodiola kirilowii; assembly: GCA_033675215.1. Lineage (NCBI taxonomy): Eukaryota > Viridiplantae > Streptophyta > Magnoliopsida > Saxifragales > Crassulaceae > Rhodiola > Rhodiola kirilowii. The sequence continues at coordinate 797,735 of CM066203.1, forward strand.
CTGTCCGTCGAGAACTCCATACGTCACGGCCTAACAGCGCCAACCTCCATACCCAGTTTTACCCGGGTAAAATAACGATCCGCATCAACCAGCCGGGAGAAACCCGACAAAAAAAACAACAGAACCGGAAAAGAATATTTATATATATATACAAAAATGCATTTGTGACCTGATACAAATATATAGAGACTACAGAAAATATTTTTCTCTTTATCTTCATTTTCATCTTCGAGGATTTCCTCCTCGCGCAATGCCAACCACCGCCCTTCTCTCCGCTTCCTCTGCACTTCACCCCTCACTGCCTCCATCCTCATCCTCTTCCCTCCATGGAACTTTCAGCACCTCTTACACTCCCAAAACCCTAGCTTTCACCCCAAAGTCCCTCACCTCCACCAGGCCAATCAAGCGAATACCTCTCCGTTTCACCAGATCCGCATTGGCGATCGAGAAGGAGACTCCCGAGGAGAATCGCCCCGACACGTTTCTCCGAGAAGCTGACAGCCATGTCAGCAGCAGCAGCTCCAGTGTCAGATCTCGCTTTGAGAAGATGATTAGGGACGCGCAGGATACCGTGTGTGCCGCGATTGAAGCTGCTGATGGAGGAGGTAAGTTTAAGGAGGATGTTTGGTCTAGGCCTGGTGGTGGCGGTGGTATTAGTAGGGTTTTGCAAGATGGTGCTGTGTGGGAGAAAGCTGGAGTCAATGTGTCGGTTGTTTATGGTGTTATGCCTCCTGACGCTTATCGAGCTGCCAATCCTGGTGCCGATCATAAGCCTGGTCCTGTTCCTTTTTTCGCTGCCGGAGTTAGCTCGGTATAGTTACTGTTGCTTGAACGCTTTGTTTTAGTTTCTTACATTTGCATTTTATATAGTGGTTTGCTTTATAATTGACATTCAATTAAAATGTTATAGCAAAGACTGTGAATGAAACTCTCTCTATTTGTTTAAAGATATTGTTTGTTGGCTCAAAAGTATTTCAGCTTGGTTCAGTTCTTAGCTGTATCACAACTGACATAAATTGAATTTCAGTTATTGTGAAAGCATAACCTCAGTTAGAGATCATATCTTAACATGTTCATGCACCTATCGGTGAAAGTCGTAGAAATTCTTTTAGATCCAGGAGAGGATAAAATTGCCTATCTAGAGAAGGGAGTCTAGGTTGTGTAAATAAGTTGTTGTCGACATACACGTAGAGAATGTGGGCAACTAGACATTACTAGCTTCTTCTTCTTCTTTTTTGAGGCGTCATAATTTTGGTGACACATATACAGAAAATTGCATCATTTTTATGGAAACGTGTGCTTAGGAGCCTGAATAAGCTCCCATCTTCATTTTGGGTTTATTCACATCTAACGCCAACTCACCTGAATTATAGTGGAGTTATTTCCTTGTTTTTATTATGATGATTGCTGTTATTGTAGGTGTTACATCCAAAGAACCCCTTTGCACCTACTCTACACTTTAACTATAGGTACTTTGAGACTGATGCTCCAAAAGGTAATCTGTTACTTGCTCTCTTTTTCTCTCTGTTGTTTTATCGTTGGGTTTTATAAGAAAATATCCTTTTTTGTATAGTGCTTTCAGTTTTCTCAATGAACTGTAATGTCCCACTATCTGTGTGGCATATTTAATCACAAGATTTCTGATAGAACCTTTTACTTTAAAGAATTTTCATGATAAAGAAATGACCAATTTTCATGAAATGTTAGTATATAAATTATTTTTGTATGTTCAATGTGTGTTAAACATAAATTTGCTTGTCAATCAAATCCTTTTTGGCGCAAGGAATAACAGATTAAACCTGGCCTTAGTAGGCATTTTTTTGTTTCTTTTGAGTACCTAAATACTTTCAAGGCGAGAGATGATTAATTTAGTTAAGTTAAAACTTGTCCATCACACTTGCAGATGCGCCTGGGGCTCCTAAGCAGTGGTGGTTTGGTGGTGGAACTGATCTGACTCCTGCCTACATCTTCGATGAGGATGTTAAACATTTCCACTCAGTATGTACTGCCATACTCATGGTTTTTACCCATTGAGATTTCCTAGTGCTTATCATTCTCTCCATTCACATGACAGTGCCATCTTGATTCTTGAGTAAAATCACGCTTATAATCATTAAATTAGCAGTTGCCTGAAGACCGTATGAATTGTTTTTTGCAAAGATAAAAATCTTTGATTAATAAAGAGCTTGTTCTTTACAAGCAACTCAAAATTGAATGCAAACCATTAAGTAAATTTGAAACTGAAAGTTTCACTTATGGGCATGTATGCTGACACAATGTTCATGTGGGCCGGTGTACGTAAATATTTCCTTAAGTTTTTTATTCATTCGGTCTCTTCAATTGCAGACTCAAAAAACTGCATGCGACAAGTTTGATCCAAGTTTTTATCCCCGATTCAAGAAATGGTGTGATGATTATTTTGTCATTAAGGTACTCTTCAGCCATAAAACTTTTGAAATGATCATGAAATGTGCATATTTCTAGGACATTTGGTGTGATAGAAGTATATGATGATTAGACACCACATCAAATGTCGACTTTAATTTGGAGGTTCGTTGAAGTGGGGCTGGGGCCTAACACGTTCTCAATGTTAATTAACGTTGGCTTGCAGCATCGTGGAGAAAGAAGAGGTCTCGGAGGAATTTTTTTTGATGACCTAAATGATTATGACCAAGATATGCTTCTTTCATTTGCCACTGGTAAGCTGTCATTGTTTAATTTCTGGTATGATTGAGGCAATACGACTTGGATTTCTTCGAGTTGGGATGAATGTAGATTCATCTGTATTACAATTTGCAGAGTGTGCAAACTCTGTGGTTCCTGCCTACTTGCCCATCATTGAGAAAAGAAAGGATACACCATTCACAGAAAAACACAAAGCATGGCAACAGTTAAGAAGAGGGCGCTATGTGGAGTTCAACTTGGTAAGAAGGGTTCATTTTTCAAACAATATCTGTTTTCCGATTCTTGTGGCTAAATAATTTAGACACTGAAGGGGGTAGGCAGAGAAAGGTGCAGAGAAGGATCCAAAACATTCCGGTATATGGGACTAGGCTAATAGATGATGCAGTGATAAAAAATAATATCCAATTAAGCTGATTATCACAAGGTCTGCGCGGGATATACCAAAATAACCCGTGATAGTAGATCAGTTTGGTATTCGTATGCAAATTTTCTATTTGCTCTAACTTGGGATTTTCCTTTGAATATAATTGTTATCATTTTGCCATTTCTGTTCAAAGGTTTATGATAGAGGTACAACGTTTGGACTGAAGACAGGAGGCAGAATCGAGAGTATACTAGTTTCACTTCCTCTGACAGCAAGATGGGAATATGATCATGTAATCTACTTGTTGCTTATTTGCATCTGCAGATGTAACAAGTTTTACTCAGAACTATATTTGACAGTCGGTATGGAAAATGTTAATCTGTTGCAGGCCCCAGAAGAAGGCAGTGAAGAGTGGAAGCTTCTAGATGCATGCATCAACCCAAAAGAATGGGTCTAACCTTTATCACCACTACAAGGCTGAGTTCATTATCGTTCATGTTTTTTGGTCTTCAGTTCTTTCTTCCTTAGGTTTTGTAATTATAATGTATTGCTTTGAAGGGTGAAGCTGTACCTGTCATTCCCTTGCACCGGGCAAGTACTCCGTTGATACTGAGGTAAATGTTGTAACCATTTTTGTCAAGAAGTTAATGTACGGATTTCTTTATTATTTGCTAAATTGTGTTTGAGGTTCTATTTGAATACAATCACAGAAAGGAATACATCATCACATGTTTTTTTCTAATTCTTTAAGTATATAACAGTAAACTTTGATTTACTATAATTTGATTCTTTTTTTTGTAAGAAAAAACTTCAATCTCATTGAATATCTCTGACTTTTATTAGCCTTATGTTCAGAATCCATTAAAACTCATACAGATTCATATATCATTTATATTTGTATTGTAACTTGTAATTAAGACCATTCAATTCAATGTTGGCAACTATGGTCGACAGCTTGGACTCGCTGTTCATAACAATCCAAGCAAATTTGTCGATATACACATCATCAAAGTTTATCCACAAACAATTGCATAAAACAAAGTCACACATGAACAAAAACACATGAAAAGACACGTCACACAGTTGCAGACTCGCAATGGTACCAATATCAACACAAACACCACGCGGCGATTCGATCATCCCACAACATGCAACATTGCACACACTCCCTTTGTCTCATCTTCTTCCCTTCCCACTGTTTTCTGCATAAATTTTCCTTGTCTGGTTTCAGGCCTCTGTTTTTCATGTCTCTGTTTCACTCACATTTCACATCAATCCAAATTCCTCTCTTTTTCTCCTTTTTTTTTTCATTTATTTAAATTCACTTTCTCTACTGCTCATCTCTCAGTTCTCCACTTCTCACCTTTTACAATAAATTATTCCGTTTCGTCATCTTTATTTCATTTTCCGTTTCGTCTGTCTGCACTTCAATTAATGCAACACACACACAATCTCTCTCTCTCTCATCACCCTCAATAAATAACTACTCCAGCAATCAAAGCTTCCAATTATCGAGTAAAGCTTTCATTATTTTCAGTTTAAGGAATATTTTGGTTCCCGATAATCATCAATCCCCAGCTGTAATTGAATCAGCATAATCTCTTTATCTTTTCTTTTTCTGGTTTTCTGGATCACAACAGATACCAAAATTCAAGCTCTGTCCGATGATGTTTCAAGCAAGCTGACTCCTCCTGTACAGAAGAAAACCGATCATCATCATCATTTTAGTGGCTTTTCCATGGCGAAGGATATGAAGAACCCGCCTCACTCCAATCTCGATAACTTTCTTCACTCCGTCACTCCCTCCGTGCCTTCTTCCAACCTCCTTCCCAAGGTATCATCACATTCTCCTTTCCTCTTCAAATTCTTAGCTTCTGGTTCAAATTTATTAATTCCAGAAATTTTATGGTTTTTAATTTATGAAATTCGTGTGTATAAAAGTAGATTGAAAATTCTGCTTCTGTACGTTTATCTGAAATTTCTGACAACAAAAAAAAAACATTCTGATTCTGAAGATGATTTGTTGAACTGGGTAGACTAATAATATAATATAACAATTATTGATCTTTTTTTATTTATATGTATGTTATAGAGCTGCATATATGACATAAATAGCAATAGGCAGCCGTTTCGTAAGGAAAATGATTACATTGAGACCTTCACACTCGGGGATCTCTGGCAATGCTATGATGAATGGAGTTCATACGGTGTCGCGACACCTCTAGTTCTCGATGATGGCGAGATACTAATGCAGTACTTCGCTCCTTGTCTATCCGCTCTCCAAATATGCACCAATGCTCCACCGCTATTATCCTTTAGGTAATTAATTAATCATTTCTTTCAAAGTGTAAATTTGTGATTGTGCCGATAGTGATTAGATGTGATAATGGATGTAATTAAATTGTGCTATAGGTGTCCAAGGGATATCAGATTAGAGAGTGTTTTATCATTTAGTGATGAGAGCGAGAATGATAAACTATCGAGGTCTACAAGTAATAACTCTAGTGGATGGGAAGCTAGTTCTGATGAATACTCCTCCGACTTCAGTACTTTTTCTCCGTCAAGTGTAGATAAGCTTGGTCAGGTTTATATGCAGTATTTCGAATACACATCTCCCTTCACAAGGATACCGTTTTATGATAAGGTTTAAAATCCTCCTAACCTCGCATAAAATTCCTTAACTTATTATGCTTTAAATTCATAATTCCTATCTGACTGGTTTATCTATTTTTTGTTCTGATGATTCAGATAGTTGAGTTAGGACGCAAATATCCAGGTTTGATGACTCTAAAAAATGTGGAACTCTCTCCAGCAAGTTGGATGGCTGTTGCTTGGTGAGAAAGCTACTTTCATTAATCGATTTTCTGAGTTGGATTGGATCTATTTATAAGCATTCAACAAGTTTCAAAAACATTGTTTTGATTTGAGGATCAGGTACCCGATATATCATATTCCAAGCCATAAGACTCCAAAGGACTTGTCCACTATGTTCCTAACTTACCACACATTGTCCTCCTGCTTCCAAGGTGCTTATTTATGTTTCAAATCTCAGTACTCAAATCATTTCGGCCATGAACTGTTTTTTTGTTTGTCGTTGAATTTTATAAACATATGACTTAATGGAATTTTAATTTCTTATAAATAATTATGTGGATGCTGCAGATGACGAACAACTGGATAACGATTCTGAAGCAGTCGAACGAAAAACAGAAAAAGAAGGCAGGGTTTCACTCGAGCCATTTGGGATGGCTAGTTATAGAATGGCAGGGGACGTTTGGATTAACCAAGTGGATGACTACGATAAATTAATGACACTTCAGAGTGCTGCTGATTCATGGTTGAAACAGCTCGGTAGCTATCACCATGACTTCAACTTTTTTCTAACTCATTCGGCTTCAGTTGCTTAATGTGTGTTGTTGTAGATTTGTGTTCATATTGTCAGTGCGGAACAAAGAGAATGTGAGAGCTCTGATGTTCATTACAAAGTAGTAAGTCTGACCCTGTTGGTGACACTCAAGAGTGTCTCATTTTAAGAGGCTGTTTCTTGCCCTTTTTGTTGGGCAAAGATGAGTGTTTTTGATGGCGCTCGTTTCTTCTTTTTTTTCTGTAATTGGTTACACTCACACTCTTGCTTTGTGGAGTGAGGGATGAGAAAGAGAGAGTCATGGACTCGATTTGTGGGAATGTCACTGTTTTGTTCTTGGACCATTTTTCAGAAGAGAAGTTGCAATGGTGATGTCCAACTTTTGTCTTTTAGGGAAGTAAGGGATACTACTATCTATCAAATGAACCATTGTGACCCTGAAGAATTTAATTTTATGTTTGTGGAAGAGTCTCCTTAATTCTTAGATTGTTACTTAAAAATTCAATTTCAATAATTTCTTCAGTGTGAAGTACTTAAATCAAATATTGCAATTTATTTGTAGCATCAATATTTCAACTAAAATTATTGTGTACTATTTATTATCAAGATGAATTCAAGAAGTACCAAACCATATCGTGTTACCAACCCTGACCTAACGAGTGAAGCCAATACGCTGCAAAATAGGTAACTATATATTCTACAACCTAAAATAACAGCAAATAAGAAAGTTTTATACAGTATTGGTAACTTTCTGCTAATGAAAATCGTGACTAGAAGAGAAGATAAGCACTTTAAAGGGAGTAACATAGGGTTTTCAGTCTGTCATCTGTAAATGATATATTCGAGGGGATTTTGGTAGTCATTCGGGAAGCAAGATAAACCATCCCACCATTCAAGTTCCATGTTGCAGGTACCATATGATGCTCCACAAGGTTTAGATACTGAAAGAAGAACCAACCAGGGTCAGAAAAAAGATGAGTACTCATTGGGCCAGAACAAAGAAACCGTGAAAAAGTAGAATTTAAATGAGTTTCGTGAAATAAATTTACAACACGGGTAGAGAGCGTTCCTTGGTCAAAATGCTAGCCACTAAATATTCGAGGTTATAGTTATCAATGATTTTTTTATTGAATGATTGATGATTCAATTGTTGTCTGGATAAAAGGATGAAGCGCCCTGGTAAAGAGATACAATAGCTAGTGTACTTAACACATACCTTTTGCAACCACGTTTACTCTTCTTCATCATCTGAACTTCCATATGCTAAGCCTAATAAGCTTTTCAAAGGATTCCCTGTTTTTGTTTCTTCCGTTTTTAATTGTCCTTCATCTGTTTTTCTGGTGACGTTCTCCTCGTTGATCTTAGCAGTTACATTTGTTTGGTAAGCCGGTGTCGTGGACTCATCTGACACTTTTGGCTTCTTAGGTTTGACTTCGACAACTTTTTTCAGTAGGTCTTGTTGTCTACAAGTGGAATACGTTTAAAAAGTCAGATTACGAGTAGTTTAGTTTATTATGATAAAAAAATCTGTGAATGAAGAGAACCTGATGCCACTCTTTAGCTTGGGTTCAACACGAAGTGGCAGCGGAACTGGTGCAGGTGAAGAATCCGCCAAACTTGCTGCTTTGTGTCTAAGGGTTATGGAAACATCAAAATATGACAACTCATTCCACATTAGAATATTAAGTTACTTCTGTATCATAAAAAATATAAAAAATGAAACGAAGGCAACACTTCATCGTAACCCAAAATTTATACTTCTTACGGCATACTAATGTATGAAATTTTTGCATGTATTGGCGAGTTGCAAAAAGTTTGCTTAAATACATATTCACTACAGAGTCAAATATTTTGCTAATAATAAAAAGAACCATGATGGACAGTGAAAGGATATTTTAAATGCAGCAAATGCTCGCTTTTCAGTGCGACGCAAGAGACGTTCTGCATCCTCCTCGGCTTCCATTTGTTCTTTCAGATAGAGTAGATCATCACTATCCAGTGCTAGAAAATCACATATCGTCACAGTTTAAGAAACAAAAGCACAGCACTAGAAGCATAATCATGCCAGCAGCTCAGCACGGGAAACAATATGTACGAATAAGAAAAGGTTGTTACCGCCTCGACCATGGAGATAACCACCACGATCTCCAGCAACCTCTTGCATCTGTTCATTTCAACAGCCAGCAAGAAAAGCCAGAATCCCTGCCAGGGCAGGTTATTAGAAAAAATTCCCGGCTGATTCAAATGGTAAAAACGTGCCAAGGTTCATTCACCAAAGTATTTGTACAAGATAATCCAAAAAAAACAAGTAAAGAGATACAAACATGGTCCCAGCATTAGCAAACAAATATAAATCCATATCCATAATACAAAAGTCATTGCACACTTCTCATAGTTTCGCAACTTTCAAGATGAAACCTAAAAATCTGACTGAACTACAGTTTGTATTTGGTAAAGCCCGTCAGAAATAAACACAAGATCCTATTGAATTACCAAACAGAAGTGCAGTTAACAAAGTAAAAGCAACCAAACTTTCAAAGATTAATTGTAACATAAATTGCTTAAATGCAGGCAGAAGGCCGAGTTTAAATCAACTGCCATTAGAAAACAAGTACAAAAAGTAATATATACCAAGAAACATAACTTCCAAAACTTGTATGTTGCAGCTAAATCTATTGCTTCCATCTAGCGGAACTTTCTCCACGCATGTGGGGGGTAGTATTGAAAGTGCGATATTGAAAAGAAAAAAAAACATCAAAGTCAGAGTATTTCGACTACTTTTGGAAAATTGAATTTTTGAACCAGTAGCCAACTAAACAAAAATTAAACAAAGAAAAGAAAAAGAGACAAATTGTTGGAAAGAGGAGATTGAGAATGGGAAGGGAACTGAGAACCGCTAACCTTGGAAACCATTCTTTGAAAGGTAATATCCTCATCATCAATCTTATCTTTCCCTTTCCCGGACTTCCTATCTACAAATATTTCCAGCAGATACACCAAACAAAACTCCAAATTGAATTGAAAATTTGAAAAACAATGTGAATTAGGGCAGAAAAGATGCACCTTTCGGGTCTGTCAAATTGGTGTATTCTCGAACTTCTCTTCCTGACATTGTTTGTCGCCGGACGGCTGATGAATGAGAGCGGACGAGGCGAGAGAGAAGATCGATAGCGAGGGAATTGAACCTAACCGGGTTAATTAAATAATTGAACCGGTAGAACTCTCATAAATCGACCCGAACTAATTAAAATAATTGAACCGATTCGGTCCACACGGGAAGAGGGAAGCGAGCCATTAGATTTCTAGAAAGTGCAGTGTGCAAGCATTCGTGTCTCCAATTTGTTAATTCAATCGCAGAAGCAGCGCAATGTCAAACTTACCTCCTGCTCAGATTCCGACCAGTTTCGGCCACGAACTCCGGGCATGTCTACGCTGCCGCCTCGTCAAGACATACGATCAGGTTTATTTTATATTCTTCTGGTTTTTGTAGGGCTTTTGCATTCCAATTTGTGTATTTTTGTTTTTTTGTGCCCTAAATTGAAGGCCTCTCTGTCTTTGAATTGTTAGTTTATTGAGTGGTCTTTTGCGAGAAATTTTACAGTTTAGGGAAAACGGCTGCGAAAACTGCCCGTTTTTCAGTATGGAGAATGACAATGAACGTGTTGTGGAAGGAACAACTCCGAATTTTTCCGGGTATGTCTCTATGAATGTTAGTTTCTGTCAACGATGGATATATTTTTGTTCAACTAAACTAGTATTATATAATTTACTAATAGTAGATTGGAGTTGCCAAAGAACCACCATTGATCAGATTTAGAGCATGAAGATTACTAGTAGGGTAAATTTCAAGAATAAAAATAGTTTTTGATTTATGAAGATCTAGTAATCTATGTGAACTGTGAGAGAAGATAGGTGGTATTAAGGTGCAGTTTGTCTAAGCTGTGATTGTCCTACTTGAACATGTCTACCGTTGCTTAATACTTGTGTCTATCGCAGGATAATTTCAGTCATGGACCCGAGTAGAAGTTGGGCTGCGCGATGGCTGCGAATTGGTAATGGTCTATTTGTTCCTATATTCATGCTTACCCGGTGAATTGCATTATTAATTCGTTACTTAATATGTTAGAATAACAATCTGAACCACTCAATCTTTGGCAATACCATGCTTACTCATTGAACCATTGTTTTTATAAGATTGCACAAGGATTAATTTCAATCCACTTTAATTATCATGTTGGGTAGAATATGTGATACTACCTATTCATGCAGGTTTTTGCAGTATATAACTCCCGACAAATATTGTCCAATTAAGCTTACATATGTTAATATCATGTTTGTAAATATATTGAATGGGACTCGTGTGCAAGTGGCACCTTTTTTGTTAGCAGATGATATTCTGTTCGACTTTTACAGTTGATTAGCAATATCATGCCTGAGAAAAAAATTCAACTGAACTCTTTTGCGAACGGGGTTTGTAATTGTACATACAATGTTTTATCAAGTGGTCTAAGTTGCAATTGCGCTTATACATAGGGCAATGTGTTATTTTACTATGGGTTTTCTGTTTTCTTAATGTTGCAGGGCGATTTGCTCCTGGTTGTTACACTCTTGCAGTATCTGAAGAACTTCCAAAAGAGTTGCAGGTTTGTATATGTAACCAAATCGAACTTGCTAAGTGTGGCTGATCATACATATACTGTATACGTTTTTTGAGTTCTGTGGATTCAAAAAAGCAATAGTGTTCTATTTCTATAGTCCAGATATATTCTTTCATCTGTTTTCTGTATTTCCATCCAATTCATTCAACATTTCAACCAAATAAACACATGCATAATATATATTTGCTGTCTACTGCGTACATGTACAAAAGTATGCAAAAACTGTATCACTGATTTTAGGCTCTCTTTATTACAATTTTGTGATACTGATTAATTTTATGTATGCAGAACATTTGTGAAGAGGAGCGTGTTCAGTATGTTCCTCCCAAGCGTGTCTAACTTATTACAAACAGTTTCCAAGTACCAGTCCACGTGCTGTTTGTGGAAGTAATCTGTCCGGGAAGAATTGGGTCGTGTTTGACAGAATATAATAGTTTCGTACCAATGTCCAAAACATGTTATCTGAAAATGTGCCTTTTGGTTGTTACTCTGTGGACTTGCTTAAAACCTCTGTTTAAGTCATCATAAGACTGATGCTAGGTTCCTCTTCACCTTTTGCAATGTTTACATTTGTAAAACCATTAGACAGTAGCCAGTAACGTAATTAGAGCTGAAAAACAAATTATATGTTTTTCTCGTTATCCATATAATTTATTAAAGAACTTGGAGCTTGGGAAATAAAATAATTTATTCGATTATATCATAATTTATTCTTCTCGGTTAACTGCGCAAATATGGAGGAGAGAGACGCAGCGGCGGTACTCATCGCGAAGCGACGTTGCAGAGCCGTAATTGACAAAATCAACGCACTCAGTCCATCTTCAAAGATCTCCGATTCTTGCAAGTGCACTCTTCTTCGGCTGGCGAATTCCGAGCTCAATTTTCTATCTCGGATTTCCTCCGTCACTCCTTCACAATCTCTCAGGTCACATCTTGTTTGCCTGATCGCCTCTTGCTTCATGTCATTATTTATTTATTTAAGCGCCTAGGGTTTGGAATTGGCATATTCTGTATTTTTATATCTGACTTTGTATCGTTGATGTTTGATGACTGATCATTATGTCTGGAAACTTTGATACAACTGTAAGTTGTAACTACTTGATAGTAATCTTATATGTAGATATCTTTGTTGATTATCTATTATGATATTGCAGTGTCAACATTGGTTACTTAGAGGCTGTGGTCTATATTATACAACAGCCTTGCATAACTGGAGTATCTGGCGTTTGCAAGTCAATACTCTCATCTTCTTTCATTGGAAATGACGAGAAGAGTGGTTTTACGAAAGGTGTTCATGTTGATATAATGTGCACTTTTAATGGGAATCCTGTTTGGTTTATTGTATCGGATAGGAATCCCAAGCATGTTTCTTGGTTCGCATCGTCAAAAAATAAGGGCATCGAAGAACGAGTGAAGCAACTTGTTGATGCTGCTCACTTGTGTTCGACGTTGAAGCCGTCTTCGTTGGTTTTTTTCTTTGCGAGTGGAATCAACAGTGAGGTTCAGATGAAATTTAAAGAAGAATATAAAGCATCAAATACTGGTGTTGCCTTTTCCTGTTTTGACTGTTCTTTGTTGGAGGAGGTTGAGAGTGATTGGGTAACTGTGCTTGCAAGATCATTTAATGCAGCTACTGCCCTTGAAATAAAGATTGACTATGCAAGGGATGCACCTGTGAGGGTGGAGTATGCGAACAGTGATTCTATTTCTAATGATAGTGTGTTAAGTTTAGAAAAACAAACTTTGCTGGTTGATCGGGGCGATCCCTTCAGTTGCTTAATATCGAGCATGGAAATGCTGTCCACCATTTGGCAGGAGGCAGACTCTACAATGCCTGGAGACAGTATTGGCAGGAAATTTATTAATTTTGATACTACTGCTTTAATTGCCATTGTATCGGGAATTAGTAATGGTGGCTCCGAGAACCTTCTATCTATGCCCAAGGAAACATTGAAGCAGAAATATAAGAGCAACTATGATTTTGTTCTTGCACAGGTACATCATCTGGTATTACATTGGTACATTTACCTTCTCTAATAAAATGAACTTCAGTTGCTGATGCATGCTGCACATTTGTGTATTGAAAACAAGCACTTTAAAATCCCATGAAGTGTAATGTTAGCCTTGATTTTCTTCCAGATAAAATCAGAATCTGAAAGCCCAATTCTCTTAGAACTTAATGGTACCTTATCCGGAAAGCGAGGTATTATTTGTAGAAGTGTCTTTGCGGAGTTCAAAGAATTGGTATCATTGTGTGGCGGCAAAATGGAGAACTTGAGAGCTGGTCAATTACTCAGACATCTGATGTGAGTTTTTTTTTGTTAGATTATGTTTACCAATTTAAATCAGTATACTTTTTATTTCCATACTAAGCTAAGCTTGATTTTTTTTATTTTCAATAAAACTATATTTGTTAGTAAGGTAGAGAGAAATGATGAGGAGAATAGGGGGGAAAGTGAAATCCAAAATAAAGAAATTCTTTCTCACTGTGGTTGGACGTTGTACCTTGCAAAATTACCATGAAATTTATTTTTCTTCTAGGTACTATTTACACCACCTACTACTTTCACTTGCCAACACAAATGTCCTAACCGAGGTTCGCATCTCTCTCAAGACAGTGATTGGATAAGAGATTAGAGAAAGAAAATGATTTTGATTTTCCAAGATTTTTTCCTAGTAATTTCCCTTCAACCAGCTAAAATGTTTCTCTCCCACGTATTGTCCTGCTACCTAACATCCCCTGAAGTGTTGCACGCTCATGAAGTGTATGATACACCCGAGTCACGGTTGTTTTTCTTTTTTGCGGTGTTGCATTCATGTTGTTTGGCCTCGTTTAGTGTTCTAGTAATTATTGGTTACTAAGGTCTAAGGCCAGTCAGTTCACAATTCAACCTTCCTAAATTAATGAGGCCAGGTAGCTCACTACAAAGTTTGTGTATTAGACATAATGTCATGTTTTGCTGGTTGCATCAAAAACTACATGAAAAACTAGTGTATGAACTGGAGGTTTCAATGTTTTTCAGTTCTCCCTGGATGTAACTCTTGAGGATTGACATGCAGATGGCACTAGAGTATGTGTGTAGACAGAGATAAGATTTATATATTTCAATATTCGATGGTTTCATACAGTTTGTAGAAGCTTTGAAATCGAGTTGCCCAGATCAGTGTACTTAAATAAAAACTGAAAATGTGGTTTGTAATGTGATAGCATGAACCCACAGTAACAAGGAGCACAGAGATACAAGATAGTCCATTCAGATCAGAATTGTTGATAGTCACGTAGCACAAACCATACAGATACACAGAAGTTTCTTTTGGTTGTATTCTGATTGTAAATAGTTTATAACATATGTTTCACTCATCTTGGCACAGGATTGTCGAAGATCATCCATCAGCAAGAGTCTTAGGCCTTCCAACAACCAGAAAGCTGGCACTGAAAAGTAAAATCGCATTTGGTACAGGGGACTACTGGCTGAGTCCTACTTTAACGGCAAACATGGCCTTTGTCCGCGCTGTCTCACAAACCGGGATGTCCGTAGATGTTCTTGAGCATAGACCTAGGGCCCTGATAGGGGAGTGAACAATGTACCCAGAGAGGGAATTGGGGAGTATAATGGTTTCAAGTGCTGTTAATGCTGAGTGAAATGCTATTGGATCAATCAGGCGTGGATAATGGTTTCATAATTCCGTGGTCATTGGTCTTCAGACATTAATATATCAGTAGTCGTATACAGAATGGACAATTGGCTGACGATTCCCTCAAAATTGTGTAGTAAAAGGCTCTCAGCCCTTTCAGTTACTAAACAAAATAGACAAGTATACAAAACATTCACATGGCAGATTGTGAATTTTCCACAGATCAGTCCCTCAATATACTTTTTTTACACACAACATGCACACAGGTTGCTCCATGACATGGTAAGGAAACCAAAGCCCAGGGGAGGAAATCTTCTGCGGACATTAAATTCTTCCACCCTCGGGCTCCTGGGGCGTGATCTCTCCCTTTGTCTCCTCATTCCAGGAAGGGTGTACGGGAGGAAGCTGATACTCATCGGGTTTTAAAGCCAGAGCAAAGTCCGGTAGAGTTGGTGCTAGACCTGTACAAATCCGGGCTCGGGCCGGGTTCGGGCCGGGCTATTTTATATTTGTCAACCCATAAAGGCGGGCCGGGCTAAACCCGCCCGATCAATTCGGGCTCAAACTGTTGTCCAAGCCCGCCCAATACACCGGACCGGGTTACCCATCGGGCCAAAAAAACCCGCCATAATTATGTAATGATATATTTACATTTTTTACTCATGTTGTCTAATAATATTGTAATTTAAGATCATGTGATCCTGTCCTTCTCCTCAAATGCATCTCAAAAATTATATAGCATGGTCAAGTGTTTAAATATAATTATTATGTAAAATTTCCTATCGGACCTCATAGTGTGCGGCTGGTTCACACTGAAACCATTGAAGTCTTTGCTTCACACCTCATGCCCAAGTCTCAAGATAACATGAAATTAGTAGGCCACAAGTTGTCTGTAAGCCACAAAGGTGCTCTCATTTGAGAAAGAGACGGGATTGAAGCACGTGATTCCAGCATATTTAAATGCCTTTTGCTCGCTTCTGTCCCCTAACATAATCGTGGGTAACGACTAACGAGCTAACGGGTTAATAATAAAAACATATTAATAAATGAATAAAGTTAATAATAAAAATTAAGGTTTAAATTTGTAACGGGCTAACGGGCGGGCTTTTTAGCCCGGTCGGGTTAAAACATGTGTCCAAGCCCGGCCCTAATATAAATACGGGTCGGACCGGACTAGCCCGCCGGGCTAATATGTTAGTCCAAGCCCGCTTCAAAAACCGGGCGGACGGGTCGGTCCGAGCGGGCTAGCCCGGATTTGTACAGGTCTAGTTGGTGCCGTGTCCATGATTCTGATATCCAAAAAATTTATTTGTAGATGCTGAGACCACAGCAACAATAATAATAGCTGCTGAGCTGGTTGTTATGAAAGACAACTTACTTTTGATGAGAATATAAATCCCTGTTGATTTGCACTTTGCTTGAAGTATCTTTTGGTATTTTTTCAGTCAGATACTTCATAGTACCCCAGAGAGGTGGATTTCTGCATTGATCACCCAAGTTAGTATATAATGCTTGCAACATAAAATGTTTTGTAATAGATATTTATGGGTCCTTGTTGAGAGTAGTAAACAGTGAGTATTTGTCACACAACAACTAGACTATATCAGGCTACTTTTTTGCATGCATTTCCCTCATGTATTTCATGCAAATCAAAAGCTCACGCATTACTCACTAGACATCTGTCAACGAGCAATCATTGAGCACAAACACAAACTCGGACCATGAGTCGGCAAAGATGTTTAAGCTTTTCATGATAACAGGATGTAAGTTATTATCTCTACAGTCTTCACTATCATCATGTTAGTTGATTGACGGAGTTTTTCTTCTTCTAGAAAATGTATTATCACGTTGAGCTAGCAGCTGAAAATATGGTATCTAAATAGCGAGCCTTGTCACAGGCTCACAGCAATG
This sequence comes from Rhodiola kirilowii, assembly GCA_033675215.1. NCBI lineage: Eukaryota > Viridiplantae > Streptophyta > Magnoliopsida > Saxifragales > Crassulaceae > Rhodiola > Rhodiola kirilowii. Next base: position 814,353 of record CM066203.1, read on the forward strand.
AGTACAAAACTATTCGTACAAATATTCTTCACATGAAAGACATGCCTAAAGGCTTGCTGGGTGATGTCAGAAGAAAATTTCGATCTTATTTCATTACCTTGAAACAGGAGAAGCTGAATTAAAAACCTCACATGCCTTCTTACTTTCTCTGAGATACTCATCTGCTGCCTGAAGAGCAGCTACAGCCATTCCATGAGATTTCTCAGTGTTTCCTTCGTCAAGGATTAATCCATGATAATAATATGCTGCGGCCTAGATACAAATAGGGTTAAGTATGCAGCAGAGTTTAGGGAGATATGATTGGTCCACACCTAAAAGTGAAAACTAAACACACACTACAGAACAAGACGGCTACACGACTCCTTTTTGATAGGTGCTGAATAATAACTATAGTCTATAGTTATTAACTCAGTTGACTCCTCAAAACTGCTATTTCTATATTACTGAAAGACTTGTCAGTTAGCTATTTTTTTATGGTAAGATTACAGTGTGATTTTCCAGATATTGTAGTTTGTAATGTAAGAGAATAAGTGTAATAGTACAAGGTTCAACAGTAAAAGTAATCTCGGGTTGGGGTTGTGGTTGGGGCAGAATTCGAACATTGGAATTTTTACCGTAAGTAGTAAATATACTCAAATCATTCTCTCACTTGTGCATGTACGGAGCTTAATTTTGCTCTCCTCCAAAACTCTATTTAAACTTCTCATTATGAATAGTAATGTATCAAAAATAAGGCAATCGGGGGAATTCAAGGAGTGATGGTTACCTTAGCTTCTATGTACTTCCATTTGACGAAAAGCTGATGCTTCTCTCCCCATCCATTTAGTAACGGGAGGTTCATTATGTTATCTTGAGCCTGCAAAAGTTTAAAATGTAAATCTCCGGGTCACTTGCCTTATAATGTAGGATAAGACTGTTGAACATAATTCATGAAAAAAAGGGAAAAAATTGCAAAGGAAAAACACAAGGTTTATAAGAAGACTCAATTTCAAGACACGACTTTTATTCCAAGAAAAACAATAAAGATCATGAGTGCAACTCTGAAAGCTTAGTAATGTAAGATCCTGAACCTGAAGCTAGACTGCAGATTTATCTACAAGGAAATCAGTTCATTTTCCTTCATCTTTCATAGTGGAAAGAAAATGCCAGTTTATTTCTTCACAGAGAATGAGATTTATATAGGACTAATAAACAGTAAATCTGTATACATTTGTCCCCTCTGATATAATCGAGATGCGTGATCAAAGAAAAAGGAAATAAATTTATTAGACACTTGAACAGCATCTCTGTTCAATCCTTATACAGTTTACTGTTAAAAATTGGAGCGATTGGCAGCAGTTCACACAGGCAGATTGTTAAGTAGCCAAATCTATTAGCATGCAACAATTCTACAGAAGGACAACAAATAGACAATGAAACCACCAGAATCATACAATTTGAGGACCAAGAAAGCTACCTGCTGCCAGTACTTCACCATCTCGCATGCAAGTCTTCTTTTAACTGCAAGTGTTGCCTTTGTACTGTCAATTGCCATTCCAAGTTGGATATCAACACCCTGAATTATTATATTGAGAACATAAGCCATTCATACTGGTGTTGAAGTATACTATTTTCCACATTATGAGCATAGATAGTAAGGTTGACTTATAAAATGTGTGTACACTTGAACAGAACATCTGATTCAACTTTTATTTCTGATTCTAAATCGAAGTAACCTTACATTGAATTGTAATTTTGTGCCACACAAACTTAGCGAAGTGCTTTACCAATATTTGCTTCTAGTGAAGAATTAAGAATATCCATAAGTTAACATGTTTGTAGATCATGATCTCGAACTATAGAGATCGAAGTATTTGATTGTCTGCCGTGCAATTTGGTGCTCAGTTCCATGAAGAGGGTAGTTGATAATTCTGATACGCAATATATCTCGTGCATTTCAAAAAATATTCACATATAAATTATCAGAAAAATAGTATCACATTAAACAATGTGTGTGGTCAAAGGCAATCTACTGCTAAATCATCTGCAATTTGGACTACACTAGTTTGTGAGAACTAGATCATTTTGAAAAGCACCACACACACAGAAGACTAACAATAAACTGAGGATTCTTTGAAACCGAATAATACCTGCCCTAATGCCTGAAGACAAAGTGCTCGTAGGACACCCTCATTTAAGTCAAGTGGCAAGGACCTCCTGGAATGTGAAACCATAACTATTAAAAGCGCACACACCAATATATTTTATTATTATTACAATGACAGCATCTTCATAAAATCAACCTCAGGTCGGCAGGTAAATGTGGGAGAACATGACGAACAGCACAATCTAGGTAACCAGCACCCTTCAAGAATATGTCAACAGAGGCCCGCCTGCTCTCTGCCCAACAAAAAGAAACAGTTCCTTTATATATACTAAATGAAGGCTTCCAATGTCGTAAGTCTTCAAAATTAAAATTCACGTTTAAACTCAGAAATGGTTGGCTAGAGTTGCACTTCCAAGATGAAAATTACAATATAGGTCGTTTCTCAACAATCATTTTTCGTTGTGCGCAAGGCCCGGGTACAGCGTCAGAACCTTTTCTTTTATAGTAGAGCAGTCCCCAAATACAGCTATAGATAAATTTTCTAATGAGTCAAGACTTAAGACTCCGTATAGGAATCAAATGCTGTGTCCATAAATATCCTGAAACCTCTAAGGTCCATGGTTCAGGGGCAGAGGCTCTCACAATGGTTTAGAAGGGATCACAGCCCAAGACAAAATGGCATGTTTCAAGGTATGTTGCATAGGAAATATCGGACCACAGAAGCCAAAAGAGGTCTTTCAAAAGGCATTCAAAGAGCAGTATACCTTCTGATACTTTGGGCTGATAGCCATCACTAGGTGTTCTCGGAAGAAGAAGCAGGTTTGCTTGTGAGAATAACAGCATCGCCATCAAATGTAAGACAGACAACACCTCGTACCAGGCATTGGATATGACTGTCTCCTGCCAGATAAAAATATTTATTTAGAAGTCAAGTATCTAATCCACTAAAATTTGCAAAAAATTTCTTACCTCAGCATCATCCTCCTGGTTAACCCATGCAAAAGCCACTTTATGCTGAAGTTGATTTCCTGCATGACTTAAAACAAACATGATGGGACTTGGCTTCAACAATTGGTACTATATGTAGTGCAAAAGAAAGTAATGTTACCATCTTTCACTAGTCCCAAGAGTACAGGCAAGTAATCTTCAAGAGCTTGCTGAAGATCAGCCAATGTTGAGCCTCCTATTACACAACTGTTCCTCCAGCTAAGAAACTACAAATGAATCACATAGAAATAAAGGAAGCAACAGGTTCCGCATATCATACCATGCTGAGTTGCACTTTTTCTCTTTGTTCTTGTAATAGTGGGAGCTTCTTGGTTGGCCATCACAACAATTCGCGTCCTTAGTGCAGATAAACGTTCCACCAAGTTGTTTGACAAGTTGTTCCCAAGTGACTGGGAAAAATCAACGGGCTTTGGTATTCTTAATCCTGGCACAAAAACTGCAACGTCTCCAATATTTCCTGGTATTCTTCTATTCCCACCGGAATCATTTTGAGTTGATACGAAGCATCCCATGTCTGAAGAGTATATTCCTGACAACAACAGTAGGGAAACTTTATGAGCCTTGGATCAGAGTGTTCTAATTTTTAATATTCACTTCATCAAACGGGGGAGAGAAAATGGAAGTGTGTGCTTAGAGAATGAACAGGTCCTACGAAGCTCTGTCTTTAAATACAAGACTGGAATGACAAAGAAAATCCATGTCATCCAAAGTTATATAGAAAAAGAAGAAAAACACAGAAGCATAAAATTGAATTTAAACTTCTTTTTAGCTGTTACAAGCAAAGAATCACAAGGATAAGAGAAACTTTGCATGTAACAATTAATACAGAAGAGTGATTAAATGTCAACCACCAAAGCAGTAGCTAGATGTATCACGAGCATAGCCAGGACACTAGAACTAATCAAATCATTTATCCTCTTCGGTGTAATTTTTGATTATTTATTAAACAATAAAATCAATGAACCCTTCTGTCCCTATAAAATATGTCTCCACGAATTTAGACCTTCCCACCTGGTTGATAATCAGAAGACGGTTGAGCCCTCAATCAGATCATCTAGTGGTTTCTGCATTAATGATTCAAAACAAACCGTTGTTAGACAGATCTGGCAAATAAAATTAAATGAACATATGGCTAAATCACAATATAGACATGGCAAGTTGCACTTTTGGAGTAATTGCAGCTCTAATCAGCCACCAATGGTACCATAAAAACTCAGCTCAAGTTAAAATAAATAAACCGCATTTTCGGCGTTGATTTATTTCTCTGAAACAGAGGCAAAAAAATCAACGCCACACATCATTACCAAAATACCTCAGCAAAAACAATTATAGTGAATTCTGAGATTGATTGAAGGGGACGAATACGCAATAAATTTAAAGTCAAATTCCTCAAATACTCCATTTCTCACCATCGTCATAAGCAATAATATACACCACTGTACTGCGGAACTTAATCAGCAACAAAACGTACGCATCGGAAGAAATTAAATACCTGGAACGTAGGAAAAGAGGACTGATCGCATCCATCGTCAAAACAGAAGCTATGTTTAGATTTTTAGTCTTGTGTGAAAGGGAAAAGGATGTGGTCAGAGATTAGATGCTGAAGCTGACAGGAATCATCAGAATCCGAAACCCTAGGCTGGAGGTAGTAACAATAAAATCAGAAAGTCGCTGACGACAGGAACAATATATTTATATATTTGGAGGGGACACGTACCTGAGGATCGGTGAGAGTTGCTGCTGCAGCACAAATTTTCAAACAGAGTCTGAGAGCACAAAGAAGATAGATATTAAATGCGGAGAAGATTGATTGAGCTTGTGGGCCATTCTTATACATTATGTTTTTAACTGTTTCTTATTTTTTGCTATTTTTTCATCACTAAAAACATGATTTACAAATATTCAAATTACAAATCGAAAAATTAATAATACACTTCTACTAATTATGATATAGTTCAAAAAAGTGATTTATAATTCGTGTGTATAAAATCATAACATAATTCGTAAGAATTCGTCGGTTTGTAAGCACCAAAGATTAAATTTGTGCCTGATTTAGATCTCTTCTCATCATTTAAATTGTCTGATATAATGTTAACTTATACTATATTTCTATGAAATCATGATTCATAAAGTTTGAGTTCTTAGAGTTTGAATCAAATTAAAACATGTTTGGTTCACTACATAATACTATTTTAAATCTGTAATGATTCGCTTGTTATGGTAATTCATGGTATGGATTTGTTGAAAGTATTGGCCATAAATAAAATTGATCTGGGGAAAATCCAACTAGGAGGCTGATGAGATAAGTTTTAAACCAAAATTTTCTATAATAGCTGACTAAAATTGATGAGATAAGTGTAGTTGAATCTGAACGACCAAAATTGGGCAATGAAGAAGTCAGTCCATCATAAAGACATCAACCTAACTTCAACAAATGGCAACATATAGTGAGGTCATCACTATCTGTAATCTGGATCATGTCCGACTTTGATGCCCAAGACGAGAGGAGAGAGAATGGGTTGTCAAACAAGTAAAATAGCAGCTGGAATTTGAAATCATTCATACCCACTTTGAAACTGTCTTTTGGCTGAAAACAATTAGATTCAGATATCAAATTCAAATGGATCTTTTTGAAAGGATGAGTTTTTTTTTTTTGATTACAAGGGTTAGTAATTGTTAGTATCAGTTAGGAGGATTCGAACACCGGAGCTCACTGAGTCGCGGGTGAGTATGCCCCATTGGACTATACTTGATCCTCTTGAAAGGATGAGTTGAGTGGATAAAATTTGCATGCCTGTGATACAGCTCCGCTGATGTTGAGTCCCATGTGATTCCCAGCTTATGAGCCAAAAATGCAAATTGACACTGCCATGTAAGAAGTGTAACCAGCATCCACTAATACCATGAAAATATGAATAACTACTCATTTCTCTGTAAGTGTGTGTGTTCACATTAGGGATGACAATATGCAAAATTATACCTGCAAAGAAGAATCCTTGAGGAGGACTTGATATTTTTGACATGGAGAAATATGTTGCTAGTCTGATTCCCTATACCTTCATTCCGGTATTGCCTCTTCAACAAGTCTCAAGGTAGACTGACGAGGGACGAGACATAATGAAAATGTTACAGAAGTTTGAATGTGCATAGAATACAAAAGTATCAATGTGCAGTAATAATGTCAACTCATAGGAGGACTATGATCCAAGAACGTTAACTGATAAAAGACCGAAAACAGATATAAGAAAGAAAGTCGAACACAAAGTAGAAGATGACAGCTAGCATCTTCTGAGCACAAAGCTCACGACTCCAGTGTAATTGTAATTTACGTTACAGTAAGAAGGAAACTGTAGCCCTGCTTCCTCACAATCTGCCTTTGTAATGTATGGGCATGACCTCACGTCCAGGTAGCGTAGAGACTTGTTGCATAAGCTCAAAAGTATGCCAATGCCAGACACAGTGAGTTTAGAACAGTTGTTGAGATTTATAGATTTTATAGCCAGTTCAGACTTTTCCACGCCCAGTCTATGAAAAGCAGCATCAGTGACCTTGTCACAGCCACCAATGTTTAATCCTTCAAGGAGTGAGCACTTGGTGAGAATGCAAGTTAATGAAGCATCGGTGATGTTTAAGCACCAACCCATTTCGAGATTTGTCAAAGTATTTCCACAAGCGGTAACCAATGATTCAATGGATTTGTCTGAAATGCCTCGACAGCCATTGATGATGAGAGTTTCAAGGTTATTGCAGTATCTGGCCAAAGAAAATATGGACTGATCCCCCACATTGTTGCAATCTTGCAATTTCAGAATTTTAAGCGTAGACGAACAAGCTTTGGCAACATTTATAATTCCATTATCTCCGACCTTGTGGCATTTGTTGACGTCTAGCAACTGCATTCGTCGGCATCCACCAACAAGAGTTATGATTCCAGCATCTGTGATGTATTTGCATCCATGGAGGCCTAACTCTTCGAGACTGTGACAACTCTTTGATAGAGCATGCAATAAATTATCTGTAATTAATCGGCAGCCAGTAAGATGCAACTTGCGCAGGTCTTTGCATCCCTCGGCTACAGCACAAAACCCCTTGTCTGTCAGCTTGGAGCAAAAAGAAGCGTCCAAGGACTGTAAATTAAGGAGACTGTTCCCAATGGAAACAAGTCCAGCATCCGAAATACCTGTAGGACATCTAAGGCAATAAAGCAATGGATTCAACTTCTAAGGTCATATTTGAATGTTGAAGGTGTGAGCAATCCATTCTACGACCAATCGACCATATAAGCATAAAAATCCAAAAATAAAAATGTATTGCCATCAGAAATTGGCCAAGATCAGTCACACGGAGTGCAATGCTATCGAAGTGCTTTGATCTCGAGCCTAAAATATCATCATAACAAAAATCCTAGTTAAGAGACAGAAAAAAAAAGGCTTTCCCACAATGAGTTACCAAGAACAGTTAATATCCACTTCAATGTAATACAGTATTTTTTTTCATACACACGTACTGAAGAAAGGGCCAAGCTTAACAGGATCGATACATGCTACAATTGTCTATTTAGTTAATTTTCCTTTAGTGGGGCAACATGGGCTTGTTATGGTTAATAAGACTCACTTTAGCATAATTGTGAGTTGTGTCCTGTTCGTCTTACTAGGAATTTAACTTTTTGTCAGTCTTTAAACTGGAAAAAATATATATATATGCAATTACATAGTAAAACTTCAGGCCAGTGCATTGTAATAAAGCTCATCTCACCTTTCTTATTCTCATGTAACTTTCTCAATCAATGTTTGTGCCTAAAAGTGTCTCGTTCTTTTATATGTTTCCGAAACAATCAGACCAACAAAATGATCGGTTTACCTATGCAAACCACATTTAATTAAATATTTAAATCCTAAAACAGTGAATTCCATCACCTAAACAAACATTTAGCGCTGAGGAAAAACGATCATATTCATACAATACCTTTGCAACACTGCAAATTGAGCACCCGAAGCCTCGTGAACGCGTTGGCGACAACAGAAAGATCCGAGTCGGTAAAACCCGGAAAGTAGGACCTGGAAGCAGACTGCGACAGGTCTAATTCAAGCAGATTAGAGAAGCGAGCAGCCATCTCGCGAAGCCTTAGAGGCGCGGCACGTAAGCTGAGCTTCTTCCGGTCTGTGCTCTGCACGCGCAGCCATCGCTTGCAGACTAGGCCGAAATCATCTATGTCCTTGTTGGTCGCCAACCTGGAGAGGATCAATCGGAGTTCGTCGTCAGTTAGGGTTTCGTTGATGAGGGGAGTGATGCGAGCATCATCTTCTTCTCGGATGGAACAAGAGCTCGCCATTGACCAACTCAGCTCCAATTCGAAGACAGATTTAGGGGTTAGATGACAAACCCAACAACCCTAATAAATCAAGTCGTACATTATTAATACGTAGTAATTATTAATATTATCATCATTGTTTTTATTAGAGCAAAGCTGAAGCACAGACACCCGGTGACTTGACGTGTCGGGTACTTGTACACTGCTGAATCGGCCAACATTTGTAATTACATCGATTTTAAAAAAGATTGGATCAATTGGCCGACATGGCTGGATTAACCTCGCGCCTGTTCTTTGAAAAGTATAGTTTGACCTTGAACTAACTTGTGGGTTAAACTATAAAAATTTTCAAACAATGTACGAATTATCAAATATTATTTCAAACTAGAGACATTGTCTAACGTCGTTAGGGTTCGCGTTAACTCCGTTAATTAATAAATTAATTAAATATTATTTTTTATTTTTTAATTAATTTATTAATCGACGAAGTTAGTGTCGTCCAACGGTGTGTTAAGGAAAACCGTGACAGCGTTCGACGGTGTCCCTAGTTTGGAAAAGTATTTAATAGTTCGCACATTATTTGAAAGTTTTTATAGTTCAGTTCATAATTTGGAAGCTGGTGATATTTCAAGTACTCCAAATGTACTTTCCCATAAATAAATTGATCTGAATAGTCAGATAGATACTTAGAAAATTAAAATCCGCCAATAGGCTAAATATCAAGCCAAATTAATTGCAAACATTCAATGTCCTAAATGCATCAAGTTGTCGAAAACAAAAACAAACTCTTAGTTATTCGATTTTTAAAATCAGTTAGTTAGTGTAATTTTTTTTTGATAAGAGTTAGTCAGTGTAATTAATGCAATTATAACTATTTTTTTATGGTGAAATTATAAGTGCAGGGGGTGGGGGGGCGGCCGCCCCCTGTTCGTCGGGAAATCGCCTGTTGGAGGTTCACTTTGATGCCTTGTCTGCCCCTCCGCCCCTTGGTTCGCCCCCCGTTCGCTCAGGGACGTTTGAGCAAAAAAATTCAGATTTTACCGGAATCGAACACAGCAAAGCTAGAGTAAGTATTTTCATAATTTTCTGGGGGAGGGACGTTTCCATAGGGATCAAACAACAGACCAGATGAAGGTGAAGATGCATGTTTGGCATCAAACCTCCGAGAGACCAGTGGTCTCAGACCACACCAGGCCATATGAAGGTGAAGATGTATGTTTGGATGTGGGGTTGCGGTGCTGTTTGGATGTGGAGACTTTGGAGTTGCAGTGCTGTTTGGATGTGAGGTTATATTAGTTTTATTCGAATTTCCAAACACAGCCTTAACTAGGAACAAAAAAAAAAGCCCTAATTTTATAAAAAAAAGGCCTAATTTTCATGAAAAAGGCCCCAATTTTATAAAAAAATATCTCATTTTCATGAAAAGTGCCCCAATTTTATAAAAAAATGCCTCATTTTCATGAAAAAAATTGATGTGTTTTCGAAAGACGGGTTTAAGAGGCCCAAAAAAAAATTCGCTTCAGGCCTCATAATGGCTGAAGACGGCCCTGAAGTTCGCCCCCCCCCCCCCCATCGATCCACTCCTGGATCCGCCACTGATTATAACTACCCCATTTTCAGAACCAGGAGGAAACTGGAAGCGTCTGTTTAAAGGTACTCACTTTTCCAAATGTCCTTGTTGACATTTGGCTAGATTCGAAGTTGATTGGCTGTTGACCGTAATCCTACATCAGTTGAGAGAGATGAATATGATAGCTTAATAAGTGCGTCTATTAACTATCTTATCACCAACATACCATGATTTTTGTGATGAACTTCAGACTGTGATGACCTGAAGGATAATGGTGACAAGAGACAGTTAAGACAAGCTAAACTCTTCTTCTTCTTTCTGCATAGTTCTCTAGATAATTCAAATCTAACGTTGTTATTGTTATAATTGTGGTCTGCACATCCAAAGAAAAATTTGGCTTGTGGGTCCCACATGCGGGGCCCACATCAAAGAAATTTAAGATGTGAATTGCGTAAAATGAGGATATGTGTTTGCTCAATTGCAATATAAATACAGAGGTTCGAGTGAAGGATTAAACACACCTTCACCTCCTCCTTCTCTCTAAACTTTCAGAGCATTTGAGTTCTAACAAGCCCCAAAGTTCTCTATATTTTCCAAGGTAATTATAACACGTTATCAGCACGAGGTTCTAACCAACTGAGATACCGTAAGTTTTGATAAAAGGTTAAGTGTTTTTCCTCACTTGTCTCTCAACTTCCGCTTAGTTCTTCATCTGTTCTACTTGAATATCATAAGGGGTTCACTGCCTCAAAGGGAGCTCTACTCTCCCTATTTCACAATTTTCTGATTGTGTTGATATCTGAGTTTTTCTGGATGAAAAAAACTAAGAATTCCTTTACTTTTGCTTTGTTTGGAATTCAATTCTATTACGGCAACGGTTATGTATGTTTTACTACTTCTTACCACTTGTTTCACTTTCTTAATGTATAACAACATATTATTATGCAGTGGCGGATTATCCCCTCATAATAAAGTGTTGTGATTTTACAACTTATTTTACTTTCTTAAATGTATAACAACATATTATTATGATGTGCGGATTACCGCCCCATAGTAAAGTGTTGTGATCTGCAAAGTAACTATCTTTACTTTAAAGACTCCATTTTTTTGAACTGTATAATTTATTTTATGCTTATTACTTGTTATTGTATAACATCATATTATTATACAAAGGAGGCTCAGCCACCGTAAAATAATATGATGTGAATTACAATTATTTTACTACTTCATTCCTATGGTTAATAGCATTTATACTATACATGTCTATCCTCACATGGTAATTAATTGCATTACGTTTCTAATTAAATCTTAGAATGAATTAACCCATGCCCAACGGTAACAAACGGTAACAAACGGCTATAAATGGCTAGTTTTTCCCCTATAAATATGTTTTCATTCAACTACACTAAATCACATTTTCTCTTCTACTTCACTCTTAAAACACACCCAAAATCTTCAAAGCAATAAAATGTCTAGCTTACTATTGGTCTTTGTTGCAATAATTATTGTAGTACTCACTATTTATGATTTCACCGGGGATCTAACACCGGCTGAATTTTCTTTTTGTTTAACAATGCTTGTAATAATGTATGCATTTTTCTTCTTTACGCTATTTGTAGAATTGTATGTTTTTAAATTAATCTAATAAACTTTTTTCTACTTTTAGTTACCACCTTGTCAAACCTCGCAAAACTTGAGTTCAGTCCACTCGACATCACTGGAAAAAATTACATGTCGTGGACAATAGACATTGAGACACATTTGGACTCAATGGATCTTCACGAAACAATCATTGTCACGAATACCTCATCAAAAGTTGATAAAGCGAAATCTTTGATTTTCCTTCGTCGTCATCTTGACGAAAATCTCAAGAATGAGTATCTCACTGTGAAAGACCCGAGTGATTTATGGAAAAATCTGAAAGACAGATTTGATCACCAAAGGGATGTGATGCTTCCCTTATATCGGGATAAATGGGCCGCTTTACGGTTCCAAGATTTTGCGAAAGTCAGTGATTATAACTCTGAGATGATAAAAATTGTGAGCCACTTGAAATTTTGTGGAGATAAGATAACTGATGCTGAGATGATGGAAAAGACTCTGTCCACATTCCATGCATCAAATGTAACCTTGCAGCAGCAGTATCGTGTACGTGGTTTTGAAAAATACCATGAGTTGATTGGTACTCTCCTAGTGGCGGAAAGAAACAATGAATTGTTGATAAAGAACCACCAATCTCGCCCAACGGGCTCCAGAACATTTTCTGAGGTACATTTCGCCAACTCTAATGAGAGTAGACCCATGACCTATTTTCGGGGTCAAGGGCAAGTCCGAGGTCGTGGACGTGGACGAGGTCGAGGTCGTAGTTTTGGCCAGGGGCGCGGTCGAGGTGGTTATCCCAATAATCCACCTCATAAGATCGCCAATTATCACCAAAGGAGACAACAAAATGACTGGAACCATGAGAACTCCCACAAAAGGGGAGGTGGTCCAAGTTCATTAAAAAGCCCTGAGACCACTTGTTTTAGATGCGGTTGTAAAGGGCATTGGTTTAAAACCTGTCGAACCCGTGAACACTTATGCAAACTCTATCAAGAGTCCGTGAAGGGAAAAGGAAAGGAGGTCAACTATATTGACCAAACTCCTATGAATGAGTTTACTCGACTTGGAGAATCTGATTTCAACAATGAATATGTTGATACAGTTGGGGATTGTTCAAATGCAAATGAGAGCAATTTTATTGAAAATGATCCCGTGAACGAGTACACTCATCTTGGGGAACATAATCCTAGTGAGGACTTCCTTGGTGATATAACTGGAAAAATGACTGGTGGGAACTGAAAGAGGAAGTTGTGTAAACCCATGGGAATGTAGCCAAACGGTCCGATGTCTTAATTTAATTTTCTTATGTTATATGTATGTTTTTCCTTTAAGCATAACTATGTTTTCTCATATGTAATAAAATATGTGTACCTGTTCATCTATCTTATCATTTTTTGTTTACTTAAAGCTTTGAAATGGACAAAGCCAAGGTCAACCAAAGGATTAATATTGAAGAGATGTGCATACTTGATAGTGGAACAACGCACACAATCCTGAAGGATGAAAGGTTTTTCTTGATGATAAAACCAACACGAACCATTGTGAATACAATATCAGGTCCTGTAGATCTAATTGAAAGAATTGGCAAGGCAAACTTTGTATTGCCAAATGGCACAAAGTTTACGATACATAATGCCTTATTTTCGCCAAAATCCAAACGAAGCTTATTGAGTTTCAATGATATTTATTCTCATGGATTCGAGACTCAGTCTATGACTGAAGGTAACATGAAATTCATGTTACTCACTATGTATAGATCTGGAAAGAAATACATAGTTGAAAAACTACCAATGCTTCCCACTGGATTGCATTACACACATATAAATGTGATTGAGTCAAATGCGGTAGTTATGAAATCTTCAATATTAACCATGTGGCATGACCGATTGGGTCATCCAGGTTCAAGTATGATGCGAAGAATTATTGAAAATACGCATGGACACTCATTGAAGGGTCATAAAATCCCTCAAGGAAATATTTTTCCATGTAAAGCTTGTTCTCTTGGAAAGCTTATCATTAGGCCATCACCGGGAAAGGTTGAAACAGAATCACATATGTTTCTTGAGCGTATTCAAGGTGATATTTGTGGGCCTATTCACCCACCATGTGGACCATTTCGATACTTTATGGTATTGATAGATGCATCTAGTAAATGGTCACATGTATGTTTGTTATCAACTCGCAATGTGGCATTCGCTAAATTACTTGCCCAAATAATAAGGTTGCGAGCTCAATTTCCTGATCATACAATCAAGAAAATTAGACTTGATAATGCCGGTGAATTCACATCCCAGACATTTGATGAATATTGTATGTCAGTTGGGATTGTGGTCGAGCATCCTGTTGCTCATGTCCACACACAAAATGGCTTGGCTGAATCATTGATCAAACGCCTCCAACTTATTACTAGGCCATTGATAATGAGAACAATGCTTCCTACCTCAGTATGGGGCCATGCAATATTACATGCCTCTGAATTAATTCGCATCAGACCGAGTGCATATCATAAAAGTTCTCCACTACAACTTGCATTTGGTCAAGAACCAAATATATCGCACTTAAGGATTTTTGGTTGTGCTATTTATGTACCTATTGCACCTCCTCAAAGAACAAAGATGGGACCACAAAGAAGCCTTGGGATATATGTGGGCTTTGAAAGTCCATCTATTGTTAAATTTCTTGAACCTCAAACTGGAAATATTTGCACAGCACGTTTTGCTGATTGCCACTTTGATGAGGAAAATTTCCCACCATTAGGGGGAGAAAGAAAACAGTTTGAGAAAGAAATTACTTGGTCAGTACCAACATTATTGCATCTTGATCCTTACACAAAAGATTGTGAAGGTAGAGTACAAAGGATTTTACATTTGCAAGAAATGGCAAATCAACTTCCTGATGCATTTACAGACACAAAGAGAGTGACTAAATCTCACATACCGGCTGAGAATGCTCCCGTACAAATTGAAATTCCAAAAGGAAGGCTGGAAAATAAAGTCATTCATGAAATCACAACACGGTTAAAGCGTGGAAGGCCACCCGGTTCCAAAAATAAAAATCCTCGAAAAAGAAAAGAGGAAGAAAAGCAAAGCGATCCTATGGTGGAGGAAAGTATTCCTATAGAAATACAAAATGAAAAGGATCGAGAAATTTCGATTAATTATGCTAATACAGGCATACTATGGAACCGAAAGAGAACATTGATGATGCGTTCTCTTATAATTTGGCGTGTGATATTATGAATGAAAATAGTGGTGATCCCGAACCACGGTCTATTACTGAGTGTAAAAATAGACACGATTGGTTTGAGTGGAAAAAGGCAATTGAAACTGAACTAGACTCGCTCAATAAACGCAAAGTATTTGGGCCTATAGTACTCACACCTAAGGATGTGAAGCCTGTTGGATACAAATGGGTTTTTGTACAAAAAAGAAATGAGAAAAATGAAATTGCGAGATACAAGGCTCGACTTGTTGCACAAGGTTTTTCTCAAAGGCCTGGAATCGATTTTGAGGAAACGTATTCTCCTGTCATGGATGGAATTACGTTTAGATACTTGATAAGTCTAGCAGTTCATGAGAAATTGAATATGCACCTCATGGATGTTGTTACCGCTTACCTATACGGATCGCTTGATACTAAAATTCACATGAAAATCCCTGAAGGTTTTTAAATGCATGAGGCATTAAGTTCCAAACCTAGAAAGATATTCAATCAAGTTAGAAAGATCTTTATATGGGTTAAAGCAATCCGGACGCATGTGGTACAATCGATTAAGCGAATATTTATTTCAAAAGGGTTATGTCAATGATCCCCTTTGCCTTGCATTTTTATTAAGAAAACAACATCCGATTGTGTAATAATTGCCGTTTATGTTGATGATTTGAATATCATTGGTACCAGTAAAGAAATTCTGGAAGTAATCTCTTATTTGAAAAAAGAGTTCGAAATGAAAGATCTGGGGAAAACAAAGTATTGTCTTGGATTACAGATTGAGCACATCCAGAATGGGATATTTGTGCATCAATCGAATTATACGAAGAAAATAATAAAACGTTTTAATATGGATAAATCAAATCCATTAAGTACCCCAATGGTTGTAAGATCCCTTGATGTGAACAAGGATCCTTTTCGTCTATGTGAAGAATCTGAAGAGATTCTTGGTCAAGAAGTACCATATTTCAGTGCGATTGGAGCACTTATGTACCTTACTAATTGTACTCGACCTGACATATATTTTGCTGTTAATTTATTAGACAGGTTTAGCTCAGCTCCTACCAAAAGACACTGGAATGGAATCAAGCATGTGTTTCGTTATCTTCAAGGAACGCTTGATTTAGGATTATTTTATCCTAACAATGCAAAACCAGTTTTGATTGGCTATGCAGATGCAGGTTATCTGTCTGACCCACACAAAGGAAAATCACAAACCGGATATGTAATCACATGTGGAGGAACCGCAATCTCTTGGCGTTCACAAAAGCAGACGGTAGTTGCAACATCATCAAACCATGCCGAAGTCATCGCATTGCACGAAGCAAGTCGCGAATGCGTGTGGTTGAAGTCCATCACACAACATATCAGAGTCACAAGCGGCCTCTCTTCAGTGAATGATCCAATCACTCTATATGAAGACAACGCTGCGTGTGTTGCTCAAATGAAGGAAGGATTTATCAAAAGTGATAGAACAAAGCATATCCATCCTAAATACTTTTTGTTCACCCAAGAGCTGGAAAAAGACAAAGTTATCAGCATACAATATGTTCGTTCTGATGAAAACTCAGCAGATCTTTTTACAACGGCTCTCCCTACCTCAACATTCCGAAAACATGTCAACGACATAGGAATGCGGAAGCTGCAAAATTTATGAGAACATCACGCACGCCAATATGAGGGGGAGTTTCGCGTCGCTGCACTCTTTTTCCCTTAAGTTGGTTTTTATCCCAATGGGTTTTTCCAACTAAGGTTTTTAACGAGGCAGCCTAAAACGCTTGATGTGCATTCCAGGGGGAGTGTTATAATTGTGGTCTGCACATCCAAAGAAAAATTTGGCTTGTGGGTCCCACATGCGGGGCCCACACCAAAGAAATTTAAGATGTGAATTGCGTAAAATGAGGATATGTGTTTGCTCAATTGCAATATAAATACAGAGGTTCGGGTGAAGGATTAAACACACATTCACCTCCTCCTTCTCTCTAAACTTCCAGAGCATTTGAGTTCTAACAAGCCCCAAAGTTCTCTATATTTTCCAAGGTAATTATAACAGTTATTATTTAAACTACGTTACTTCTATGAAATGAAACAACACAATTCTGACATTCCCAAGAAATTTGTGTGCGCTCCACCGAAAACTTTTTCCCCCTTTTTTCTGTTCCAGCCCAAATAGTGAGGCTTTCTTAAGGTTGTGTTAGAACTTTGAATTGCACGGTTTTTTGCTTTTAAAATTAATTAACGTTAAATTGTGATCATGGGACGGGACACTTGGTGCGGACGGGACTTATGTGATTAAAATTTACGTGAAGTTGCACTCATTCATTAAAAAAATAGACGAGGGCCGAGGCTGCCGCCGCATTAGATTGACTATTGACCGGTCTTCATTCCAACATGCGAAGTCAAACTACATTATCCAATCAATGCACATGTCCGATATCTGATTCTGATCCACATCTACACCACCGCCAACAACAACAACAAACAAAGAGAACATTTTTGAGCTGTAAAAGTCAATCTCCAGACTCTATAAATAGTTACAATGCAGCTTCTGATTTTCCATATCGTAAGAAAAATGAAGATGTCTTCACTTGTGTTCATTTTATTTTGCTTACTGATTTGTGTGTCTTCAATAGCTAAAGCTGCATCACCAGCCGCTGTGCTAGATGTAGATGGTAACAAGGTCCGAGCGGGTGTGAAGTACTACATCTTACCGCTTGTCCGTGGGCGAGGAGGTGGGCTGACTTTAGGCGCCAGAGGAAACAACTCCTGCCCGCTCAATGTCCGTCAAGAAGGGCAAGAGGTATGTCTGATTCATACGACCTACTGAAAATTTATGATCTTTTTTTATTTTTGAAATTAGTAAGCACGTATAATAACAGTTAGATGTTCACACCACTAGATCATCCTCGGTAGGTAGGCTTATTGCAAATTTACAATATCAAGTACAAGTTTGGGTTTTAAAGTAAAAAATCAGAATGAAATATAATTGTGTCGAATCCTAATAATTTTTTCAAAGAAAATTTTGAACCATCTTTTTTCAGGTGGATAGAGGGCTACCATTGACATTCTCACCGGTGGATAAGAAAGGAATTGTCAGAGAATCAACTGACATGAACATCAAGTTCTCCTCGGCTATGTCAATATGCGTCCAATCGAATGTTTGGCGGCTTGGTGAGTTCGACGAGGCAACTGGGAAATATTTCATTTCAGCAGGAGGCGTGGAGGGCAATCCAGGGCCGAGCACGATCGGGAATTGGTTCAAGATCGAAAAGTCTGGTGATTTTTACAAGCTATTTTTCTGCCCAACTGTTTGCAACTTCTGCAAAGTCATATGCAAAGATATTGGAATTCAGATCGAGGGAGGAAACAACAGGTTCCTGGCTCTGACTGATAGTGCTCCATTCCTTGTCATGTTTAAGAGGGCATGAAAATATTTCATCTCCAATAAATAAGTGAATAAATTGCGGTACTTTTGAAGTTTGTTATTATATACTTACAATGAATGCTATCAAAATGATATAAAACTTCAACAGCTGACATTCAATTATAGTGTATTTATTTAATTTCAAAAAAAAAATTATAGTGTATTTATTCAAATTAGAGATTGAAAGGGCGTTGAGGAGTTTTGAGATCAACAAATTTGAGGAAACTGTTTCAGAGTGGCTCTTTAGAAAGATACATTTGCAAAATTTTCAAATAAAGAAAAGCTATTCAAAGTACGAATATCTTCCAATTTAAGGTGTCGGCAAAACACTCCAAGGAACTGTCATCTTTCATTTATCATGACAGGTAAACAGAAAGTTAATCAATAGCTCTCTATCTTAAAAACTTCAGAATACATTTTTATTTGTATGACCAAATGAGTTCCCAGCGACCGCCAGAAAAATAAGTCGAAATTAAGAGGGAGGGTCAATCTCTTAACTCTAAAACAGCTGCTACAGTGCAGGTCTCATTAGGTAACGGACAAGCACAGACACGCTGAGTTCCATGAATTCGCATGCTGTAAAAATCTGTTGCAAAGCACTTCTTTTGACAAGAAACTAATTTACAAGGCCACGTTGCTTGAAAACTTCAAGCATAGCGGTGCCAATCTTGGCAGGCGACTCTACAACTGTCACTCCAGCTTCTCGGAGGGTCTTTATTTTGTCCTGCGCCGTTCCCTTACCCCCAGAGATAATAGCTGCAAATCCAAATAAAGAAACACAATAGCTTAACCATGTGGTCTTACCATTGTCAGCGAAACTATTGGGCATGTCCACGATTCGTAGAAATCAATGTGAAGATTTGGTCATGTCACACAGAAAACAACACTAAACATGTATGCTTACGAATTCAGAGGTTTTAAGTGATTAATCAGAAGAAAACTTTACTGGTAGTTAAATGACACAAGTTAAAGAAAGATTAGGGGATATACGCATGCTGAACAAATTAAAATAAGAGCCGGTCATCGAGATTAAAATTTATCAAAGACCTTCCAGATCTTCGGTAGACAGTACCATAACATAGCAAATAATAATGTGGCTAAATATATTCTAAATGCTTCATCCATCATTATGCACAATTTTCATCAAACTTAAGCCTAGCTACTATCCAGAACACAAGGAAATTACCTCATGCCAATCAATATATTCGTTGCTATGAAAGAACCAAAAAGTGGATGTAGATACATTACAATAGTATGTGGAAAAGGCAACACAGACCAGTAATACAAGCACGCCACACATGTTTAACACCATCACACGATTTCATCAAGTAATAGTCAACATAATATTACCTCCAGCATGGCCCATCCGACGACCAGGTGGCGCTGTTAGACCAGCAATGAAAGCAACAACAGGCTTCTCAGTCCCACTCTCCTGTTGAAAGAATTTAATAGTGGTTAAACTTCTATATTTATCAAACCGCAAATGGAGCGCCAGACTGCCAGCACAAACTGACTTTTTACATTATCCAAAATACATGGTTTGCGCCTTACACAGAGAGTGAATACACCAATAACAACGGTGCATCAATTTCACTACACATTACAAACCATGGTACAAGTCATATATTGAATGAACAGCAGTGGCTCTCGTAGAGACTAAAGTTTGTTATTGAATACGTGGTACCTTTATCAAAGCAGCAGCCTCCTCCTCTGCAGTCCCGCCAATCTCTCCGATTAAAACAATACCTGGAATTATTTGTCATCAAGAAATTTATTGAGAATAATTAATTAGTCACAAATAGATTAAATGAAAAACTACTGAACTGGCAGTTCATGTCTAAAACCATGTATCAGTTGATACAAGCAGTCTGTCAAGCTTATAAACTGAATATATCGGCACTATGACTATGATTCCAAACGGAGATTAGCAAATCAGGGATTCAGAGTGGTATTGAAGATAATGCTTGAAGTACAACAAAAAACAATCATATTTCAGTCGATTAATTCAATATTCAAGTACAAAGTACTACATGGAGAAGGTTACAACCGTCAACTTTTTGTACCTGATTTCATTGAATAAATTCAATGTTTATACCATTACAACTACAAACTTTGGGCAAGAAGTTAAAAACTAATAATGGGTAGTATAAGAGTAGGTACAAGACCCAATAAAAAAGAGTAGGTACTAGACCAAGTCGAAAAAAATATCCCAAAAATGCATTGAACAGCTGTCCTTTTCCCCATGGGGTTCATGTTTTTGGGTAATAGCATTACCACTCACAAAATAAGTTCCAAATGAGAGCACAGTAGAAAAGTTCAATTTGGTGTATTGATATATTGTATAGAAGCAGTGATTTTAGTATATATATAAAAACTAAAATAAATAGTTTTTACTTAAAGAAATCTTTCGTATCGCATTAACCGGCCCGTGAAGTCTAAAATAAAACGAAGATCTAACTATTAAGAATAATAGAAACTAAGAATCATTGTTTCAAATTTCTAGAGAAATTAACATCATAACTAAATTATGGTACTTTGTGCACAACTGCAATACAATTATTAAATGACTGTATTAGAATGCAGGCAGTTAACTATGGGGAGTTGGGGACTCAATTACAACACGAATTTAGGCAAATAAATAAAAGAAGTTTTATAGAAGAAAAACACATAGAACTTCCGCTTGTAGCTGGGACCACGAAGTTCAAACTGGTAAATAAACTGAACACAGATCTCCTAGAAAAAAAAATGCATACCTTCTGTTTGAGGATCTGCTAAAAATTTGTGAAGACAGTCAACAAAGTTTGTTCCATTGAAGGGATCTCCTCCAATGCCAACACAGGTGGATTGCCCGAGGCCTACAGCAGTGGTTTGAAAAACCTGCAAATAAAACAACAAACATAACTGGTAACTGCAACCTGACATTAACTCTGACCTTAAATGAAGAAAAAAAATAATGATGCAACAATTACATGACTTTACCGACAACCAAATTTTTTAAAGTAAAATGTTTAAATTAAAGTCAATCTGGTCCGAGTCTATACTGAAGGCCACAAACACCATAACTGCTAAGAAAAAAATACAACAATAAGGCGTAACATTTAACTGCACCCGAGTTCTTTCAGCACCATATAGGTTTAACATATAAAGAAATAAAATTGGTAATGCCATTTGCGGCAAGCATACAAACAAGATTAGAAAAAAGCACCAAAAAAGAGCATAAATTTTCCAGATTTCAGCATTTTTAACTTTCAAGCCACACACTTAGCGTTCATTATAGATGATCAGTGTATAACAGTCAGCAATCAAGAAGCTCTTTAGTATTATGTCATCAAATTAGACTTACTGCTTCATATGTTAAAGTTCCCGATCGAGACACAATTCCAATGCGGCCTGGTTTGTGAATGTAACCAGGCATAATCCCAATCTTGCATTCCCCAGGCTTAATAATGCCAGGGCAGTTTGGTCCAATAAGTCGAGTTTTCGATTGACTGTTAAGAGCAGCCTTCACCTTAACCTGAAATTATCAAACACATACAATATAGATTTTTCTCATGTGAACACCTTGAAGAAACAGACAAATGATATGGACAATCATAACTGTTAAAGAGAGAAAAGGTCACCCGGATGATGGTACGATAATCGTCTCACTTCCACTGTTCGGATAATAATTATCTAAAATTACCGAAATTGATGTAGAAACTCGCACTACGAAACACTTCGAGACTCACAATCACAATGTGCGAGCTTTAAAGACAGTCAAAAGTTTTTGTTGTTGTTGTTGTTGTAATATACGTTTACGTACCATGTCATGTTGAGGAATCCCTTCAGTGATACAGACAATAAGATCCAACTCAGCTTCCAGTGCTTCCATAATAGCTGCCGCAGCAAAAGGTGGAGGCACATAAATGACTGAAGCATTAGCCTTAGTCTCAACCTTAGCTTCTGCAACTGTGTTGAAAACAGGAAGTCCTAGGAGCTCTGTTCCGCCCTTTTTTGGTGTCACACCACCAACCTAATTTATTTTGAGACATCGGGGAGCGGGTAAGAAACCACAATATAGACAAGCGAGCACCCAAGAACAAGTTTAGCATGATACAGAGACAAGAGGATTAAACACCAGACTGGATCAAGCCGACATGTAAGGAATTCACTGGCACCATGACCCTTTACGGACAAGGATCCCTCAGACTCGATATACAGTGCAATAATTTACAAACATTCAATTACAGTGAGCGCAGACAACTGTAGGCTATAACAATAACACAAGGTGGAAAACATAATTTTGCAAATGAAACATTGACCTCACTCATCCACACAACATATGAAACAAATTAGTTTACCAAGTCCTTTGATCTTTCGGATAATCCTTCCAAACCTAACAAATCATTCACCGGCGATAAAAAAAGAAAAGAAAAAACAAACGCATTGACCCCAAGCGAGTAGACCAATCTGGTTCAAAAACTCACCATTTTAGTACCGTATTCGATGGCTTGCTCGGTGTGAAACCTGCCGTTATTTCCCGTCATTCCTTGGCAGATAACCCTAGTGTTTTTGTCGACGAAGACAGCGGGAGGGGGCGGCGGCGCCGCACCATAGTGTCGAACGGTCGACGACGATGATGCAAGCCTGGAGGCTATTGATCTGAGCATCGATTTAGTAACCTGACGAGCCATGCTCGATCTTCGTCGGTGATTTGTCTGCCGATATTCGTGTCTCTTGGATCGATGAGGGTTTTGGTTTCCAGCTGCGCGCAGGAAAAAGTGTTAAACTCTTATTCTTCTTCTCTATTTTGCATTTCCACTGGGAGGAAGAGTCCGCTCCGGGTCGGACAATTCGGAGTCTTCTCCGGGTCGGACAGTTGGGCCAAACGGCCCGTATAAAAAAATTGAATAGATTTGCCTGTGTAGCTCAAAATGGAAAACAAAATAAATTGATCTGAATAGTCGACAGATACTTTGCAAAATTAAAATCAGCCAATAAGCTAAATTTCAAGTCAAATCAATTGCAAACATTCAATGCTCTGAATTCTAAAACAAAAAGAGTAGATTCTATCAACTCAATTGATATTTTATTTTTTGATTTTAATACAAATCAAGTAAAATCGAATACATTGTCGCGTCAGACTCTGAAGCACAAGTCACGCACGGCACCAATCCGGAATGATACGTGAATAGTCCGTTGAAGCACAAGCCTTAAGGTACCTTCTAACTTGAAACCCAGCGAAACAACACTTGCAAACCTGCAGGAGACAACACACGTTCACGTCGAGACGAGACGAAAAACACCTCCACGAAAGAGGAAAATACTCCACCACAAAAGGGGAGAAAATACTCGATCGATATTTAGATGTTTATCAATAGACCATTTTGCAAACTCTTTGGACCTGAATTTACAAATTTCTCTTGGATAAGAAACTGTTTTCATTGCAATCTGTCGACTTCCAGTCTTCAGACACTAGTAAAACAGTTACGGATGCTCTGTAGAGCTACAACAACCAAATATTTATAGGTAAATAGAAAGAATGGAGCTACTCTTTTAAAGGTGAGGGGAAAGGCTGAAGGTTCTCGTGTCTATCAAACTACGCCACAAGTGAGTTAATACAGTTAGCTGGCAGATTCCAAGCAATCTGTCTCTGTCTACTATGACGGTGTCTCAATATCACTCTTGCAAAATCTCCATGACCCATCTTTTTGACGTCGCAGAATATAGAGTATCTTGTATGTGCTGCAAATGCAATGTCTAAACTTAGGTTTGAAAGCCGCACACAGAAACCAAATGAGATTGAAAAGTATGTTACGAAAATTAGGCTTGAAAGCCGCACACAGAATTTTTTGTTTAAAAAAAATGAGAAGTATGTTACGAAAAATAACACAACTTCATACTAGTATTGATCACCTGTAATAGTTTGGATTTTTTGGCAGGGATTCATCAATAAGCTCAGCTGCCTCCTCTATAAGAGTCTCGATTTCAGCAATCTCCACACCTTTGCTATCAATTGCTACATCAGCCCGTAAGATGGATAATTGCAACATGACAAATCTCCAAAAACATGACTTTTTTAATGCTGCATCAGCCAGTTCTTGCCACTGAAAACCATGAATAAATAAATAAGATGAGGGCTAGGGACTATCACAACATGACTATACCTAACAAATGTCCAGTGTAACTATAGTACCTGAAGCAACATTGATTCATCAAGAACTTCTGAGAGGCTGTGAATTTGATGGCTAGGGCCAAGAGCTTCAGCTTTAACAGCCTGCCATTGCTTAACAAGAGCTTCAGCTTCTTCCAAAGGCATTGGCCTTCTAAATACTGATGTCATAGAAGATGATAGGCTGGCAGCAGGGCATGACGCTGGTAACGGAACAGCATCTGAGTACCTCTTGAGTTTCGACTCGACAGCTGTCAGTAGCTTCAAGAGTCTGACAGGAATGGTGCTTTGAGTAGTATGTACATGTCCTACATGTGCACTAATGGAAGTATCTCCTGTCCTCCCAAGTGAACTTGATTCTGAAATCAGATTATTTGAAGCCCGGCCGGAAGTCCGATAATTCGCAGCAAATTTGAAGCTTGAAAGCTTAACCAAAACAAATATAATGCATCCCAACACAGTCATAAAACTCATTTTCTCAACGGTGCCACTTAAAGCTGACCTGATTTTCCAATCTCTATCATAATTGGCACCGAGAGTTCTTTTCAGCTGCACTGTTGGGCTATCACTGTTGCAAGTGGAATCACTATCTGACAATAATGGGCTTTGCACATTAGCCTGAGTCAGCTGTTGGACAGCGGAACCCACTTTCAAAGAGCTTGTATATTGAAACGGATCTTTGAGACTTCTTTGACCTGAAGAAAGCCTAGTTGATAGAGGTCTGTGGCTTATACTGGGAAAGGCATGTGGCATTCCATTGTTTTTCTTGTTTCCAAAATCTTTTGAGTCCTTTTTGAAAAAATTAGCCTGTGAAGACAAGTTGTTCAGTCATCTTAGCTTGACATTTTTGGAAAATCTCATTATACGCAAAATATCATCTCACCAAAGATGGAGAGCAATCTCTGGTATCTGGATACCTGGAAAGCAAATCATCTTTAAGCCATTGTTCCTGAAACATTGACCGAACGTTCTTATGTGATTCACCGCTAGTACTTTTCTTTGATTCAGGCTTAAACGTGGAAAACAAATAAATAAAAAGACTACAGTGAACCCTTTATTTTAGATAACAAATTCATTCATACACACCAAAGCAATGTCATCTTCTTGGCATCCAAGACAATATATTGGAACTGAAAATGCAATGGCGAGCATACCAGTCTTTGCTTTGCATCAACAGTATCCCTGGCTTCATTTGGGGTGACTAGCTTTCGAGATGCAGAATTTGAACCTTGTTCAAGCTGCTGAATTTTGGCTACAACTTCTACTTCGCTACACTGGGATCAACAGTTTTGAAAATTATAGATAAAAGCTTTTCAGACATGTTGGTCAATGACCATTTGAATGATAATACATGCAGTTACTTACCTGTCCTGTAAGGAACAAGCACATAGATTCTTCAAGTTTCATATCAACGCCGTCTGATGTCATCAAGCATTCGCAAATGATCTTTGCTTTGTTCACCTACAAAAAAAGATTCCTGTCCCCTGAAACAATGCTCTAAAAATAATAATATATATACACATATATATTACGAAGGGACAAGATAAGATACAAAATGTCTGTAGAAAATACCAAATCCATTTGTTTGCTTGAAAATCCAAGAGCAAGATATGCCACCATCACCAAGTAGAAAGAGTTAAAATCAATTACACCCTTCTGATTCTGTGATTCAATTGATTTCTTATTCTTTCTTGCAATGGCTAAGCCATCCCAAGGCAGAAGATCGACAACTTCAGAAGCCAAAAGCCTGCTTAGAGCTTGGGTCAAGAAGCAGGACCAATCTTCAACTTGGCATGTCGCTTCAGCATCAAGGCCTTGCCTGAGCAATTCTTGTAGGGCAGATATAGCCCCTCTTCTCCGTTCTGCATTTTCAGGAGTCCGAGGAATACCAAGAAGATCCAATGTGCAAACAGGTGCAAGCTCCTCCAACGATTCCTCTATCTGAAGATGTTAATTACAGAAGTAAAAGCAAATTAAGCATTGATTAATCATAATCTGACATATCAAACAGTAAAAGTGAAATTAGTATGCTTACTGTTTCCTAAAGTACATATGGGATAATTTCATTGGATCCGAAGTGTAACCCACAACTTGAAAATATAGAAAAGGAAAAAGATAAAAGTTACTCCAAGACTTCCATTGAAAGGGTAAACACTTCCTAATCAGTCCAATAAATTTTTTCCAGAAGCTTGGATGAAAACTTCACACAAAACCCACCATCACATTTTACTTTGACTGGAGCATTCCTTCAAAACTGATGTTATGGCACAAGACCATGATAACATTTAACGAGAATCTACATATGTCATGAAAAGGCCTCATAATGCCGAAGATCAAGAATCTAACTATTAAGCCAACGAAGTCTTGCCTGAGTTAATAATGTCATATTTTCAAGAGATATTTTGCTTCGGAGAAGACATTGAGCACGGGCTAGCGCTTCGAAGCCTTGAGAGACATGATTCTTCTCAAAACCAGCTTTTGCAATTGAGCACTTCAAAAAAGCACCTAAGATAAGCATAATAAGACTGAAACAAATTTAAGTGCCCAATGCGACCTGTTCAGTCGTTGCTGAGTTCCCATACCTCTGCAAGGGCCATTGAAAGAAGTAAATCATGAATATAAGGCTTTGCATCCAAATGCTGGATTGTTGTTCGTCCTATATCAAGCACTAGTTTCTCCTCTCCCGCCTGATAAAAAAAAAGGGCAGCATTGCAATCAAATAAGCAAAAAAAAAAATCAGAATACGAACAAGTATCTCTACTTCTAGAGACAGTGCAGTGCACAAATACGAATTCTGGAACACAGAGACAAGAATTATCTTGCTCTCGAATTTACTGCAAAAACTGGAGGACAACTCACTCCAAACACAAATTAGACAACAACATACCTCTTGAAGAAGACAAAGAGCACCTGGCAACCACGCCCATGGTATGCGAAGACGTGATTTAGGAGGTATCTTTTCTTTTACATCACCAGCATATTCTGGTTCAAATAGTAGCTTATCTCTCACATCCATCAGAATTTCCTAACATGCAGTGACAAAGCAATTCCAAATAACAAGAACATGCAAAACTCAGGCAGGCTGATCAGCATCTCACTATTAGCGCTAGGCAGTAAAGTATATAAAACTACCTGGCGAGATTGGACAGCTTCAGCCGTGTATCCTTCCTCAATCTCAGCACCTTTGAGCACCATAACAGACTTCACAACCTCATCCTTCTCTGCTTTATCGTGAAGACCAATAATCTGCAAAGTTTGACCATGACTGGTAATTCAATCACAATGAAATACAAAGATCTTTGGAAAAGTTGGACAACCAGATTGTTAACTACAAACTTTCCATATACTGAAACGTTTAGACCATAACAACTTGAATCAAACAAGCTTGTGATGAGAGTCGAAAATCAACCTGATAACAAGTGACAGGGATTTCAACGGTAGAAGCTGGAGGCGAGTGAACTTTCTCAACAGTAGGCTGCGGAGGCGAGCTCAATCTCGATCTGACGAGCGATTTCTCATTTCTCATCCCGGAGCTGCACCTAGGCCGAAACTGCGAACTCCGGATAGAGGTCAAAGGACGAACACCATTTCTCCCAAACAATCCGAGCACCACATTGCTCTCTTCACAGGTAAATCGAGACCTCTTGGGATCAATAAATGCGATCAATGAGGCGGAGGAAGTGGTCGGCGTCGAGTGAGCAAACGCCATACGCGAATGAAACCCTAAGCTGACTTCAGTCGGTGCAGAAGTGAGATTATGAGATGATAATTGGTTTAGATGCGTGAAAGCGTTTAGGGTTTACGGTTGGGGTAGGAAAATGATGATGAGAATTGGTTGGAGATGGTGAAGACTGGAGTAGGAGAATTTGCTTTGCTCTTGAAGCAGTTTGCTTTGTCCTTCAGAACTTTTTCTCTGGTTTTAATTTATTTGTTTGCTTTCTTTTCTGTTTTCCAAAAAATGGAATTAGACTTTTTTTTTTCTTTTTTTTTTATTATGGAATTAGCTCATTTAAATTTTAACATATTGGAAAAAAATTAAATATGGCATGATATCTGGAACTTTTTAAGCTTAAAATTCCAAAATCTTTGTATCGTCAACAGCGAAAACTGACATCACGACATTTACAATTACGCCCGACTTACAAGGCTGATTTTAACACAAACAAATAAATTTATTGCTCTCCCAGGTTCACGCAATGTTTCCCCGCAATTTAGGGTCTGTCCATTTTAATTTATATTTGACTTAACTTAGTTGATTTTAACTGATATTAACTTATAGTGAATGATCTTAACTGATATTAACTTATAGTGAATGATCTTAACTGATATTAACTTATATTAACTTAACTGAAACTTATGTTGATCGATGAATAGTAATATTATGATGATGATGGTTATGATGATGATGAATAGTAATCTTATGATGGTGATGGTTGTGATGATGATGATGAATAGTAATATTATGATGATGATGATGGTAGTGATGATGATGATGAATAGTAATTTTATGATGATGAATAGTAATATTATGATGATGATGATGGGGTGATGGTGATGGTGATGAATAGTAATTTTATGATGATGAATAGTAATATACTAATGATGGTGATGGTTGTAATGATGATGAATAGTAATTTTATGATGATGATGAATAGTAATTTTTATGATGATGAATAGTAATATACTGATGATGATGATGGGTGATGATGGTGATGAATAGTAATATTTATGATGATGGTATGATGAATAGTATGATGATGATCATGAATAGTATAATGGTATGATGGTGATGGTATGATGAATAGTATGATGAATAGTATGATAGTATGATGATGATGGTATGATGAATAGTATGATAATATGATGATGATGGTGGTATGATGAATAGTATGATTGTATGATGAATAGTGTGATGATGATGGTATAATGATGATGATGGTATGATGATGAATAGTATAAAGATGATGGTATGATGATAATGATGATGATGGTATGATGAATAGTATGATGATGATGGTTATGGTATGATGAATAGTATGATGGTATGATGATGATGGTTGTATGATGAATAGTATGATAGTATGATGATGAATAGTATGATGGTATGATGAATAGTTAACTGAAACTTAACTTAAATGATCTTAACTGATCTTAACTTATAGTGAATGATCTTAACTGATATTAACTTATAGTGATTGATATTAACTTAGAGTGACTTATAAGTCGAAAATATAAGTTCAATTGGACAGGGCCTTAGTCCATAGCATTTAACTCAATATTGCCAATAGTAAAATATCGTAGTTGTACCAAAAAGTGCATTCTTGACAGCAATGGCTTATTTTACTTGATTTGAAACAAAAACCAGGAAAGGGATATGATTGACCGAACAGGGGAGATCCAAGAAGAGCAACATGTAAATTCAAATCAGCGCCTCCCCGAGGCAACGGACTCAGCAGAGAAAAGATACTTGACGCGAGAAAGAACTGAATCATGTGCAGGATCATAAGGGTGGTCTTTGGATGGGATCTCCAAAATTGCTGGGACAGGCTTGTTGTAGCTATCAACTACAAATCTTATCATGTTTGCAACCTGAAAGTATAAGTAGTGTTAGCTTGACCATGGCAGGATGGGTAAAATAGAAATGAAGATACCAACTCGAAGGCGCCTATTAGAGTACAATGGCATTTCATCCTGATGGTCCAAGTCTTCTAGATGGTGCAAAATTTTCTTAATCAACTAGTCTTCAGAGATAATCATCAAAGTTCAGATTATCAACTTTTAGAAACTTTTATGAAGATGAATGCAAGTTACATGAAGGGTTCAATCGTGAATAACTAGAGACAGAAGACAGTGAAACCACTCCAAGTCAGACAGTAAGGTGCATAAAAAGCCTCCGCATTAAACTAGCCATGAGTCCATGACATAATACCGCGGTGGGAATACAATTTCATATTGCCAAAACAGTCTTTATTGGGAAGGACTGTTTGATCGATAAAATCACTAAACCATTTATAACATATTGAAAAATAAACCGATTTATACATAATCTATCAGCATGTGCATAAAACTTACATATTGGCTGATTAGAACAATAGCGATTTCATCTTTCGATGTGAACTCCTTGAAAGCATCCTCGATGGCTTTGACTGTTGTTTCTGATAGAGAGTGAAATATTAGAAGTTTTGAACAGGCATTAGATGATTTGTTTGTTTCAATCCAAATATAAATTTCAACATTGTTGGTACGACACAATAATGATTGAAATTGTTTCAATATTACAAGCAGTGCGCAAAGGATGCTGATAGTCGCATCAACATAACAACCAAGTATATCTAATGCCTGTGATGCCCAAATTGCATTATGATGAATTCCTACCAAAAGATGAAATGAAGACCAGAATTATTCACAAAAGAAAAAAAACTACCATATTGCAAACTATTCATTAAAAGTGACATGTTCAGCTCAGTGCCTACACCATCCATTAAGTTTATATTAGAAAAGGCATCATAGAGTGCTCCCATTAGTCATTTAGGGGTGCATGGCATTTTAAACTTGGTATGGTACCAACTTCCGCACCTTACCAGAATTGCATATATAATTAGTTAAACTCCAGGACGATTGACGGACCAGTTTGGTCCTTAAACACACAAGTCACAACAGAACAATGGACAACCAATACCGACTTTGTCGGGATATAATGACACCAAATATCTGTCCTTCAGTGATAAAAGTACTGAGTAATTCAATTAATAAATATGTTTTCTTGAGAAAACTATAGCCTACGATAATAACAACATTTACCGAAATAAAAATTCAACGGAATTCTTAACAATAGTTACTAGACTGATGTCCTATTCCGCAATTCCCTGTTAGAGATTATCTCATGCATCAACTAAAAACATATGCAATTATCTAAAAAAATCAGACTCCCGGAGTATCACAAGTCCACCAGAATCTAGTTTGGTTCGGTAAAGGTAGGGTAGGGTAGGGACAGAAACAGAAACAGGCATGTCAAACAGATGCTCCATATAACTAGCAGCATTAGTTGAAATTCAATTGATTAGAAAATTCAAAATGCAAGAATGTCGTAACAAGATTGAAATAATACAATCATTTAACTCCCAAAATAAATCGCTTTGAGCAAACAGTAAGGTAGTAAGCATACTTGAGTCTACTATAAGATAGTTTGTCTTTCTTCGCAGGTCAACATTTCCAACTCCAGCCAGCAAAAATCCTGTAATGGTGTCCTGTGTAAAATCAAATAACCGTTACTCCACGCTCAATTTGAATTAGGGAGTCCAAGAAAAATTACAAGAACGAAACTTTGCAGCAAATATATTCCTCCGATGGCTGTACAAAATATTGAATATCCCCCCATTTCCCACCCAAATGCAAACTATTAAACTAGTTGGCACACAAACGTGTAGTGACAATAAGAATAAGAAATTCACCAACGAATTCAAGATTCATAAAGAATTTGCTATGACTGACAGAAAAATAAATGTAACTCTCACCTCGTCAGCAATCATAGCAATGAGTGCTGAGTTGTTAGTAGGGATACTAGCTCGGCCTGCCATTAAAAATCTCTGACTATGATGCAGCTGCATAAGGTAAAAGGCAGGATCAGTCAATTAGCCAACTCGAAATAAACAGATTATCCTGTCCAACAGTCCTTCATATCTTCTGCTAAGCATCAAATCATCAAACTGCCAATATTTCCCAATCGGAGCCCTAAGAAAAGTCCATTAACTACAATATCAAATCACGTCAAAAGTTTGATTTTATGTTCCTATATAATCCAATTAGATCGGACTAAAAGTTGAACAAATATCACAGCATAGAGGACCAGTTTAAATCGGTTGCTAATTAGCTGATGAATCGAAGTATTTATGATATTACGGACACAATCTGATACTGTAGCTGTAAACAGAACCTAAAATTCACAATCGGAAAACGAGACTTCGGATCTACAGATTCAACAAACAACTCAACTGCAAAAAATAAAAAAAGTTCGCGAAGGCTTACGTTTGATGATAAGCGATGAAGAAGCCTTTAATTCTGAGATCAAAGAGACGATTGGAGACAGGTGTTGATGAGATGATGAATGATGATTAGAGCGAACGAAGACAAAGTTTGTACCGGTACACCACGGATCAGCTATGAAAATATTTAATGATATGGAAAAAATGCTTTGACAAATGTAAACTGCTAAACGGCGTCGTTTGGGTAGATAGAATGTTGAGTCTTTTGGCTCTGAAAATATGAGAATGTGCCAGGAGGCAGGAGCTACTGATCACTGAAGTTGGCTTTTTGATAAAACAACGTGATTTTTTAACAACAATCTATGAGTTGAAATTAAAATTTTGATTTACTTAAAACTAAACTGCATCATTTTATCAAACATACATTGAAATTGCTTTTGACTATTCCGAATCTTTTTTTTCCATAAAAACTAGTATGACTAATTTTTAACTATGTGCATTTTCATAGCAGACTTGATTAGCATATGTTGGTGAAAGCTGCACATGAACTTTGGGCAACAATATGCTCTGAGGCGAGGTTACTATGATATAGTGGCATACATCAGTGTGACACTCATAGGAGTTAGGACACGGACAGACTTACCAAGGAAATTATAATAATATACTGTTAACATCTGATAAAACAGATGCAAATACTCTGTTTTGTCAGATGTTAACAGTATTTGCATATGACAAAACAGAGTATTTGCAAAGAAGCTCAGGTTCAAGTCCCTACTAATTCAAGGCGCAAGCAAGCAAGTGGCTCAGTGGAGGAGCGCTTCACCTGGTGCAAAGAAACTCACGTTCAAGTCCCTACTAACTCAAACTAACCACTAACACCCACCATCTAAAAAAAGAAGATGCAAATACTCTATTTGGAGGTAAGGTCACTTTACAACATACACTCTCATCTGTGTAGGATAGGACAATCAATTAAAAGAAATTGTAGTTGTATTGGCAGACTCTAATCCTTAGCTGCTTTGTTCCTTAAGCTATTTAGGAGCGGTTTGGGAATCGGTGGAGTTGGGAGACTAGGAATTTCAGGTTTCAGACTCCATCTGGTATTTGACCAGATAGGTACAGAATTTCCTCCATTCTCAATCTCATCATCGCCTGCAAAAAGATCTGACATGCCTGATGTAGTCGATGTCAGCATTCCTGAGCCTGATTCTGCGTCAGCAGCTAGATTAGTTCTGCTAGCTGACTTGGGTCTCAGGGCTAATCCTTTTCCAGTTATTGGAGAAAAACTACTGCTTCCGCTGCCAGCATGTGTTTTCAAAATCTTTTCCGGCGTGGGCGTACAAGGCAACATATCCGTTTCAGTTTTTTCCCAGTTGTGAAACAGCTGCTCATCGAAACCTCCATTTCCCCAATCAGCAGCTTCAGCAGTTGGAAAATCCTTTATGGCTTTACCAGATAAGAAACCATTGCCTAAACTTCTGGTCTTGTGATGCCCGTTTGAAACTGGTCTAGATGGAAAAGAGCCACCGGCTTTGATATCATCACCCAAAATCCCTAAATCAGCAAATTTCATTTCTAGGACATCACTGCCTACTTTGGGGCTTGTGGACTTTAGACTATAGTAATTTTGTAAATGGCTCATGGCAGGGGAGATATGTTGGGAGGATTTCACTTTTGCAATCCTGAGAGGTTCATGAATGCCAAAGAGTCCAACTTGCCCCAATGCATGTTCAGCACTGGTTTTACTCCTGTAGATGACAGCAAGAGGAGACGTCAATAAGTGCATTATATCAGTTGTTTGAGCTTTAGACGTCACTATTCAAACCAACATGATACAGTAGACGATGGCTAATACAAAATTGTAAACGGACTCCTACTTATACTTCACAGAAAGAGAGAGAGCTATGACTTCATTTGTATACAATGTTTATTAAAAAGTTGTGTATAGATGACCATGAGCAGGGAAACGTACCACGAAGAACCAGAAGCATCAGATGTGCGGGACGCTGTATGCCTTCCTGGCAACGGAATGCGCAGTGACTTTAAACCAAACATTTGAAGATCATTGACCAAGCCATTCATTTTTTTAATGTCGGAAACCTAACAAATCACAGTTCACATCACCTCATTAACAACTACTAATAAACAAGCCAAACCAGAAACTGAGAAAAAAGAAAAAAAACATAACACTCACAATTACATGTAAAATTATGACAATGAAATTAAAACCAGCAAAATCAAACTCTTGATACTTAAAATCCAAAAGAGTGGCAATTGCTTGAAATTGACATAACAATCAGCTGCAGGCAAGAAATAACATTGATCACAGTAACAGATCAAAAAGAAGAGGAACCTCGACGCCGTATTTAATGGCAACACCAGCAAGAGTATCAAACTTGGTGACTTGGTGTTCGATATAAGCTCCATCGCCGTCGCTTCCGCTGCTGGAACTGGAGGTGGACGACATACGCGTCGCGTCGGTGGCGGAAAGCGATCGGCGACGGATCTGGTGGCTGATCAAATCGACACCCGAAATCCGATGGCTGCTGAAGAATCTCACTTTAACAATTCGTTTCGTACCGAAGTCGGCGGAAAAGGAAGCGGAATTGCAAAATGCGAAATGGCTGGCTGTCAGATGTTTTGATTTTTTTTATGAAAATTTTTTCTTTGACGAATTTCGGTGCTTACCGAATGCGAAAAAGACCAAAACACCCATAAACCCCTGTCAGCTGTTGCTAAACCAAAAATCTGATAGTTTTTGGGGAAGCAAAACTAGCTCCAGTTTGTGATCGAAGTGAGATTGAATATTTCATTTCGTGCTCGCGCCATGTGTGATGTTGGTCATGTATATATAGCTAGTATAACTCTGGATTAAGATTTATGGCTTTTAAGGCATGAGTAAACAGATGAATCCCAAAAATTCATTCGTGCCATTCATTCCAATTACTGTTTTTTATTTCTTCATCTTTTTGTATTTGCAGAATCCACTCAATTTTGATTGTCATTTTGATTTCAGAGTCAGTACTGATGACACTGGGGTGACATCAACTACTGTCGTTGCATTCCGGAACAATTACACAGAAGTGTCATGCCTGTTATAAAAATTTTGATTAAGAAGGCTTTTTATAGTATTACCATTGTGAATATGGCTGACCGAAAATGATTCACATGGCAGATAGTTGAGACACATTTATTATCAATAATACTGGAGAAAAGTTAAGTATTCATGATTGTATTCAGACCAAGGTTTGCTGATAAAATGTTAGTAATAAGATAATAAAAGCCCTTTCCGCTATCCTGATATGTATCTTATAGTCATCCTTGCACGGACTTCTTAGCTTTTAGTATCGCGCCGAATGTCAGACTCAAACAAAATCAAGCTGTCTTCCACACTTTATCTTGTAGACGTAGACTGAAGCCAACCGTAGAGACCAGATGTCGATTTCCCAATTGTATGCATCTGGGATACGTAAAGAGTTTCATCGGTCTAGTTTTCGTGTAAATTAAACCTGCAATAATCCATTAAAGTGATAGATGATTGCATAATATAGCAAGTGATTGATCATCAAACTGTCCTAATTAAAATATGTCTATATTTGAAAACCACACGGTTTGTGAGTTACATTGGATAAAGCTGATGCTCTGAGGTCTGAACTGTGACAGAAGTGCAAAAATGACCAAGTTCATCATACAACAAAGCATCTCTTTAATACTCCATTCAGCATATTTGGTGAGCTAAATATGGACAAGCACACGAAGTTAAACATTCTTGTTCATGTTACTAGATTTGATTATTCAACAGGGCATCTTGAATATCTCCATATGAAATAAATAGTATTCCGTTGGGGACATTCGGATACTTTGTTCTATGGTTGTTGCACTGCACCAACCCTGCAGAAGTATACTAATATGAACAAAAATGGATCGATTGTTGGCGCTAGGCACTAATAATCCTTTTTGCGTGAACATTATTATTTCCCTCGAGAGAGAGAATTTTTTAAAAATTGAACCCTCCGTTTTTTAGGTCATGGAAAATATGATAATGAAATGCAAAATAAATGGGAAAATCATTTTACCATGGAAAACTATAAAGAAAAGCTTGTTTAAATCAGTTATTATTTTGTTTAGATTTTTCATGTAACATAAAACTACATTTTACTTCAATTTTATTTCCATCCAAAAAAAATTTCATCAACCAACTGGAGCATAAAAATAAGAGTATCATAAAATAATTGGTGTGAAATTCCAATTCTAAAAAATAGTCACATATTATTCATAGTTTCATACTGATTATTTATTTGCTTATCAAAAATAAAATACTGATTATTTATTTGCAGTTTGGTAGGGTGCACCCAATCCTCCATGTGTACCGTACCCACATGGCAACAAAACCTGAAACAAAAAGCACATATTATAATATCAAATACTAGTTTAAATCCAACTTTTTTTTCTTCTTCTTTTTAGTATAATATTGAATGGTTTAGGTGATTTTGTAACTATTATGGCGACAAATAATAGTGCAAATTGAATAAATCGTTCATCACTCAAACACTTTAAGCAAGTTCCATTATTTAACTAATTAGATTATATTATTCCATTGTAGTTGTAGTCATACAACCATCCCAGCTTATTGTATTTCTATACTTGATTATAAAAAGTCGCATATAGCTAGAGAATAACATGTGCTTAAAAAATAAATTCAGCGACCACCGATTCCTTCTTTGATTCGAAGAGGACA
This sequence comes from Rhodiola kirilowii, assembly GCA_033675215.1. Lineage (NCBI taxonomy): Eukaryota > Viridiplantae > Streptophyta > Magnoliopsida > Saxifragales > Crassulaceae > Rhodiola > Rhodiola kirilowii. The sequence continues at coordinate 851,435 of CM066203.1, forward strand.
GAGGTCATAAAAATTAGCAGCGTTATTGTGATTGTAAAACATTCAGGTTTGTGAGTTATAGTTCATACTCATATATATGTATCATCGTTTATCGCTTCGCTTCGAATCGATTTGAGGCCTTTTTGCCATATGTTTCTTACTCTACAAAAATACATAAATTTATCTTTCACCGTCGGCCATGTTAAACTGCCACTTTTTCCTATCGCATAATCATTATATTTCCAAAGCGAAAAATTTCAGATGACACATTTTTTATTTTATAGTGAGAGACTGAGAGTGAGACATTGTCAATTTCCAAGAGTGGTGTGAAATTGGGAAGAATAAATCAATTGAGCAAAGAAGAAGCAACGAACAAACAAAAACATTACCTACTGATTTTTATGATGAAGCAGAGCATAAATGTTTGATGTAAAAGATGATGAGATCGAGTGCAGCCAGAAAGTGTTGAGAGTGCTTAGCGTGCCAGCAAACCTAAAGAGAAATGGACGATCATGCCGTGTTGCCGCCCCATTAACTAAACAATACTACGCATCATCACAATTCACAACCCAAAAATAAACTCCAGTTCCACCTTTGCTTGCTTTTTCCAGTGGCTTAAAAAAGATTCTCTTGTGGTATACCTTTTGAAATCAGCTTAATTAATTGGTTATATGCATGGTTGTATGCATGGTTCGTGGAATTATTATTTTTTTTTTTTGAGAAAACTATAGATTAGTATTTTGTTTGTTATGGAAAATGCGCAAACATCACCATATGATTCGATACAAAAAAAAGTAATTATAATTATGATTCATATTGTACTATTCCATGTGAGCACATTATAATTATTCTTTTATCTCATAGTGATGTTAAAAAAGTAATGTGAATTAAAGTTGAATGGTTAAATTAAGATGATCAGCAATGAGCAGTGTGGCTCACCAAAATAATTGACTTTTAACTTGCAACGGAAAAAAAAAAGGTGATTCGATTTAGTGAGGATTCTGTTTCGTATCCTTAAGTGATACTTGCACTTAAGTTTCTTTTAAGTAAAGCAAGATTTAGTAATTAGTCACTTTTAGTTAAAACTTTCTTAGTTAAAAAAAATGACCCTTTGGCAGTAAAGTCCAAAGATGAAATCTGCCCCTGAATAGTAAAGCAATCCTACTCATGTAAAAGACATAGCTAAAGTAAAAAAAAAGGTTAGGAATAAGTTAAGCTACTCTCTTCCAATGTTAAACAAATCATTTAGTATGGAAAATACATATATGGCTAAACTAGCCTCTCATTTCCCTAGCTATCTCTGGTCTCCAATATTTTAATGGAAGTGGCCAAAAGCAAAGGCAAGCTTTAGATTTTCTTACTTCCACTCAGGCCCTGACAAATCCAACTTCAATAGAAAGATTTTTTGTTTGCAACTTAAAGCAATCAATAAGTCATGGAAAAGAGGCCTTATCAACACACACAAAAAAGTCATGGAAAAGAGGATGCAGAGGCAGAGCGCCGCTCAGTGGATCCCACTCCCATCTCAGTCTTATTACTTATCAATTTTTTTGAGCTACTTATAATTAACATAAATAACAGTTTAAGTTTTATTTTATTTTGAATTTACTTATTTAACGATAAATTTTAATCGCAGTTCGATACTTCAAGTCAACATTGTGTTATCTTGATATGAAAAAGTAAATATCTAAACTAAATAATCAACTATGTTACGTAAATAGAGATCAATGATTCTGTTCAATTCAATTCAGTTTTCGGCCGACGGATTGTAATATTTGAAATTCAAATTGTGTTAAAACAATTTTGTTGTTTTATGTTGATTGGCAATTTGGCATTGCACTTAATCAGTTAATTGTGTCTTATATTGCATTCAATCAGCTAGTGAGATATATAGGGCTTCATGAAGCTACATAAAGTCTACTATGTAGTCAATACGGCTGGATATGATTGAAGCTTAATTATACCACTCATTCATGTAAACATAACCTAACCTAACCTAACAGTAAATCTTCGGTTTCTCATCATGTACGGGGCTTCTTTCTGATCATTACCATGGATACACACTTTTTAAACGTTTTGTTGAGTCCATTTTTGGAATTTTTATTATATATTTCTTCTAAAAGAAGATGGCCAGAGATTCACGGACGTTGAGTAAATTTTAAATGTTAAATTAGACTAATAAAAAGTACTAGAATTAATTAAGCATTTAGATTATTGGTTTTGGTTTGATTGGTTAAACAAAGTTTCAGTCTAGTATATAAAACTACAAGGGGCTACCTTTTACTCTATTGCACTAGTTGCTATTAAACTTCATGCCAATTGTCATTTGAAGTAAGAGAAAAGTTAATTAATTTTTTTGTTATAGTCTATCATCAAAATTAAATCAAGTCATAAAACTAACAAGCATTATAGTTTTATAATATATTCGATCCATTGCAGTATATCAAAATACCACACATGCGAAAGTGAAGTCGTTTCAATTTAAACAGGCATCGTTTTTGTTAAATTTCAAAAATAATATAAATATAAACATTGTCGTTTGGCATCACAGCTTTTAACTTTACTGCATTGAATCTTTTTCTGCCAACAAGAGGATCAATTGTTATGAATGTGAAATTTATAATATACTAATTAAGCATCCAAAAAAATTCAGTTTTTCAAAATATAGTTTAGATCTTATTTATTGCAAAGTAAAGTGTTTATTTCATTATCATTGGGTAGGTCAGCCAAAACCACTACTGGGCAAACACACACCATGTTCATGTTCATGTTCATGTTCATGTTCTTGAAAGTGTCAAAGGTTTTGTTTGGATACCATTTCAAAGAAAGCATGTATGTTCTTTTGAAATTTAATACAACATTACTATTAACTAGAAAATTGGCTTTTCAGAAAAACCAAATGCATGGATTGTACTAGCTACTAGATCCATAAGGAACCACATCTTTGTAGGACTTTTCATTTTGAGTATTAAATTTACTATGTATTTGTCAATAATGTGGTGTGCCTAATTAACTATCTACCCTACTAGTAGAGCATGGTGTTGATTACAACATAAGCCTAATTCAGGGTAGGGAAACAGTCCCATGATGTGCCCTTATTTGGGGGAAAATCCAGGTCAAAATTAATGGTGTACCTTAAAACCACACGCATGCTGGTGAAATATTATAACTAGCAGCTTGATCCTAAGAACTTTTTAGAGCATGCGTGACAAGGCATTTTGAGAAGAAGGTGTTAGGAAGAGGTGATGCCAGATTAAATTTGTTTTTGCTTGATAGTTAATTATTTGATAGTAGTGTCCTAAAATTTGACTATCAAATCTAAGACAACGAACCTACCCTTTGAATTTAATTAGGTACCACAATAGCATAAACACTCGCATTAGCGTGAACACTTCGAAAGCGAAGATGTTGAGAGTTATCAAATCAATACATGCAATTATAAATATTATATATCTTAATAATATGTGCGTGTGAGTCTCCCAAAGCTTAGCTTGTTAGACCAATCCGTTGGAGTCCTATCAATTAAGCATAATGAGATGAGACCATGTGCATGCAGCTTTATACCATCTCACATAGATCCTGTATATACATACATGTTCTCTTAACCTAAAAAAAGGAGTGAAGGGATGATCTGCAAGTTCCGAGTACATAATATGCTTCTCATGTTGCATTTGGATCTCAATGAAACACAAGTGTGTTGTAGGGCCTAAGCATGTAAATACTTGCAAGACTAAAAACACAAATTGTATGTGGTTCATTTTAATCGCGATGAATCCAGCTGTCTCAAATGTCTTTTATCATCATTATTTTCTAGGTCAACATAGTATAATTCACTACATAAGATTGTGGTAAAAAATTGGTGATAAGATATCTAATATCCATGTTAAGTTTATCAAGCTCATACACAGATACAAATTCATAGTCAATATGAGATATAAGATCTGAATGTTACAAATAATATAACTTGTCAACTCAACCGACTAATTAACAAATAGGTACATTTTTAATCTTGACCACTACTTACATTATTGGAAATTTATGGCACCGCAAATTCTTCATTAACATGGAAGCATGCCGTGTGTTTATTGATTGGGGCAAGAAAACTGGACAAAGAGGACAGACGACTTGTTCCTATCAAGAGCTCTATTTTTCCATTTGCATATTATTATGCACACTTACAGTGAAGCAAATAACAAATTGCACCACCAAAACTACTGTAGCTGATAAATCCAATTTGACGTTTCTTGGTAATCTCATTGTCAAAAGGATCATGACAGCTGAATAAAAACAGGCCCCAATTTGCATTTTCTCACTCTTGCTTATTGACCTTATGAACATATATATTCTTCTTCCATTTTGATGCATTCAATTATTTGATTTCATATCCATATGGCATGGTCTAGGTCAATAAATACCTAAAAGATTCAAAGATCATGTCCAGTGCTAGTTAGGCAAAGTTTTCATTATGTATCCGTGCACATGTTAATAGTCTCTATGTCATTTATCGTCTGTGTTATAGTTTGTTTTATGAGAAATTTATGAATTGTCACAAATCTATACATCGATCATGCAACTTTTCATTGCTAAAAAAAACATAGCGAAAATGAACAATACAATTGACATATTAATTTGTTATGGTTGAGTAGTAATCAGCATGTCAGCGGAATTAATCAGAGTCGTAACATTACGGAGGAGAAGATATTATTAATTAATCAATCTGCTTGTGTTACAAGAATTGAAAAGAAGCTGCTCGACAGGCGGATTAGGAAATGACACGATGATAAAAGTTCCGTGCATGAGTTCGAAATTGCAATAAAAACAAGTGCATATAACATGGGATGTCTAAAGCGGCCGGGCAGCAAGTGACCACATATATTGCTAGTCGCGTACTTGTCAGGTTGATTGTTCTGTTCTGTTTTTTGCCTTTTCACGTATTAATGATTTGAATTTGAACGTTGGACCAAATGTTATTATTAATTATGAATATATCCGTTTTGAGTGTTTTCTTGGCAGTTTATTTGATGGGAGTGATCATAATTGTTTTAGGCTTTAGCTGACAAGAAATTGCAAAAAAAAAAAAAAGAAGAAAGAAAGAAAGAAAGAAAAGTAAATTACAAATAAAACATTGTTTGAATTATCACCTGATTTCAAATTGGAACTTTTTCAATTTTCAATTTAGTGATTTTTGTACCAATTCGCATATGTTTCAATGCTATTGATCATATCTCCAACCATGATAAAAATAAAGTTGATCAAATTTGTTAACCATAAAACCAAATTCATAAGTTTTCGACCGTAATTCCTCAAAAACACATCGAATTCGTAAACGAAATGTATGCAAGTTGATGCAAAAATCACTAAATTAAAAATTAAAAAGTCCAATACCCAATTGAAAATCAACCGACAGTCCAGACTATATTTTTGCAATTAACAAAAAAAACAAGTTTTTGGTAATGGATTTAAGTTGCATGTATTTTCGGACGCAGTCGTATTAGTACACACGGAAAAGAGACGGATGGCCGATAAGTACAGGGCAGTTTCTTTACGAATAATGTAGAGTTTATTTTAGCGACGAAAGTATGATGATTTAGCGACAAAAGAAACATTCATACCCTTCAATAACAAAGCTGAGAAAAGAAGACTTAAATTTTAAGTGGAGATTTTTTTTTTGATAAGAAAATTTTAAGTGGAGTTGGGTGAATGTGGTTGGGGGGAATATGATTGTTCCCCAGGGTCAGACATTGACGCTCTCTTCGTCTTTTTTTATACATCATTTAAATTCATTCATTCTCTATTATTCAAAATTTAAATATATGCAGCATACTTTTTATTATGTAACACTATTTTTGTTTATGATAAAGATAAACCTCTGATGTTGTAACATACAAGTACATTTTTTTAGGTATATTGACTTGTAAATTACCAAATCAAATAGAAAAAAATGCGGATAAATCATCAATGTAAAGAGTGTAAAAAATGCATCATATAATTGGATTAAGATTAGGTACAAAATATAAAATTCGTCAAAATCATTTTATAGTTCGTCGTTTATTTTATAGTTCGACGAACTTATTTTATAGTTTGTCACTTTTTGAGGCGAAAAATGAAAAACGACATAGTTCGTCATTTTCATTTTATAGTTTGTCACAAAAAATACCAAATATCAAGATTTAATCACATCCATTCAAAGCACAAGATCAAGGGCCATGATTAGCTTGTATTTTGTACAAAAAATTAACTTTGTACCTGATCATTTTCCTCATATGATTAGGGAATATGTATAAAATTAAAGGTCATGATCATGTACAAAGTTAATTTTTGTTACAAAATACAAAATTCGTCAAAATCATTTTATAGTTTGTCAAAATTATTTTATAGTTCACTTTTCGAGTCGAAAAATGAAAAGACGACATAATTCGTCACAAAAAAACACCAAAAATCAAGATTTACTCTCATTCATTCAAACTATAAGAACAAGGACTATGATTAGTTTGTATTTTGTATCAAAAAAATCAACTTTTACTTAATCATTTTTCTAAAATTAAATAATAATAAAGTGAAATCTCTACCCCCTATAAAATGCCACCAAATACCATATCAGCTCCTAAACAATTTAATCTAACTCCACTCCTCTTTCTCTCGCTCGCACTTACCTCCTTCAAATTTGTACAGCCCCTCTTCCATGCTATCACCATTACAACTCTGAATCGGATTCTTCCGTTCGCTTTACTTTATTCACTTTTTTCCATGTATCAATTCCGAGCTTGATGCTCTCTGCAATCGACTCTTTTTTCACAGATTCGCAGTCGTCCTCAGTCCCCTAGTTAGAGTGTGTCTACGCGGTAGCGATTTTTGAATTATCGATGGCGGATCTGCTAACGAACAGTAACGGAGCCAGATTGGAGACTGCGATCTGGACCGCTAAGTTGATGCTGCTTTCGATCGGAACAGTCTCGACCTTCCTTTTGTTCAAGGTCGCTGTGATTCCTTGCCTCTTCGATTTCGCGCTCTCCGTTGTTCCTTGGTCGCTCAGTTGCTTCCGTACTTGGCTGTCGCCTCCTTATATTTACATAATTGTTAATTTCATCATCATTTCCATCGCCGCCTCATCCTCCTTCCAGCCCCATTCCAAACTCCCCGTTGCCGAGAAAGTCTCCGGCGGAGATGAGGAAGAGGAGAGTGTTGCCGTGGAATTAGCCAAATCGGAATCGAATGATGTGATTGAACAAGACGTCGTTTCATTTTTTTCGACCGACGCGGATGCCGTAGTGAGCGGCGAATTCTCAGACTCCGATGAGACTGAAGTGGTGGTGGTGAAGCACGAATTGACGATGTCGAGCACCGACGCGTTCTCGTATCTGGAGAACAGTCCTCCGGAGGACGAAGACGGCGACAGCTACGACGACAGTCTGGACGGAACATGGAAGGCGATAATGGAAGGGAAAGGAACAGTAAAAAAACCACTACTCAAAAAAAGCGACACTTGGAACGCCACCGACACACGCGCTCCGCAGCCGCAGCCGCTGGCGGAGGTCTCGAACTACGTGTCGTCGTCATACCGACCGGAGATGAGAAAATCGGAGACGTTCAATGACAGGGTGAGCACTCTGCGAACAGGGGGAGGGTTGAGACGGGAGGCTTTGCTTCCGAGCCATGACTCGTTGAATGAGCGAGTGGAGGCGTTCATCAACAAGTTCAACAATGACATGAGGATTGAGAGGCAGCAGTCTGACATGAGGTATATCAACATGGTCAAGCAAGCTGCTGCTACTTAACTTTGAGTTTGACTCACAAGACACAAAGTTTGCATCTCTGACAGTTATGTCTTCTGCTTCTCCTTCTTGCTATATACAAGTAATAATGTGTCTCTTTGCTTTGTCTTTTGTTTTGGTGTTCAGAGACAGTTTTTGTTTTCTTCCACTTCCTTATGAATATGTTTGTATTCTCCATTCTAATTAACTACTTTTAGAAGCTTGATAGTTTAAAAATGAAGTACTTAAATGAAGTATGAATCGGCGCAATATATTAAGTACTTCTGATGGATAGAAAAATGCTTCAGGTTTTGGGGCGATGATATGTCAATTGTGCCCGAACAAGTGGCAATAAAGAGAAGAGGTCAATAAATTTGGGTGACAGGCAGATGCATATAATTAACTGACTGACATAAGTCCTATAGATGTGGTTTTGTCTTGATTAAGTTATGCAACTGATGTGGGACGGGATCACGGGAAGCTGATACTAGTAACTAGTGTAAAATGTGTAGAATAATTTCAGTTGCAGACAAGGCCACAAGGGATGCAACTGTCCACGGGACTCGATTGACAAGTGTCTGTTCATACAGTTTGATATGACTCACGGGAAGAGACACGTATGTATCTGCTTTGAGCCAAGTCCAGTCTCTTCAGCCCTGTCAAGAAAGAAATAAAAAAAACAGTCCAGTCCCTCCTGTTGCTAATTTCCGCCTCTCTTTCATCAATTGTTGTAAGCTTATCATCCCAAATGCTACTTCAGCACTTGTGATAGTACCTCCCACCAACTATTGTGCTTTATTTTGAGAATGAGAGGAGGAGGTACTACTTGCCTCACCGCTGTATATGTTCTGATAGTCGGTGAAGTTCAAATTTGCAAGAACGTCAAGCACTAAAAGATCTATTTCTCTTGTTTGGCTGCACCAGATCTTTTGTTTAAGACCTTCTTAATCAATGTCCATAAATATAACTCTGATATATGCTCAATGCTATTTGCATCAAATGTACTATACAGTAAATAAAACTCTTTTTTATAGTCACTGTAATAGAAATGTCGCAAGAATTCACTCATTTCAAGCATAACTTGCGTGAATGCAAGGATAAACTAAGAATAGTATGATTTAATCTAAATTAAATAAATAATACTTATTTTCTGTAAATTAAATGAATAATACTTAAATTTTTTTGATAGAATGAATAATACTTACTTAATTTGAGTTAAATTTTTTTTTTTGATTAGTTAATTTGAGTTAAATTGAATATTAAAAGTAGGTCATATCTTTTTTTGATGGATAGATTAACATTTCTATTTATAAACAAATACACAGTAGTGAACGGAACTTCACCAAATGTAAATAACGGACCAAAATCAAATTGATCCCAGTCCACTTTGGTCGATTCCGAAATCCGCGCAGTCTTCTAGTGATAGTCGCCGTCACGACAATGGAGGTCGACGATGCGCGTGATACCCACGCGGTAACTGTTCGCAAAACCCTACAACTTCTCTTTTCTGTAATTTCTTCTTGTGATTTAATGCTCCTCCATAGTGTATGCCAGTTGGTGTTTTTGTGTCTCTTGACCTGAAAATTCAATTTTTAACATCCTTTCAAGGCTCTGAAATTACAGTATTTCTAGGTTTTGTTAGGACTCCGTTTAATCACAGAGTATTCCTAGTTTCAAAAACATTGATCATGACATTCCTTTGTTCTCATTTTTATTACTTTGGTGGCACCTCAAGGGTTGTAGTAGTAATTAGTAGTTTTACTTTTAACTTCTAAGTTTTGCGATAAGTCAATTCCTGAGATCTGGAGATAAAACTGTCAACAACTTGCCATTTGGTTTGTGGTTGATCCTTCTGCTCTGATGAAACCACACACAGCTCATAATTGTTGTTATAACTTGACTCATGTATCCTTCTACCTTTAAATGCTAGAAAGAAATTTTGACAAGAGTCGTTGTGTGCCCTAAATGAATTTATAATACTCAACTCACACTGAGAAGTTGACCCCCACAAGGATCTGATGTTAGTAGAATTCTTACAAAAAAACAAAGAAATAAAAAGTTACTCTTGTCAAATATGGCTGCTTTAGCTCGAATGCTCTCTTCACACTCTTGGAGACCTGAGATATAAAGCTGTGCAAACTAAGTGATATTTGATCTTAGAATCCCATGATTCAGATAGTTAGACGAGCCTATAAATACGACTCACAAATTCTGTGCTTACTGAGGAGATGAGGTATAATAAGGTGCTGAAACTTAAGAAACATCTCCATTTCGTATAAAGTTTTGGACGTAATTTATGTTCAGTTCTGTGTCTCTATAATCTATGAACAATGCTAAGTCCAGTGAATGGCTCAATTATACTTGTTAAGATGTCTTATAATTGCTATTGGTGTATGACTATTGAAAAATGACTCGACAGTTTTTTTTTTGGCGCAATGTTTAATTGACTTAAATACTTGTAGAATGCTAATGTCTATATACTAGCTACAATTGTGGGAAATACCTGGATACATTTGTCATCGCTGGTAGCCTGGTACTACTTCTATAGTTGCTTACTGGTTGAAAAAAAATTCATTGTAGTTTGTGATAGAGGAGCGCTCAAATGAGAACCCCTCTTTTTTTCGAGAATTTTGAGAACCTTTGTTATGCATTTTTGTTTTGCCTAAGTGCATTTTCCAAAACTTGAAAATGCATTTAGGCAAAAAGAATGCTCGAAAGTGCATAATGAAGGAAAAAATGAGTGGGACACGTGTCACCTCTATATTCAAAGATGCAACTTGATCCAATAGTGAGATTTGGGGTCTCAGGTTCTCGAATTTTAGGGGTTCTCAAGTGATCTCAACCGAGCGCTCCCCATTTGTGGTATACACCAGAAAGTCGTAAAAAAAGCTTGTACTTTGATTTATATATTGCAAGTGCTAGATTCTTGCACATTCTCTGCGTTTATGTTTGATATGAATATAATGATGCAATTATAGTGGAAATCGTTGATTTTGCAGGATGCCATCTGTGAAGTTTGTGGTTCATCCAGTTTCAAGGAACTGCTTTGCCAGTGTTCCCAATGCAATAACTGCTATGAGCATGTGTATGGATCAGCCTCATTCTTTCACACTCTTTGAAAATCTGATCACACGTGTTGGCTGCTGTATTTGTTTATTTGTTTGCATTCACTAGGTTGCCTTTTTTATTTTCAATTTCAGTACATTTAATCAAGCTGCCTCCCTTCTGCAGGTACTGCATGCTAAAAAATATTCAATACATTCCAGATGCATGGACTTGTGATGAGTGCTTCCATATAAATGGTGTTAGTGGTGAACCCATGTATGACACTGTTGGTGAAGATGATGAGGAGACTTCGGCTAAAATGGATCAGTCAGACGATGAGATTAATTATGAGGAACAAGGAGAAAATGTCATGCCAAAAGTTTCAAAAGCTTTTGACAATAATTATCTTTTAGAGGAACTAGGACAGGATGTACTGAAAGAAGCTTCTGGCATTGTTGAAAATGTTTGTCATTTGGGGGAGCAAGGGATGAAAGTAGCACGGGAAGACTCAGTTGAGGCTTTTAGTTTATCTTTTTCGGAGTGGATTGGGGTGACGGCTGAATGTGGAGCTTCAGGTCAAATCCACTTTGATGCACAAAACAAGAGAGTGTCACTGGAAGATTTGGAAGGTGTTGATTCAAAATCAGAGGTGCAAGTGAAGATAGCATCATTGAAAGCTTCAGGTGATATTCATTTAGAAGCACAAAATGAGAGAGTGTCATGGCAAGTTTCAGTTATGGCAGATGTTGATTCAAAATCAGAGGCTCGAGTGAAGATAGCATCACTAAATGCTTCAGGTGATATTCATTTAAATGCACAAAACAAGAGAGTGTCATGGGAAGATTCAGTTATGGCAAATGTTGATTCAAAATCAGAGGTGCGAGTGAAGATAGAGTCACTAAAAACTTCAGTTAATCCTGGCACTGACCCTCATTCGGATGGGCATTGCAAGAGTCTGGGTGATGCTGAGAATGATCTAGTGGTACATGCAAATAAATTGACACCGAGGGTGTCAGGTATTACCGACCATGGTTCTGATTTAGTGGATCAGGCGATGAAAGTTCTGTCAGATTCTTCTGATGCGGCTAAAAGCAGTTCTCATTTAGTGGAATTATGCAAGATAGTTTCACCAAAGGCTTCAGGGCTTACCAATGAAGTATCTCGTTTATTGCAACCAGTTAAGAAAGTTCCAACAAATGCCTTAGATGTTGCTAACATCGAATCACATTCAGAGGAACAAGGCAAGAAAGCTCCATCAAAAGATGTAACTGTTGCTATCAGTATTTCTCGTTCTGCAGAAAATGTCAATAACGTTCTGCCAAAAGATTTGAGCAATGGCAAAACCCAGACTCCATGTAATTCCATAGATGCTTTTGCAAGCACAAGAGCGCAATTCAAAGCACAAGAAGATCGAATAGCTTTGAAAATGAGACACTTTGAAGAAGAACTTCACACTCTGCGGGGGAAGATGGACAAGGCTAGAAGAAGGGAAAAAATGGTTTTCCTGGAGTGCTAAAATGATTGGAAATAAAATCTGATAGCTAAGTTTGATTATGCTGCTTTTAAAAAGATACTGGGGTCTTATATTTCTTATTGAGGTAGCAGTAGCTTAGAAATTTATTTGGCCAGATGGATTCCAGGGTTGTCTTTATGGTTTATATATTTACCTGGTGCTGCTGGACATGGCTGGTGCATACTGTAGATACCCTTCGATTATATATATGATGAACAGATTCAGATTCGGTGTAACGTAACGAAATGCTGCAAGTTAAAAATGATGTTGTTTCAATTAAAATCACGACGTTTTAATTCCAGTAAAATTTATAACAGTACAAAGCACAACTTGAGGGTGCATCATTTATTTGCGCTCCATCGAAGAAGGTTCGAAATCCATTCATATTGGTAACTTCAGGGAAGCAACTGTCAAACTCCAAAACTTCATGTCCTTCACCCATAAATAAAAATGGGAATTTCAGATACGTCACGTCACAGTTACGCACCTCCCACATGTATTCAAACACATAGATCCCTCACCAAAACATAACCTAAAAACAACTGAAAAGTCCCAGAAAAAAAAACGCATATAAAAACATAAAAGGTTGCTTGTCTGGTTTCCAACCCCAATTCTCTTAAATTCATTTTCCTTTATGAAACAAATAAAAATAAATAAAAGGTTGCTTGTTTGGTGCTCAACCTCAATTCTCTTAATCAATTTTATTATTTATAAAAAAAACTAATAATCGATCTGATTTTGCATTTATTTTTTAATTATTGTATGTATTTCCTGTAAATGCTCTGAAACTCTATCTTGTTGTTCCTGAATCCATCCATCATCTCCGATGCCATCTTTCTCGCATTTCTTCACATCTTCAACCACCGTTCTTCTTCTCACACTCCCTCCCTCCCTCTTCATTCCTTAATATATCATCCCTATAATTTACTCGTATAAATACACACACGCCTTCTTCTTCTTCTACTATTTTGACTTGCTATATAAATTATTGTACCGATTGTCGATCCCGATTTCGCATCGGAAGTTTCAATTGCTGTTATTACTGTGTTGTGATTATGTCGGGAATTTGGCGATGGCGCAGATTGATACAAACCGGATCGAAATTCGCACCATGTAAATCAGTGCATCGATCGGGGTTTGGTTGCGGCGGTGTTGGTGAAGTGTTGTTGAGGCGGAGGGATGGATTGATCGGAGTGCAGGAGAGGCATAAGTGGGAATCATCCGACGACGGTTATTTGCGAACCACTAGGAAGATTAGGGCGGAGGCGAATTGTCCTCGGTGTTGTAAACATATGGATCTTTTGTTTTCTAATCGCCAGCTCCCGCCCAATTTCTCTCCGGCGGTACCGCCTGCTGATGAGTCTATGACTGTTGGTGATAATGGTGATGTTCAGAATTTGAAAGGTAGGGGGTATCAGGCTGTCAATTTGTGTCCTAATTGTAAGACTGCTTATTATTTTAGACCGAATAAGATCGCGCCTTTGCAAGGGAGTTTTATAGAGATTGGTAGGGTGAGTAAAGGTAGGGATTCGGAAATGAGGAACGATGTGGCTAATGATGGGGAAAATGGCAACAAGGAAGGGAAAAATATTGGTGGTGAGGGTGGAATGGATGATTATGGTAATAGGCTTAGGGCATCGTTTTGGGAAACATTGAAGACGTATGGTTGTGAGCCTACAGAGAATTGGCCACCTCCAGCCAATGGTCTGGCTGTGCATAAGCCTCCTGGCCCACCTTTCGCACCTGGAGTTAGTGTTGTTAAAACAGGATACAGAGCAAGGAAAGGTGGCGGTGGTGCTAGTGCTAGTGCTAGTGATGCGGGTGCTCAAGCGGATAAGAATGAGTGGGGTGGATCGAATTTAGGAAAGGATTTGCCTACTCCTAAGGAGATTTGCAAGGGCCTGGACAAGTTTGTTATTGGTCAAGATAGAGCTAAAAAGGTATCTCAATCATACTTTCAACTGCTTGTAATTGTATTCTTTTGTCATGATTGAATTCTAGCTTTACATCACAATTCACGCAAACTTGGATTTGATGTTATGTGTTATAGAAAGTTTTCATCTTTTGGATGCGTATCCAATCTCAGTTCAATTCTAACTTATGGTTCTTTGTTCTCAAATAAGGATCCTGAATGTGTTCAGTAGTAAAATCGTTCTGTCTTAATCTGCAGCGGGGGTTCATACTTGTCTGCTGTAAGAAGGTTGAATGAATGTATTAATATAGTCTTTTGGCTGTGATTCTAATTTGTTTTCATGATTCATGTGTTTATAATGTTAGCTGCCATTTTCATGGACTATATTCTTCCCGGTTACTACACGCCCATGTTTCAAATTAGTAGTTTAATTATTTTGACCACAATTTCTTTATTTATCTGATACTTCTTCACACATTCTCACTGCTTCTTTCGCAGGTTCTTTCTGTGGCTGTGTACAATCACTATAAGAGGATATACCATGCTAACCAGAAGAAAGGGTTAGATTATTTATAAACTCTTCAGCTTTAAATATTTTTCTTCAGTTATATAGTGGCAGTTCTCATTGTTCCACAAAGCATCTTGATTTCTGCATTGTATTCACATTTCAAATTAAGTGGAGACTGACATAGAGGTCTTATATGATAGGTCAGAAGCGGAATCAGGATCTCCGATAGTTTTTGATGATGACGATAATGTGGAGCTAGAAAAGAGCAATGTGCTATTGATGGGCCCGACCGGGTCAGGTCTGTGCATAGTCGCAATTCTCAATAATTTTCACGGGATTTAGCTACCATAAGTTTGAAATTACGATAACGTATAATTTAGCATTTAATGCCAATTGAGTCATTGTGAGTTCCAGACTGGATAATGTTTTTTATTGAGACTGAATAGCTCCAGACTGGATAATGTTTTTTATTGACCACTTCATGTTTTCATCTTTCTAAAATGTTGTAATTGTAGGAAAGACTCTTCTTGCCAAGACACTTGCTCGTTTTGTCAATGTACCCTTTGTGATTGCCGATGCGACAACTTTAACTCAGGTGAGACTGAAGCCAGTCACATTCAGATCATTTTTTTCCCAATTTTTCATATGATCATCTTCTTTATCCTTTTTCTCCACCGTTTCAACAGGCTGGTTATGTTGGAGAAGATGTGGAATCCATATTATACAAACTACTCACGGTTCACTTTCTTACTAATTTTGTTTGCCATGTTATAGGCATCTGTTCTAGTACATAACAATTTTCATGCATATGTTCTGATCCCTTTAGTTGAGATTGTTTGGCTAAGTTTGTACTTACTTCATTTGCATGCTTTAATTGTTTGCATGCTTCCACGAAAGATTATCTTTCCCAAAAGACATAATTAATGGACCAGGAAGTATAGTGTAGATTCATGTCATCTGTGCTGCTATCAACAATAGTTGGCCTCCTGTATGCTCTTTTTCAACATGTCATCCGTGAAAGGTCACTTTGCATGTACAATAAGGGACTTTTACACTTGACATTGCTACACTCTTGCGATTATATATATTAAGTTAGAAACGGGGCGTTGGATGCCTCATATGGCATCCAAAATGACATCTTCTATTCAACTATGTATCTTCAGATGACATGCATAGTTCTTTATTCTGAAGAACTTTTGTTTAAACAATTTCTTTTTATTTTGTTATACATTACTGTGTTCTGAGTGAAAACTGTGCCTTTTATTACTAGGCTGCTGAATTTAATGTGCAAGCAGCACAACAAGGAATGGTCTATATTGATGAAGTTGATAAGATAACAAAAAGGGTTAGCCGCGCTGCATTACTTGATGATTTCATGTTTGGATCTTCGGAATCACATTGGTCTGGATCTGCAATTTTATTTCACTTCTTTCCATGCAGGCTGAGAGCGCAAATGTTAGTAGAGATGTCTCTGGAGAGGGAGTTCAACAGGCTCTGCTGAAAATGCTAGAAGGAACTGTGAGTTCCTTAATTCTGATAATGAACTTTATTCCCAGATTTCTTGATTTCATTTTGTCTAGTGTGCATTAACTGAGCCACTTATGTCCTTATCTAAATACTCAACAGAAATTTTGGTATGCCTTAACTAATTATATCTGGTGGTGAATAGATCAAACCCATACTATGATCACTGAGTAAGGAGTCTGGATATTGACCTAGAATCTATGGATCATTCTCATCTTAACTGAGCTACTAGCTTACTGAAGCAATGATGCACTAGAAACCCAAATGTTGAATAGCATGAATATTTGGCTCAAGAAAAGAAAATAAATGAAAACAATAAAGTATACTATTTACATTTTACACCCTTTGTTTAAATATTCCCTACAGCCAACCAGTATATTTCTTTTTAGCAAGTCAGTTAAATTTTATTACTAGTTCCCACCTTTTCATATTCACTCAGTTGGGGAAATGATAATTTTGATTCATTCAGCGTAAACAGTAACATATTATTCATTTTTGTTCAAATTATGAAGTTAGTGAGTGTTGTAATCTACATGTGATTAACAATGCCGTATGTAAATATGTACAGATAGTAAATGTGCCTGAAAAGGGAGCAAGAAAGCATCCCCGTGGTGATAATATCCAGGTACGTGTACAACTACCATGACATCACTTTTGATAGACTCATTTTGACACTGGATTTTTTCTCTCTCGATAGAGTAAATGGTACAGCTGCCCTTTTAAATGGCCTAAAAGTTAGGTTATATAACCTTTTTTGATAGACACTAGTTCTCATCTAAAGCTTACAAATCAACAATATGGTTAACTGGACTAAGATATTAGAGGCATGCAATGTTATTGTCTCATGTGGCCCGAAAACTGAAACATGTGTTTTTTGGAATGTCTAAGCTATCGAAGTTGTTAAAATTCTTTTCAAAATGGTACCATTAGTTTTTATTATGTTTCTTTTTAGAACTTCATTAGTATCTAATATAACCATTTGGGTGTCGGTACTCCTTAATCTATTCCAAAGATTAACAACTTCACTTATGAGTCGTATCGTGTGGTTGATTTTTAAAACATATTTCTTACATAGTGCTACATAATCTCCAGATTGATACGAAAGACATCCTTTTCATATGTGGTGGAGCATTTGTTGACCTTGATAAAACCATATCAGAGAGGTAAGCTCCTGAAGTGAAGTCAATGTTGGTGTGTATGCGTCACTTAGACTATGCTCTATAATATTCAATATGCTTCTTTAGGAGGCAAGACTCATCAATAGGTTTTGGAGCACCAGTGCGTACAAACATGAGAGCTGGTGGAGTGACTAGTGCTGCTGTGACTTCTTCGTTACTAGAATCGGTAAGAATAGCATTTTTGAGTTCATAATTCCTTAAAACACGGTTTCCAATTATTGCATTTGCTCAAATTAGGCGTCATAATGAACTCGCTATAATGCCTTTGGAACTCAAGATTGAGATTCATATCTTCAATTTTTTCTTTTGGGAGACCTCTAAGTAATTACTGCACTTACAGGTCGAAAGTAGTGATCTTATTGCGTATGGGCTCATACCGGAGTTTATTGGTCGCTTTCCTATTTTAGTCAGTCTAACTGCTCTGACAGAAGAGCAACTTATTCAGGTAGTCTTCATTTCTTGTATCATTACTTTACACTGATCTGGATATACCTTCAATTTCGTTCTCCAGGTTTACGTGTTTGGATATTTGAGTAATAATCAGTCAAATATGACTCTTAACCATTAATGCGCTCTCACAGTAAGAGTTGAAGCATGAATCTTCTCATATGTTTGCTCTAGCTATTCTTAGTTGTAAAATAGACATTTCACTTTAGAAAAGATTCATTGGGTCAAAGCATTATTAGACAACTATTTAGTGTCCCAATGAATACCAGTGGGATTATGTTGCTATAGTGATATCCCGATATTGGTTTAGTAAATTGTTTGATAATTTACAGTCAGGTAAAACTAATTACTCACATCAAACTTGTCGAACCTAACACATGGATGACAACCATCATCTTGAGTTGCTCTCATTTTTAGAGAACTACGAAAGGCATTTATTGTTATTAGAGTTTTAAATCATGTCTTATTGCTTTAAGTTCCAACGCGTGACATTTTAACTGCAGATCTATATTGATGCAACAGGTCTTGATTGAACCAAAAAATGCTCTTGGTAAGCAGTACAAGAAATTGTTAAGCATGAACAATGTAAGGATCTACATGCTCTCATCATTCCCAAGACATAATCATTCCTGCCATATGTATTCAGCGTCATTACTGAGACTCTAAAAGAACATGCTCATGACTGCACCTGCAGGTGAAGCTACATTATACTGAAAAAGCTCTTAAAATGATTGCGAAGAAGGCAATGGTGAAAAATACTGGAGCTAGGGGTTTAAGAGCTATATTGGAAAGTACTCTAACTGAAGCCATGTATGAGGTATAAATAGTTTCAGTTTATACTTTTTCAAGAGGGTCTATTATTTATTTTATTATTCTTCATCATGGCTGATATTCCGTTTCCCGTTTACTTTTAGATACCGGATACAAAGACGGGAAATGACAAAGTTGATGCTGTTGTGATTGATGAAGAATCTGTTGGTTCCGTGCACTCCAGTGGTTGTGGAGGGAAGATTCTTAGAGGAGAGGGTGCTTTGAGTCGCTATCTTGCACAAACAAAATTGAATGATGGAGAAGTATGCTCTTTTCATTTACTATGATTCAAGTGATTGTTGCTTCGATCTTTATTATTTTTTCATCTTATTTTTTAGAACAGTGTTTATTGTAACTAACAAATTCTTCGATGATACAGGAAAATGTGGCGGAAGCTGAATTGCAAGAGGAAATCTCGTCCAGAGCAATGAGCATGTGATGACAAAGCTAACAGTACAGCAGATAACTGACAGAAAGGCAGCTTTGTAAAATATTTCTTTTTTTATTGTGGGAAATCGTCATCTCCACAATTTGGTGTAGCCTTGTATCTCCTCAGGTTCGGTCCCTTTAGCTATTAATTAGATCCAAAATAGGAATGTAACCAAAGAAAAAGATGTGGAAACAAATAATATCTAGTAGCATTGAAAATCAATCATGTACAAGAATCACCATGTACAAAGATTGTTCTTTCTTGAATAGAAGAGAAGGAAAAAGATGGAGAAATGAGATGTAATTTTATTTCTCTGAGCATTCAGATTTAATAACTAATGCTTAAAGCACAGATTAATAACAATGACATACATAACTTGATGCATGTGTTTAATGAAGACTCCATTTGAAAAAGAAAAATGTTCATTAAGCAGCTCTTGCAGACCAAGAAATAAGCTAGTGAATTCAGTTCAGTTCAGTTCAGCTACCAAGTGGTGAGTGATACATTAGCTAGACATCAGTTTCAGAAAACGCAGAAAAGGGTTTAGGACTACTCCTCCAAGCTGAAGTGCTTTTCGACTGGTTCAATGATATACCAGGTGACTTTCATTCCATTAGGAAATACCACTAAATCACCAGCTCCGATTTCAAATTGTCCTTCGTGACCCTCGCACTCAACTTTAACTTTCCCCTTGAGGAGGTACATTGTTTCTGTTGCCGTGAAGGTCCATGGAAACTTGCTTGGACCACCCTCCCACCTAAACAATATAGTTACATATTAACAAACAAGACTCTGGAAAGACTAGAATAGCGCTATGCTAATGGAACACTAAGGTTGACGAAATATGTGCACTACTTAACAGTTGTATCAGTATGAATGCTCTCTTTTTAGAGTTTTAAAAAATGTCGTTAGATTGCAGAATGAAATGGAAAAGTTATCAGAAATTTTTTTTACATAACCACCAGCCATTTTCTGTAAATGTTATTACAATTTACAAGTGTGGCTTGCTTCATTAGCTAACACTAACACCCCTGCTAAAGCTTAAATCACCATGACCAAACCAAAAAACACAGGCCAAAAACATTCAGCCTCAAATTCAATAGATTAGAAAAGAAAAAACGTCACACACAAAACTAGTTTTTAACCAACAGAAATGCACCAGAGATAACCATGCCACATCAAGACCTATTGTAAATAATCAGCAATCTTTTAAACTGCACAGCTACAGACTTTCCTCTCTTTGCGTAAAATTCTTTGGACAGGTACGAACACTACACTGCTATTTGAGTCTCAAGAATTAACCCAATATCATTTCTAGACATCACATACTCTGTGGCTTTCATCCAAGTGAATGCACCCAACACATTTTAATCTTCCCCCAAATCATTGTTGCCCCACAATACGGCCGGAATCGATTCAAAACTCAAAATCAACACAACCTTCACAAAGTAGGCAATAACAAAATGACACCTTTCGCATGGAAATTACAACCAAGACTATATTCAAGTAACTAATAGCTTTAATTACTAAAAATATTCATTTTAAAAACACATAAAGGCACAAAGAAAAAAAAGAAGCAGAATGTGAGTTCAGATTGGGGAGATTACTTGCGCCAAGAGGAGACTCCGAGATCGGTGAGTTTAGATTGGGGAGGGTTCTTAATGATCTTGACTCCAAAGATGTCAGTCTCAACAGTGGTTTGAAGTTTAGGGGACGAGGAGGCGAAGAAGATGGAAAGAGCAGCGGCAACAGAGATGAAGACGGCTGCTGCTACGAGAGAGCTTTTTGACAGAAAACCCACCATCCTCTCTGATCTTCTTTTCTTTTCGGAATCTCTCTCTACCAAGAATCTTCTGCTGCAAATATTCTTCAGATTTGAGTTTTGCTTGTGCTAAAAGTTTTTAGGATCGAAAGAAAATTGGAAGTAAAATGTTTTCATGTAATGAAAAACTAAAAAACATTTTTTTTATTAACGTTTTTGTTTTTTTTGTCAAGGAAAATAAATTTTGTATATATTAATTTTCTTTACTTTCTTTAGAGCATCCATAATGCAAATGCCCACTTCCCACTATTTTTAGGTCCCACAGTATGCCAACTCAGCTAGAAGTGGCCAAATGCAAAAAGTGGCCAGCTTCATCCAATGCTACAGCCTACTTTCCACTATTTATAGGACATATTTTATTCTTATTTTATTAAACTTGTAATTAAATAGTATTACATAATTAATTTTAGTTTAGTTTAGTTAAATAATGTAAAAATATAAAAATAAAATAATGCGATTAAGGAAAAACGATTTCAAGGAAAAAACATTACATTAAAAACATCACATGAGAAAACGTTAAATTTGAGAGAGAAATGTGTATCAAATAATGTAACATACTACCATTTATATAATGATCAATTAATGCATAAAGTAAACATTAAAAATTAGAATTTTAATAAAAAAGTAAATAATTCATCAAATGGCCATGCCCACCGTAGAAACCATGCCCACTTTTGTTAGAGTTTGTACAATGCTCCTGCCCACTTTTTTCCATGCCCATTTCCCACTTCACGCGGCCCAATGCGTGAAGTGGCCTGCATTGTGCATGCTCTTATGGCCATGTCATTTATGAAACAAACGACAATCAAAAAATAAAAATGAACAAAATGAACTGGTATAGTCTAATCAAAAAACAAAAAACACGTAGTAGTGTCGTTAGAAACATAACAAAATCAAAGCTCCCAAATTATGAAATTAGTGAAAATTCCGATAAATATAATTTGTCATCATTTATCCTGAAAATATAATTTTTCCACGATAAAATAAATAAAAGTCATAAACCTAACGGTCGCGGTCATGGCATCATTCCTTTCTCCTTCCTCATCCATCCACTGGTCCTAATCCATTTCCTCTCGTTGATCTTCCGTTGTCAAATTCTATTGTATTCCTTTTCTCCATCCATATTAACAAATTTATATGCATTCCATGGCTGAACCGTTAAGCTTAAGTCAATCGCAAAACCCTACCACTTACCCATACTATTCGATCCATAGGAATCCATCCTGATTTCTTAGGGTTTTTGTTGATATTAATCGACCGAGTGCTGGAAATGGATGCCGCGTCCTCCAGTTCCGTCTCTTTTTATGACTTCCTTGACCGGATGCGGAACCCTGCCTCCATTGATCTCGTCCGATCCATCAAAAGGTTGCTGAATTTTATCAGTATTTTATACTTTTTTTGTTGTCTTCTTCAGGATTTCTATGAGTCAATTGAGCTTGAATTTTTTTGATATAAGATTGTTAGATTTTATTTTGAGACAAGCAAGGCAGTAGCTTTTCTTCCAGTAGTAGGCTAGTAGATTAAAAATCGTTGCATTTTTCAATGAAAATATGGAATTTCAAGTTCTTAAATAGGTGCTTACGGAAATGTCGTAATGTTTCATACTTTTTATAGTTGGTAACTAACAGAATTCACGAAACTCTGGCTTGTTATACTATTAAGAATAGCGCTTTCCAAGCCATTTTCTGTTGAAGTGTCCCCGAATTTATCAACTTTGTACCCTAATAACTGGTGCAGTATCATGGAAAGTTGAACATTCATGTGGTTTCTACAGATAAGGAGTCTAATCAAAACGCAGCCAGCATAGAAATGGCATTACATTGTAGTTGGAATTTTTTTTATATATCAGAAGTTATATACTGCTTTATACCTGATTGACCTTTTACACGTTTCCAGTTGCTGCCTGATATGTTCAGTCAATGACCCATAGGGCAGTATCTTCGTACATGGCTTGCTATATTTTTCTGATTTTCAATGGAAAAAAGTCTTCTGTAAATAACACTTGTCTTTTCATTGTGGAATATGTTCCCAGAGTAGTGAGATACCAGTTTGATTTCAATGCATGTAAATAACACTTGCAATTGGATGGTCAACATGTTTTCTTAAGTAGCCACTAATCCGTTCTAGGCGTTCTTTTTTACCTATCAACTATTTGATCAAGTCATTCTTTTAAATCATCCATCTTCTTACATTTGTTGTTCTTTCTTTGTAGTTTCATTGTGTCGTTCTCATTTCATCCAACCGACCCTGAAAATGATAGCAGAAGATTCCAAGATTTTCTCTTGACAATGGAATCTTCTATCAGGGATCATCCATTGTGGGCAGGGTCATCAGAAGAAGAGGTTGAACATGCACTTGAGGTATTCTTCTGAATTTTCCATAGACCAGAATATAACGTATATAAATCATAGAATACAGCCAACTTAAAAGCGTTCTTACAATTTCATGTTTGGTATCCATTAAGGATAAAAAGGGAAGTATCTCAAAAGTATGGCCACGTTATGCAGCTAGGAAGCAATATTAAAGGCTGTTTTGCAATCTCCTCTAAAAAATCTTCAGTCCTTTCACAAAGGCAGAATAGATAGTTATAGTCTTATAGATAACTGTTTAGCCAAAGTCAAGGCTCCCCATTTCTAACCTGAATGCCATCTGGTTTTATGGATCCATGAAAATCTGTCGAATTTTGATTACCCATGATCACATAGGATGCCTTAAGATCTGAAGTATTTAAGAGCTAATGGGCTGTTCTTTGAATTATACAGAATGTTGTTCAAGTTTGTTTTCATAAAATAGTCGACTTCGTGGAGGGAAACCATGCCAATATTGCAGCTTGAATTTTCATTGTTTTCCTGATTGTGCATCTTCTTCTACTGTTTTTCCCATAGGAGAAAATAGACATTACTGAAGAACCACTCCATTACATTGCAGGGTCTGGAAAAGTATGTAATAACTAAGCTGTTTCCGCGAATATTTGCATCTTCTTCTGAAGATGTTAAGATCGATCATGAAATTACTAGTAAGATTAACTTGCTTCAGAGTTTCTTGAAGCCGGAGCATTTAGACATTCCCTCATTTCTTCATAACCAATCTTCTTGGCTGGTAGGCTTTATCACATCTCTTCTTCCCTCTTATTAATCGTATTTTTTTCTTGTGTTTACACTATCACTAGTTCTTTAGTTGCCTTCGAACGAAGAGATCATTGTGTCATTTTCAAGCTCCCGTCAGTATATGCCGTCAGAAGTCATTAGGTGCCAGGATGGTTCAATGAAACATCTTTTGGCGGAGCGTAGACATCTTGACTAGCCAGTAGCCCTTTGAGAATACAAGAACAATTAATTTAGATAGTGTGTGACATTATATTACCTTGAAATGATGTCGCTTTATTTTATGATGCATGTTTTATCATGCCATCATTGAATTGTGAAACCCTAAGACGAGAAGATTAAAAGAGATACTACGATATAAAACCATTGATTGGTGAATTTGCATATAAGAAGTGATTATGGAAAGGTTTCCAATTTTTTATTATGTATGAAAATTTCAACATCACTGCACTTTTGCGTAACGGTAGACTTCATATGGGTAGTTGTGTCTTCATTCAAACTTGCAGCTGAGGACTGATTTTTCATTTTTGCCAGCTTGCAGAGAAGGAGTTGCAAAAAATCAATGCCTGTAAAGCACCACGGGACAAGCTTCTTTGTATATTGAACTGTTGCAGGGTTATCAACAATTTGCTTCTCAATGCATCATTGTCAGAGAATCGTGTGATAGCAGGAGCTGATGATTTTCTTCCTGTCCTCATTTATATCACGATCAAGGCAAGCCCTTATTGGTAATATACCACCTTTTCTTTCTTTGTTGTCGCTGTCAATATTTGAACTTGCCCCTGCCTCTCTTATGTTTGCCATAGTTCTTAACTTCTAGATCTCAGTAGAGGCTGACAGAACCATGCTTGCTTTTACACCTTGGGCTTATTTTTAATATCTAAGGCCCATGTGGTTCACGCAAAATTTGAGGGATTGAAAGAAAATTTGAAGGAAAATCAAGTTTTGTGTTTCGCTTGTCATGGAAAATGAAAACAAAATAACAGTTTTCCATGGGAAAGTCATTTTCCCATTTGTTTTCCTCTTCATTTTTTTCCACCATATTTTTCAAGATCAAAAAGGTAATTTTGTATGAAGATGAACATACGACAACATAACAGTCACTTGATGTTGTGTGTGAGAGCTTGTCTATTTTTTAGATACAATGAACTGGTACTAAGATGTGCTTTTGAAAGTTGCTAACAGAAAGCAGTGGTTTATTGGGTTGTCATTAGCAGGCTAATCCACCTCAGCTGCATTCTAACCTCAAGTTCATTCAACTATACCGAAGGCAGTCAAAACTCATATCTGAAGAGGCATACTATTTCACAAATCTCCTCTCTGCAAAATCATTTATATATGATCTGGATGCAAAGTCTCTCTCAATGGATAAGTTAGACTTTCAGGAGAGCATGGAAGCTGCAAAATCTGCTCAGCAAATGGTGCCAGTTGAGGCACATGCGGCAATGATTTCTCATCATCTAACTAGTATAAGAGGTCAGTTTGATTATTTAAGCATCAGTTACACAAGTAGCTCAAACTGATCCACCCGATGTTTTGTGTAGGTCCCATAACTGGGCATGTGCCGTTTATATCTGTTAGACTTTGATCATCATATTAGGTTGTTTGCACCTTTCTGATTTGCTTTCTGGTTTACTGTCTGTATCTTTAGGTCCTCCAAGTTATCCTTTCATGAATGCACAACCCGATGAACTGACTGTTGGCAATGTCGAAACGCTGCTAAGTCTATACAAAGATGTGGTGTCAAAGTACACAAGCTTGCGTAGGGCTGTAGAGCACCTTAATATTCACAAAACAGAACAGATAGATCAGAAGGACAAGATTAGTTCCATCAGCGAAGTTGAGGGTGGAAAGGGCATCACTGAGAAGAGCTCGGAAGAATAACATGAGCTTGTTAGGTACATCTCTTTTTGCAAAACTCATCAAGTAATTTATAAAGGTAAAGTTGTGTTGTTGAGCGAGAAGACAACAAGTTAAGAACAAGGACAAACAGACAACCTTTAGAACTATTCATATATGAATACACCTATCATTGTGGATGATACAAAGAATGTAGGTGTTTAACATCCACACGACAAGCCCCACCATCACTTAGAGATGGAAAAAAGTAATGCAGTGGGTATAAAAGCAGTTTAGGCTTGTCTCCATACTTATTCTCTCAACAAAGAAATAGCACAGTAGATGCACATGGGGAAGAAATTTTACACATCACAATTCACATATTTTAAAGTTG
This sequence comes from Rhodiola kirilowii, assembly GCA_033675215.1. Lineage (NCBI taxonomy): Eukaryota > Viridiplantae > Streptophyta > Magnoliopsida > Saxifragales > Crassulaceae > Rhodiola > Rhodiola kirilowii. The sequence continues at coordinate 877,691 of CM066203.1, forward strand.
GGGAGGAAATCACTTAATTAGTCATCCACAAACCTCTAGAGTGACTCTAAAGATTTTGTTCATCTTATTGTTTTAGTTCAGGACTTCATTTACGGATTTACAACGTTTAACAAATATTACCTAATTTATGTGAAATGTACGACTTATTTAGCGTAGAAGTCAAGAATTCATAGTCAAGTACTTGGATTAAATCAATAACTAAAGTTTTCCAATTCAGTTAGGTAAAATTTAGTCGTTTAGTTTAGTTAAAGAGTACACCCTAATAAGTATTTGTGTAAGATAGAAAGTAGTGGGTTGGTGCATATCCTCTCTTATAAAATTTCTCCTCTTAATTAATACAAAGAAATAGAAAACAGAGAGAGTTTTGGATAGTGGTTATAAACTACTAAAGCCAAACTTGAACCCTAAGCTATTATTATTAGAGCGTTGTTAATATGGTTTTGCCCCTACACTTGACCATACTTTGAGCTTTGGAGTAGATTAAGCAATGGCTTCTGAATCTTCTTCTCTATTTGGCGCAACAATGTTTGGTGAGAGTAAGGATGGATTGTAGGAATACCATCTGGACCAAAAGAGATAGTTGAAGAAGTTGGCGAGGCCTAGGATTGCTAATAACCAATAGAATAGGTCTAATCTATCCTTGTTTAGGTCGTTATCGCTAATCCATCCGCCACTAGTCGGTGTTGAAGTAATCTTGTTCACCAAGGAAACCAATAGAGAGCTCAAGTAGAACCCAAATGAGTAGGAGCAGTAAGTCATTGCAGTCAAGAAAGATTGCATGCCTTCAAGTGACTGTTTGTAGAAGAATTCAATAAGTCCAACAGCTGTAAACATCTCTGAAAGTCCAAATATTAGAAACTGTGGAGCAATCCAAAAGATTGACAATATTTCTTGCGTCTCATTTGCAGCTTTTCGTCGCTTCTTCTCAACCAACGCAGCTGACACCATCGATAAAGTGGCGATCAACAGGCCACTCCCAACCCTTTGCAAAGGCGAAATGCCTGACTCTCTTTTGGTTATCCTTCGCGTCAATGGAACGAACACGGTTTCGTATAGAGGGACTAATATGATGAGCATTATGTATGGAATGGCCTGAAGTGATGCTGGTGGTATTTGGAAATTATTGCCTAAGCGCGCATTCATGATCCCTCCTTGTTGGACTGAAAATGTTTGTAGTTGTGCTAATATTGTGTTGAATATGATTGTGCATGCAAAGATAGGGATAACTGAAATGAGTATTTTGACTTGTTCCACTTGGTTCACAGTGCATAGCTTCCATGGACTTTCACTTTCATTTTGGATCTTGATGCATGCCTTGTCAAGAAACCTGCATTTCTCAAAATATCATTCACTTGAAACAAATATCCAAAGTCAAAATCTTAATAAAGAAAAAATAGATTTTAGCTACAACAGTGGAAAAACATGACTGTTAAATTGGATAATTAATCAATACATTCAAAAAAAAATTTGTATAGTGAAAGGCTAACCTGAACTTTTCCGTGTGCAGGAGATTATTGCTACTCGCATCTGGGGATGATGCAAAGAGCATTCCAGAGTTTGAAGGACGAGCTTGCTTTCTTTTCGATATTGCAGCAACGAACACCTGATCGTCGAAAATAGGTATGTATTGAATTAATGGCTCAAGAACAATGATTTTTTTTCTTTCTAAAATATATATGTGTATCAGATTTTGTTTATTTCTTATTGTATTAAAAATGTGTTTGCTTCTTAACAGATTATTCACAAAAAAGAAGTAGAGAAGATATAATCTGAAAGTGCTACACTCACTTGAGCAATTGGAGTGAAGATACTTCCTCTGGGAGGCTTGTTCCTATAAAGCAAAGTACCACAAATCAAGCACATCAGCCCCATGGCCATCACGGCTGCTGACACGCCGAACCCAACATCCATTCCCGAATGCGTCTGCACCCAAACGAGGACCGTGAGGGCGACAAGTTCGCCCATGCAGAAGGCAAAGTAGGCAGTGTTGAAGTAGGTGGAGAGCCTCCTTGAGTCCTTTTTCTTGAACTGGTCAGCCCCTTGAGAAATTATATTTGGCTTTAGACAACCACTCCCAAGTGCCACAAGGTAAAGTGCTGCATAGAATATTAAAGCTTCATATCCTTTTGCTTCTTCACATTGGCCTTTTTGAAGTAGCATGCTGCAGTTTGGTGGCCTCAATTCCGGTATGTGGGCTTGGATCGACAATAGTATGAACCCCTTTATGCAAAAAGAGACATCATTCAATATCATAATATTTGACTGCTCAGTACTGGATCTTTTTTATGCTCACAGCATTTAACTGTTCAGCACTGAATCTTTTCAAAGCGTTGTATTAGGGGGGGTAATATGCAACTTACAGAGAGCTCAACGATGCCAAAGATGAGCATGGTCCAGTAGCTGCCAAGATAAGAATCGGAGAGGAAGCCACCAAGTAGGGAGAGTAGGAAGACAGTGCCAATGAAGTTTGTGACAGTGTTGGCTGCTTTTGATATTGGAAAATGCATCTCATTGAACACATATGTTATCAAATTGTTGCCAACTGCAGCTATTGCCATCATCTCAAATGCTTGGAGACCTAAAAATACATTCCACCAAATCCAAATCATTATTATGAATTAATTAACAATGAAAAAGATCAACACCACTAACCATAATCCGACTATTAGTCGGTGAAGATAATCTTAATATATATCTCATTGCATGTCCCTTTTTTACTATGATGAAGGCTTTATAGAGAGAGAACTCGAACAATATATGACTAAATTTAAGCCAGAAGAAGCATGCATGCAAACTTAGGTGAGATTGAGTGCCTATTGCCGTGAGATGGAAGCATGAAGATTTTTTTTTTACCAAGTACAAAGGCAGCTGCAGACATGCCTCCATGCTTGTTGGGCTTGAAGGGTTTGCCTCTCCAGTCAACAAACATGTTATCTTGATCAAAAGTATCCGAAGGCACCGGCAACACGAGATCATTAGTACCATACTGCTTTCTTGTCTTCTCCATGCTCTTACAAAGAAAACACAAGTCGTTATGTTAGTATGTTACAACGTTGGAGCACAAAAAGAAGAAAAAAACTCTCTTCTTCTTGTTGAAGACAAAAGCTAGTAGCTGTTCTTTCTCTCTGTGCTTCCTTTGCTTTTGGTGAATGACATTGAGTGTAGGTGCAACACTCATTTTATAGTGATTTGGGTGTGTGCTCTTTTTCTTTTCAATTGGTCAAATCTCCTCATATCTTTTAATGGAGTGTTTTGTGCAAACTATTGGCACTATGCAAAGATTGGTGGTTTGACATGGCCCATCCATAATCCATTGATGAGCACAAAAATTCAACTCAGGCAAAATCACATGTTACATGTTACATATCGTCAATGGTGAAAGTAAACTTGGAAAAGTATCCATATATATATTTATAAATATACATTGATTTGGGGTTAAAGGTAAAAGTAAAATCTTAGTTAACACTCAACAATCCCACCATGGATGATACATTAGTGTGCTAAATAAGTATTTTTGTCCAATACAATGGTGCTTCTTTATCAAGATCCAAAAGAGATCTTCACACACTTCACAGTGGATGCTTGTCGTTGATTTGAGAGTCATAGTTGTGAAGTGGTAGGCTGTCGGTTCAAAATGCACTTTTCGGTGTGTTGGTTTGTAGTAGTCTATCGATCATAGTTTTAAACTTCTGATCAAATGACCAAGAAGTCGATGGTATAAATCTCTCCTGTATGCATTTTATGACATAAATTTGAGATTGTACGTTCCTTTCTATATTAATAGAGTTTTTTTAATATAAAAAGATATGTATTGATTTAGTTTTTAGAATTTAGGGTTTATATATGCATGCATTTGTTACTATTTGTTAGACACTCAACTAAAATTTAAACTATCTCTCATTAACCTCTGTCAGTTGAAGAATAATATAAGGCCGTCATTAGGCCGCCCTTAAACCACAAATGAGTTGCATGCATATATACATTGACTCTCGCTGATGGTTCAATTTAGGTTTTATATAAATAGCCATGCCTATGCATACAGTTCTTCATATGTTAAGTGTATTCTCAATAAATGTGGAAGTGGTTATAAGTGTAGTAGCTGACAAAAGGTCTACAATTTATAGAATATATATATATATAGGGGCGCGCTCAAATGTTATGGCTTACTAATGTGTTATGTGTTACGGTGTTCTGATTGGTTGATGAAAAACAAGGAACCAATCAGAGGCGAGGAACACGGTTCTTATGGTGCACCTCACAAGTACGGGGGGGTTTATGGGTGAGGGTGCACCGTAGTTACGGTGTTCCTCGCTTCTGATTGGTTCCTTGATTTTCAATAACCAATCAGAAGCTCCGTAACACATAACACATTAATTTGGCCATAACATTTGAGCGCTCCTCTATATATATATATAGGGGCGCGCTCAAATGTTATGGCTTACTAATATGTTATGTGTTACGGTGTTCTGATTGGTTGATGAAAAACAAGGAACCAATCAGAGGCGAGGAACACGGTTTTTATGGTGCACCTCACAAGCACGGGGGGGTTTATGGGTGAGGGTGCACCGTAGTTACGGTGTTCCTCGCTTTTGATTGGTTCCTTGATTTTCAATAACCAATCAGAAGCTCCGTAACACATAACACATTAATTTGGCCATAACATTTGAGCGCTCCTCTATATATAGGGGCGCGCTCAAATGTTATGGCTTACTAATGTGTTATGTGTTACGGTGTTCTGATTGGTTGATGAAAAACAAGGAACCAATCAGAGGCGAGGAACACGGTTCTTATGGTGCACCTCACAAGCACGGGGGGTTTATGGGTGAGGGTGCACCGTAGTTACGGTGTTCCTCGCTTCTGATTGGTTCCTTGATTTTCAATAACCAATCAGAAGCTCCGTAACACATAACACATTAATTTGGCCATAACATTTGAGCGCTCCTCTATATATATATATATAGATGGACGTTCAAATGTTATGTGCTTCTTATTGTGTTATGTGTTATGTTGATTCTGATTGGTTAATGAAAAACAAGGAACCAATCAGAAGCGAGGAACACCGTAACTACGGTGCACCCTCACCCACACAACCCCCATGCTTTGGAGGTGCACCGTAAGCTCCGTGTTCCTCGCTTCTGATTGGTTCCTTCTTTTCATCAACCAATCAAAATCGATATAACACTTTAAAAACATAACACTCTAAGGACATATAACATTTGAACGCCCCTATATATATATATATAAAGATGTGCTCAAATGAGAACACCCTCTTAGGCTAAGAACATGAGAATCATTCTCACCCACTCATTTTGTTGAAATGAGTGGTCCAAAATGCACCACGTCATCTACTATGCACTTTCTGCTTTTTACTATGCACTTTCTGCTTTTACTATTCTGCACTTTTGTCTTTTACCTAAAAGACAAAAGTGCAGAATCAATCTACACCCTTAGATCATTTGATCCAAAGGTGCAAAATAATTCTCATGTTCTTAGCCTAAGAAGAGTTCTCATTTGAGCGCGCCCCTATATATATATATATAGAGATGCGCTCAAATGAGAACACCTTCTTAGGCTAAGAACATGAGAATCATTCGCAGCCACTCATTTTGCTGAAATGAGTGGTCCAAAATGCACCACGTCATCTACTATGCACTTTCTGCTTTTTACTATGCACTTTCTGCTTTTACTATTTGCACTTTTGTCTTTTACCTATAAGACAAAAGTGCAAAATCAATCTACACCCTTAGATCATTTGATCCAAAGGTGCAAAATGGTTCTCATGTTCTTAGCCTAAGAAGAGTTCTCATTTGAACGCGCCCCTATATATATATATATATATATATATGTTACCTACTAGCTAGACATTGTTTTGTCTCCTTTTCAATTGTGTCTCCTTAATGGACCAAAAAATGAGAAAAAAAAAGTATAATTAATTTTCAAATGTCTCATTATTTGAACATCATGCAGAGTCACATTTTCAAGTTGATTATGCTTTCTGAATTGTGAACAAGGGTACATATATTTGCTAATAGAAGATTTGTTCTTTGTTCTCAGATCGGTCTAACAACTCGAGCAAGCAGTGATGTATGTTTGTGTCTCTCTCTACATGCATATATATGATGATCATAATGACTGTTATATACAATGACCGACACTGCCTATTTGATTGTCAAATTATATAATGAACAAAGTCAAGTCAAAAGTAAGCTTAAAATGAAAAACGTCAATATAGCAACTTTTCGTTCCTTACAGCAATCGTTGCACATGTCCTAAATGATATTGGGAATAGTACCCGTAGTTCTGCATCAGGTAGTTTTGAAATGTCAAATAACCAATAATACATAGATTGTTATGGAAGAAGTTGATGAACCATAGCACCAAGGAAATGTGCTAAATTAGTTACATTACACATGATGATGCAATTTAGGTTTTTTCTGTTAAGTCAACTGGGGTTGTAGTGGCGAGCAATATTATGAATGGTTTGCTACATGATGAGGCTGACATCATTATTATTCATACTCGTAATTTGTCCCAAACAGCTTTCCAAGTAATTAATGGTAGTTCATGTTCCTCATTTTTATAAAACGAAAAGGTTGAAAAGGAAAAGAGGTTTGACATTTTGGTCTTTAAAGGAATTCATCATATCCATAATTTTCCAAAAGTAAATGACTGAGGATAAAGCTCAGTTCCGATTTTAGAAAAGTTTGAGGCTTGGAAAATAAATTGAAGAATGTAAAATTATATGTTTGAATTTTGGAGTTGAGATCCTATGAGAAGACTAGTTACAAGAGAAATAAGAAAAAATTTTAAGTTTTCATTTCATCACATCTATGGCTGAGATATAACTGAGTAAAATAAATTATTCATTGGTGACTGCTACGAATTTTGTTTGTAACTGTTACGATTTTTGTCACAATGACGGCTACGAATTTTGTTCGTAACTGTTACGAATTTTAGTCATTGGTGACATCTACGGAATTTTGTTTGTAACCTTATGAATTTTACATTACAAACTTGCGTTCCGAATGAATGTTTATGCAATCGAAGATTGAATTCTCGTAGCCAAGAAAATATCAGATTAAATATTTGACTCCAATTGGTCAAATTCGACAGGGAATGCCACAAATCAAAACACCAACAAAAAAACACGCACTCCATAATCTCCACTCGCACGTTGCAGCACATACAACTTCTTAGGTTTTTCAACCTTCACCTTCGAATCTCCGATGTTGTTGTCCATCACCCTCCTCGTCATCCTCATCTCCTTCCACCTCCTTGCTTTCGTGTTCGCCATCTGCACCGAGCGTCGCCGCAACGTCGTATTTCCCAATTTTCACTTTTCCCGATCGAACGTGCATATCGAAATTATAGGATCTGATTAAACGATATTGATATATTTGCCCATAATAACATATTAAATATATATTAATATACAAAATATTCAAAAAATTGAGGGTCGTTCGATCTTCGGTTGTGCATATTTGTCATGAGAATTATTACTCCTCGTATGATCATTGCTCTGAATTTTGAATTATCATGGACTTGAATTAAATAATTTAAAAATAATCGTATGTGTTTAGCGAAAAGAGAGACATAGTTTGACTTTGCTATTTATATGAGAATCTTTTGGGGATTCTGATCAAGATTACATATACATGGTCATTGAGTGGCTAGGACATGTGTCCTTGCTCCTTGGTAGAGAGTTATGTGACCAATAAAAAAGTAGTACTATTGACTTGTTTAATAAATTAAATTCAAAGCATAGACGTGGCGTGTCTGATAACCACACTAATACACTATGCTCCAGTTTGCGCTCTTCTTGGCTTCTTGCAGTACACATAATCATTATTTATGAAATATAGTTGTCAAACAAGCTTTATCATAAAAACTTCGTGAAGAATATCTCATTAATATGATGCAATGTCAATATCAAAGGATACAAATAATGGTGAACGAACAACAATCGAGTTTTTGTGCGCCACCAACAAATCACTTGTCAGCTTCACCCAACTCACCAAAACGAAAAAAGTCTGAGATGCAGTCCAGTAAAAGATTCTGAATGTCCAAATAATATTCTTTTAATATGAACCACGTCCATGTTGTTTTGAACGAAATGATTTTGTTTTAATACGTGCAACATTTTTCGTGATCGCATCAGACTCTTTCATAAATGTGAGGATGAGCTTTTGACCTTCTAACTATATATAAAAAGAAAAATATAATCGGCTCAACCTTGGGCGGATCTAAGAACAGGAGAGTGGGGCAGCTGCCCCATTGATCATTTTTCATTATTTTCTTTAAAATACTTAACCTAGATTAATTTTTCTTTGATGATTTTGGCATTACGCCCCTGATAATTTTTTATACTACGCGTCTAATCGATCAAAAATAAATTTAAAGTTTAGTATTTGATGAAAGGGTTTTGATCAAATACAAACCAAAATTATAAATAAAAACTACAAACCCATAAAAAAATTGACACGTGTAAAAATTGACCAATCAGAATTCATCATGTTCGGGGTTCTTTTTGTAAATAAAAAAACACACGCGGACTTATTTAAAAATACATAAAAGATAGGAGGGGTATAATCGTCCTAAAATTCGCTACAGTAAAATTCGACTTTCGCTACAGTACATTTTTAAGTCTGATCATTCTCTCTTTAATTAAGTCTGATCATTTTGAATAAATTTTGACTTTTGCTACAGTAAATTTCGAATGTTGCTACAGTACGTTTTTAAGTTTGATCATTTTGAATAAAATTTGACTTTTGCTACAGTAAAATTTACTTAAAATAGATGATGATCAGACTAAAAATAGATGATGATCAGACTTAAAATATATGATGATCAGACTAAAAATAGATGATGATCAGACTTAAAATAGATGAAGATCAGACTTAAAATATATGATGATCAGACTTAAAATAGATGATGATCAGACTTAAAATAGATGATGATCACACTTAAAATTGATGATGATCAAACTTAAAATAGATGATGATCAGACTTAAAATAGATGATGATCAGACTTAAAATTTTAAGTCTGATCATTCTCTCTTTAAGTCTGATCATTCTCAATTTGTAGTCTTTTAGTTACCAATATTAAGTCTGATCATTCTCTCTTTAAGTCTGATCATTCTCAATTTTAAGTCTGATTATTACCAATTTTTAAGTCTGATCATTCTTAATTTTAAGTTTGATTATTACTAATTTTTAAGTGTGATCATTCTCTCTTTAAGTCAAATCATTCCCAATTTGTAGTCTTATAGTTACCAGTTTTAAGTATGATTATTACTAATTTTTAAGTCTGATCATTCTCTTTTTAAGTATGATCATTCTCAATTTTAAGTCTGATTATTACCAATTTTTATGTCTGATCATTTTCTCTTTCAGTCTGATCATTCTCAATTTTAAGGCTGATCATTAACAATTTTTAAGTCTGATCATTCTCTCTCTTTAAGTCTGATCATTCTTAATTTTAAGTCTGATTATTACCAATTTTTAAGTCTGATCATTCTCAATTTTAAGTCTGATCATTAACAATTTTTAAGTTAAGTCTGATTATTCTCTCTTTAAGTCTGATCATTCTCAATTTGTAGTCTTTTAGTTATCAGTTTTAAGTCTGATCATTCTCTCTTTAAGTCTGATCATTCTCAACTTGAGGACTAAATTGAAAATAACATTATTATTTTTTATACCCTTTAGTGTGGAATGACTATAATACCTCTTCGTGTGTTGTTCGGGATTTCGACTAAAATGGGACACGTGTCAGCTTAAAATTAGGTTTGTAATTTTTATATATAATTTGGTTTGTACCCGAACCGCACCCTTGATGAAAATTTAAAAATATTTCGATTGTATCTTAACTCGAAATGATATAATTCATTAAATATTTGAGTAAAATAGTTAAAGTGATATATTTGAATAAAGTTTTTCACTTTAGTTCCATGTGTTTGTGTTAAATTATATTTTGTTGCACTTTCACATAAAGTTCATTTCAATAAAACATGGGTTACAACCCATTGATATTAATCATTTTATAATTTCTTCGAGTTTTATTAACAACTATAAAATATGAACCTTTGCAAGACCTTCCATGTGCAAATTTGATTCTGAAAAATCATTTTTATTCCGCCCCCAATCATAAAAATCCTAAATCCTCCCCTAGACTCAAGTACGTACCTCCCTTTGGCATTTCGTGACATTTTAAAACAAATGCTAGCTTAACTCTCTTTTTTTCTAAAGAATAAATGCTTAACCCTTTTTGTTTATCAGGTAACCGTTCCTAGAAAGAAGAAATATTATTACATTTTTGTTGGGTCGGGTCATATCTTATCGAGCCCAAATTCTCGATTGTGGGTTAAATGGATTCCTAGGGCTCCGCTTGGCTTCTCGTGTCTCCCAGTGTCGGTTAAATCAACTGGAACTAATCGCAACTGATGCATAGGGTGGCAAAATGGGCGGACGGACGGGTATCATGCGGGTTGTAAAAGATTAGCGGGTCAAATTCGTTAAACCCGTTTAACGTTAGTGGGTTAAACATGCGGGTTCTTAACGGGTTGCAGGTTAAGCGAGTTTACCCGGTTAATCCGTTTAACCCGTTTAGTCCATTTAATTCGTTTAACCTTTTTAGTATAAAAAAGATTATACTTGTTTTATTATCAAATAATAAAATTATAATGTGAGAGAATATAACTCTCGTTTGGACTTGAAGTTATTTGAAACATATTCAGACGTTTTTGTTTTCAAGAGCTCTTCCATTCTTGTAGTTTTCTGATAATTAAATCCAAGTTGATATTCTCTTTAATAATTAAATCCAAACATGAAGCTTGTTATTTTAGACTCTCAATTTATACACTGCAACTGAGCACAACAAATGGTTGAGTGATATTATCAAGAAATCCATAACCGCGTAAATTTTAAATATTCCTCCAAATATCAAGTTGTCGAATAATTCAGTCTTTAATTTTTATATTGCTTGTATTGAAAAAGGATACGGTGCATAGGGCATATTTATATATAAAAAATACAAACAAATCACAACTTTTGAGATGAAAGTTTTGAGATATTAATTATACAAACTAGTTTTGTTCTTTGTATTCCTAATTTATTGTGTATCTAACTTTTTAGCAAATATTTGCATATGCAAGCGTATATTTTTGGTGTAAAATGTAAAGTTCGTCAAAACTGGATTATAATTCGTTGCCGAGAAACCAAAAGTATGACATAGTTCGTCAATAATAATTTATAATTCGCCACCAAAAAAATTAATCATAAATGATATTTAATATGATATTTAATCTCATCCATCCAAATGACCAAATCCACATTATCTAAATATTTATTTAAAATATATTACTAACTTAGAGGCCAGATCTGGTGCAAAGCCCAAACACTGTACAAAATACAAAGTAATTGAGACCCTTGATCATGTAAATCTAAGGGTTCCTATTAATTAGGGATAAACACAATTAATTAATTTCAATATCTATTAATATTAAGGGTAAAATAGACATATTTTTTGCTTTCTTTTCTACTGTTCATCATCATCTACCCGTGAAACCCTAACCTCCAGAAAAGCTCCGATTTTTTCAACATTAATCGATCAAATTGAAGGAGTAAAACATCGTCGAACTCAGTTGTTCACACTCCATCTTCGACATCAATGGAACTCAACCCAAAATGCAATCGACAGTTTTCGAAAAGAATAATTCGAAAATGGGCATGCCGAACTATATAATGGTTATGACGAATTATAAAATGTCATGCCTAATTTTACAATGATACTGCCGAATTATGGACGAATTTTAGTTTACATTTGACGAATTATAGCATTATTCATCGAAGTGTACTACAATTCGTCAGAATTCTTGACGAATTATAGTCCACTTTTGACGAACTATGACATAATTCGTCAAAATTGTACTATAATTCGTCCATGATTTTCCAGTCCTTCTCCCATTAACAAACACACCATTCAACGAACCGTAAATATGTTGAGATAGCCGAGTGAGAAATTGCAGTCATCAAACACACCATTCAACAAACACACCATTCATTATATGGATTTATTGAATTCACGGTTAATGAAATCAAATCGGAAAAGGGGTAGGGTAGTGGAGGCCGGATCTGGTCAGTTCCTGCGGTCACGACGGGCTGTTTGGCGCCACGGGAGTGAAGCGACTGAGGAGTTGAGGCAGCGTCGTCGTCGGTGAAATCCATGGATGAGCAATGACAATGGAGATCTCAGATCTGGGTTTGTTTCATCCATGGAAGGAGAGAGAGAGATATTGTATACCATATTTGCCCCTAATCTAATATCAATTTGAATTTACACATATTTATTTTCACCTAATCTCATCCATCAAACTCATAAAATCAAGGGACGTGATTATTTTGTATTTTTTACAAGAATATTTGTTTTGCACCTGATCCCTTCTCTACTAACTTAATATACTACAATATATTTGATAATTTATATATTTTTTAATTATTTAAATAAATTTATATAATAAGGTAAACGAGTTTAAACGGGTTAAGTGGGTTAAACGGGGTTCGGGTTTATTCAACCCGTTAAGTAAGCTGACGGTTAATGGGCGTGTTTTTCACGAGTGATTAACAGACGGGTAATAGGTTAGATTGCCACACATTTACTGTTGTAGCTGCTTGCTGTGCTGTGCTGGATTTCTGTTGAAAAGCGATTCTAAAAAAAGTATACTTAGGCGCATATGAGTTGCAAACTGCAATAACTAGGCTAAAAAATTGCCTGATGACGTGATGTGTTTCGGCTCCATTCTTATACTCCGAATTTGTTTTTGTTTTTGTTTTTTGAATTTTAAGAGACTGAATAAGTGATGCCTTGTGTTGCAGTTCACTGAGTAGATATGTGGGAGATTTTGCATGTGCCAGCAAAGCCACCATTCCAGCCTGATAATCAGCCCACATGTCTGTTATTCTCAAAGGCGTCATATTTTTTTTTAGTGTTTTTGCTTCAAGGGAGCTTAAATTGCATAGTAGCAACTGCATTTCGAGTTCATTAGACTTGTGAAAGTTTTCTAATTAAATGTATATTGTTATTTGCTCTGCAGCATACTTATGCATTGGATATGACATATATCTTGTTTGGGAGCCTTGTATAATGTGAGATCAGGGACGTACCTAAGAATTTTGATAGATGACCAAATATAATTTGCACTATGAAAATTTTTTACCATTATTTTATATCATGCCACCAGAGCCGGCACAAGGGGTCGAGTTTGAATACACACAAAAAAAACTAAAAAAACCTAGAAAACTAAAAGAAAACTAAAAAAATTCATATCAACAAAAGCTAATCATGACACCCACTCAGTTTGGCTTCTTCTTACGCTCTTTCCTCCCATAATAAGCCTGAACTTCTTGAGCGGTATTGTAGCCCAAACGACGCCGTATCGGCATAACGAAAATACAAACAACAATAACGACAGTTCCCTCCAAACCTGAATACACCAGAAATAAAAACTTTGCACTAAAACCCCTTACTAAAATCCTCCAATAGTTACTTCTCTGATTTTGTACTCTATTGGATGCCTGTGTAAGACTGATAGTTAATGCGTGCCTATCCAGAGATTATTGTGTTTAGTATAATTGAACATTATCTAAGTATTTTGTCGGTTGACCAGGTGGTTACAATCCTAATAAACCTTTCACTAGTGTACTACTCTGCAGTGTTCAGAAAAGCTTGCCTAATCATGACGCCGCTGATGGCGCGTATTTATACGATTCATCGAATCAGTTAAATTTGTAAATGAAAATAACTAAACACTCCACCAAACTTACACATTCGTTCTTCATTTTCTTCCTCAAAGGTACGGCCATTTTCTCTTTTCTGGCGCCCTAGTTCTGGTCTCCTCCGTCAAAACACTGCAAGGTATATATATATAGTTCAATTCGTGTATGTTGCATGCTTTTAGCTAGTGATGTTATTAATTTGTTGCTTGTTGATATATCATATCATGTTTGTTGCTCATGTTTTAATGTTAATTTGTGTCCGTTTGTTACATTATGAAGTCGTCGAAGATTCACAAAGTCGAATGAACACAATGGATAAAACTTGGATGGAGTTGGAAAGGAGTGACACACGGTACATTCGAGGCATTGTTCAGTTTGTTGATTTCGCAAAGTAAAATGGAGGAACTTCACATATATGTCCTTGTAGAAAGTGTTTGTTGATTAGAGGAAGAATTACAACAAAGGAAATGTTTATCCATTTGATAAACAATGGTATGATGAATGGGTACCACACATGGACATCCCACGGTGAAGAAAGTGCTGAACCTTCCCCATACATGTTGAGACAACAATGGCTTGCGGAGAGGTATGGAGAAACAAGTAGTGGTGTGAAGAATCATCAATCAAATCCGACTGAAGATATTATTTGAGATGCATTTCCCTTTCAATATATGCAGCATGAGGATCTTCAGATGAACATGGATACAGAGAGTGGTGATGTAGATAGTAGGGTGGTTTTTGAAAGGTATACAAGTCTCGCGGGTGAAGCTCAGACACCTCTATACACTGGTTGTAACAGAACCGTTCTTGAAACTATTCTGAGGGCAATGCAAGTGAAAGTAGAGAGCGGATTGTCGGATAAGGGCTTCAATAAAATTCTACATATCACAAAAGAAATTCTGCCTCTCGATAACAACTACCCTAGTTGTTATAAAGATGTGAAAAAGGTTTTAAAGAATATGGGGTTGGGTTATGAGACCATACATGCTTGTGAGCATGGTTGTATACTGTACTACAAGGAGCACAAAGATCGTATTACTTGCCCCGTGTGCGGTGAGGGAAGGTACAGCGAAAATGACAGGAAAAGCAAGGTTCCAAAAAAGACACTTAAGTACTTCCCTTTGATTCCAAGATTGCAGCGTCTCTTTATGTCACCGGATATTGCAGGCCAAATGAGGTGGCACGCTTCAAGAATTGTTGATGATCCAGAATACATTCGACATCCGGCTGATTGTGAATCATGGCAATTATTTGACAAGGAATATCCAGAGTTCTCAAGTGAGATAAGGAATAGACGAATTGGCTTAGCAACCGACGGTTTTAATCCATTTGGATCTTTGGGACTCTCACACAGCACTTGGCCTGTCGTTGTTATACCTTACAATCTGCCACCCCATATGTGTATGAGAAAAGAGTTCAATATACTCTGTATGTTGATATCTGGACCCAAAACTCCTAGAAAGTGCCCAAGTGTTTTTATGAGGCCTCTTATCGACGAGTTGAAAGTACTATGGAATGAGGGAGTTCGTACTTTTGATAGACGTGATCGGTCATCTTTCATTATGAAAGCAGCGGTGATATCGACAATTAGTGACTTTCCTGGTCTTGGTATGTTAGGAGGCCTTAAGACAAAAGGGTACAAAGCTTGTCCCTTATGTCTAGATGACATTGACGCTATCCATTTGACTGGAAGGATGTCGTATCAAGGGCATCAAAGCTTGAAGAATAAGATTAATCTTGAAGACAAAAAATAGCAAAGGTAAACGAAGTTGTCTGTACCGTAACAAAAATAAATGATTCCTGCTGAACCGTACCTCTGCATAAATCCTTAGAGGTTGTTGTTTAAAGAGATGGCTTTTGTTTACAATTTGGGGAGGAGTTTGGCCTACATTGTATAATTTTCTCTATGCAGGTTAAGCAGGATTTTCACTATGGTTTTGTAGATTTTGCTTGTATATTGCTCACAATTTTTGCCAGCCCCGTATTATGATGTCTCACGATTGATCTATTAGGTTACAGACGACGCCGGAAACAAAAATGATGGTAGAGATAATACTTCAAAATTGGCCAGACCATATTTATGCACCGTTTGGGAGCCATGTATAATGTGAGATCCCTGTCATGTAGTAATACTTTATTTCAAAGTGTTGTTAATCTTATTCCCAATTATGGAAAAAATTGGCTGATTCATTCAGCATGTATTTTAATATCTTATAATCTTATTTACCAGTTTTTTCGGGTCTCAGGTGTGCGATGGCTCTGGTACATCAAAGGGTCAGGCGAATCTTTTTTGCGTTCCCAAACCCTCATGCGGGTTCTTTAGGAAGTGTCTATAGATTGCAAGGAGAGGAAAGCTTGAATCATCACTATGCTGTTTTCAGGGTAATGGTTCCGGATGAAAGTCTTGCCATTGTTAGAAGGTGTCAGCACACACCACACAAGCAAGAAACAGGAGTTTGGCGATGAAGCCTTTCATGATTACTGAACCTCATATTCACCCTTTAAATTAATCAAGGCATGAAGTTATGGTGTAAATCAATTTTAGTGTGGCATGCTAATTGGGTTTCGAAATAGTTACTTGAATTCTTTTTATAAAAAAAAAAAATTGGACCTGCTGCTTGTAAAACAAAACGGTTTAAGACAAACACAGAACACATTGTCTCTTCCGGCCTTCCTTTTCCCTCAGTTATACAATCTTTGTTAAATGCTAGCAATCTGAAATATCTTATTATCGATGGATTTATCACAACGTGAGGCGAGTCACATGGCTTTGATGCCGAAGTTTCACCACAAGGAAAAGAGTGTATGCAAAAAAGGGTTGAAGTAACTTGAGCCAAAGTACAAATTGTTAATTTAAGCTAATTAAGCTTGCCTTACACAGCTTCATCTTAACCAGCTAAGAAACTCTCTTAGGTTTTCAGATGTTTAGCCCTCGGCCCCTAATTAAGGACGACGACATCATCAATTCAAAATAACAGTACAAGTTCCTTGAGCATTAGATATTTATTGCCATAACATTTACAAGTGGCTGGAGTTGTACATAGTGAATATACTGAATAGGTGAACTTTTAAACATCAGATGTTCCGGTATAACAACATTGTGCAAAAAAAATTCAGGAATTTAACAACATAACTACATTCAGAGGGTTGCTGCTGAATTTCCGCGCAAGCACTTTGAAACATGGTAGAAGTAGAATATACAGTCCCCCAGGAGAAATGGCGCAGCAACAAGCCACCCCAACCACTGGAATTACATAGTTAAGATATTAGTAGGGTGTTGAGTAACATCCAAGCACCTGAAAATTTACCCCCGAAAAAAAAAATGAAATGCAGGAGTTAGGAAGAACTAAATATTTTAATTAAGCCTGATTATGCTTTGAACATAGAAGCCAAGGCGCAAGTCAAACTCGGAAATAAAAAAAACCAATGACAATGTAGAAGACTGAACAACAGGTGCAATCCATATTCCTATCGCCCACCTCAAACGCCAGATATCTTACTTACCGCATTAACAATACTCTGCATGCAGGACCTCATTAGAGGCATGACCCGTCAACACCCGCTTCAAAGCATCAGTTATGAATTCACCAAGACGCAAGAAAGGCACTATCAGGCTACCATAAGGAAATAGATTTGAGAAAACATTCATATACTTTGATCAAAATGATGGTTTAACAGCCTTTTAAAGAATATGCATATCCATGACAGAGACATCTGAAGAGTACACTTGACGGGCAACTTCTTATTTATAGACATCTCTCGTTTTCGTTTCACTATTACTTGTTAAACAATAATACTTAAAACATCGTTTGAAGACTATATAAGTTATCCTCAGTTTATAATTTACAAACAAACAACAGCTCATATTGGGCAATTCTACTATTTGATTTGCCTTTTGAACTACGTAAATTGAAAAAATTTAAACCCACAGAGTAATATATGCATGTACCCAAGCAAAAAACTCAAGAGCCATCAGGATGGCTGAATTCTTTAGAACCAAATTATTGAGATGTTCACATGAACCAGGCCCATTTTTTTTTTCAGAAAACAAGTAACATTAATGACGATACCAAATAAACAAGCAGTTATGTAAGGATATATTCGAAACTACTAAAATGACATCCTGCTTCAACAACATAGATGTACAAGGGAAAAGTTTTGAGAGCAATGATTCTTCCACTAGTCTTCCAATACTTTCAGTCACTAATTAACTATCATCCACCACTAGGATTGATAAAGTCACCATCCTAACAATAGCTGGCGAAAATGAAAAGATGGCAACAATTTAAGAGCATCAAAAGAAATATCCAATTATATGTGCCACACACATTTGTTAGAACATACTATATACTTCGGGTCTCACTAGAGAGAGATTGAAGTCGGTTACCTCAGTTCAATTGGATTGGCAATATAATGAAGTTGTCAAGCATCATACTTGGGGAGTAGCAAAGAGACCCAATCAATGCAAATAGCGATGCCACAAAGGAACACGGTGACTCCTAATCAACATCACAGATAGATAAAAAAAATCAGGTCACAAACAAAATGCAAGTGAGTTTGGATTTTAATCCTCGGAGCATTTTCTGGGATATGAAAAATATACAAATAATTAAGATTGCTATGGCGAGAAGGTCTATTCTGAAACCACTTGCTATGACTACTATTATCATTATCCAAATTTAGCAGCATTTAACGCCAAGAAAAGTTATGTACAAAATCTCTTTATGGCAGCAAAGTTCACATATATTCATTTCCTGAGCAGGATAGTAGACATGTATCTCAAGTCTAGACTCTTATTTCACATCTTTTGATAAAAGTTACTACAAGCATCAACAGCCTCACCTGACACAAATCACAGAAGAAAGGTTCATACTTTCAGAAACACATACTTTTTTTTTGATACTCAGAAACACATACTTAGAAACAAGAATGAAGCTAAAATGGCAATGCAAATGGAAAAAGATGAAAGAGGAGTGACATACCACAAATGGGAAATACACCTAAGGTAAAGCCAAGAGCAGTAGAAAATGCAAGTTGGCTTGACTGGGCACCTCTATGATCAGATGGGAAAAAAAAAAGTAACCATTTTTATACAACAAATTACAATTGAACAGTGCTTTTCATTGGCCCACAAAAATTGCATCAGTACTCACCATAGAAACAAGATAAAAAAAGGAATTAAAAAAAGTCTTGAAACAGAATCATTTAATAAAAATACCAATTGATGAAGCAAAATCATTTAATAAAAAATTCATTAAAAAAAACACGTACACAATCAAAAAAAATGAGAGTGACATCATCGTAATACCTGCGGAGAATCTGTATAAGCGGATCGACGACCTATTGACAGGGACGAAGCCACCTGGTTGACTTATCGGCTGCAGCTCGGGTAGATTTCAGCCCAATTTTTTTATTTATTTTAAATTATAGCTTTGCAATTGCAGTCGTAATCGTAACTCCGCAATTCAAAAAGCAAAACCTAAGACGGGCTACCTCGACCTGCTTACTGCTGATGTTGTTTTCTATTATTATTGAAGGCTCTATTCTTCCCCGATTTCCGTCACTTTCTTCCGCTGACGCTGAGCGCCTGAACTGCTGAGACTGAGCAAGTGAGCAACTCTATTCTCTATTCTCTATATCCTGTCATGTGTTTTGTACATTCAGCTGAATTTCTGCTGAGCTGAATGCTGCTGAATTTCCATGTTGAATGCTGCTGATTTTCTGCTCAATTCATATGTATTCTGTGTGAATAAGTGCAGCTGAACTGTTGCTGAATTGCAGCTGTTGGATTATATTGCCTTTTGTTAGATTAGAATCCGATATTCGGTCTGATCGTCGGTTAATCAACTGGAACAGATCGCAACTGTTGCTGCTAGCGCTGTGCTGGATTTCCAAGCTCAATTTGTTGAAAAACGATTTTGAAAAAAGTGTACTTCAGGCGCATATGAGTTGCACACTGCAGTAACTAGGCTAAAACATTGCTTGGTAACGTGATGTGTTTCGGCTCCATTCTTGTACTCTGAATTTTTTTTTGTGAATTTGAAGAAATTTAATTGAGCGATGCCTTGTTTTGCAGTTCAGTGAGTAGATATGTGGGAGATTTTGCATGTGCCAGCCAAGCCACCATTCTCGCTTGATAATCAGCCCACAGGTCTGTTATTCTCAAAGACGTCATCTTTTTTTAGTGTTTTTGCGTCAAGGGAGCTTAAATTGCATAGTAGGTTCTGCATTTTGAGTTCATTAGACTTGTGAAAGTTTTCTAATTAAGATCATCTTGTTATCTGCTATGTAGTTAATGTGTTCGCTTCAGCCATCGAGCCAAAGCTTGCCAACGTTATTGTGAGGTTACTTGTCTGAGATTGTACTCTATTTGATGCCTTGAATGTGTAAAAGTGATAGCTAATGCATGCCCACCCAGAGATTCTTGTGTTTAGTATAATTGAACACTAACGACGATGCATTTTGTCGGTCGATTAGGCGGCTAAATCAAATTGCACCCCTCGAAAATTTTCGGCATGTTAAACGAGTGAAGAAAGAGCGACTGGAAGGAGGTTTGTGTTGGGTTGCTGTGTTTTTTTATTCAGCTATCAAACTTGTGCATCTGTGTGATATCTAACTCCATGTGCAATGGGAGTTGATTTTATTTATGGAATTAGTGCAAATGGTGTTTTGCAGGAAAGTTTCAGCTCTATGTTATCTTGTGTATTGCCCTTGATGGTGAAGACCCTTTGAAGTGCATGCCTGATGCTGTATTGGAGCTCGTGGCATCCTACCAATTGAGTGCTTTCATCACAAAAGTGGGTTAGCCTTTGCATCTATGCCACATACTGTTTGCAAATTTTGTTGCATATTAACGTTTGCTATTAGATAAAGCAATTAGCATGATAGCCTCTCGACTCTCGACATTCTTTTCTTTTTTCCGAGCTTGATCATTATATTACTTAAAGGAGAAAACAAAACAGCACTCACATTTGTGTTAAAACTTAAAATGAAGTCTTTTATTCTTCATCCTTTTTTCGAACCTAGCCGATCTCTTTCTCTACTAACATGCATTTATCTGAACAGGTGTGTGGATTCCCTGCTTCATCTAAAGAGGAGTGGGAAGAGCAGTGCAAGCTATGGCCTACGTCCTATCACCCTCCAACTTAGTAAGCTTTACTTTATAGTCAGTGACTCAGTTTCATATGCTTGCATCTTCTCATGTGCCTTGATATTCATAAATACTTTACTTAGAGAATCCTTTTAGAGGTGAATCATGTGTTTTCTTTTGCAATATTTATCTTTTATTTGAAAGCAATGGAGTGAGGTGGTAATGTACGTACTCCTTGACATGGTAGGGATGCATAGGAGTGTGTATGTGAAAGCTACGACAAAATCTGTTTGCTATTCTGTAATATTCATTTTTTGAATGTTTATATGGCCCAAAAAGGATTTTTTTGAAGAATTTAAAGATTTTTTGTCTTGTACCTACTGATAGATTGGTACTTTCTTAACATGGCAGCAATATTGATGGCATCACTGGCTTCAGCGAAGAGGATAGTCAATATGTTTGCAATTTTATGAGGTTTGCTATTCAATTAGCGAAATCTAGAATTGATCAGGTAACTAGACTGATTATCTTTTGCTTTCCTCGGTGTTATTGACTGTGTTGATATTACGTCAAATCAGTTAGCTGCATTTCCACCGAACATGTATTATAAAAGATTATTTGCTTGTTCCTGGTTATTTATATGACTTTCACATGTATTGTATCTGCTATGACCAAATTTAGTGAAAGTTTTTGAAGTCTAATGACATTTGTTTGACAGATTATTTACCTGCGGATAGTAAAATGTAATTTTAAATATGACTATCCACTGTATTGCAGGTATGCAATGCTGCGGTTATAGTTGACCCATCAGTAAAACAGGTCATAGCAAGTGCAAGTGATGAAGTATTTCATTGGCACGACCAAACTGACAAAACAAGTTTACATGAGAGCGGCCATGAGCAAAAATCACATCACCATGTAGACTTTAATGGTGCTACAAGTCTCTCAGCTCTGAACTCAACTGAGCTCAACTATACCTATGACTATGAGGGTGTTTCTTGTTTGCATCCATTGCAATGGATGAAGCAGCATCGATCATATTCTGAGTCTACCAACTGGCACCCATTAAGACACGCCGCAATAGCAGCTATTGAATACTCAGCTGCCCGGGATAGGCAGCTTTACCCAGGTCCTGCTCAAGATATAGATGGTTTTGTTGATATGGAACAAGTACAATCTGCCATGGAAGACTCCCCATTGAAAAGACAAAAAATAGCAAAGGTAAACGAAGTTGTCTGTACCGTAACAAAAATAAATGATTCATGCTGAACCTCTGCAGAAATCCTTAGAGGTTCTTGTTTACAGAGATGGCATTTGTTTACAATTTGGGAGGAGTTTGGCCTACATTGTATAATTTTCTCTGTGCAGGTTAAGCAGGATTTTCACTATGGTTTTGTAGATTTTGCTTATATTGCTCACAATTTTTGCCAGCCCTGTATTATGATGTCTCACTATTGATCTATCAGGTTACAGACGAAGCCGGAAACAAAAATGATGGTGGAGATAATACTTCAAAATTGGCCAGACCATATTTATGCACCGGCTATGACATATACCTTGTTTGGGAGCCATGTATAATGTGAGATCCCTGTCATGTAGTAATACTTAATTTCGAAGTGTTGTTAATCTTATTTCCAAATATGGAAAAATTGGCTGATTCATTCAGCCTGTATTTGAATATCGTGTGACCTTATATACCAGTTTTTTCGAGTCTCAGGTGTGCGATGGCTTTGGTCCATCAAAGAGTCAGGCGAATCTTCTTTGCGTTCCCAAACCCTCATGCGGGTTCTTTAGGAAGTGTCTATAGATTGCAAGGGGAGGAAAGCTTGAATCATCACTATGCTGTTTTCAGGGTAATGGTTCCGGATGAAAGTCTTGCCGTTGTTAGAAGGTGAACCGGAGTTTGGTGGAGTATTCCTCCATCTACCGAATTAAGTCGTATTCACCCTTTAAATTAATGAAGGCATGAAGTTATGCTGAAAAATTAATTTTAGCACCATGCCTATGAGGATTTGAAATAGTTATTCCAGCCAACTTGAATCTTAGAAATTTTGATTTTTTGAAAATAAAGTTGTACCTGCTGCTTGTACAACAAAACGGATTAAGATAAACACGTCTCTTCCGATTCCTCCGATTCCGCCTTCCTAGTCACATCGTTTCTGCTCCAGGCCTACCTGTGGCACTGGACGAGTTCGAGACCTGAGCACCTGCATGACGGTGCCCAGCACGGAAAAATATGGCCATTGGGGCCGTCTAGCAGCTTAAATAAACCCATTTTGTAATCTGCATGAATCAATCAATCAAAAACGTATTTTTAACTATCTCTCTAACTT
This sequence comes from Rhodiola kirilowii, assembly GCA_033675215.1. Classification (NCBI taxonomy): domain Eukaryota; kingdom Viridiplantae; phylum Streptophyta; class Magnoliopsida; order Saxifragales; family Crassulaceae; genus Rhodiola; species Rhodiola kirilowii. Next base: position 900,884 of record CM066203.1, read on the forward strand.
CTCTTCTCAGTGTTCTCACCTCACACTTTAGTACTCTACCTTCTACCACAACCCCACAAAACTCATCATTCAATATGAGACCATGAAACTGGTAGAATACACAAGACCACATCTGATTATTATTAGGTTTTATAAAGAAGGACAATATGGAAATATAATTTTAGTCACCCCTGCAATGATACGTACTGTCAGTTTCTTTTAGAGGAAATGTAGGATCCAAACCCAAGATAGTAAAACAAGACATAACCAGCAAAAACACCAAACTGACCCTCCCTAAGTCATTTGTGTGTTTGGGTCACACTGAAGATGTCAATTTTTAAGGATATCCATGGACACGACACATGAAGTTCGGAAAAGGATTGCATCTTTATAACTTGGAAAGTAATTAATTAAAAATCTGTCGTCTGGCCCAAGATAATTAAGCTTCATTTGATTGTCTCGCTTGAACCTGCAAAAGATAATTAAAATGGCTCAAGCTCAACTGTAGCTGACATATTGTTTGCCAACTGACAAAAAGTTACCACTTTAATAGGCCTGGTGTTGTTGTGATGAAATCTTCCAAAAGGAAAACTATCAACCTGCTTATGGAAGAAACAAGGGTGATGACCCCTCCTGCTATGATCCATAGGTGTATCCCCCTCATCATCTAGAGAGTTTTTATTTGGAAGAGACCGCTTAAACTTTCTTGAACTCATGTCATCCTCATCTGGTAACCAATTTCCACCGGAATGCCCCAGTTGAGCAGGGAACCCGCACTACACCAATTTACATCATACGTGACAAAATTTGAACATTATCGCAAAAGCTTTGTCGCATATAATGGTTTATATGACTACGATTTGATATGTTTGTCGCAAAAACATTAATATGCGACAAACGTTTAAGCGACGTCGAACCTGTTGTCACATAAAGATGTTAACCCGACTAAAGTTAATGCGACACGATTTTTATGTCCCGTTCTATTGTTTACGTGACATAGTTTTAAGCGACGCCAAAAACATGTCACTTTATCGTGTTTTTGCGACATACGTCTCGCGACAACTTAAATTATGTCCCGTAATCATGAAAATTAGATCGATGGCATTGAGACACGACTTTAAGTTTGAAATTGATTCGCAATTAAAGATAGCGATCTACTGTTTTAGGGTTACGCGACGCTGGTATCCAAACAATGTCGCGTAAAAGTACAAAATTAAATGCAGAACATAACTCCAAAGTACACCCCTATGTTTTGGTGTTTTGTACACCCCTGTACAAAAATTAAATGCTGTCCATTTTATGGGACACAAATAGTTATAATTTGTCGCGTAAAACTTAGTGTTTTGGGGGAAGTCTTTTCGATATTGGGGGGAAATGAATTTTTGGAGCGGGAAGAAATCTGAAATTACAGGTTTAAGCGACACATATTCAATAAATTTGTCGCATTAAGATGCGTTTTGGCCCAAATAAATGGCGGCCCATTTGACAAACCCTACTCATATTCTCAATCGATCTCCAAGTTCTCAATCGACCTTCTTCAGCCTTCCTTCACTCATCTTCAACATCTTGGTAAAGGCAAGGATTTTGATGGATTGGGGCCGAGGTTGGATTGTATTCGAGCGAAACTGCGGCGGCCGGCGGCAGATGGTGTGAAATTCAGCGTCAGATCTCGCGGCGAGGAGGAGAGGTTAGAGAAGTGTTATTACGCGGTTGGGGGCCAAGATCGAGAGGAAGAGGTCGGTGATGAGGCGGAGGAAATGGAAAGGGGTAGTGGTAAGGCGGAGCGAGATCGGTTGGTGGAGGTGGCGGTCGCGGCCGGTTTGACTGTGGTGCTCGGCGTGGGGAATCGCGTGTTGTATAAGCTTGCTTTGGTTCCGCTGAAGTAATATCCATTTTTTCCTTGAGATAAAAGAGGTCAGAATAATGATTTTCCTTGACTTGGTTTCTGTTGTAGGAGCCCAAGGAATGGCAGATGAGGACGTGCAACAAAGTCATGGCCAAGATGACTATCAAGGAGCTAGATGAGGTTAATTGAACTACTACTTAATTTGTTTACCAATTGCTTGTGTTGCTCCTGTTTTTGCTCTAATTTGTTGATAAGGCATGATTTCTACTTTCTAATGTTGTTAATATATAAGAGTTCCAATGTTTGCTTACGTGTTGCATAATCATTTCTTAGTAATGTGTATTCTTATTTTGATCCGTGTAGACTACAACCTTCATTGAAGTGTTTACTTTGATTGAGCTTATTCTTTACCCGATCCTATTTTATGTGCAGTCTCCATGGTCTTTTATGTGGTGAAAACATGGAGAATGGTCGCAATTCGGACACATGTGGTATAACATTCAGGGACAATCATTTTCACCACAAGAGTGTGTAACTTTGCACTTCTTTTCAAGAGCCTGAGTAACCAAGAAATGAGTAATGGAGTGGGGTAATGTTCAGCGCAATCTGACCCCCATTGCACCATCAAGTAACACCGGAGTTCATGGAATGAGTAACGGAGTGTGGCTTGTTAAGTAGCAGCTAAGTAATGAGTGATGTGAGATGATGCAATTTTAGTATATGTATTTGTAATGTTTCTATACATTTTTTGGATTCAAATTTTTGTATTGTTAGTTTTTTTTTACAATAATACATGTATTTTTGGATTCTTAAGGTGCAATGAAAATGTTAGATAATACGTAATTATTATTTTTATGTAATTTTAAATTCGAATGAAAATATTATTTAGATTATTTAATATATTGAAATACAGTAATAAATTATATTTTATGCGACAATTCTGTCTGCTACTTTTGTCCCGTTAAACAGCTAATGTGACAAATTTTGAAAATATGTTCATTATAAATGTAGCATATTCCCATAAAGAGTACAACTCATTCACGTTTTATGTGACTAATTAAAGGAAATGCCGCATAAGAGTAAACACATTACGCGACATTTGCATCTTAAAAATGTCGCTCGACATTACGCTACTAGGCTTTAGCGACAAAATTTACGCGACATTTATTTGGTCGCATAAAGTTTATGCGACAAATATAGGACATTATGCGACAGAAAAAAACCATCTCCTAATCTGCAAAATGGTGTAGTGCCGCAAAGGAGGCACTGGAACAGGAAGTGGCGGGACTGGAACTGGTACTGGTAGCCTTACTGGAAATGAATGGGCATCTGGCAATAAGTTATCTCTATTGTCTTGCCCATGTTGTGAGATAAGAAGCCTTCTTCTTGAATCAGGATATATCGAGTTCAGATTCCGGTAATTCACCCTCTTCCCTCAAAGGAGAGCCTCTGAAGCTTAGGTAACGGCACACTGAGAAAAGGCACGCTTGGCACCTGAGATGGTGGGAAAGTGGCATAGAGTTTGAAGAAGCTGCGACTGTGAGAATGCACAGTAAAGAAGAAGCAAGTCCCGACTCTAGACTAGCAGCAGGTGGGGGATTACTTGAAGAGTTCAAGACAGCTTCCTGTTACGAAAAGAAAAAAAAGACGCCACCGGTATGCTTAACAAAACATGATAAGTGTCATAATATTAATATTTCATATTTTTCCGTTGGGTAGTCTAGCTATTCCTATTGTTGTTGCTTATTTTTTTTTTTGATCATATTATCAATTTTAGTCAACTACAATACATGGAACCCTTCGATATTTGGTAAGTACACTTGAAATACTTGAAGATAATAACTAACAAAAATGAGAAATCAACCAGGAAAAACCGAAATTGTTATCAGAAATGATACTTTTCTCTCCTTAAAAGTCATTTCATGGCATAAATTTAGATGCACAAATAAAAAGCGCAGATATATAACCAGTTGAAGTATATTTACCTGAAGTCTTCTCTCAACCTCTCAATGTCTGCCATGCCGTCAAAGTTGGACGGATCTTTAATTACATTTGGGGCTGTTGATTCATCCTAACAACATAAAGTTGATAAATTAACAAATAATTCAAAAACACTTCATAATGTGCACTGCACTGCTGCTTAAAAGTTCGAGATTCAAGACAAAATGAAAGAAATGACTGGCCTCTGAAACTAAGTAATTGCTAACATCTGTAGAATAAGGTATGTCCCTCGCATCATCTTCAAATGAAACTTTATCTATGCTTTGTAAGAGGCCGTTGTCAAAGTCACTGCTTATCAATGGGTTTTATTAATATGCTGATAAAATTTAAGAACTTCAACAATTCAATAGCAAGAATGTGCAATAACTTACTTGAAAGAACCAATTCTGGCATTGCAAGTAACATTCATTGCCTTGCATAATATTGGAGAATCAATATTACCCTGTACAATAGAATTCAAGTGCCAAATCAGGATATAAATCCCAAAGATGCCGAAGTTTCAGTAGTAAAAATCCGTTTCAGGTGCATGGTAGGGAGAGCAAAAGCGGGCACAACGGGCATACACGGGGTTGGTCTTATTCATCCCATACCCATTACTATCAAACAATCATCAATAACTAGTGACATTTTAGGATGAGACAAGCTCCATGTCGAAACGCATTGAGTAGAGACTTCTTAGGCCTAACACAATTCAAAGAAAGCCAGTAAATATCAGATAAACGATACAGAAGTTGTTATTTTTATTAGCCTAAGGTTGCTTACAGTGGGAAATTATGGCAATTTAATGTATATATAACACTCGGATTCTTTTATATAAAAAAACACACTCAAATTCTGAAATCTTACCAGGCTTGACACACACGACACGACTCAGTCGCACTTTTGAATTTATTAAGTTGAATCCAGGATCCAGAAGTCTCCATATTTCATAAGCATAGTTCTCACTCTGCCATTGTGCAAACATAAACCTCAAAACGTTTACGCCCTCTGGCAGTTATGTAGCTGCGCAAATCCTCCCAACCAGGTCGCAGTCTCACAAGAACACTTGTGTCACGAATCTAATGGTAAAGATCAATTCAGGCCAGATAAATTACCATACAAGTTAGGAAATATTACCGCCAATTGATATCAGAAAGAATCCAGGTGTCCTAAGTCATAACACCATGCATCGCAAATGGTGTTTACTGGAAAGCTGTCCATGGAGTTGTGGGCGAATGGTGTTTACTGGAAAGCTGTCCATGGAGTTGGGAGCTGTCGGAGAATGGCCTAAGGTGGTGGGGATCATCATGGGTAGCTCCACAGAGTGCTAGATGTTTACTGGAAAGCTGGGGATTAGGAGGAGCGTCTAAATCATCCAAGAGACTTGGTAAGATTCTATGCTATGCCACTCTATGGTCCATTTGGGAGGAGAGGAATAGGAGGTGCTTTCAAAATCAGAGGAGATCAGTCGAGGAGGTGGGAGAGCTGGTGAAAGCGAGAGTGGCCTGGTGGGCTAAGTTCCGAAATACCAAGTGTCCCTTCTCAGTCGAAACAATCAAGAGATGCATAGAGGAAGTCAAAGAAAACTGCTAGCGCATGAGTAGGGAATTGTGAAGCAATGCAGAGTAGCCTTGATTTGTGTAATCAAGAGTGGCTTCTCTAGCAGGGCATTGTAATAGTGATCTTGTTTTACATTTGCTGCCAGTTTGTTCGAGTTGATCTTATGTAGTTTCGGTGGTTCAAATCCACTATTGAATAAAAAAAACGTGCCAAAACCTAATCATGACATCCCACTCTAATTTGGTACGGAATAATAATATGGCACAATGATCAAGGTCCAATAAAGAAAAAGACGATATAGATGGCCCAAGAAATAAAAGAAAGAGAAGAAAAGTTGGAATAATTCTAGATTAGTATGGAGAAGATTAGAGATGCGATATTTATGTAGAATTTTCAAAAATATTGTTTTATAGCTGTAGATCAAAATGATCCTAGCCTTTAACCTAAGGAATGTGTAGTATAAATAGAGGAGTGTGTTAGTGTTATGCACTTAAATAAGAAAGTGTGAGTGAAGTGTGAAGGGTGATATGTGATAGAGTACCTTTTATAGAAATTTCTCCATATAATAATAAAAATTGTTGTTTTGTAAACTGTGGAACACAACAATTCTGACATGTTTTAGTAGCAAAGTGTGCCTTAACTGCTATTCGTAAATTTACTACGAAATAATTGATCCCAAATAATTAGGATGAGATAAAATAGAAATAAAAGTACAGTAGCCAATCACATCGCGCCAAGTGGCAGCTATGGCAGCAACCAATATCAGCTCCAATGAGATGCTGCCGCATGGCAGTCTTGTCCCCTTGGCAGATTTTTTCAACATGTTTAATTTTTTCAACACAATTTAATACACCTCAATTCAACACCCCATTAAATCCATTCAACTATTTAATTCATTTTTCAACACTCAATTAAACACCCCATTGTAACTAGTCTAACTGCTTGGTCTGTATTAAAGGCAACCTTGCACTTCGTACATTTTGGCTTTGTGGGTGCTTGACGCTCTGGTGAGACACAAGACCAGTATAGTTGGCGGCGACATGACTGCAAATGTTCATCATGACATCCCACTCTAATTTGCCTTCTTCTGACATTCTTTCTTACGGTAGTGCGACTTAACATTTGGAACCGTAGGCCAACCAATCTTGCATTTGTCACATCTTGGCGCATGTGCGTGTATTGACTTCTGGTGTGACAGTAGCCCGTCATAACTAGCCAACACCTTGCCGCAGATTGGACACTTGGTTTCCCGCTCGGGCTTTCGATTCTTTCTTAGGTTGCTCCTCCTTTTATTTTTGTTTTCTTGCGTATTCTCCTCTGGCTCCTGCAAGTACTCCTCTGGCTCGTGCAAGTGCAACTCATCCCCATCCGCCATTGATAACAGTACAACAAAAGCAATAGCAATAGCAAGAACACTGTGCTGTTCAGAGAGTTGATCGCAGATGTTTCGAAAAAATGGCGCTGGCGCTATCTTTCTAATATGGACTTTCGACCGTTGTGTTTTTTTAACTTAGAAAATTGAAATGCCTATTTTGAAAAATATTTATTTTATCAAATTTTCTTTCAGTATTCCCATTCCTAAAAACCTATCAATACCAAATCTTGGTTCTTGAAATTTGGGTAACAGCAACAGTAGTAGGCCTTGGACTAGGAGTAGAGTATTCTTGTCCATTTGGGTTTGTGTATAATAAAAGGTTTAGTTGCATCTGACCATGTTAATGTTTTGATGGGTGTTGCTACGGAGTGATGCATTTCCATTTGGGGTTTACAAGTAAGGTCCTGTCCATTTGAACTCTATTTTTTGACAGTTAAGATAAGATAAGTTCCTTTCAATCAATATAAGTTAATATCAATTAATATAAGTTACTTTCAGTCAAGTTAAGTTAATATAAGTTTCAGTTAAGTTAAGATAAGACAAGTTACTTTCAACATACCATCATCATTATACCATCATCATCATACCATCATCATATCATCATCATTATCATACCATCATCATACCACCACCATCATCATCATATCATACCATACCATCATATCATACCATACCATCATCATCATACCATCAGCATATCATATCATCATCATATCATATCATATTATATCATATCATATCATATCATATCATATCATATCATCATCATACCATCATCATCATACCAGCATCATCATCAGACTATTCATCACAATCATCACAACCATCATCATCATAATATTACTATTCATCATAATATTACTAATCATCACAACCACCATCATCATCATCAATATGTTACTATTCATCACCATCATCACAACCATCATCATCATAATATTACTATTCATCATCATCATATTACTATTCATTAGGGGTGGACAAAACCCGATCCGACCCGATAACCCGGCCCGACCCGGTTCACTTAATGTCGGGTTAGGGTTGAGGCTCGGGTTACCCGATTTCATAAGTAATATAAAAAATACTAGATTTTTAATGAGATTCAAACCTTATATCTCATCTGAATAAAAATTTATTTGTGTTCTCGTGATATATCACACTACATATGAGTATGTAATTGATTTGCAATGAAAAATATAACTGTAATACTAAACTTTAAAGTATTTATATCATGATAGATGAACATGAATGTTTTATGTTTTATATAAATTTTAGTTTTAGGGTCGGGTTCGGGTTCACATAATTGACCCGATCTTTCGGGCCGGGTTACGGTTCGAATAAATGACCCGATCATTATTTCGGGCCGGGTTAGGACCAAGCACAACCCGTCCCACGCCCACCCCTACTATTCATCACCATCATCACAACCATCATCATCATCAGTATATTACTATTCATCATCATCATATTTACTATTCATCATCATCATCATCGTCATCATATTACTATTCTTCATCATCATCACAACCATCATAATGGTATGATGATGATGGTATGATGATGATGGTATGATGATGATGGTATGATGATGATGATTGCATGATGATGATGGTATGTTGATGATGATGGTGTGATGATGATGATGATGGTATGATGATATAATGATGATGATGATGATGATGATGATAAGTTAATATCAGTCAATATAAGTTTCAATTAAGTTAATATAAGTTGATATCAGTCACTATAAGTTAATATCAATCAGTATAAGTTAATATCAATCGCTATAAATTAATATCAGTTAAAATAAGATAAGATAAGATAAGATAGTTTCAGTTCAAATGAACGATCCCTAAATGGGTGGATGTTAATGCTTGATATGCTTCTTCTTTTTTGATAGATTTTTTTTGATGGTAATGCTTGATATGCTTATTTTGATTTCATATAATAGATAAGTACATGACCGAAACTGACTAGTAAAATAATAAATTAAATGTGGGTCATATGCTAGTTGGATTTTTCAATATTTTATCACTTTATTTTTATGTCAATATTTATTTATTCGATGTATATGTCATGATACTTTTTTTTTTGGGTTACTATATGTCATGATACATTGACATATATATTTTTTTTGTATCTAACCAATTTTTGATAGCTAAAATCAGAAATTTTTCTTATTAAATAAAGAATACTAGTAATAATGAGTATAAAGACAAATGGCTTAAAGAGGATAAACAAAAAGCAGAGAGTTTAATAAAGGCTCATTTGCCTTGACATTCATAATCATAAATACTGGACTCAGATAAATCCTTTTAGAGGCGAATCAAGTGTTTTCTTTTCCAAAATTTATCTTTTATTTGAAAGCAATGGAGTGAGGTGGGGATCCATAGGAAAAGAGTGTATCCATGGGGTCGAAGTAACTTGACCAAAGGTACTGGTACCAGTGTCTTAATTGTTAATTTAAGCGGGGTTATTCATCAGACTGCCCCTCTTTCAAACTCAAATCACCTATTTACCCCCTTTCAAATTCAAGTAACCAGAATGCACCGTTTTTTATATTCTCGATTTCCCTCATACCGGGAATGTCAATTTTTTAATATTCCCGGTTTTCCTCATACCGGAAACATAAATAAGGATTACGTGGCCGTGGTTTAGGGCATGCGTGGACGAAACGTGTATGAAAAAGGGGCATGTTTTGACACATTCCCGGTTTGAGGGGAACCGGAAATATTAAAAATTGACATTCCCGATTTTGGGGAAACCAGGAATATTAAAAAGTGACATTCCCGGTTTTGGGGAAACCTGAAATGTAAAAAAATGAGCATTCTGGTTATTTGAATTTAAAAGGGAGTAAATGGGTGATTTGAGTTTGAAAGAGAGACACTCGGGTGAATAACCCACTTAAACGATAGATCTATTAGACCACCGAGCTTGTCTTACACAGCTTCAGCTTAACCAGCTAAGAAAATCTCTAGGTTTTCATATGGTCTTAATTCTAGGTGTTGTCGAATATCCACTTTAGAATATGCTTGTCGCGGCCTCTGTGTTTGTGACCGCAAATTCATCACATCCAAATAAGACATACAATCAAATTATACAAGCAAGTATTATTGTCTTAATGATTTGACACCATAATAAGTCGATACAAAAGTAAAAAAAATTCAGAATGGAGCAAACCTGGAAAAATAGAATGCCTGAGCTCCTGGACAGCCAGCCTCATTGTTCAGAACAGCGTTCCAAACTGATGGATCTGAAGATAATGATACCACCATTCTCTACTCAGCACAAAAATAATAAGCACCAGTTATTAGTCTTTCAGAGAACAGACAAAGATCTCGAACCTGAACATAATTAAAACAAAAAAACCTGAACAGATGGATCTGTTTGCAGTAAATGAAAAGCGTCATACACAGTGCCACACCCACGAGACTCCAACATTCTTGGGAAGCAAAGCTGCAATGAGGGCTCAGCCCAATCTGAATCCGAGAAACTAGACACGGCTCTGTGGATAAAGCTGGTTGGACTAACAGCATGGCCGGGTACATCCGTCTCTCCGTATTTATCCCTAACCATCTGGGAGAACGAGGCTTTCTCAATAACTCTACAAGAATGCAAAATTCAGACACTGGAAATGAAATAAGTGCGCTGATGAGGAAACATCTAAGTTTCATATGAGCTTAATGCGGACATTAAGTCACCAAATAAAAATCAAATATCCTGATGTACAGATGACAATTGACAACAATATATAAAAATGAGTAAAGCCACAATAACCAGCCAAGGTTTCCATAGTCGCTGGAATTTAGATTACATAGACAAACAATGAACGTGAGATTTGCAATTGCCACTCCAAATAAGTAAATAACAGCTTCGAATAATCTCAGGGAGAGATTTCGGATTACTCTTGAATGTAAACCTGTTGAATAAAATTTATTCGAAGATGTAGTTGGAGGCGAGGAGATGTTCAGATGAGTCGACGGATTAGGAATAAAATTTATTTGGAGAGCTGGACCTGAGGAAATGTCGAGATGAGTCGACGCTTGGAGCTGAGGAGGAGATGCGCATAGTTTTAAATATTTTTAATTTTTATAATTCATTGGTTTAATGAATTAATTGATCATTAATGGATTAATAGATCAAGTCATATCATCCATTTAGTAATGGATTCTTAATGGATTTGGATTAGTTCAATTCATTAACTAAATAAATGAATTTTAACGGATGAATAATGAATGTTGGATAATTTTGACACCCCTACACTTTTCCAGCAACCTAAAAAACGACAGCATTAATTCAAAATAAAAGTACAATTGCCTGGAGCATTATATTTATTGCCATAACATTTACAAGTGTCTTTAGCTGGTTTCTATGTACATAGGTAGTTGACATTAAAATAAAATGGTTGCATGAAAATGTCTATTTACTGAACAACCATAAGACATTCAGTGTCCTTGCAATACCCTTACACATCCCTAACCTTGATCTTAATTTCAGAGGGGGATACAGGAGACCTGGGGCTCAGAGGGTTGCTGCTGAATTTCCGCACAAGCACTTTGAAACATGGTAGAAGTAGAATATATAGTCCCCCCAGGATAAATGGCGCAGCTACAAGCCACCCCAACAACTGGAATTACATGGTTAAGATATTAGTAGGGTGTTGAGTAACATCCAAGCACCCGGAAAAAAAATTTTCCAAATTAAGGAGAGCTGCTTATAAATTCCGAATTATGCCTGCTTTATGATTTGGACACAGAAGCCAAGGCGCAAATCGAAACGGAAAAAAAACCCAATGACCATGTAGAAGACTGAACAACAGGTGCAATCCATATTCCTATGGTTCCTATCAAAAGCAAGAAGTCTTACTTACCGCATTAACAATACTCTGCAGGACCTGATTAGAGGCATGACCAGTCAACACCTGCTTCAAAGCATCAGTTGTCAAGGGAAAGTGTGGCCCGCCAGCAATGAATTCACCAAGACGCAAGAAAGGCACTATCAGGCTAGCATAAGGAAATAGGTTTGAGAAAATATTCATATGCTTTGATCAAAATGATGGTTAAAAAGCCTTAAAAATATGGCATATATCTATGACAGAGACATTTGTTGACACTTGACAGATAACTTCTTATTCATAGACATATCTCATTTCACTATTACTCGTTAAACAATACCTAAACATCCTATGAAGACTATATAAGTTATCCTCAGTTCATAATTTACAAATAGACAACAGCCCGTATTGGCAATTCTACTATTTGATTTGTCATTTGAAGTACATAAATGGAAATAACTTTAATCCACAGAGTAATATACGCATGTACCCAAGCAAAAAACTCAAGAGCCATCACGGTGACAACAATTAAAGAGCATCAAAAGAAATATCCAATTATATGTGCCACACACATTTGTTAGAACATACTATATACTTCGAGTCTCACTAGAGAGATTGAAGTCTGTTACCTCAGTTCAATTGGAGTGGCAATGAAGTTGGCAAGCATCATACTTGGGGAGTGGCAAAGAGATCCAAGCAATGCAATAGCGATTCCACAAAGGAACACTGTGACTCCTAATCAACAACATAGATTGATAGAAATTCAGGTCACTAACAAATAAAGTGAGTTTGGATTTTAATTGTCGAAGCATAAGTTAGGATATGAAAATATATGAATTAAGATTGTTATGGAGAACTTTTCTTTAAGGTCTATTTTGAAATTACTTGCTATGACCACTATTATCATAATCCAAGTTTAGCAGCATTTAACACCAAGAAATGTTATGTACAAAATCTCTTTATGGCAGCAAAGTTCACACAGATATTCACTTCCTGAGCAGGATAGTAGACATGTATCTAAAGTCTAGACTCTAATTTCAAATCTTTTGATAAAAGTTCCTACAAGCATAACCAGCCTCACATAACACAAATCACAGAAGAAAGGTTCATACTTTCAGAAACGCATAGAAACAATCAAAGAGTGACATACCACATATGGGAAATACACCTAAGGTAAAGCCAAGAGCAGTAGAGAATGCTAGTTGGCCTGGCTCCGCACCTCTGTGGATAGATGAAGAAAAAAAGTTAATCATATTTTGTACAATAAATTACATTTGATAAGTGCTTTTCATTGGCCCACAATAATTGCATCAGTAGTCACCATAGAAACAAAATACACATCAAAGAATGGATAGCTCAAAGACACGTGATTGGTCAATGCTCAAAACTTATTACTTATCAGAATAATTCACATGTAGAGGAGCGCTCAAATGTTACCCCGTGTTACTCAATTACTCGCTTCTGATTGGTTGAGGGGAGGACGTCACAATCCACTACCAATGCCACCTCACAATCCACTCACATGTCCAATGGGCCCCGTGCCTTTGTGAGGTGTCACCACCCCTCAACCAATCAAAATCGAGTAATTGGATAACACTCTAAGAAGGGTTAACATTTGAGTGCGCTCCTTCACATGTATTTATATATGGAAAAAAACGGAAGTAAAACAAGCCCAAAACAGAATCACTTAATAAAAATACCAATTGATGAAGCAAAATGATTAATAAAAAAACACATCCAGATCGAACACGTATACAATCAAAAAAGTGAACGTAACGTCATCGTAATACCTGCGGAGAATCTGAATAAGCGGATCGACTACCTTCTTATGGATCCAGCTCCCAATCTTACCGAGCAACATGATCTTCTCCTCGGAGATGGATGAGAGGCCGGCGAGGTCCTTGGACTTCGCGCCTCTGTATCGGAGCGATGATAGTAGGTTCTCCGTGCCGTTGATATCTCCTTCGGAACAAGCAACCAGTCCACCGAAGTCGTTTCTGGACTCTGTCCTCATGAACGCTTCTCGCTACTGAAGCAGATGAATTCGTTTGTGGTTGATTTGAAGCGTAGGTTGAGAGTAGAGAGAGAGAGGCTCAGATTGGATGTAATTCGAAGGCAAAGCGATGCGGCGCGATTTCGTACATTACATATAATACTCCGTATTATAAATAAAAATGCTTTTATTAAAGGGTAATACAAACCAATATTATAAATAAAAACTACAAACTCATAAAAAATTCGACACGTGTCAAAATGAACCAATTAAAATTCAGCCGAGATTTCATCCAGTCGGGGTTATTTTTGTAAATAAAAAAATTACATGTGGACTTATTTAAAAATATATAAACGATATGAGGGGTATAAACGTCCAAAATTTGCTACAGTAATGTTCAGACTTCAAAAACAATGTTCAGACTTAAACCAGTAATGACAAATACTTAAAAAAACATTGTTCAGACTTAAAAAAACAGTGTTCAGACTTAAAAAAATAATAATGAGACTTAAACCATTAACAATCAGACTTAAATAACAATGTTCAGACTTAAAAAAACAATGTTCAGACTTAAACCAGTAATGACAATACTTGAAAAAACATTGTTCAGACTTGAAAAAACATTGTTCAGACTTAAAAAATAATAATGAGACTTAAACCATTAACGATCAGACTTAAATAACAATGTTCAGACTTAAAAAAACAATGTTCAGACTTAAACCAGTAATGACAATACTTGAAAAAACATTGTTCAGACTTAAAAAACATTGTTAACGATCAGACTTTTTAAGTCTGAACACTACCATTTAAGTCTGAACACTACCATTTAAGTCTGATTATTAAGTATTTTTAAGTCTTACCATCTTAAGTCTGAACACTACCATTTAAGTCTGAACACTACAATGTTCAGACTTAAATCAGTAATGACTAGACTTAAAATGGTTATAATCAGACTTAAAATTGATAATGATCAGATTTAATATGGTAATGATCAGACTTACATGCAGAAATTGGAACATCTGAAAAATGCTATGCAAAATTTGATGTTTATGCGCCTGTGTCAGAATTTGATGAAAACCTAGTATTTTTTGGGTGGAAACGGCATTCTGAGCAAGACTCACAACTACGTGGTGAGGTCGGTGTTTTTAGGGCAAATTCGATCATCTGAAGGGTCAAATTCATGTTTTAATCAAAAATAAAAATAAAAAAAAAATTTAGTCTGATCATAGAATTCTTAGGGCAAGACTCTTTAATTTTAAGTCTGATCATAGAATTCTTTTTAAGTATGATCATTACCATTTTAAGTCTGATCATTAAGAATTTTTAGTCTGATCATTGCTTTTTTTTAAGTCTGATCATTAAGCTTTTAAGTGTGAACACTACCATTTAAGTCTGAACACTACCATTTAATTAAGTCTGATTATTAAGTATTTTTAAGTATGAACACTACTTTTTTTAAGTCTGAACACTACATTTTTAAGTCTGAACACTACCATTTAAGTCTGATTATTAAGTATTTTTAAGTCTGAACACTACCATTTAAGTCTGAACACTACCATTTAAGTCTGAACACTACCTTTTTTAAGTCTGAACACTACCATTTAAGTCTGATTATTAAGTATTTTTAAGTCTGAACACTACTATTTAAGTCTGAACACTACCATTTAAGTCTGATTATTAAGTATTTTTAAGTCTGAACACTACCATTTAAGTCTGAACACTACCATTTAAGTCTGAACACTACCTTTTTTAAGTCTGAACACTACCAGTTAAGTCTGAACACTACCATTTAAGTCTGAACACTACCTTTTTTAAGTCTGAACACTACCATTTAATTAAGTCTGATTATTAAGTATTTTTAAGTATGAACACTACTTTTTTTAAGTCTGAACACTACATTTTTAAGTCTGAACACTACCATTTAAGTCTGATTATTAAGTATTTTTAAGTCTGAACACTACCATTTAAGTCTGAACACTACCATTTAAGTCTGAACACTACCTTTTTTAAGTCTGAACACTACCATTTAAGTCTGATTATTAAGTATTTTTAAGTCTGAACACTACCATTTAAGTCTGAACACTACCATTTAAGTCTGATTATTAAGTATTTTTAAGTCTGAACACTACCATTTAAGTCTGAACACTACCATTTAAGTCTGAACACTACCATTTAAGTCTGAACACTACTTTTTTAAGTCTGAACACTACCTTTTTAAGTCTGAACACTACCATTTAAGTCTGATTATTAAGTATTTTTAAGTACGAACACTACTTTTTTTAAGTCTGAACACTACCTTTTTAAGTCTGAACACTACCATTTAAGTCTGATTATTAAGTATTTTTAAGTCTGAACACTACCATTTAAGTCTGAACACTACCTTTTTTAAGTCTGAACACTACCATTTAAGTCTGATTATTAAGTATTTTTAAGTCTGAACACTACCATTTAAGTCTGAACACTACCATTTAAGTCTGATTATTAAGTATTTTAAGTCTGAACACTACCATTTAAGTCTGAACACTACCATTTAAGTCTGAACACTACCTTTTTTAAGTCTGAACACTACCAGTTAAGTCTGAACACTACCTTTTTTAAGTCTGAACACTACAATTTAATTAAGTCTGATTATTAAGTATTTTTAAGTATGAACACTACTTTTTTTAAGTCTGAACACTACCTTTTTAAGTCTGAACACTACCATTTAAGTCTGATTATTAAGTATTTTTTAGTATGAACACTACTTTTTTTAAGTCTGAACACTACCTTTTTAAGTCTGAACACTACCATTTAAGTCTGATTATTAAGTATTTTTAAGTATGAACACTACTTTTTTTAAGTCTGAACACTACCTTTTTAAGTCTGAACACTACCATTTAAGTCTGATTATTAAGTATTTTTAAGTCTGAACACTACCATTTAAGTCTGAACACTACCATTTAAGTCTGAACACTACCTTTTTTAAGTCTGAACACTACCATTTAAGTCTGATTATTAAGTATTTTTAAGTCTGAACACTACCATTTAAGTCTGAACACTACCATTTAAGTCTGATTATTAAGTATTTTAAGTCTGAACACTACCATTTAAGTCTGAACACTACCATTTAAGTCTGAACACTACCTTTTTTAAGTCTGAACACTACCAGTTAAGTCTGAACACTACCATTTAAGTCTGAACACTACCTTTTTTAAGTCTGAACACTACCATTTAAGTCTGATTATTAAGTATTTTTAAGTATGAACACTACTTTTTTTAAGTCTGAACACTACCTTTTTAAGTCTGAACACTACCATTTAAGTCTGATTATTAAGTATTTTTAAGTCTGAACACTACCATTTAAGTCTGAACACTACCATTTAAGTCTGATTATTAAGTATTTTTAAGTCTGAACATCAGTATTTTAAGTCTGAACACTAACAATTTTTGGACTAAATTGAAAATAACATTATTAGGTTTTATACCCATTAGTGTGGAATGACTATTATACCCCTCCGTGTTTTCTCCGGGATTTCGACTAAACTGGGACACGTGTCGGCTTTATAATCGGTTTGTAGTTTTTATTTATAATTTGGTTTGTACCTGAACCGCACCCTTTATTAAATTATAAAAAATTCCAAACGTGTACGGATAGAGATAAGGCTATTTTCGGCGTGGAATGATTTCGACGGATTGTGCCCGCGTCCGCGTGGTATCTTTTCTTAATTTAATTTATAAGTATCATTTCTTTTCCACACAAAAAACTTTAAAAAGGAAAAAGAAAAATTCAAATGCAAACAGTGATTTATCACTAAAAAAAAAGCTAGGGCACAAATTATATGTAAACGCAAAGTTCCAAGCAACGATCCTTTCGTCATTTCATTCCCGCTTGTCGCAGCTTCGAATTTTCTCTCTGAATTCTGTTCTTCGCTGATCGTCTGTGCGGCAGATTTCGAAGATGGATGAGTACCTGCAGTACATGCGGAATCTTCGATCTCAAATGAACGGTAATTCAAAATCCTCTGTCATCTCTCGGCTGTCGTCGCATTAATGAGTTCGATGTCTGACTCTGACCTCTGATTTGTTCCGCAGATGTTGAGGATCAGGCGGCAATGACGTCCGTTGAGGAGCAGACGCTGATCACTACCATTCAGACATTAGAAAAGGATATCCAATCTGGTTTGTCCTATTCACCTTCTTCTCATTGATACTTCTGAGATTTGAACTCCGGCATCTGCTAACCGATTGTAGCCGAAGCATTGCTGTGATCGTTTGTCCATCCACTATTGTGATCGTTATTTATTTATTTATCAATTTTTCAAATCTGACCAAATTTTCAGAACATGGAACTTTTCTTTCTAAGTGTACCAATGTGGTGTTGATAAAGTTCATTAGAAACCTGAATTTATTTTTACTTGAGGACCTGAGGTCCTGTTTTGTTAAAACGGTTAGACGAGTTTCAGCGTGTACCATCTGAATTAGATTTATGACAACTGTCTGTATACTAATGATCTTGTTGTGATATGTCATGCATGACTATCCTAATCCTGTTTACAACTATATCTATTATTATAGAAAAAGCGGAAGCAAAGAAACTTGAAGTAGACATTGAACTGATGGTCAAAGCTAAGGGCGACATATGCACACAGATAATAGAAAGGCAGAGAAAGATTGCTGCATTGGAATCTGATTCTCTCACACTTGCACAGGTTAACTATGCCACAAAGCTAACGTCATTTCTTTGTCATTCCAATTTGGGTCTGAGTTGTGTTGTGACGCCCTATATGTATATGGTTGTAAACTTAAAATTGAAAGCTTATGTCTCATAGACTCATACACGATGATAACCTCTACATCTACTTTGATGTTTTCCTAACCAATAGGATTATGATAGAACCGACAACTGCAAATGCTGCATGATAAATCAATGATATGGTAAAAATGAAACTAGTGCCTTTTGAATGTATCTTCCAATGGTGCCATTTTCCTTTCTAACTTCACAAAGTGCATCATTGTTCATGTATTAAATTTCCATGGAATCAGATAATATATCATATACAAATATTTGGTTCTCTGATTATTTATTGTTCCATACTTTCTAGGTATGCCAATCCCTGAATAGTTATATGAAAAGTCAGTTCATTCTGCATATAAGCTGATATTATATGGACCACTGAAGTAGGATAACACAACTATTTGATACATGCATCGGCATCAAATGTTTATAGAATCAGTCGCATTGCCAGTGAATAATTGAAAATAACTTGTAAAAAGAGATGGAACTGTAACCTACATTTTGTCAAGCAAGTTTCTTTACCTTCAAAGTCATCTTGAATTCTTTCTAATTTAGAATTTGGAGCTCCTGCATCAAGAAAATACAGCCACAACAACTAAATCATCAGAAAAAAGGTATCAGTGGGCATCAAATGCAGTGAAGAGATACTGTAATTTCACAAATAAATGATATGACAGAAGTTGACTCTATTAACTGTGGTGCACATGATCAGATCATACTATGATGCGATTTCCAAAGATATTGCAGCCAAATTTCAGGATCAAAAAGTATGATTACTTGGTATATGCAACTGGCACATGACATACTTTGTGGATTTGAAATGTTTTTGATATTTTTATGGGTAGGAGTGGATTGATACTCACAGCCATGGCTTCCAAAGAAACACAAATTCTTCGGTACTTCCCAACTTATTACATCTCCTTTCTTTATCTGAATTTTATACTATTTTGTGAACGCTCTGATAGCTGCTTCCATATAATTGATTAATCTCTTAATGAACGAAACAAATAAGAGCTCAGCTCTTTACTAATGTGCGTAAAGGTTCGTTTTTTCCCAAAATGAACTCTTATCGCTGACATCAATAGAATAACAGCTCATTTTCGACTTGTCATTTGTCAACTACTTTTCATTCAGAAGATGGTACTGAAGAACTCTCTCATTATTTATGATATTTTTTCCTCCAATGACATGTGATGGTTTTAATTGCCTATTTATGGAAGTAATAGAATGAACTTTTATGCTTGTGTGAGAGTTTGTATTTGCATCATTATTATTATTGTCATCTCTTAAAACACATGTGCCTGGGGTTCAGAGCATTGAAGCACCAAATACCTTGAGATCAAAAGTAGACTCAGCTAACTGAACACGTTCTTGCAACTGAGACAAAACAAGGTAATTTTGTTGACTCCTTTAATCAGTTTCACCGCTACAACTATTCTTTAGTTCAATTCATTCCGTGTTTAACATTATCATTATTGTGAGCTGAATATCACACATCTTGTTAAATTCCCATTAATGCTCCGGTACTTCCCAACTTACATATATTTTATGCTAGCTAGGTCTAAACAAAAAGTACTCTTGATGAACTTGACAGAGGTAAATACAGGAGGTCATTATCACTACAGCAGTACAGCTCATATCCGATTAGTCATGTTCTAGTGCAATCATGCCAGTCAGCTGGTATTTCTAGAAGGTTGCTAGATTGGATTTTTTTCTTTCTTAATGTTTTAAATTTCCTTACTCAGTCATGGTACTGTATGTGTATTATCATACAAAAATATTCATCAGGCAGGCAGATTTGCGTGGTGGCATTTTTTTAGGGCCTGGCCAGGAAAATGCCAGTATTGATGGCTTGTGTGGATTTGTAAAATGTCACTTTACCTGTATGGATTAGTTAGGTAAAGTAACTGAAACACTTGGATCCTCCCATGTTTGATAGAGGCTCTGATGATATAGCACGCAGGTGGCTTTTGGTTTGAGTTTTATTGGAGCCTATCAAAGTCTTGGGTATCACGGTATCACCTGGTGACATGTGAAATGATCACACTTCAAATATCTCTGACCAGCGCCCACTAAATACACTGGTGTTTTCTAGTTGGCTACTCGAGTTGCAGAATCTGGCAATTAGTCTCACGAGAAAGAGATGCTTACCTTACCATCATCCTAGGCAGGTAGCGACCAAGGCAACTGTCTCCATGGCCTGTCCGCTGTCCTAAACCCTTGAGTTTCTCTTCTCCTATCTCCTACTTTGTGCTAGTCACAATCATTTCAGCCGCATTCAAGGCCATTTCAGCCGCATCCATGCCCATTGCAGCCTCCATTCTCCTCACTAGAAGAGTTTATGACTACCCTTGACAGGGTCCCTCACTTGAGCAGTTGTTCAAATTTATTCCTTCCTAAAGAATGCCCAGACAGTACTTAGCACCATTGGACATCAATGCCGAATGGATATAAGGTGGCCATGATGGTATACCTTCATTGACTTGGTCACCCAAAATATAAAAACAAATCCGAAATCTAATGTTCCAAAAAAATCGAAGCCAGGCTGGTAAAAGGTACAAGTAAAATTAAGAAGTTTGTCATTACTTAGTTGTAGACCGGTAAAAATCTAGGTTTGGACCGGACTATTTTATACTTTTCAACCTATTGAGCTAGGCCGGACTAAACCCGCCCGATCAATTCGAGCTCAAACTATTGTCGAAGTCCGCCTAATGCATCGGATCGGGTTACCCATCGGGCCAACCCCTTACGATTATGTATTAATATATTTTAATTTTTATACTCATCTTGTATAAAAAAATTGTAATTTAAGGTCCTGCTCTTCTCCCCAAATGCATCTATAAGATCAAACATATCTCATCTTGTCTAGAAAAAAAACACAACAACTTAGATATTAAAAGGATTCATAAATCATAAGAACATATTACTGAAAACAATATGCAAAATTAAAGTTGCTATGATAAGAAAAGGTAACACTACAACATCTTGAATTGAACCCTAAGATCTGAATCATTCGCATTACTTACAACATCTTGAATTGAACCCTAATATCTGAATCATTAGCATTACAGCCGCAAAGTCTCTAGCTAAAATCTACATAATATAATCAAATACAAGACCCAAATAAAACATAAAAAAGGAATCAGATCAACCGAGATTTGGTATAATCTTAAAAGCCTAATGCTTGCCAAACCTACAAATAAACATAAATTTATATGGATTCATATCAGATATCAACAAGTGCTAATTTGTGAATGTGAGTTGGAATTGGCGGACAAGTAGGCCTATAAAAGCAGCAGGTAGAGAGATCGCAATCGCAAGGTTGATTGCAAGGAACTAAGGGAGATAGCGAAGAGTCGTAGACGGAAGACTTTACTATCTTTTTTAATTGAATGAATCAAAGATAAAATTGAAATAATAAATTTAGGGTTTAAATTTGAGACGGGCTAACAGGCGGGCTTTTAAGTCCGATCGGGTTTGGATATGAGTCAAGCCCGGCCCTAATATAAATAAGGTCCGGGTCGGCTTGATCGTCGGACTAATATGCTTGTCCAAGCCTGTTTTAATAACCGGGCGAACGGGTCGGTCCGATCGGACTGGTCCGAATTTGTACAGGTCTAAGCTGATGGTTAATTCAGAAGCTACTCCAAACAAACAAAATGTAAATTACTTTTGATTGTTTGCAAATTCTATTGAGAATCAATTCTAATTTGGGCTGCCTTATCAAAAAAATAATAGGATAAGCCAAAGTAAGGAAAATGACCCAAGATTAGAAGTGCAATCCAACCCAAGAAAATGACCCAAGATTAGAAGTGCAATCCAACCCAAGTATGGATAATGGTATAAATGAGATATTTAAGTAAAATAGTATAGAGTCTAGAATTATAAGCGTAGGATCAAAATGAGAGAGCTTCGAGCGGGATTAAAATTTTGGTAGCTAAAATATTGCTTTGATTTCAACGGTACGGTTTCTCTTCCAAAACTTCATCCAATTTAGAGATCTGATGCACAACAGAGAAGTTTAAACAGAGTAAAACTACTTCATCAATAACTAGAGCTACGCATCTTTTTTCTCTGTAACCCTGCCAAAATATAATCATGATAACCCTTCAGCTACTACTGCTCAGTCTTTTCAGTGTGGTTTTTTCTTACACTCTTTCCTCTCATAATGTGTCTGAACTTCTTTAGCGGTATTGTATGCAACCTTACACTTCGAACACTTTGGTGTGCTACAATTCCAGAGTAGTTGGCCGCAACCTGGCTACATATGGGGCATTTTGTGTACTGCTCCGCCTTCATATTCTTTTTTTGGCTTTTGTAATTTTGCCTTTTGCTCGTTTTGTATTATAGTATTTCGGCATTGATTCCGTTAATAGGTGTTCTCTGATCCGCCAGTAATATATCTGACAATAAAAATGTTTTTGTAATAGAATCAATTTTTTAATGATTTTTTTATTAAATTGTAAGAAATTCCAAAAAAGGTAAGGCTATTTTCGGCGTGTGGATCTTATTTTAATTTAATTTATAAATATCATTTATTTTCCAATAATTTTTTCAAAGAAAATTGAAAATTTAAATGCCGATAGTTCTTAGGGCACATTATATGTAAATGCATACTTCTGTGTAGTGACTTGATCAGAGGAACCGAAATGCAAACACGGGACATATTTTCAGAATTTAGGGTGCTACATACACGGGCCAAGCAGGACAGAACGGGACACATGATCCAGGCTCCATCCTGGTTGCATGGTTGATTGGACCATAAGAATGAGAATTCTATGGTTACACTCCTAAAGCAGCTAAGCAAGAAGGCCCATTTTGCTTTGATACGAAGGAGTTCATTAGCTGGTTGGTAATGAAAGTAGGTTGTTTCTTGTTTAATATTTGTATTAGATTTGTTTTCTACTTTGGCCGGGAGGTACCATACGCCCCTGGTTTTTTTAGTGGAATCCCCAACCAAAGGGATACTAATCTCGTGAAAATGAAGGGAAATTCAATGACTTAAAGGAGCTTTTAAGCCACTCATTTATCGATTCCACATGCTTAGCTCGTAGTCACCTACTGCGGAGGTTCGGTTCTGATACCATCTGTTGCGATCCGGCCAGAGGACCCGATCCGAGCCGTTATAAGCGTAGCATGTCCTAGCTGTGTCATGTCACCCTTCACTAGGTGACCACAACTTAGAGTCTATCACAAATAACAATGGTAGATTAATGACATGATAGATAGTAGGATAACTTATCAAGCTTGCACACACGAAACTCCCAAGGGATGTGATACAGATCATAAATTAGGAATGTTATATTGTGAGATTTGAACTGCGGCATCGCATTATGCTCACTGATTGTGACCGAGCATTGTTGTGATCGTTTATTTATTTATTTATATATTAAGTTTTTAGAACATGGTACTTTTTACTGTGCCAATGTGCGGTTGCTAAAGTTCCTTACAAACCTGAATTTATTTTTATTCGAGTATAGGTGGTAAATTTATCCATTATCCGTCCGATAATCATCCATGAAAATCCATCCGTTATCCATCCATTTAGTTACTGGATTGAATCAATCCAAATCCATTAACAATCCATTAATAAATGGATTAAATAATTTAATTCATTAATCCATTAATCAACCATTAATCCATTAAGCACCCATCAATCAATATATATTTTTCTAAAATAAAACTCACAAAATCAAACAATGCAGTGAACGCACGAAGGCAACTCCCAAAGCCCGAACCTCAATTCCGCATCTCCTCGCTCCATCGACCTCACCGCCAACAATCTCTATGTCCCGGCATTACCGAGGTTAGATTCATTTAGGGGTTTTTTTATATCGGAGATCCAATTTCATTTTACTGATTGTTCAGAGGTAGAAATTGGATCCATGAATTTGGTATTATTGGTTGATCTATTTGGATTTGGATGTAGACTTTGAGATAGAGATCTTGTATTCATTGTTTTAGGGGTAATTCACTGTCATTTCAGGGCTAATTCACTTGAAATCACAATAAAGACAACAATGCTTTAGGTTAGAATCAGTGATTCATTTTTATGCACTCGACGTCTCTAGTAAGTAATCTAGTTTGTCAGATGTCCCTTATCCACCATGGGATCCATGGTGGATAATTCTTGTGTGTTGTGTAGAAGAATCGCGGAATCTAGAGACCATCTCTTCTTTCAATGTCAGTTTTCCAAAGAGGTCGTGGAGGCAACGGCTTAGTTCCTCAAGGTCCGTGGTATGCCAGTTATTTGGCACCTCTTGATCCCGTGGTTCAAAAGCCTTCACGCAAACGTTTTGAGAACAAGAATGATGGCTGCTGCTATTTCAATGGCGGCGTACGACATTTGGATAGCAAGAAACTCAATTTTTTTTAAAGATGAAGCTCCTACAGTGCAAAACGTTGAGGAATTTTTTTGGGTATCTAAGGATGAAAATAGGAGCACTTAACATCACAAATATTACATTTGAAGATAGGAGATGGATAGAATCTGTCGGGTAATTGTTTCATCATTCGTACAGGTGCTTGTGGTTTGACAAGGGTGTGTGCTTTAGTTTCTCTTGACGTTGCTGGTTGTGTGTGGCTTTTGCCGTTGTGCTGTGTGTTTTGGTTTCTTTAGCAGGGGTTACATTAGTTTTCTTTTGTTACAGGTTGTACCTTGTGTTGGTTGTGTAATGGTTGTTTGCCAACAATTTTGAATAAAATCACCTTTGTTCAAAAAAAGAAGAAGTAATCTAGTTTGTTAATAATGTCTGTTTGTGATTTGATTTGTTTAATTGAGTTTAATTGTAAATTTCAGAATATGGACAATGTGGAAAGTCAAGATATGGCGACAAGTAACAATTAATTCAAAGTAAAAAACGAGAAGAAAAAATACATCTCGTTGTTGGCTATCATTTGATATGGTGCAATCATGCTAGTCAGTTGGTATTTCTAGAAATGTTTGATGGATTGAATTTTTTTTTTTGATGTTTTAAATTTCATTTAGTCATGGGTGAGAATCGTAAAGTACTGATGTATGATTGTACAAAAATATTCAACAGGCGGGTACATTTGTGTGGTGGCATTTTTTTTTAGGGTCTGGCCTGGATAATGCCCAGTATTAACGGTTTGTGTGGATTTGTAAAATGTCACATTACATGTATGGATTAGTTTAGCTATAGCTATAGCCGATAATAACTGAAACATGTGAAATGATCACACACTTCAAATATCTCTGCCCACTATATACACTCTGGTGTTTTCTAGTTGGCGGCACTTAAATTAATTTGGGTTGCAAAATCTGGCAATTAGTCCCACGTGAAAGAGATGCTTTACCTTACCATCATCCTAGGCAGGTAGCAACCAAGACAACGGTCTCCACGGCACTCCTAACCCTGAGTTTCTCTTCTCCAATCTCCTGCTTTGTCCTAGTCGTCACCGTCATTTCAGCCGCATCCAAGGCAATTTGAGCGCCCCTTGCTTGTCATGGTTTCCTTTGTTGACTTGGTCGCCCAAATTATCAAACGAATCAGAAATCTAATGTTCCATAAAATCAAAACCAACCTGGTAGAAGGTAAAAATAAAATTAACAAGTTTGTCATTTTACTTAGCTGATGATTATTCAGGAGCTACTTCAAAAAAATGTAATTTACTTTTTCAATTGAATATTCTTCTTAACTTTATTATAAATAATTTTGAACTATCTTGTAAAAATAGTTGGTGATTCATTAGAATCATTTTTAGTATGCTTATAATGTTTGGGGAAAAAAAATGTTTGGGCTAAATTGATTGAAATTATGTGAATATTCAGAAGAAGTAAAGAGGGTTTCAACTGAGAATGAATCCCATGGATAGATTAGCGCCAAAATGTAAGAGAGGTAAAGAGTGATATTTGTGGAAAAGGTTGATTGATTATTGCAGGGACAAACCCAATATGTAATGAACTAATAAAGTACATAAGATTAAATATTACAGATTGAACCCTAAAGTTCTTCTTATTGCTGATAGGTCTAATACCCCCCCCCCCTCAAGCTTGGCGGTGGAGGAAGTTACTAACGCCGAGCTTGACGGCGCATCTGTGGAGAGCATCGGCTGGAAGAGCCTTGGTGAACAAATCGGCAGGTTGTAAGGACGATTCAAGGAACCGCGGATCAAGAAATCCCGAGGAGAAGTGCTGACGAACCACATGGCAGTCGAGTTCAATATGCTTAGTCCGTTCGTGAAAAACCGGATTTTTCGCAATATGACTCGCTGCTTTGTTGTCGCAGTACAGAGGAATCGGAGTCGCAACAGGAATGTGAAGATCCCTAAGAATCGCAGCAATCCAAACCAATTCACAACTGGCGTGAGCCATTGATCGATATTCAGACTCGGCGGAGGAACAAGACACAGTGGATTGCTTCCGACTGCGCCATGCAATGAGGGAAGAACCTAGCTTAATGCAATAGCCCGATGTAGAACGACGAGTGACCGGACAC
The DNA here is from genome assembly GCA_033675215.1 of Rhodiola kirilowii. Lineage (NCBI taxonomy): Eukaryota > Viridiplantae > Streptophyta > Magnoliopsida > Saxifragales > Crassulaceae > Rhodiola > Rhodiola kirilowii. The sequence continues at coordinate 927,684 of CM066203.1, forward strand.
GAAGCCCAATCAGCATCGCAGAATCCCTCAAGCACAAGGGAAGCACCAGCGGGATAGAATAGCCCCTGAGCAGGGGCACCTTTTATGTACCGAAGAACTCTGGTGGCAGCTTGAAGATGTTCAGTGGTAGGCGATGCAAGGAACTGGCTGAGGACGTGCACCGGGAAGGCAATATCTGGCCTGGTAACATTCAGGTAAACTAGCTTACCTACTAATCTTCGATACTCCAAGGGATCTGGTAGTTTATCAGCAGTAGATAAAGCTAACTTATGCTTGATATCCATAGGAGTAGTGCTAGGTTTACACGCTAGCAGACCTGTGTCAGTTAGAATGTCCATAGCATACTTCCGTTGGTTGAGAAAAATTCCAGAACTGGATCTAGCAACCTCTAAGCCAAGAAAATACCTTAGCTGACCAAGATCTTTAATATGAAAGGTAGAGTTGATAAATGCCTTAACTGAGTTGATAAGAGGTATAGAAGTGCCTGTGATTACCACATCATCGACATAAACTAGGAGAATGAGAAATGCGCCATCATGATCATATGTGAATAGAGAGTGATCATGAGAGCTTTGTGTAAATCCATAGCTTAAGAGAGCAGAAGCGAACTTGCTATACCATTGACGAGGGGCCTGCTTGAGCCCATATAAGCTTTTAGTGAGTTTGCAAACCATGCCTTGTTGTTTTTCCTGTTTAAAATACCCCGGAGGGAGAGTCATGTAGACATCTTCATCTAAGTCCCCATGAAGGAAAGCATTATCTACGTCGAGTTGGAACAATGGCCAATCCTTAGAGGCTGCTAGAGCCAAGACAGTGCGCACTGTGGTCATTTTGAACACAGGAGCAAAAGTTTCGTTGTAGTCTAAGCCTTCCTCTTGAGTGAAACCTTTTGCAACTAATCGAGCCTTGTAGCGTTCAATAGTTCCATCAGATTGTCTTTTGATTCGAAAAATCCATTTGCTTCCCACTGCATTATGACCTTGAGGTAGAGTAGTAAGAGTCCACGAGTTGTTAGACTGAAGAGCTTGAAGCTCAGCCTCCATAGCAGCTACCCATTGAGGCTCTTTACAAGCTTGAGAGTAAGAAGTTGGCTCAATTAAGGTAGAGGTCTGGAAAATGTATTTTTGATGAGTAGGAGAACATTTTGAGTAATGAACAAAGTTGGAAATAGGGTACTTTACTGTAGATGATCCAGAATACAAATCCTTGAAGCGAACAGGAGGTTTAGTAATTCTGGTAGAACGTCGCAATGTAATATTGTTGTCATTGGATGGTGCAGGCACATGCATATTATGAGTCATGGCTGTAGGAACTAACTGTTCTGCGATATCTTCAGTAATTGGGTACTGATTAATGGATTCTTCGTGTGCAGGGGGAACAAATCTGAAAGGTGCAGCAGCTGGGTCCTCAAAAACATCAGAAAGCTCGGAATGAGGCAGAGGCACAGTGGACACAGCAGGTAATCGAGTAAAGTTGTCTGCATAGGGAAATCTTTGTTCATGAAAAATCACATCTCTACTCACTAGATATGCATGATTTTTAAGTGAAAAAAGTTTATATCCCTTTTGGCCATGAGGATAACCTACAAAAATGCAGGCATCAGCTCTAGCGTCAAATTTCTTCCTACCAGAGCTGACCGTGGTGGAAAAACAAAGGCACCCAAAAACTCGAATGTGATCATAAGTGGGAGGCTTATTGAATAAAACCTCATAAGGAGTTCTGCCATCCAAAAGACCAGAGGGCAGTCTATTGATCAAGTATGTGGCAGTTAATATGCAGTCTCCCCAGAAAAAATCAGGTAAGGCAGCCTGAAATTTAATATCTCGAGCAACGTTTAATAAATGTCTGTGCTTGCGTTCAACTACACCATTTTGCTGAGGTGTATAAACACAAGATGATTGATGAATGCAACCCTCATTAGCTAAAAACTGAGTTACAGTAGCACTAAAAAACTCAGCTCCATTATCTGTTCTGAGAATTTTTATTTTGTTGCCAAACTGAGTGGTAACCATTCTGAAAAATTGCAGAATCATGGCAGCAGCAGAGTGTTTAGTGGCTAATAGGAAGGTCCATGTGGTTCTAGAGAAGTCATCTACCAATGTAAGAAAATACTTTGCTCCTGTAGATGTAGAAACATGATAGGGACCCCAAATATCACCATGTATTAATTCAAAAGTCTGAGTAGACTCAGTAATACTGATAGGAAACTGTAATCTGGTTTGTTTCGCTAAAGGACAGATATCACAGCAGAATTCTGATTTTTTACATACAAAAGATGGTAAATGTTTGCTGATATTGTCTGCTAGATTCTTGATAGAGACATAGCCAAGTCTGAAATGCCAGAGTTGTAAGGGGTCTTTGTGCTTAGTTGCTGCAAGACTGAGAATGGTGGTAGGACTTTGAATCTGATAGAGTCCTTCGATGTAATCACCAATCCCCAGGGAAATTCCCTTGGCTTGGTCCTGAATGTGGCATTTAGAGTCAGAGAAATGCACAACGCATGTAGAGTGAGTAATTAGCCTCCCAATAGATAATAGATTAAACCGAAAATCAGGTACCAAAAGTACTTCATGAATGGATAATTGAGGATTGATATCACAGCTACCCATATGTGTAACTAGAGCCTTACTACCATTAGGCATAAGCACTTCAAACGGTGGTTGAAGCAGTTTAACATCATATAGAATGTGCATATGTGGAGTGATATGATCTGTTGCGCCACTATCTAAAATCCATGTATTAGGATCAGTTTTTGTTGTTGAGAAGCAAGAGATACCTGCCATATGAAACTGATTTCCATCCGGCTTTTCTTGTTGATTGATCAGGGAAAACAGCTTGTTCAGTTGCTCCTGCATTTGATTGAGTTGCCTGGTGGATGACGAAGAAGGAACCCGATCTACAGGTACCACCTTTTCAGCACTAATACTGTTAGAATCAAGGTTAGTCTGAGTAGCAGAAATAACATTGTTAGACAAATGTTTGCTTCCTTTAAAATTTTGAGAAGTCCCTCCTTTGTGGAAGCGATGTCCAGGGGGAAATCCATTCAATTTGAAACAAATTTCTTTCGTGTGTCCTTGTGTTTGACAAAAAGTACAGAATAGTTGTCTCCAATTCCTGTTGTGAATTGGGATGTCAGCATTAGTGTGCGTCTTGGTATTAAAGTTGTGTCTGGCAGAAGATTGACCATAGGACTTGGCCTGCTGATTGTTGTAGGAACTGAAAAGGGCAGATGCCTCAGTCACCACTGGTTTAGTGAGCCTTTTTTCTGATTCATCATTAACTACTAGCGAATATGCTGCATCTAAAGTTGGTTGGGGCCTAGTAGACAAAATCTGAGTGCGCACTTGAGCATGTATATCATTTAGACCCATAAGAAATTTTTGAATTCTGGTTCGAATTTTTTTGTCATGCATACATATAGTAGATTTGCATTGAGCACCCAAAATACACAGATCATCATCCTCATATGAGTCTTCATCACCCCACAACTGCAGTAATTTTCCAAAGTACATAGGGACATTCATGTCACCTTGCTGTAGTAGACTAATGTCCTTGGCTATTGAGTAAACTCTCATTGCATTGTCTCCACCAAATTTGACTTGCAGGTGCATCCAGGCTTGAACACAGCTTGTAGAGTGAACCAAAGAAGAGGCAATTTCATCAGAAACTGAGTTGGTGATCCAAGTAAGGATCACATTATTGCACCGATCCCAGCGAGCCAGTTCAGCAGGTTTGTCAACTGGCCTGGGAATCAAGCCTTGCACAAAACCGAGCTTCGATTTAACACCAAGAGCTCTGGACATGGATTTGCGCCATGGGTTATAGTTATCAGCGTTCTGCAACTTCTGAGTTACAAGGGAAACACCCACGTTTTCATTATGTCCTACGAACAGAGGGTCATCTGCAGGATTGAAGTAATCTGCAGGAGGAGTAATGAGTAGACCAGCAGAAGTGGTCGACTCAGCAGGTGCTGAAGAGCCAGAACCATCAATCGAACCAGGAGCAGCCATGGATTTCGGTGAGAAAAAAAAACTTCAGAATAAGCAAAAAAAAGGTGTGCAGAACAATATCAAGTTCCGATCATCGATTTTTGCTCTGTTACCATGTGAATATTCAGAAGAAGTAAAGAGGGTTTCAACTGAGAATGAATCCCATGGATAGATTAGCGCCAAAATGTAAGAGAGGTAAAGAGTGATATTTGTGGAAAAGGTTGATTGATTATTGCAGGGACAAACCCAATATGTAATGAACTAATAAAGTACATAAGATTAAATATTATAGATTGAACCCTAAAGTTCTTCTTATTGCTGATAGGTATAATAAATTAAATTGAAATATATACTTTAATTCAATAGAACATATTTCGTAACAGTCACTATTGTTATGAACAAAATTCGTAATGCGTACCAATTACAAACAAAATTCGTAACAGTCACTATGATTGCTTCAAATTTTGACTTCCCGACTAAAATGTGTAGCAATTACAATCAAAATTCGTAACAGTCACTATGACCGCTACGAATTTGTTCGTAAGTGTTACGAATTTTAGTCATCGATGACTGGTACGAATTTTGTTTGTAACTGTTATGAATTTTTGTCACAGTGGCTGCTACAAATTTTGTTCGTAACTATTACGAATTTTAGTCATTGTTGACTACAAATTTTGCATTACAAACTTGTGTTCCGAATGAATGTTTATGCAATCGAAGATCGAATTCATGGCCAAGAAAATATCAGATTAAATATTTGACTGCAATTGATCAAACACGACAGGGGAATCCAAAAATCAAAACACCAACAAAAAAGCACACACTTTCATCATCTCCACTCGCACGTTACAACACAAACAACTTTTAGGGTTTTTCAACCTCCACCTTCAAATCTCCGATGTCGCTGTCCATCACCGTCCTCATCTCCTTCCACCTCCTTGCTTTCGTGTTCGCCGTCGGCACAGAGCGTCGCCGCAACGTCGTATTTTCCAACTTTCACTTTTCTGATCGAACGTGCATATCAAAATTATAGGATCTAATTAAACGATATTGACATATTCACCCTTACTAACGTATTAAATATATATTGATATACAAAATATTCAAAAAATCGAAGATTGTTATGCATATTTCTCATTTCTCATGAGAATTATTACTTGTCATATAATCCTTACTCTTTATTTCAAAAAAAAAAAATCAATCGAACATACGACAACGACAAATGACCAAAATGAGTAGTAAAATAAAAACTAATTTGTGTTATTTATATAAAAAAACTAATTTGTGTTATTTTGGTGGGGTTTTTCCGGAATATTTGGGTTATTATTTATTAATGATAGTTTGGAATTTAGAAAAAGAAGAGAGATGTGAGCGGGATAACTCAAAATTTCGGTAGCTAAAATGTTGATTTGGACCAAATTCTCTTTCAAAGCCGACGGACACATCCCGTCCACAGTTCCGAGAAGTTTAACTAGCCGTTGGCTCTCAGAATCAGTTCAGGCAAGTGCTTACTGTTATCTCGCCCCTCCTTCAGTCTCTGCGAATCTTGACTTCCGCGGCGGCGGTTAGCATCAAACCCTAAATTATGCAAAACTATTAAAAGTTCAGTTTTATTGTTTAAAGTGAATAATCAGTTGTATTGTTTCTCAGTAGTTAACTTAAATGCCAAAAAAACACTTGAATCAATTTTTCTCTTTTTATTAGGGCAGTGTGTTTCTTGTTGGTTTATTTAGCTTTATTTTGAAGGGTTATGTGTTCTTTATGTTGGTTTGTTAATGTGTCTCTGCCCTGTTTGTGTTGTTGCACACCAACTGTTTGTCAAAATGCGTCTGTTAAGGTTGGGAGTGTGTATGATTATTATTCAGGTATGTGATAGAATCAAGGGTATTCAAGTGTATATTTATCGAGTGTTACCCAACTTACTGATATATATGAAGCTAAGTTGTTATTGTTATCTAGTCTGGCTAATTGATAACAATGCCTTATTCGCAGTAATCTTGTTAATCTGCGATTTCAAATGGCGAGAACCAAAGTTCCAGCCACAAGGAGTTTGGGGACGGGTAAGTCTGTTCCCAGAGGAGGCAGCAGACCAAGGACAACTTATTCGAATAGAAGAACTCAAGCTCCTGAAAATCGTACAGCGCCAGCTACACAATCAGGTGATAAGAAGAAGCGCCGTTGGAGACCTGGTACTAGGGCTCTTCGTGAGATTCGACACTTCCAGAAAAGTACCAAGCTTTTGATCCCGGCTGCTCCTTTCATAAGAACTGTGAGAGAAATAACTTATCAGTACTCCCCAGAAGTGAGTAGATGGACTGCCGAAGCATTAGTGGCACTGCAAGAGGCATCAGAAGATTTTCTGGTTCATTTATTTGAAGATGGAATGCTGTGTGCTATACATGCAAGGCGTGTGACTCTTATGAAGAAGGATTTTGAACTGGCTCGTCGGCTTAAGGGAATTGGAGTTCCATGGTAGTTTCATTGCATCGGTATGCCATGACTCCAGGTGTGATTTCTAGTGTAAGTCAATTTAGCAGAGTAATGGCAGACAGTGCCTTCTTATTTCATATTAACCATGATGGATTAATTTGTTAGGAGAAACATCTTGAATCTAGGGGAACATTGTATTTATTCTTGCATGTCAGTGTTATTGTGTATTAATGAAACCAGCTGAAATGGGTACGCCGTTTATTTAGGCAGAAGTGTCCAGTCTTCATTTTTGATTCTGGTGATATAGTGTTTCATTTGTTGTAGCCCCTTAGAAAGCCCTCATTATGCTCTTCATGTTCTACAAAGTAGAAAACTTAGCCCAGCTATTTTCTCGCCATGTGAGGATGAGGAAACCTAATATTACGTTTGTGTTTTCAATTTCTGCCCACCTGCTTATTTCTAGTGGGTTAGTCATTGGTTATGAAGATTTTTCTTTTCATTTTTCTACTGTTATCACTGGTAATTGTTGCAACCTTGATGCCTTTCTTTTACTATCTTCAAAAAGTATACATCGTCTGAATTTGCTTGTTAATGGACCTCGTTTCTATGGCTGTCACCACAATCAAGTGTTGAAGTTGGAAACAAGGAAGGATGAAATTTAATGGATGTATGGGGAAAAAACTTGTCCCATTTTCCAGATCTCGACGAGTCTGGACTTCATTCACTCGTTTGGGGACAGGTTAGGTTCAGTGTTCCAGAAATCGGCTAAGTCGGCCGATTAATCGGCGCTTAGGCGGCTTAATTCTTGAATCCGAAATGGATGAAAAAATTAGGGAAGCAATTGGGTGTACGATTAATTGGGTAATGTGATGATTAATCGGTCTGGACAGCTAAGTGTTAAGGAATAAACTTTGAAGACTTTATTGTGTTTAGTTTAGTGATCCAAGTCAATGAAGATGGGCATCGATGAAGCTGATCAGCAGCAGCAGCAGCAGCAGATGAGCTCCTCTCCTCCCATCCCTTGGAAAGTCCGCCTCTTCCTCTCCACCTTTTCCTTCTTCGTCGACCTCGCCAGCCGCCCCAACCTCACCATCAACCGCACCCTGCTCAGTCTCGTCGACCTCAAGTCCTCCAATAACAACAACCCCAGCAAGAATCTCGGCGTGTTCACCTCAGACGTCACCGTTGACTCCTCAACCAATCTCTGGTTCCGCCTCTTCCTCCCTCAAGACCAAAATGACCAAACTACCCTCCTCCCAGTTGTCATCTACTTCCACGGAGGTGGATTCATCTGCTTGGCACCCAATTCCCAGCCTTATCACGATTTATGCACCAGACTCGCTAAGGAGCTCAAAGCTGTAGTCATTTCAGTCAACTACCGCCTCGCTCCGGAGCATAAGTATCCAGCTCAGTACCAAGATGCACTCCAAGTCCTCACCTTTTTAGATAAACACAGCTCAACCGTTTTACCACCGAATGCCGATTTGCGGAAAACCTTCCTCGCTGGAGACAGCGCTGGGGCCAACATTGCTCATCACTTAGCTGTCAGATTATCGAAAGGGCATGTGTTCAAGCAGGAAATCAACGTTCTTGGAGTCATGGCGATCCAAGCATTCTTCATAGGAGAAGAGCTCACCGAATCGGAGAAAGGTATGACCAATGTGCCTGTGGTGAACATGAAGGGAGTGGATTGGGCGTGCAAGGCGTTCTTGCCCGAGGGTGCTGACAAAGACCATCCTTCGTTAAATGTGTTAAAAGAGTTAAGGGAAGTGAGTAAGTACCCGGCGACAATCGTGGTAGTCGGAGGATTTGATCCGTTGAAGGATAGGCAGAAGATGTATTATCAGGAGCTGAAGAGGAGTGGGACGGAAGCGTATTTGGTCGAGTATGACAATGCGTTTCATACTTTCTATGCCTTCCCGGAGGTACCGGAGTCTTGGGCTATGATCGGTGAGCTTATTGATTTCATTAAGAAGCAAGTTGCGAAGGTCTGATCATTAACGAGCTGAGAAAATATATTTTATGTAAACTTATGAATGTTGTTCCTTGTACGATTCAATGTTTGATGTCAAATGAAATGGAACATAACCGATTGAGAGTGTCAGCCAAATTTTGATTTCAGAAGGCATTCAATTCCATTTCATTTTGAGTGAAGAGGACTTTCCAATTTCCATTGGGTAGTTACTAGTTAGTCATAAAGAGTGTTAAGTTACGTTACAACATGGCTTTTGATGAGCACTGGAGTGGAGGAACCTATCTCAGATTCATTTATTCACATTCATTATGTTGGCAGTTGGGCAGCTGAGCAGTTGGCAACTTGCGTAAAGGATTTACCTATATGAAGATAAATGTGATCAAACTGTAAACATTCAACTAAAACTGAATCCTTCTATGTGATTTCAGACGCATGGAAAATGTAGCCAATGTATGCTAGTTGCGAGAGTTTGAAGGAAAAGAACTTGAATCTTATTTAAACCAGGCTATCACATCAAAAATTCTGCGCAAGTGTCTTTTGTGGTTGGTCTAAAAAAACAAAGGTCAAAGATATGTATATATGATCCATCAATAAAAAAAACGATATGTATATATGAAAACTACAAATATAAAAAAGAACTTTTTCAGCCCTCATTGTTCCTTCCCATGTCTTCCCTTTGATATGCAATTAACAGAATGTTTGGGTTTCGAGTTCCTGCATGCCAGAAATATGGAAGTAGAGAGTAAATGAACTAACCCTTTACTGAGACACAAAATCTAAGAGATGGCTGAATATCTTTTAGGATATCCAAACATATACGAGCAAGCAGTTGATAAATAAACACAGAAAATAGACAATGAACAGATTTTTTTCAGAGATACTGACATATACTACATGATCCACTAGAAAAGAAGAATAAAGTTACATGGTCATACAAACAGGCGAGAAAATAATGTACTAATAGAAGAAGTTTTAGATGAACTAACCGATTCTGTTTATTTCCTGGTCTTGTCAAGTACTTCAATGTATCTCTTTGGGATTCCATATTGCTCTACCAGATGCTTTGCCAAGTTATCGATCACCCCACCTTGGACCAGTACTTCATGTCCTTTCTTTCCTGAAGCATAAGTTCAGATTATGGCTAACTGACTGCATCAAAATCCCAATCATGGAGCAAAAACCAGTATTGTCTTTTTATAAATATATCAGGGTATGTGGTCAGTATTCACGCTAAAAGGTGAATGTTTATACGCGTAAAGAACAGCAACAGTCCCCCAATTTATGTAAGCTCCAACAAGGGAATCCGCATCTTATTTAATTTACATCTTAGTTAATTTTCAAAACCATATACTCAGAGATTATTCAAGCAAACCAGTAAACTGCCATTCATTTACCAAAATTGAAAAGGTGATATAGATCTGGAATTTAATCCTTCCTTCACTGGATGAGGGAGAAAGTACCTGGTAATTCAGCAACTGATGTGCTGCAAGCGAACTTTTTCTGTAGCTCAGATGCCAACGACTCAGCATCAATTAAGAATGATTCCAGCCCTGAAACTCTTGTCACTCTTTTGTTACCTCCTCGTCTCTCTGTTAATATCTGAACGGTTTTTACAGAGCCTTTACGAACAACTGATTGGCCATCTCTTGTTACGACGTGATTAGGTTGCATCCTGTTTATAAATGCCTGCCCAAGATCCTTCTTATGGATCTCAGTTGGGTAGGTCGACCCTTTCTTAATCACTCCCTTGAACAAAGCATCACATAAAACAGCATCTAAACTAATAATAGCTTTATTTGTGGGATGGACCAGTTTTCCTTTCTCAATGTACTTGTAAACGACTTCAGTTGCTTCAGAAGCAGTATAAAGATTCTTGATATCAGCTCCAACGGAAGTGAAAATGGGGTTAACATGAACAGTTGGCTTATATAACTCCACTAACTCGAGCACATGATCACTGGTGGACTCATTGTTCACATGATCATTCTCCTCAGCAGGACGTTTCTCTGGCCTAAAAGATGTGTAGTCTGGATGTGTTCTGTTGATACGATGAAGCACGGTCTCCTTTTTGTGTTTGTCTTCTTTCACTATCATCTGTCATCAACATAATCACTTAAGAAACGAGACTGTGTAGCATAGTAAGAGTATGCAGGATCTGGGTTCACAAAATAAACATTTATTTCTTTTTTTCAACAAATCATCAATGAACTACATGAAATAATAATGTTATTAAGATTGCTTTCTTATGACTTGAAAACTCAAAGCAGCTAGTCCTGCTTCAGTTTCATCTATGAACAACACAACTAAGCTGCGAAAGGGGTGTGTTTTTCTTTCCGCTCTAAATGACACTAACTATCCAGAATAATTAACTAGAATTGTGATACAGTTCACTTGAACTAAACTAGAATTATGAATGAGAATGCATGTCTAGTTAAATCACATAGAACACACCCTTAGTCATATCAAGGAAGGAAAATCGTTAAAATTTTCTAAATAGAAGTCAATGTATACTAATATCTAGGGTATGGACCGTATGGTAGGCGACTCACCAACCCAGCAGACGATTTTGATTGCAACCACTTGGACAGTTTCTTGTGTGACGATTTCTTGATATCTAGGGTCACACCTGGTGGTCTGCAAGGCAGTACATGGTTTGACCTACAAAACGAATGAAAGCTTCTGAGAAAGTTGACTAAAATTGCCCAGAAAATGAATGAACCAGACTCAGAGTGTCAGCTTTTATAATAACCACTCCTTTCAAATATCAGAGCGTCAGCTTACAGAAACTTCTCTAAAATTCCCCAGGAAATTCTTCGTTTGTTTCAGATATCAACCAATCTTTATTTATCAGAATCTACCTAAAAGGAACCTGTCATTTATAGACATGCTGGGCATGTTACACAGAAAAGCTGATACGGTCATAAAATTGGCAACTATCAAAGGTGCAAGCAAGGCTAATTGAAGTGTTTCAGTTTGCAAAGGACTTCTTTTTCGAGTTAGGCTAAATTTTAGTAGCAACTAGCAATTATGTTTGGCCATGTATGAATCTAAATTAGTAGTTATGGAGGGTCATGGCAACTGATAAATACCACAACGTGCTCTTCCAATATGTTGGGTCACATAACATGAAGACAAGTATTTTATGACCCTAAACAACTTGTCAGAATCAAATTGTGTGAATAGGATTGGCAACTACTACACCACGTACATTTTAAAAGTAATCATGAAGCTTCCATAAATGGTGCATCAAGTGTTAAAGCTGTTATGGGATGTACACGAGTGTGAAAGACACTTGACGTTGAGGATTTCTTACCACAATGTACTTCCAGCAATGGGAAGATCTTTATCTTTAACAGTTGTGTGCAAAGCTTGCAACAGGCACTGGTCTAGAAGTACATCGACATCTTCAGGGGACAAGTTATGCTGCTCCTCAGCATTTTCGGTTGAAGAACCCCTATCAGCGACATTCAGTTCCGAGAAATCATCCGCGATTTGTTCTACTGCATCACATACAGATGAAGGAAGACCAGCATCAGATGATACATCTAAGTCATCAGTCTGGTCTCTTGCATTGTTTTCACCATTCGGATTAACAGCTGGCACAACAGTATCACCACGAGGTAGATCAGAGTCCAAACAAGATAAAGAAGGATCTTCAAAGACAACATTATCCAAAAACCCTCCATTTGGCACATAATGGCCTTCAACTGATGCCCTGCAAATATTAATATATCAGATTGTTGCATGCATCAGATGGTACGTTTACAAAAACTATATGGATACTTACCAGAGTGCATCTCCATAACAATGAGTTATTCTGAGAGCTTTACCGCGCAAACCAGCTTTTAATGCTTCCTCACTACTCATGGTAGTAATTCCCACCTGAAAATATGAAGAGCCCAACCCAGCTTGCCTTAGCCGAATCACAGACACTGAGCACAACTGCACTAAGACGGCAACCAAGATAAGCCTAAACTTACTGCTATAGGGGCGGGATTGCCAGGAACTTTAACTGCCCATGGCTCTCCAGCCAAAAACGTAGGCAACCCTTCCACAGGCACACGAATACCAGGGAACATCAAATCAGCCCCACCGATGATATAATGTGAAACTTCTCCTCCCTTCAAAATGAACGCCGGCAGAAGCTCAGGGACTTTCCAGAGAGCAAAGACTAAAAATGTACAGAAAAGATACCATTAAGGTTAAGCACATATAAAATCATTTGAAAGCACGGGAGAAAAGATCCATCTACATGAGAGGTGGATCTTCCACATATATATTCACCATTTAATTGATACAATCTTTCTCCAATTTACTTCATTACCACCCACATCGAATTAAAATCAAATCAAACGACTGTAAGCACTAACAGTAACCACCCCCATCAAAGTTCTTATCTTTTTCCTAACAAAGGCGGACATGCTGATACTAGTAGCACGAAATTTCTGATTCACATATTAAAGAATAAAAACAAAGCATTTTTCATGATTAAGCTGGGCAACAAAGTACCAGTAGGATAAATTTCGGTCCCACGACCATCCACATCAAAAATCATGGGTAAGCCCCCTTCCACCCAATAGACATGAACTCGGTTCTGGAACTTGGCCATCGTTACCTCAGCCTGCACATTGTAATTCCACACCCAAAAAAACAATTAACAAACAAAATTAGCATATAAAAAAAATAGCAACTTGGACACACAGCTATATAGTGTTTGTGCAAGGGAAGGGAAAGCAAGTACCTTTGGGGGAAATAAGGCGTCGATATCAGCATCAGAAGCATTACGAAATCGGTCTTTAACAGTTCGTTTCAGCTTCTTCTTATCGGCTCCTGATAATCTCTGCAGTGCCTTCGACTCCACTGCCTTCTTAAACATCCTTCCCAAATACCAATGATGCCCTAAAACGGATTCGATTGCTTCTGTTTATTATTCCTTTTCTGCTGAGTTGCCTGGAGAGAGGCTAATGAAGAATCGAACAGGGAAGGTTCTGGAAATCAAATAGGTCACACACAAAAATATACATATATATGTATTGTAATTTTTATGATTTTATTTATTTATTTGATATTCATAATTTCTTTTACGCTTACCCTAATTTTCCTTTAGTTTAATTGAAAGAAAAATAACCCATGAAAAAAAAATTGAAAAATAACCCATCAAAAAAAAATTAAAAGAAAAATAATACTCCTATCAAAAAAAAAAATTTGAAAGAAAAATAATACAAAAGAATTAGGTTAAAAAACTGCTTTTAATAATCTGATACTTTTACAACCGGCACATCAGCAAACGGGTCGAAACGTCGTCGTAAAAGGGAAGCAAGTTCAGAAAGTGAAACATGAACTCATAACCAACCAACCATCCTTTTTTCCGTATTTCAAAATCAGCGGAGAGCTTCTTCTATTCATCAGCGACGCTTGCGTTCGGCTCCGCATTTCGGCATCATCATTTCTCTCTCTCTCTCTTTTCATTTTCGTTTCTCAATCTCAGAGAACGATTTCCGATCCACTCGTAACAGATCGTTATCCGATCGACAGTTTCTTAGGGTTAGATTGTCGCCGGTAGTGTAGACATTTTGTTCGGATCCGATCTCTGCGAAAATTGTTTGATAAAATGGACGCAATCGATGAGCTTTCTCATCTATCTGATTCGATGCGGCAAGCCGCCGCTTTGCTTGCCGATGAAGATGTTGATGAAAATACGCCTTCCAGGAGGCCTTCCACTTTCCTTAATCTCGTCGCGCTTGGCAACGTCGTAAGCTCCTTCAGCTCATTTTAATGTCTCTGCGTATGCATAAAGTTGATGTGTAGGTTTATTTTGGAGGTGAATGTTTTTAGATAAGAGTGCTATTGCCAACTTATTTAAGAGTAGACCTTGGCACATTTGTCTATTGTACAACATATTCTACTCGCAGGGCCCTGAATACATATACACTCTAATACCATTTGGCACCTCTAATGAACTGCTCAATCACAGAGATTTACTTCAAATTATTCAGAGAGTTCACGTCACACCTAGGTGCACTATCTGTGCTTGTACTGAAACCACAATGCACGCTAGTCGCATATCTTGTATAATCACGATCATATTCCCTTTTTCGTTTTTAGAAATTTGTATTATTGATAAGAAGAAAATTTACTGCCGGATATACTATGGCTTTTGCAGCTATGTGTAAACAGTAAACACACACAGTTACATGAATTATGCCACCCTTTTGTTTTGTTTTGTATGCCTCATTTACCATAATTTCTCTAAGTGTACATTAATTTTGACATTACAATCTCTCTCTTTTTTTCGGCACGATTAGGGTGCTGGTAAATCTGCCGTTTTAAACAGCTTAATCGGGCATCCTGTTTTGGTGAGTCATGAATATCTTCTGATATATCATTCGCTTCTCTAGCCTGTTGATTAATGACTGACTTTATCAATATAGCCGACTGGAGAAAATGGTGCCACTCGAGCTCCCATATCTATCGATCTACAGAGAGATGACTCCTTGAGTAGCAAATCAATTGTCTTGCAGATTGATAATAAATCCCAGCAAGTTTCTGCAAGTTAGTATTTGATGACTGACCTTGCCTTACAGATACCAATGTTGATTATGTCGTCTGAGTTTGGCTTAGTAGTCAAGGATTGAAGTAAAATAAATACCTTCAGTATTTCATATTGATCTTCCAGCAAACCATGTTCCAAGTGGTAAACTAGTATAATATGTCTGAGTGTCGCACCATAAACTTAAAGTCAGTGTTTTTAAAATGTCTGTACGTTGGTATATTATAATTTCGTGACTTCCTTTTGTTGTAAACTGCTTGAATATAAACACTAAACTGGGTGCTTTTAGGTGCACTTCGTCACTCTCTTCAGGATCGGTTGAGCAAAGGCTCCTCTGGTAAGAAACAAGATGAAATATATCTGAAGCTGCGCACTAGTACAGGTTGGTCCCTGATCACCATTTAAGCTTGTTGTTCGACATGCTCATCAGATATCTCAATTGGTGATGTTTACATTAGGAACTCGATTTCGTAGGAAATACGGTATGGAGTATTTGCCCATTTTACTATAACTTTACAGTTTGACTTTTTCATTCAGCGCCTCCTCTAAAACTAATTGACCTGCCTGGACTGGATCAAAGGATTGTCAGTGATTCCTTGGTAGGAAACAGTCATCTACATTTTGATACTTAAATTGCAGATAGTCAATTTCAATACTAATGAAACACAATCTTCTATTCAGTTAAGTGAATATATTGAGCACAATGATGCAATATTGCTGGTTATTGTGCCTGCTGCCCAAGCCCCTGAAATATCTTCTTCTAAGGCCATCAGGGTTGCAAAGGAATATGATGCAGAGAGTAAGTGTCTGTGTATGGTATTTAAGCTGGGAAATAAACTTGCCTGCTATTAGTTGGACTATTTAAATATCATTTGACATGTGTTTTTCAATACAGGTACCAGAACAGTTGGTGTTATTAGTAAAGTAGACCAAGCTGCGTCTGAACCTAAAGTGCTTGCTGCTGTTCAGGCCCTCTTGTTAGGTCAGGGACCACCTAAAACAGCTGACATCCCATGGGTTGCATTAATTGGTCAGTCGGTTTCCATAGCTTCTGCACAATCTGGCTCAGAAAACTCTTTGGAAACTGCTTGGAAGGCTGAGAGTGAAAGTCTTAAGTCCATACTCACTGGTGCGCCTCAAAATAAGCTTGGCAGAGTCGCATTGGTGGACACTCTAGCTCATCAGATCCGCAACCGCATGAAAATCCGACTTCCAAATCTCCTTTCTGGGTAATGGTCTTTGTGATTTTTTCACTCTGCAATTGTTACTACAATCTCAGTCTTCGCTAGCATTGCAAGATTTCATGATGCATTGTTGCTCCTTATTTATCTATGTGTGCACTATTGTTTGTTATCTGTTGTATCAGTTGATCTCATTTTGTGCAGAATACAAGGCAAATCTCAAATAGTACAAGATGAATTAGCAAGACTTGGAGAGCAGATGATTCATAGTTCAGAAGGAACGAGGGCGGTTGCTTTAGAGCTTTGTCGAGAGTTTGAGGATAAATTTCTCCAACATATCGCTGGGGGTGAGGTTAGTTATTTACATTTCCATGCACATTGTCGTATATATGAGTTTAGAGGTGTGGAAGTACATGTCAGGATATTCAGTGTGGTGTAGTTTTATTTTTTCTGTTTAGTACTTCATAAGAAATATTTTTATTTTA
Organism: Rhodiola kirilowii; assembly: GCA_033675215.1. Lineage (NCBI taxonomy): Eukaryota > Viridiplantae > Streptophyta > Magnoliopsida > Saxifragales > Crassulaceae > Rhodiola > Rhodiola kirilowii. Next base: position 944,294 of record CM066203.1, read on the forward strand.
TTTTGAGGGCAGTGTTTGTTGGAACTGCCATTTGTGATTTCTTTTACCAAACTCCTGATCCTAAAAATGGTAGGCATCATTATCAGCTCAGCAGCTGTCCCTTGTTATTGTTATTAGTTATATATAGGTCAAAGTGCTGGTACTTTCAGTTGATTTGGGATGCTCTTGCTCAGCTATACCATAATCAATATGGCTGCATTAGATTAGTTCTGGACCAAAGCTGGTGTCGTATTAGTGTCACGACTAAATATGCTTTGTTTTCCTGTTAAGAAAATTGTGCAATTTGAAATTTTTGAATACTTTTGAATAATGTAGACCATGGGAATTGCATTTTAGTACGAAGAAACCATTCTGTCTCAAGGGGTATATATCTTTGTAAAAATTTATGATCTTCATAGTTCTCAATCCCCTTCTGATATCATTATTATTAAAAATAATTGCAGGGGGCTGGTTGGAAAGTTGTCGCTAGTTTTGAGGGAAACTTTCCAAACAGAATCAAGCAGCTGCCATTAGATAGACATTTCGATATTAACAATGTCAAAAGAGTATAATCCTCTTGCCTTACTCATTTAGGTTCCTATTATCCTATATATATGTGGTTTGCAGTTGGTCACTTTTATGATTCAATCTGACAATTATGTACCACTACCAGATTGTGTTAGAAGCTGATGGCTATCAGCCCTATCTTATCTCTCCGGAGAAAGGTTTACGATCTTTGATAAAAATAGTACTGGAGCTTGCAAAGGAGCCCTCCCAACTCTGTGTTGACGAGGTAAGCTAAAAAGTATAATGGCCTTGTTTTTTTATTGTATTATATGGTTCTAACTTTTTTGGTCTCTAGGTACACCGAGTCTTGGTAGATATTGTCTCTGCTGCTGCAAATGCGACCCCAGGACTTGGACGATATCCTCCATTCAAGAGAGAGGTAAGATGTTGAACAATTCTGTTATGGTGCAGGGTGTGGATATTCAAATATCAAATTATGTCGAAGAACCAGTGTGCATATAGTCCGTAATTTGCCTTCTCCTTTTTGTTACCTCATTCTGCATCATAGTTCTCAAAGATTTTGAATATGTTATATATGTCTGTCCATTACAGATTGTGACTCTTGCAAGTTCTGCGTTAGAGATTTTTAAGAGTGAAGCAAAGAAGATGGTTGTTGCCCTAGTTGACATGGAGAGGGCTTTTGTACCTCCACAACATTTCATACGCTTGGTCCAGAGGAGGTAGGATGCGCGCTTTTTGCTGAAATATGCTACTTAGCCATCTGCATCAGCTACATTTATGTGAACCATCAATCACAGAAGATTCATGCCTGTATTGACATGCCTTGTTTGTGAAAGACGAAAGTCTGGAACGCGACATATTCCGAAATTTAAAATCTGCTTAGCATTGATAAATAAAAGAGATGAGAGAGAATTGATAGGAAAGATGTACATGATACAATCGAATATACTTGGTGCATGTTGTGTAGTTAAGATGAGTAGTTACATTGCTTTGATCGCCTGGTTTATGCACACTTGGTTTTTGGCTCGTTAAATGGGGCTATGTTGCTGCATCTAATCATCAGTGGACTCCATCTTTGGGGTCTATTGCAATGGCTACACTGTTATTAATCATTTCTTGTTGCAAGTAGGATCATAATGGAAAGGAATGGCTGAACCAGAATGTATGATGTTAATTAACGATTATCTTATAATGCTAGGATGGAGAGGCAACGCAGAGAGGATGAACTGAAGAACCGATCGTCAAAGAAAGGAAGCGATGCCGAGCAATCTTTACTTAACAGAGTATGCTATCATCATTTTATGTTTATTTATCACCACAGATATGAAGTATTGTTTCAGGGACGATGTGTTGCCATACAGCAAAGAGTTTATTATTTCCATTCATTGTACACATGATGTAATCTTTCATATAGGCAACAAGTCTCCAAACAGGTGGTCAACAAACTGGAGGAACTCTAAAATCGATGAAAGATAAACCTGAAAAGGATGCTCAAGAGGGGCCCATTTTGAAAACTGCCGGCCCTGGTGGCGAGATAACTGCAGGTTTGTCCATAAATTAGCTACTTATTAGAACTAGTCACCTACACTCACAATACCTTGGTTTTAGAAAGGATAACACATTTTCCAGGCCAGAGCATGCTTTTATCCAAATTTTAGCTTCTGATAATTCGTGATGGGTTGATACTGCAGCTAACAGATTCATTTCTCGCAGTTTTGTTTTCTATACCTTATAAAAATTATTTGATAAAAATTATTTGATAAAAATTATTTGATAATCATGATGCTTCTATGTCTTTTTACCAATAGTATAAAACATTTTCTATTGAAAAAAAATAAAGGTTAGCTTTCTGGGACAAGCATATATGTCTTAATTAGATGGGCAAGCAAAAAAAATGATGATACACCTTCTACATTGAGCTATATCACATTATCACTCACTATATGCATGGACAGGTTTTGTATTAAAGAAAAGTGCAAAAACAAATGGGTTGCTTTTATCCAATACCTTGGTTTTAGAAAGGATAACACATTTTCCAGGCCAGAGCATGCTTTTATCCAAATTTTAGCTTTTGATAATTCGTGATGGGTTGATACTGCAGCTAACAGATTCATTTCTTGCAGTTTTGTTTTCTATACCTTATAAAAATTATATGATAAAAATCATTTGATAATCATGATGCTTCTATGTCTTTTTACCAATAGTATAAAACATTTTCTATTGAAAAAAAATAAAGGTTAGCTTTCTGGGACAAGCATGTATGTCTTAATTAGATGGGCAAGCAAAAAAAATGATGATACACCTTCTACATTGAGCTATATCACATTATCACTCACTATATGCATGGACAGGTTTTCTATTAAAGAAAAGTGCAAAAACAAATGGCTGGAGCCGGAGATGGTTTGTGTTAAATGAGAAAACTGGCAAGGTATGCATAAAATTATTTTAAAAGCCTATATATGTAAATTACATAAGCTTAAAGATGAATTTGGAGTTTTCATTTTGGGGTTTTAACATGCGCTATCTGCACATAACTCTTGGAAATTGTTTGTACTGTCATTTACAAACGATATGCTCTAGAAATTAAATCATTGTGTGCCATGAAAGTCATAATGATTTTTTGAAATACATCAGTTCATAGAGGCTTGTGTTTCCTTCATCAATTAGAATTTGCATTAGATATGTTCAATGAGATCACCCATCTCTGGTGGTATGGGTCTGCCTTCGAGTCATTCTTTTACTGAATGACATATCACTTCACAGTTGGGTTATACGAAGAAACAAGAGGAACGACATTTCCGTGGTGTGATCACGTTGGAGGTATGTTTTATTCTCACTGAACTGATCTTTCATCTGTAACTCTGTCACATGTTTTCTATATTATGTTAGTTATATTCATGGCTCCAATGGTCTCACGCATGTTGAGCACACACATAGACGATTTTTCAAGAGGTTGCAGGGTTTATATTATTTTGCCTTTTATCGGAGCACCAACGTTATGTTGAAATGAAAGTTGCTCTTTAGGCTTAAATTCCAATCCAGCTGCTTCAGGTTGATGCTTTTTGAATATAACTTGCAGGAGTGTAATGTAGAAGATGTTTCAGATGAGGATGAAGCTAAAAGTTCCAAAGATAAAAAATCTAATGGTCCAGATGGGAAAGGGACCAACCTAATGTTCAAAATAATTAACAAAGTTGCATATAAGACTGTTCTGAAAGGTACACGCTGACACAGTCCTGTTACTTGTTTTTTTTTCTAGTAGTAGTTTTTTTCCCCCTAGATCAATCATGATTGACTAGACGAGCATGCATCAGATATACAGCAGAGTCACATCTTAATCGTGTTCAATTAGCCAACTAATATTGTCTCCAAATGTATTGTCAAAATATTAGTCAAGGATCTAGTATCTGAGCTCAAAGTCGTCTGACTTCATAAATGCAAATGCCAATAGATTGACTTCATGTAAATTGCATTCAATAGTATTGTATTGTAATTTAAATTGATCTTTTACAGTAACCTTGATATATTACACACCATTATAGCATGCTCAAAAAGGCTAGATCATCTCGCCATATAAGTAACTCAATGTTTGGTATGGTTCAGTGTGTGATTCATATTACCATTAAAATGCTCCTTCCAACCCCGCTTGCCACTGCTAACTGTATAAGGCTATGAGCACTAGCACTATATGTTTCTACTTATGCTCAAGGACAAGAATGGCTTCATCCAAGGGTTTTATGCCATGCAGCTCATAGCGCTGTTTTCTTGAAGGCTGAGAGTGTGGCAGAGAAGAATGAATGGCTCAATAAATTAAGAAATATCATGGACCCTAAGGGGAGTCAAGCAAAAAGTGGATCTTCTGAAGGCGGAGCTCCAATGCGCCAAAGTCTTTCCGATGGATCGTTGGTAAGTTTGTAAGAATTGGATTTGTGCTTTTGCTAGGTTTTCGAGAGTAATGCTTAATTGGATTGAAATCATTATCCGACTTGTCCTGTTTGAATTTTCTTTAATTGTGAGTGCTTGGAATATGTTTCAGGATACAATGTCCCGAAGACCTGCTGATCCTGAAGAAGAACTAAGATGGATGTCGCAGGAAGTTCGTGGCTATGTGGAAGCAGTTTTGAATAGTCTTGCCGCTAATGTTCCTAAAGTATACTACTACCATCATTGTTTAACATCACATATGTCACTATGTCACAATAACCATGTTAATTGATCATGCAGGCAGTTGTTCTCTGCCAAGTTGAGAAGGCCAAGGAAGATATGTTGAATCAATTATACAACTCTATTAGGTTTGAAATACTGACTGTTGCATTGTTCTTTGAGCTTAGCGTTCAATGATTTCTCAAACATTTTTTTTGTACAATTGACATTTAATGAGCTTAATCATTGAATCACATCACTCTTCATATTTACAGTGCACAAAGTACAGCCAGAATTGAACAACTGCTCATGGAAGACCAGAATGTAAAAGGCAAAAGGGAGCGGTACCAGAAGCAGTCAGCTCTGCTCTCAAAACTAACACGGCAGCTAGGAATACATGATAATCGCGCAGCTGCAGCTGCTGGGTTGTCTGATGATTCAGGCGGGCCAGGTAAGACTCCTATATAGCATATTCAAATATTTTATGTTGCTTCTGGTCCTCTGGATATCTTGATTATGTTAAATGTCTAAATATAGTTGAAGTAATTGGGTTAGCCTTGCCTTCATATTATTGTTTAAGAAACTGACACCCAGCTTGTAAAAATATTATGATTTATGACTATATGCAGCATGCTTTACCCATGGCTTGATAGAAAAGTAAAAAAAAGAAAAGAAGAGATACTCAGTTACTCACAACAATGATTAATGCTAGTTTTTCCAAATCGGCCTCTAATTATCAACAACCGAAATGAAGTCTACATTTTTCTTTGAAATGCATGTGACCGTGAACTAGTTAAATGAGTTGATTCTTTAGAAACTGCTATTTTTTAAATAACCAAAAGTGGTTCTTGCATCGAGAATTATTGCACGAAGAAACCATAACAACAACTATAAATTCTTACTTGCCATTTGTTGTACTATCAGTTGCCTAACTTTGAGAGTTTGTAAACAATATTAAATAGGATTTACGCTGAGAGGAGTTTCATAGTCCTCGTAAATGTGTCAATTTTTTTATGTTGCAGAAAGTAGTCCAAGAAGTGGCAGCCAGTCGGGTGATGACTGGAGATCAGCGTTTGATGCTGCTGCCAATACAAGGTCTTATTCTAGATCTAGTTCAAATGGCCATAGTCGACACAGCAGTGATCCTGCACAGAATGGTGATTCGGGGTCAAACTCCAACAGTCGTCGTACCCCTAACCGGTTGCCTCCTGCCCCACCTTCATCAGGTTCCAAATACTTTTAGATGATATGTACTTGGATTGATGGACGTCTATCTATTCTCCATGCATTTTGACTGGAGTGATCTGCAAAAGATTGTATCTCTGTCTTTGCTCTCTCATTTTTGTAAGCTACAGTCAACACCAACTGTCAAATGCACGTGGTTGCATTTCAAGGTAAATTACCTTTGTTCTGAATAATCAGTGGCTTCCATACTCTCTACGTATAGGAATTAGTGTCATTCATGCAAATGACGTTATTATTGTTTACTGCACCAAAAAAAAAACATGAGAAGGTATGTTTCATTTTGAGATTGTTTCCAGAAAGTATTAGTAAAGTGGAGGATTTGGGCTTTCATTCTAGAACTGAATTTTCAAATAAAATTGACTGGCTTTGTCATGCGTGCTGATGCTGCTGTCAAAGCCAAGGTTTCAGATGGAGGAGAGCTAATTTTAACCATATAATTTATAAAAGATAAGATGAACATGACTAAAATACAGTTCAACAACAAGAAGAACCAGGATAAACTCATGTAACAAAATATACTGCCTTCTTCTGTTTTACATCCCAAAGCTCCCTTCTTTCCGGTGCTATAGACACTAACAACTACATCTACGAATAGTCTCACTATAGCCAACGACCCAAAAAATATGCTTATGAAGAACATCACTATACCCTTGTTCTCTACCCATGTTTGATTTCCTCTGGCCTTCTCAAGCTCGACCCTGATACACGTCATATAGAAAACGATTTTAGCACAAATCTTCTGATGATGCTTAGCATTTACAACTACTATTATGCAGCCATTTATCTGAGAAAGAACGTAACCTGAGAAGGATATTGTCTTTGATTATATTATCCATTTGCATAGATACATGTGATTTCCATGAAATAAGATGTTCCAGTTCTTTAGCCTGCATTGGAAACGATGGATATAGTTGAATGATTTGGTAGGGAAATAAATATTACAGTATGAAATAATATCATTACAAAAACTAAGCTTACCATGAGATCACTGCTTTCGTGGAAACTATCAAAGTCTGATTTGAGCTTCACCACAAGTACAACTTTGTTTTCAATCTCCCTGTTCAGTTCTTTGAATATGCTTCCATATCTGGAGTTCAGTTCCTCAAGGTATTTTTCCAAAACAGACAGATTTATGTCGACAGAACGAACTTTTTGCATTATGATCTTGAGGACTGTATCACTAGGCATCCTGCCATTTTGTTGGGCCCTTATTTCATCAGCAGGATCCGGCGCGGTACTGACCAAGATGTCAGCTTCAGGAATTGGGTTATCAACAACTTTATCAGACTCCGCTTTGCTACATAGCTTTCGACCAAAGCCACCATCACCCTCCAGAGGCCCCAAACTAAGAACATCCTTATTATTGGCTGATTGGTCAGGCACAAAGGCATCGCTTTGTAGAGATATCAAATCCTCAAGCATCCTCTCCATGGCATCATCTCCATATACTTCCACCACACTAAGTGTGCAGTAAAACCCCGAACCATAATGACTCAGCAGCTTTAACTTGAGATATCTCGCCCAATTTGGTTCTTGAAGAGTAAACCTGTGTTCATGCTTCACATTTGGAGAAGTAAAATTGCCAAGTTTATGCCATGTCTCAGTCGGATACCCCTTGCTCCCAAATAGTTCCAAGTCTTTTATGTTGGAAGAATAATGTTCAAAATTTGCCAGCATGATTGTATCCACCAAAGTTTCTTCAGAGAGCTCTATCACCACAAACTTGTCGTCTGCTGAACATGGATTTCTGAGGTACTTGTCTTCATCTTTGATCAGTATATTTCCCGCACCCTTTGATTCCTTGTTATATGCCAACACCTTTGCTCCGTTGGAAGCAGAGGCATAGTTATATTCTTTACCGCCAGGTTCCACTCTATGTCTAATACTGATGCCCAATTGCTCATTCCCCATTTTGGGTTTTGAATTAAATGCTTTACTTTTAAATTCATCGAGGCTATGTGGAGGCAGACCAGACGTCCTCAACGCACCGTTCTCTAACGTCTTGTCTGTAGTTGAGTTCTCTTTATCAGCTGGATCGATGATGCCAGGGACATCATTCGGCACTTTGTCGGCCATACTAAAAGTAGAGTCCAGTTGTCTGCATGGTGGCATTTCCATGTTGTCGTCATTCTTGGTTTCGGCATGTTGATGGTGATTCACAAAGTTGGAACTTGACTCAGTACATTGCAGTATATCTTCTGAATCATTTATATACAACAAAAAGTTAATCAGCATACTCGATATAATGGTGGTCTGGTGGAGATAGTAATGAAGTTCTTTACTGAAATACTCCGTTTGACTAAAAAAAACAACCTGACGAAATCACACCAGAAAATCAATCCTACAGAGGCATGCATACTCAGTATCCACATTTCTTATTAAGAAAAAACAAAACCAGATAAGAGTTGTTAGACTATATTCTCCTTAATTACTGAAATCTAATAAAATCCAAAAATTTCAACGAATATGTTATGGACAAGCTGCCGATAAACAGAGGAAAAAAAAATAAAACAAAAGTAGTGAAGTTGGAAAGCTAAGGGAACTGACCGCTAAAACCATCACTGTGACTGATGGAGAGTAAGACAAGTACTCCCCAGACAAGAAAGACCAGAGACAAAGAAACCTTGTAGAAGAAATTTGTGCCCTTGATGAATTTATCTGAAGCTTTTCTATTTTGAAGAGCCCTACGAGATCTCTGCATTGCACATCAATCTGAATATATTCCTTCACAAGTATCAACAATCTATTGCACAATATTAAACTGAAAACAACCTGCACAGGCACAAATAGATAACATTCCTATTGCAATTACTACTCATCCTGAGGAAACGCAATGACAATTGACAACGAATGCGATCCAGACAATTAAAATTAAACATTGCATGTATAAGTATATAAATGTATAATATCACCTCTGCTGTAAAGCTGGATACCTCTTCCATCAAATCTGATACTCACTCCTGGTCCTGGTATATTTAACCTAACCACTTACCCATCAAATCTGAAATAATTTTCAAGATGTCGACAAAGTATAACAAAGAAATGTCTGGTGATTAAATTGAAATGGGAGATGTCGGCAAACTGAAACAATGTCGACCAACTCTAAGATGAAAATTGTGACCACACATTATCAAGGAATGGATGAATAATTGAAAATGAAGATGTCCTTTGGAACATAATACATTTGAGGTCCTACCTACTCTGTCCTACTAAGTACTAACTCATCGAATGTTTATTTGAAGCGGTAATGATTAAATTAGTCATTTGCATTTTTGTACTGTTTTTAAAAGATGGTATTTTAATCAAAAAAAGAAAAGACGGTATTAGATTTCTCTCCACACAAAAAATGGTATGATATAATTTTTTTTTTTTTGAATTGAGTTGGGGGAGTTAGTATCTGCTCAAATTTTGAGGGAATGAGTACTTGAACCGATGAAGTTCAAAGTTCAGCCAGATGAGCTCGCTCCACTGAGCTAAAGCTCGGTCCTCAACGGTATGATATAATTTAAAAGGCTTTATCAATCAATCAATCCTAAATTATCATTAGACTTTTTTTTTTAATCTTCGGATCTTTTAATCCAAAAAATACATATGTGAATTCGTGAACTACACAAATGGTAAATTCATTTGTGACGGTATTAGCCATTAGGTTAGGTTAGGTGTATTGATTGATTGTTTGTTTCAATTATCTACCAAAAATGAAAATATTTTGTTAACACTGAAGGATAAATTATTAAATATAAGGGTTTGGATCAAATACAAACCAATATTATAAATAAAAACTACAAACCCATAAAAAATTCGACACGTGTCAAAATGAACCAATTAAAATTCAGCCGAGATTTCATCCAGTCGGGGTTATTTTTGCAAATAAAAAAATTACATGTGGACTTATTTAAAAATATATAAACGATATGAGGGGTATAAACGTCCAAAATTTGCTACAGTAATGTTCAGACTTCAAAAACAATGTTCAGACTTAAACCAGTAATGACAAATACTTCAAAAAAACATTGTTCAGACTTAAAAAAACAGTGTTCAGACTTAAAAAAATAATAATGAGACTTAAACCATTAACAATTAGACTTAAATAACAATGTTCAGACTTAAAAAACAATGTTCAGACTTAAACCAGTAATGACAATACTTGAAAAAACATTGTTCAGACTTAAAAAATAATAATGAGACTTAAACCATTAACGATCAGACTTAAATAACAATGTTCAGACTTAAAAAAACAATGTTCAGACTTAAACCAGTAATGACAATACTTGAAAAAACATTGTTCAGACTTAAAAAACATTGTTAACGATCAGACTTTTTAAGTCTGAACACTACCATTTAAGTCTGAACACTACCATTTAAGTCTGATTATTAAGTATTTTTAAGTCTTACCATCTTAAGTCTGAACACTACCATTTAAGTCTGAACACTACAATGTTCAGACTTAAATCAGTAATGACAAGACTTAAAATGGTTATAATCAGACTTAAAATTGATAATGATCAGACTTTAATATGGTAATGATCAGACTTACATGCAGAAATTGGAACATCTGAAGAATGCTATGCAAAATTTGATGTTTATGCGCCTGTGTCAGAATTTGATGAAAGCCTAGTATTTTTTGGGTGGAAACGGCATTCTGAGCAAGACTCACAACTTCGTGGTGAGGTCGGTGTTTTTAGGGCAAATTCGATCATCTGAAGGGTCAAATTCATGTTTTAATCAAAAATAAAAATATAAAAAAATCTAGTCTGATCATAGAATTCTTAGGGCAAGACTCTTTAATTTTAAGTCTGATCATAGAATTCTTTTTAAGTATGATCATTACCATTTTAAGTCTGATCATTAAGAATTTTTAGTCTGATCATTGCTTTTTTTTAAGTCTGATCATTAAGCTTTTAAGTCTGAACACTACCATTTAAGTCTGAACACTACCATTTAATTAAGTCTGATTATTAAATATTTTTAAGTATGAACACTACTTTTTTTAAGTCTGAACACTACCTTTTTAAGTCTGAACACTACCATTTAAGTCTGATTATTAAGTATTTTTAAGTCTGAACACTACCATTTAAGTCTGAACACTACCTTTTTTAAGTCTGAACACTACCATTTAAGTCTGATTATTAAGTATTTTTAAGTCTGAACACTACCATTTAAGTCTGATTATTAAGTATTTTTAAGTCTGAACACTACCATTTAAGTCTGAACACTACCATTTAAGTCTGAACACTACCTTTTTTAAGTCTGAACACTACCAGTTAAGTCTGAACACTACCTTTTTTAAGTCTGAACACTGCCATTTAATTAAGTCTGATTATTAAGTATTTTTAAGTATGAACACTACTTTTTTTAAGTCTGAACACTACCTTTTTAAGTCTGAACACTACCATTTAAGTCTGATTATTAAGTATTTTTTAGTATGAACACTACTTTTTTTAAGTCTGAACACTACCTTTTTAAGTCTGAACACTACCATTTAAGTCTGATTATTAAGTATTTTTAAGTATGAACACTACTTTTTTTTAGTCTGAACACTACCTTTTTAAGTCTGAACACTACCATTTAAGTCTGATTATTAAGTATTTTTAAGTGTGAACACTACCATTTAAGTCTGAACACTATCATTTAAGTCTGAACACTACCTTTTTTTAAGTCTGAACACTACCATTTAAGTCTGATTATTAAGTATTTTTAAGTTTGAACACTACCATTTAAGTCTGAACACTACCATTTAAGTCTGATTATTAAGTATTTTTAAGTCTGAACACTACCATTTAAGTCTGAACACTACCATTTAAGTCTGAACACTACCTTTTTTAAGTCTGAACACTACCAGTTAAGTCTGAACACTACCATTTAAGTCTGAACACTACCTTTTTTAAGTCTGAACACTACCATTTAATTAAGTCTGATTATTAAGTATTTTTAAGTATGAACACTACTTTTTTTAAGTCTGAACACTACCATTTAAGTCTGATTATTAAGTATTTTTTAGTATGAACACTACTTTTTTTAAGTCTGAACACTACCTTTTTAAGTCTGAACACTACCATTTAAGTCTGATTATTAAGTATTTTTAAGTATGAACACTACTTTTTTAAGTCTGAACACTACCTTTTTAAGTCTGAACACTACCATTTAAGTCTGATTATTAAGTATTTTTAAGTCTGAACACTACCATTTAAGTCTGAACACTACCATTTAAGTCTGAACACTACCTTTTTTAAGTCTGAACACTACCATTTAAGTCTGATTATTAAATATTTTTAAGTCTGAACACTACCATTTAAGTGTGAACACTACCATTTAAGTCTGATTATTAAGTACATTTAAGTCTGAACACAACCTTTTTTAAGTCTGATTATTAAGTACATTTAAGTCTGAACACAACCTTTTTTAAGTCTGAACACTACCATTTAAGTCTGATTATTAAGTATTTTTAAGTCTGAACATTACCATTTAAGTCTGAACACTATCATTTAAGTCTGATTATTAAATATTTTTAAGTCTGAACACTACCATTTAAGTCTGAACACTACCATTTAAGTCTGATTATTAAGTACATTTAAGTCTGAACACAACCTTTTTTAAGTCTGAACACTACCATTTAAGTCTGATTATTAAGTATTTTTAAGTCTGAACATTACCATTTAAGTCTGAACACTACCATTTAAGTCTGATTATTAAGTATTTTTAAGTCTGAACACAACCTTTTTTAAGTCTGAACACTACCATTTAAGTCTGAACACTACCATTTAAGTCTGATTATTAAGTACATTTAAGTCTGAACACTACCATTTAAGTCTGATTATTAAATATTTTTAAGTCTGAACACTACCATTTAAGTCTGAACACTACCATTTAAGTCTGAACACTACCTTTTTTAAGTCTGAACAATACCATTTAAGTCTGAACACTAACAATTTTTGGACTAAATTGAAAATAACATAATTAGGTTTTATACCCATTAGTGTGGAATGACTATTATATCCCTCCGTATTTTCTCCGGAATTTCGACTAAACTGGGACACGTGTCGGCTTTATAATCGGTTTGTAGTTTTTATTTATAATTTGGTTTGTACCTGAACCGCACCCTAAATATAAAATTAAATTATTTTAAGGGATAAATTGCAACATGCTCAGTCAGGTGTATTCTCTTTAGACAGCACGACGTAGTTCTAACAGCCATCGAGTTTGCTATGCTTGCATAGAATTAGGGCTCGGTTCGCGCTCTTGTCAATCCGGAAGAGAACGCACTTCTCCATTCAATCCATCATGTCCGGCAACAGAGACTGCAGTGTTTTCATTGGTAAGCTTCACCTCATTTCGCTCAGCTTCATACAATTTTTTGCGCCCAATTAGACTCGCCGCTTGTCATTACTGTATTGTTAGATATCTGTAAAGGTTGAAAGGAATTTCAAGCAGGGCAGAAATGAACTGACTTTGCTTAATTAGGGATTGTTTTGTTGCGTTGCTTTTCTCAGATCTTATGTTTGCTCACTTGTGAATATGAGCAAGCTCTTTTGCTTCTGGCAACAGTCTTTTGAAAAGCTTCTTTTTGATACATTCTTTCCCTTTGATGTACCATTGCTAAAATGTCAACATTGGCTGGATAGGTTCAAGTGTATATCACCACTAGTTAATTGCGTTTAGAATTAAAAGATTAGTATTAAAGCTGATAATCGTTTTCTCCGTTTGAACTCATGCGGCATGCCCTTTTCCTTTTAGCACGTAATCTAACTGTTACCGATCTTTCAATTGCAATAGTATTGACTGGTTACATACTTTGGAGAAGTGGCTTTGCAAAGGGAATAAATTCATCTTCAGATCAATAGCTTATAATTGAACGTCATCAAATATTAGAAAGAAAAGAAATCCTGAACATGAAAGTCTGCTTAATTTTATTACATATACATGTGTGCATCTTTGTATGGTGGTTTCAATGGTCTATATATATTTTTTTTCATTTTGTTCTGTAATCACATATATTTATCTCCTGTGCAGGCAACTTGGATGAGAGAGTCACTGAAAGGGTTCTCTATGATATTCTAATTCAAGCAGGACGAGTGGTGGACTTACACATTCCAAAGGATAGGGAAACTGATAGGGCCAAAGGTTTCGCCTTTGCTGAATATGAAACTGAAGAAGTCGCTAACTATGCTGTTAAACTTTTCTCAGGCCTTGTGACTCTTTACAACAGAACCTTACGATTTGCGGTGCGTCATTCCTTTCCATTCTTTATTGTCATTTTGCACTTCGATTACAAGATATTCAAAGTTTTACATTTGATGCGTTTATGATAGTTTTAGTTTGAACTTAGCATCAGAATGCCATGACTTAGACATGCTTATACCTTCCAAGAATCAAGATGGGCCTTGTAAATATTTTAATTTGGTAGTAAAGCTACTTTACCTCATTCAAAATTCCTGACCATCTCAAATATTCCAGTTAGGTCTGCTGACTTTTTCAGTCTGTATAACTTGAGTGCTTCTTTTCGCAAGAGCATTTAGCTATTTATCACTGACTTGGTTCTGAAAGATAAAACAGATGTCTGGGCAAGACAAGCCATCATCAAACACAGCCATGGCACCAGAAAACTCGAATCACAGATCCAGATATAACCCCTCACAGTCGCAGACGAGTCATATGGATACAACCCAGCTGCATAACAGGGCTTCAGCTCATAATACTGATAGTGAAGACTGTAAGTTTTCTCAGGTTAATGGTTATATTCTCCTACTGGTAATCTACAACTTTTGTTTGCTTTTATGTGTACTTAAGAGTTCTCCTATTTTCCAGTGTTACTTCCCCCAGGAGTGTCAAGGCCAACACGCCCCAGCGATTACAGATTAACACTCAATGGCGACATTAATGATTATATCCGGAGAACATCTGGGGGAACTTCAGATGTTTCTAGCCGTCCAAGGTCAGGGCGTTATGATTACTGAATATTGATGTTATCATCCTTACCGCCAATTTATCGATTGCTCCAAAAGTGTAATGATTTTGGTTGCATGGGGGAGCATCGGCTAATTGAAGAAATCAAAATGCCAGGACTGCTCTGTACATTCAGTCATGTTAGCTTAAAATTTTAGCCTGGAGATGGTGATTAATTTAAGTGATGTTAAACGCTTCTGTACAATGTGACTATTCCTTCTCATGTGTGTTGTTTATTGTGAAACTCAAGGATGGTGTGTTTATCATAATTGTTGGTTACAAATGTTTTACAATATTAACAATTTTGTACTAAAACATCTTTGTTTTTGGAAAATTTGTAGAACTAAAATATATAAGAATAAACTTAAAATAAGGTTGTGCATATTATCATTGATTAATGAAAGCCACCAAATTTTTGGTGGACGCCAACACAAGAGGGGCGAAACATAGACACACTTATGCACACTAACTTAAAGTGATGTAGAAAATTCTGCAGGATAGGATGGCTGCTGCTCATTGTCATTTAACCAGAGCTTTTTGTGAGGTAAGCTATAGAACCAACTAATGCAGCATTGATGTAGGTTGCTGGTTCAGAGTGACTGTAATCAGTTCTGTCATCCGAGTATCCATCATTTTGGTTTGGTCCACCTACAACGGCTCCAGTCAATATGTTTGGATTGGGGTTTTCTGAGTAGTATGTTTGGAACCCGCCATCGCAGCCGATGGTTTGAGGATGGCTAGCCGTTGAGGGCAAGGATGATCCCCTGTGATGAATTTTTCTAGGGAATGTCGACCCGTACCCTACCATGTAAGACATTCTTATGGGGTTCACTCCTAATATGTAGTCCACCTGTTTATAAAAACCATCAAACTGAATTTAGCAAAAGAAATGAAATTGATAGAAAATTTCTTTTTTTTTTAAATTACTGAGAATATGCATAAAATTAGAAAGTGAATAAACTAATTAAATAAATGTGCTCACTTGTCTTTTTGCAAGACGTCGAAGGGTTGTTGAAGACACGGCCAAATTGCCACAGTTGAAGGTATGCTGCTTGGCTTGCATATACTTGCCGTAAGTAGAAAGCAAGAAAGTTATAGATGTAACATACTGGAGATTGCTTGCAGGTAGTTTGTACATCAGACCTCCTGCATCAACAAAACAAAAAAAACAAAAAAATCAAGTTTCTGCATAAAAGTTATGACTGTGATATTAAAATGAACTAGTTCCAGAAGCGGGGCTAACCTTGAGTGTATTGTGTAGATGAGTACGGGGAGTTGGGTAGAATGCGGCACATGAAGGCTTCTGCTTGCTCTTTATATTTATCGAAATTGTCATCCTTGGTCAGAATTGACCTCTGTTAAGTAAAATGCAGTAGTTATAAGATGGAACACTTCAAGAAATGTGAGTTGATGAGTGTATAATTGTATATATGTACCCTGGAAAGTAGAACATAGGCGCCGGCATACTTATTGTCCCAGCTAAAAATATCCGGTCCATCATTAGCGCCTAGTGACTTGATGAAATTATAGTAGTACATTTCGTTTGTCGCCCTGAAAAGCCATGCTGCTCCCCACAATAGTTCATCCTGTAACAAAGAATTTCCGAATAAGTATTAAAGCTAGAAAATATCGACTTCATTGTTTTTTCCCATGATGTTTTCTAGTGTTTTTTACCTTGTAGCCAGAATAAGAGCAGTAAAACGGGCAGACAGCGGAGCCAAGTGAGTCGCTGTAAGTGCCTTGATACTTGATCGCGAAGTCCATCACTTTTCTTGCAGTTTTCAAAAGCAGTCTTGAGTATTTAGGATCAGCTTTTCTGAAAACAATGGAAGCGGCTGCCAGAGCTGCGGCTGTCTCTCCCGCCACGTCTGATCCAGGGTTATTAGCAGAGACGAAGTAGACTGATCTGACAGTATCCATGTCCTCAGGCCTCTCCCAGCACTTATGGTCAGAATTTGGGTCCCCAACTCCGACATACAGTCTCCCAGGCGTGGCTGTCGCACACTTGAGTAAGTAGTCAGTCGCCCATCGAATCGCGACCTGAGCATTTTTCAGCTGGGAGCCCATTTTCTTGTTGTACTCTATAGCACTCCATGACAGCATGGTTGTGGTGTAGGCCATCGGAAAATTGAACTTCACATTGTCTCCGGCATCATAATATCCTCCTGTTAAGTCCACCTGTTACAAGCTTGAGCTTTTGAGTCACAATGGAACCTATAGACGTATACGAGCTAGCGAAATATAACAATATTATCATAAGAGTGACGGGCATTACATGTTCGAGTGATCCGTCAGAGAGGCCAGAGCTGTCTCGCCATTGAATTTGTTGATTTGCAGGAAGTGTACCAGACCTTTGGCCCTGAAAAAACAGCAAGGCTTTAGCCAATGCCTCATTATAATTGGGGTTGCTAGCCAAACAGCCTCCCAGCATCACAGCAAGTACAAAAAGGGAGAGGCTTAGCCGAGTTCCACTCCCTCTTGCCATCCCCACTAGGCTAGAGCTAGACTACACACTAGATTGTACTTTGAGCTTGAAGTTTGATGTATGTTGTGGTTGTTTGGAGGTTTGGAGTGTGGAATATATATATATATAACATCAGGTGTGTGTGTGGCGTTAAAAGTGGTGATTGGCAACGTGAATTAAGGCTTTTTGTATTCACAAGTGCTTTTATTTGAATATTTTGTTAGATGAAAGAAATGGTGTTGAATAATTTTTAAGTAATGTAGGGAATGTAGTTAGCGTGTCTCTCTCTACTTTTTGAATAACTTCCCATTTATTGAACCAACTTCAAACTTGGTCCAGCCACCACCTACACGACACTCGACACTCCATACTTTGACCAACATCGGCCATCAGTGTTTATGGATTCTTCCGAGTTCAGACGTGTTCACCAAAAATAGAAAATATATATATATATTTATTTATCGTTTTTCATTAATAAGCATCAAATTTGGGCGTGTTTGAATTAAAATTGCGTAATTTTAAATTTTTAAATAGCTGCTTTTGATTGCCTAGTGCGTATCATATGAATTGAACGTGAGTAACAATTTGGTTAATTAGTTGCTTGGCGTGATAACCATAACAGAATGGAGACGTTGGCATTTACTCTGGCTTCTCCAAAAGATGAGAAAGTAACGTATTGAAGATACCAAAGGATGAGATGAATGTAGTTAGTTTAAGCACTACTATTAGTTTTAGGTTTAGTAATCATCAAGTAATCGCATCCACCAAGTTAATCACTGTGCTCGATCCAAGACAAATATTCGAGGATTTTTAAGTCCTCATTTGGGAATACATGATATTTCATCCACCAGCTAGCAAATGCAAATCCTACTTGTTAAAAACAACTTGACCTTCCATTGACTCATCTCAGTTATATCAACCTGTTGTGTCAAGTTTGACCGGATAATAATATATGTCTTCATTTTCCAATGTCTGGTTTGGCTCGTATCGGATCCTATAGGGCACGACTCGTCCTTGACTCTATCAATCAATTGCCTTCATCAGATGGGAACCTAATAATCGTCACCACTGGCTTTAAATAGTAATATGCGCTCATATCAGGTTCGTAGTGATCTGATGGTAAAAACAGATGTCATAATTTTTTTTTCAAAATTCGCTCAAATCTTATGATACAAATTAGGATAAATTACAAAAACATTGCCTGGACTATCACCTGATTTCAAATTAGGTACTGTACCGGACTTTTATCTGATGGTAATGCTTGGACATTGCATGGCTTTAAATAGTAATGTACGTCCATATCAGGTTTGTGGTTATCTGATGGTAAAAACAGATGTCATAAGTTTTTTTTCAAAATTCGCTCAAATCTTATGATAAAAATTAAATTCAGAGAATAATATGAGCTAAGACGACAAAGTCCCAAAATTAGATGATTGAATTGAGGAGTGTGTTTTATAAACATGATGAGGATTTTAGGCCGTTATACATTTACTACCTTGTGGCGCAAATGACGGGCAAATAAGTTGGTCTTGCGGTGGCGCTGCTGACTTGTTTGGTCTTAAATTACGCTAGCAAGGATTATCGGCGCCAATCTTCAAATTATGGCATACTTTTATGACTTGCAACTAGAATTAAATATTTGGTTATTCTTTTCATAAAGACTAATTATGCTCCCCTAGTTTGACTCTTCTTACTAATCTTTATCTCCTGCACTGCATGACTGATTTAATTTGTTTCTTACAAATAATAATTATTGGTGTTTTTCATTTTTAAAACAATGTTCTTTTATTCGAATTATAATTTTTTTATAAATTAAATGATGTTGTTTTAAAGAATGAAAAACATGACGTCGTTTTATAATTATAATTGGCAATGAGAGTCCGTCCTCAACATTTCAGATTTCACAAACTTAAATTTTCAATTTTGATTATAATTTAAAATAAATGTTTTTCAGTTGAATAAATTAAACTATTAGGTCTTAAAAAAAGCTATGCAGATGAAATCTTTAAATTATATTCACTTCAAATAAATTCATGTGTTCATGCTATTTTTTATGGACAGATCAGGAAATATTTTAGCTCATAGAAAAAAGTAACAAATAAGATGACAGTGATATCCGTTAAGAATTTTCTTATATTTCGAGAAAATTATAAATCAAATGTAATCATCTGATCAAGTTGTATCTTTCAATCTGCGGTCAACACGTGTCGCAATCACTTTTTTCCTTCGTTATACACTTTGAACATAAGTTTTGCATATATGCATTTCAGCTTTTCAAAACTGCAAAAATTGGTACAGTTCCAAAAGGCTACCACTAATCGCACCCCCCACCCCCCACACCCCCCATGTGGGGCCCAGGTAAAATTCCCATTCTGCCCTTCTACTTATTATATGTATTATATATAGAGTCCGGATCCTGTGAGAAGTGCAGTTACCATGAGAAATGAGAACAAATCCTGGCCATTTAATTAGTGTAATCTGTGGTCAAGATTAGCAGTATTATTCGTACATAATACAGAATTAAATCAACTAATTATGGATTTGAGGGTAAAATCGGGATTGAAATCAATTAAATAAATCAAAATCCCGTTAATTTCGTGGGACGACGTGAAGATAGACGACGAATCGCAGACGCAAAAACGAAGACCCATTCGCTTCCTGTCAATCTCAATCCTCAACACAATCCGATCGGACCAACACAGGCGAAAAGGAGCGACCTTTTTCGATCCATTAATCCTCTTTCGGCGAGAAGCGACGACACTCGACGACGACGAAATTCGGCAACTTCGACGACGCAATGACCGACGAAATGAAGAATAAGAAAAAAAGGGTCAACGAGGGCGACCACATCGGAGGTTAGCGGTGAACATAATTTCTACGATCCAGAATCCTCGACTTTTTTTTAGCTAAAGGGTTCCGATGTTCTACTGAGGTCCTTATGACTTCCTGTTTTGTTCGTATTATAGCATACATTATTCGTAGTATAATGCCTTATTTATCGTAATTTAGCAAAATTAATTCGCAGGTTCACCGTTTTTTTAATGTTCGTATTGAACACATGGCATTCGTACTGATGTTCAACTGAAATCCTATTTGTTCGTATGATTTATTTTATTATTCGTAGTCTAGCATAGGTTAATCGTTGTAGGATGCCGTATTTATTCATAGTTTAGCAAACTTAGTTCGTAGTTTCACCGTTGTATTATTGTTTGTATTGAACGCATGTCGTTCGTACTGATTATTCGTAGCAAAGATTATTCGTAGTAGAGAACCTTATTTATTCGTAGTTCGGCAAACTTAATTCGTGGTTAGAGTTTCTGATACAATATTTTCCTTTGTGTCTTCAGCTGAGCTGAGCTTTTCTTAATTTATTTTGTTTAGGAACTTTGCAGCTCAGTTGGTTAAACAGCAACATCAAGATGCATCTGTAGATCAGGTAGTTGAGCAGTTCATTCCACTTTACAGCTTGAGATGGTTTTAGTCAATGGTAATGCTGAGCCGATATTTTCCATGTTTTTTAGGAACCTACAAAGCATGCCAAGTCCTCCTTAGCATCTAGTGAACCTCTCAGCAGTGCCATCATTGATTATTGTTCGTAGTGAACACAGGTCATTCGTAGTGGTGTTCTACTTAGTTCATTATTTTTCGTAGTGGTGTTCCACTGAGTTCATGCCTATTCAATGGTGGTGTTCCACTGAGTTCTACTTAGTTCATTATTTTTCGTAGTGGTGTTCCATTATCATTCTACTTAGTTCATTATTTTTCGTAGTGGTGTTCCACCAGTACGTATGATTTAATTGCTTTTTTATTATTGTACGTATTGAAAACAGGTCGTTCGTAGTCAAGTTCAACTGAGTTCCTTAGTTGTTATTGTTTGTATTGAACACATGTTGTTCGTACTGATTATTCGTAGCAAAGATTATTTGTAGTAGAGAACCTTATTTATTCGTAGTTCGGCAAACTTAATTCGTGGTTAGAGTTTCTGATACAATATTTTCCTTTGTGTCTTCAGCTGAGCTGAGCTTTTCTTATTTTATTTTGTTTAGGAACTTTGCAGCTCAGTTGGTTAAACAGCAACATCAAGATGCATCTGTAGATCAGGTAGTTGAGCAGTTCATTCCACTTTACAGCTTGTGATGGTTTTAGTCAATGGTAATGCTGAGCCGATATTTTCCATGTTTCATCAGTATTCGTAGTATCAGTTTTATCTTTTGTAGTAACAGTTTTATCTTTCATAGTATCAGTTTTATCTTTCGTAGTATCAGTTTTATCTTTTGTAGTAACAGTTTTATCTTTCGTAGTATTGGTTTTATCTTTTGTAGTAACAGTTTTATCTTTCGTAGTATCAGTTATGTCTTTCGTAGTATCAGTTTTATCTTGCGTACTGAATTGCAGCTTACATATAGTGCATATTATTTCATCTTGCTATAACCGTTTAATCTTATATCTCAGAAATTTGTGGAAGCCCAAGAAAAGGCCAAGACGTAGTGAATTCGAACAGAGAAGAGAAAACTCGGAGTCGTAGACGATGAAGATGACAACGATGAATAAAAATACAGTTGTTTACGGCGATGAGGAAAGGCTTCTTCTTATGGCGATGTTGGATTTGATTTACTTTCTCATTTCATTATTTCGAAATACAAACTGTGTTATGATTTTGAATTCTTGAACTGAGTGGAGAAATGTGATGGTTTTCGCTTTTCGGTTTCAGTTGAGATTTTGTAAATCCCTTGACTTGAGTTTAAATGTTTTGAGAGGCAATGCAGAAACCTTTGATTTTCATTATGCAGTTACAAATTATAAACTGTATGCTACGAATATTCCAGTTACAATCCACTAGTTGATTACTTTTTTCACATTTCTTGTAGTCGAGCAGAAATCGGAAGTCAATTTCACATAAATTATTATTACGAAAGATAAAACTGATACTACAAATTATAAATTTGATAATACAAATTATAAATTTGGTAATACAAATTATAAATCTGTTATTACGAAAGATAAATATGTTATTACAAATTATAAATCTGGTAATATAAATAATAGTACTGGATTAGACCAATCTGTTATTACGAAGTCTATCGCATGGCAGAACTGATTAGAGAAAATATCCCAAAATCTCGCAGCACAACTTAACTATGCCACACATTTAAAGGTACGAGTTTTCCAACAGCTTTTCATTATTGCTCTGCACAAAAGACCATGGATGGAAAATCTGGTAATACAAATTATAAATCTGTTATTACAAAAGATAAATCTGTTACTACAAATTATAAATTGTTATAACGAAAGATAAAACTGATACTACAAATTATAAATCTGGTAATACAAATTATAAATCTGTTATTACGAAAGATAAATCTGTTTACTACAAATTATAAATCTGGTAGTGGACGACAGAGCACAGACAGCAACGGATCTGACGGCAACGACACTGACGACATCGGCACGAACAACACCAGTACAAACAACACCGGTAGCAGCTAATGGAAAGGCGACGGACGACGCAACAGATCAAACACAGAGGGGTTTTCACCATTAACAAAATCTCATTCATTGCCTCTTGCCTTGAGTCCCTGTATTTCTCTCTCTGGTAAGAGTTTATTTTTTGGATCCCACAGTTCCATTATTCCAAAAGACTCATCAAGAGAAACCGGTGCATATCAAAACCTTAATATGGTTCCAAGCAGCGTCAGTCATCATCCTCGAATAGATGTAAGCATGAAGAGCATCAGATAGTCTGTACATGAACTTCGTTCCTGGTGTGATGACATTTGAATCATTCACTTCACTACAAGCACCCTCAGTTTCAAAAAATGTCTACTGGTTGCACTGCTGCAAAAAAAATAAACAGCAAAGGTTAAACAATCAATCAGCTAGCTTTACACTAGAAGTGAAGGGTGCATCCTATTCCTACCTTGATGAAACCGATTTCCTTGGCAATGCTGCGGAAACACTGTCTGCAGCACATAAGTCCGTACTTCCTAATTAATCCATGAGGATTTCCACACACACGGCTGCACGCGCAATAGCAGATGTCATTTGCATATCTTAAAAGACTTAAACAAATCATCAAATCGACTAGCAATCGTGACTCCCTTTGATTATGACCAACTAGCAATCGTGAGAATCATCAAATCGGCTTATCATCTTTAACATTAAAACACCACCAGACTAATATCAAACACAAAGAAACAAAGGCCACAGTTTGAGAGACAATCTCCTAAGGAGACGCCCAACAATAATAAATAACCAAAATTGATCATTGCCACCATCAAATCAGCAAAGGTATCATCTTCCAGACAGAGTCTATTGCCTGAGCACCAACAGTGCAGAAAACACCATCACACAAACCACAAGCTGACTGCTTTTTACCATCTCAATAACTTTCAACACCAAACTGAAGAACAGCCATATACTACTACCAACTCCTCTCAAGCACAAAATTGAAAATCTCTAAATACACAATCAACGCTTGGAAAATTACACAATATCCTGATCAGTAGAGCATGCCTATCAATTGATTATCAACAACATCAAATCCCTAATTCTCAAATCGCTGGAGAAGCTGTTCATTCCGCCTGACACGGACATCTCTTCGGCGAATGGGTCGTTGACTGCTAGGGTTCTGAAGGGATCGAATTTGTGTTGAGTAGGTATGCGAGGGACGCGTAGGTGACGACGGCTGAGTAGTGTGAATACGGACGATTTTAGGGTTCTCTGATCTGGATTGATCGAAGAGAGAGAGTCTGATAGAGAGAGAAAAGAATCGTAACTGGAAATTGAGATAAAAGATGACTAATTTACCCTTTAGACAATTAATAAATTGAGATTGTGAGATTAAATTAGTGTTAATTAATAACCATTAGATTAGAAATTTAATGGCCAGGATTTGTTCTCATTTCTCATGATAACTTGCTGTTCTCATGTGATCTTTTCTCATTATATATATTATATATATTATATATATTATAAAAAATGATTTTAAAATATTTAAAATTTCTAAAAAATGATTTTAAAATATTTAAAATTTCGTATTAATATATACAAATGATTTTAAAATATTTAAAATTTAGTATTAATATAATATATATTATGGGTGCGGTTCAGGTACAAACCAAATTATAAATAAAAACTACAAACCAATTATAAAGCCGACACGTGTCCCAGTTTAGTCGAAATTCCGGAGAAAACACGGAGGGGTATAATAGTCATTCCACACTAATGGGTATAAAACCTAATTATGTTATTTTCAATTTAGTCCAAAAATTGTTAGTGTTCAGACTTAAAAAAGGTAGTGTTCAGACTTAAAAAAGGTAGTGTTCAGACTTAAATGGTAGTGTTCAGACTTAAATGGTAGTGTTCAGACTTAAAAATACTTAATAATCAGACTTAAATGGTAGTGTTCAGACTTAAATGGTAATGTTCAGACTTAAAAATACTTAATAATCAGACTCAAATGGTAGTGTTCAGACTTAAAAAAGGTAGTGTTCAGACTTAAATGTACTTAATAATCAGACTTAAATGGTAGTGTTCAGACTTAAAAAAGGTAGTGTTCAGACTTAAATGGTAGTGTTTAGACTTAAATGGTAGTGTTCAGACTTAAAAATACTTAATAATCAGACTTAAATGGTAGTGTTCAGACTTAAATGGTAGTGTTCAGACTTAAAAATACTTAATAATCAGACTTAAATGGTAGTGTTCAGACTTAAAAAAGGTAAAGTTCAGACTTAAATGGTAGTGTTCAGACTTAAAAATATTTAATAATCAGACTTAAATGGTAGTGTTCAGACTTAAATGGTAGTGTTCAGACTTAAAAATACTTAATAATCAGACTTAAATGGTAGTGTTCAGACTTAAAAAGGTAGTGTTCAGACTTAAATATACTTAATAATCAGACTTAAATGGTAGTGTTCAGAATTAAATGGTAGTGTTCACACTTAAATCAGACTTAAAAATACCTAATAATCAGACTTAAATGGTAGTGTTCAGACTTAAAAAAGGTAGTGTTCAGACTTAAATGTACTTAATAATTAGACTTAAATGGTAGTGTTCAGACTTAAAAAAGGTAGTGTTCAGACTTAAATGGTAGTGTTTAGACTTAAAAATACTTAATAATCAGACTTAAATGGTCGTGTTCAGACTTAAATGGTAGTGTTCAGACTTAAATGGTAGTGTTCAGACTTAAAAATACTTAATAATCAGACTTAAAAAAGGTAGTGTTCAGACTTAAAAAAGGTAGTGTTCAGACTTAAAAAGGTAGTGTTCAGACCTAAATGGTAGTGTTCAGACCTAAATGGTAGTGTTCAGACTTAAAAATACTTAATAATCAGACTTAAATGGTAGTGTTCAGACTTACAAATACTTAATAATCAGACTTAAATGGTAGTGTTCAGACTTAAAAATACTCAATAATCAGACTTAAAAAAGGTAGTGTTCAGACTAAAATGGTAGTGTTCAGACTTAAAAAGGTAGTATTCAGACTTAAATGGTAGTGTTCAGACTTAAAAATACTTAATAATCAGACTTAAAAAAGGTAGTGTTCAGACTAAAATGGTAGTGTTCAGACTTAAAAAAGGTAGTGTTCAGACTTAAATGGTAGTGTTCAGACTTAAATGGTAGTGTTCAGACTTAAAAATACTTAATAATCAGACTTAAAAAAGGTAGTGTTCAGACTTAAGTCTGAACATTGTTTTTTTAAGTCTGAACATTGTTATTTAAGTCTGATCGTTAATGGTTTAAGTCTCATTATTATTTTTAAGTCTGAACATTGTTTTTTCAAGTATTGTCATTACTGGTTTTAGTCTGAACAATGTTTTTTTTAAGTCTGAACAATGTTTTTTAAGTCTGATTGTTAATGGTTTAACTCTCATTATTATTTTTTTAAGTCTGAACAATGTTTTTTTAAGTCTGAACAATGTTTTTTCAAGTATTGTTATTACTGGGTTAAGTCTGAACAATGTTTTTTTAAGTCTGAACATTGTTATTTAAGTCTGATCGTTAATGGTTTAAGTCTCATTATTATTTTTTAAGTCTGAACAATGTTTTTTCAAGTATTGTCATTACTGGTTTAAGTCTGAACATTGTTATTTAAGTCTGATCGTTAATGGTTTAAGTCTCATTATTATTTTTTAAGTCTGAACAATGTTTTTTCAAGTATTGTCATTACTGGTTTAAGTCTGAACATTGTTTTTTAAGTCTGAACATTGTTATTTAAGTCTGATCGTTAATGGTTTAAGTCTCATTATTATTTTTAAGTCTGAAAATTGTTTTTTCAAGTATTGTCATTACTGGTTTTAGTCTGAACAATGTTTTTTTAAGTCTGAACAATGTTTTTTAAGTCTGATTGTTAATGGTTTAACTCTCATTATTATTTTTTTAAGTCTGAACAATGTTTTTTTAAGTCTGAACAATGTTTTTTCAAGTATTGTTATTACTGGGTTAAGTCTGAACAATGTTTTTTTAAGTCTGAACATTACTGTAGCAAATTTTGGACATTTATACCCCTCCTATTGTTTATATATTTTTTAATAAGTCCACATGTATTTTTTTTATTTACAAAAAGAACCCCGACGGGATGAAATCTCGGCTGAATTTTGATTGGTTAATTTTGACACGTGTCGAATTTTTTATGGGTTTGTAGTTTTTATTTATAAGATTGGTTTGTATTTGATCCAAAACCATATATTATATACTATAAATGATGATTTAAAAATATTTAAAAATTAGTATTAATATGTTACATATATTATAGTTAATAATTTTAACTTACATGTATTTAGAAGTTAATATATGTAATATATATTAATTAATGAGATATTACTGTTAATTCAAAAAAATAAATTATGGACCTTGTCAGTGAGTTGTCTATTTTGTCGTAATGTATCAGTTATTCGCCCTAAATAAAATGAAACTATTTTCTAAATATAAATCATAAATAAAATTTGTCTAAATAATATTTCACTACAATGGAAATTTTGTTTATTTAGTTACTCACTCACTCCTAATTATAAGTTCTAATAAAATTTTAAAAAAATCAAGTACCATATAATTTTTAAAAAAAATTGTTACATGTTGTATTTTTATTTTAATTTTTTACTATTAATTATTATAGAATATTTTCTGATTAATAATAAATAAATAAATATGTTACAATTAATTTAAGGAATATCAATTATTATTTAATTGAATATGGCATATGAAAGTAATTAACTAAAAAAGGAAGGGCATTTGAGTCATTTCGCAAACAATTTTTTGTCGTGGGGGGTGCGATTAGCAGCTCCCGTTCCAAAAGTGCATAAAAAGACGAAAAATGAATAACGAAGAAATTTTAAAAAATTTGAAAGTATAGAAGAGTTTGGATATAAGCAATCCTCACATAGAGATACTTATATTGACAACTTTTTAAAGCACATGACACCTCAACCAATCCATATATCTCATTCAATCGAATGTACTCAACCAAACCCACGCTTAGGCGCTCAACATATTCATATTGAGTCACACCGAAGCAGTACCATACAACTTTTTTTTGATGATGAGTTTTGCATAAAACATATTTCTAGGAATACATCTAATACATATCGGATATATATATATTTTTAAAGCATTTGAAGCACAACCACGCAAAGGGCACCAATCCGGATTTGAAGTTGATATCACTCGATTAAACGCATGTCATCTCGGCACCTCTAACTTTAAAAACCCACAAACTGCCTCCATGGAATGACCTAAGCACGCCTCCTCACAGGGTTATGGAAGGATCTTAGCTCGCCTTCGCGAGAAGATAACACCTGCAAGCGTCTATACAAGGGACGAGGAAGAGAAATATGAAAGAGAAGAGGAAATCATCCGCAAATGATGGGATTTGAACCCTTGACCTCGCTATTGCGATAAGTGTTCTACCAACTCAACCACCACCTTATTGGCTAATAGAAAAGACCAAACTTATTCATATTAATTTAAGTGAGGTAAAATAAACTTTAGCTAAATTACATATTTAATTTTTTTAATAAAAAATGTTAGATATTGGGATTTTAGATCGATGCTTGAATAGTTTTGCATCCATTTATGTACACGAGGTCTCTTTATGTCTCTCACGAGAAAACATCTTTTTGTCACTTTAATATCTAACAATTAAAAATGATATAAAAACACGAAATGCATGTCCTTCTGATATGACATGACAAAATTTTAGGAGAGGTGACTTATTTAATTAATGGTTTGGGATTATGGAAGATCTTGCTGGGTAAGCTTTTTTGGCACATTTGTTGTCACACTTATTTTTAATTCTAAGGGGAATCCGATAATAAAGATATCAGTCCTATCGAAAAATACAAAAAACAAAGATCAATGCACGTCATGATGTTGATTTAAATGAAAGCAGCCCCGTTGTACAGGAGTCGCGATGGCTCCATTTCAGCCCGAAATAGCATCTTCAATCATTTCTGATATTGAATCGACAAAAAGTTTCAAATATGAACCCTTCTTTTATCGAATCTGCCTCAAGGATGACATAATACATAAATGGACAAATGATCTGTAATAAATGGTATAAAAGGAAAGATCAAAGATATGCGTGCCGACTCAAGATTTTTGGAAGCCTGAAGCAAACTTTTAGAATGTTTTTTCTCATTATTTCAATTAATATTTATTTTAGAAGACACGAAAAAAAAGTGTAACTTAAAATGTAATTTTCCTATCCCAGATATTTTTTTTGTTTGATTAAAATGTCTAAAATATAATTTGTTGAATTCTTTTGGACTTTTTTTTGGGGTGATAAATTGCATAAAGCAGATACAAAGACAAAATAAGGGACTTAGACAGCTGAAAAAAGAAAATAAATTTAGACAATAATCCAGCTGGGACCAGCTATAATAATACACGCGTACTCAAACAAATAATATGCTGCTCCGTTGGCCTCAAGCCTAGTTGATGGACCATCAACTACTACAGAATGGGGATTGTGCTGTGGAAATGCTAGCATATGCCGACTTACACCCTCATTCAACTCAAAAGCCTTGGCTTGTGAGTTGTGGTGGTGTAACCCAATATATGGTAGTCATTCTTCTTTGAAACGGGCGATGTGGGATAACTTGTCAAGTGCTTATACTTAACACTCCCCCTCACTTGGGAAGTTGGACGTGCTCCGTGAAATCTCGCTAACTATTGTGTGGCGGGTGTGCAACTTGCAACTCCCCTTGACCAACATGGCTGACAAACGGGCGTCTCGTCATGCACTTGGCGCACATAGGCGCATCCCTCGCGTCACATACAAGGCCTAGGTCGTGTGCCTTCAGCTCTGATACCATGTAGAAATGCTAGCATATGCCGACTTACACCCTCATTCAACTCAAAAGCCTTGGCTTGTGAGTTGTGGTGGTGTAACCCAATATATGGTAGTCATTCTTCTTAAAAACGGGCGATGTGGGATAACTTGTCAAGTGCTTATACTTAACAACAGCCCATATGGTTAGCATGTCACCTTATGGTGCATGTTAAAGGGTGAGGTTGGGAGAATACAGCTCACATGGTTAGCATGTTGCATTCAAGCACATGTTAAAGGGTGAGGGAGAGTGTTCAATCCCCACCAACAACCAACAAGGTTCCCTAAATAATTATGCCATGTGCCAGGGCCATAGATGCCCAAATCCGGCCATGAGCTTGGGACCTTGTCATTGGTTGGAGTGCATGCCTGCAGGCACATTGTTCGAAGCCGTGTCCCGACTATATAAATCAACATGTGCATCGGTTTTGAGGGCCTTATGCATATGTTTTGAGGGCCTTATGCATAGGTTTTGATCCGATACATAAGCCAGCGATACGTAAGGGTCGGACCTTATGCATCGGTTTCTAATAACCGATGCATAATGTGTACCCTTATGCATCAGTTGAGAATATAACCGATGCATAATGTCCGACCCGTACACATCGGTTAGGTCAACAAACCGATGCATAAGGGTAGACATTATGCATCGGTTTAGACTACAATCGATGCATAATGTCTTAAAAAATTTGGCAGATTTGGCTTATATTAGCTCAAATCCACCTGAAATTTTTACAAACACATCAATTACAAATACACTGCTGTTCTATTACAAATTGCACTGTTGCTCAACATCGACACACATTCATTTCAAATCAATTAGAATATACAAGTACATATTCTTTCCATACAACAGTGCCAAACAAAAGTTAATATTCGTAATACAAACAACAAACCTAAATTAGTTGATGTCCTGCACCGAATGGGTAACGATCGCTTATATAGTTATACAAGTAGGCGGCGCTTATTTCCCTTACTTCATCGATCTTCGAGTCTTCGTATGATTCGACTCCATTAGGAAAACACTATAAAACAATGAAAAGCAAGAGAAAAGTAAATCAATACAATAAAGTTCCAATTAGTTCAAAACCAACCAAAGTCAACTACAACTTAATGAATAATACAAATCTAAAAGATTACTTGGCTAAGATCATCAATCTCCGCTCCGTTATTAGCTCGTACAAACTGGATTATGTCCCGAATATAATTCAAAACATAATAACCGCATAAGTGACACATCGGTTGTACACTACACGATCAATAATTTCTTATCACACACTATATTAATGTTGAAGCTATTAAAAACTCAGAGTCATTTCTCAATGATTCCACAACTTGTGGTCTAGAATCAAACTCATCAGCAACGTTGTTAATCATATCAATTAAATTGTCCTCCTCCTAATCATCATTATCTCCAGGCAAACTTTCTACGGGTTGAGGTTCAACGTCTTGCGGTTCAGCCTCACCATGCATGTACCAAACCTTATATAGTGGATCAATTTCCTTTAAAAAAGGTGTTTATACAACTCCTCCACTTCGACATTTATCTTATTGAAACACGTCTACACGGACAGAAGACACTTTCAAGTGCATTTTTAATGCATACGCTGATGCAAATTCACAGAAATCCATTATCCCCTTTTTCATACTCATCACTTAACCTATTACCGGACATCCACTCTCTACTCATCATAAATCCACTACATGAAGCATGTAAATATTATTATTAGACTAAGAACAAGTTAGCTAACCAAAATGCTCATGTTCAAAAAATAAACATATAGTAAAAATAAAAGAATACCATAAGGAATATGAACAAGTATGCAAAGGTAAGAAAAAAATAAGTTTGGAAGGGTGTGAATCTTGTGTGAAATCGAGGAAGGATAAATGTAGCAGTAGGTTGAGGAAGCCAATGAGCAAATGCTTGAAGTACGCTAGATTTGAAAAACACAAGTTAAGAAAGAATTGACAAGCGGAAATCATGAAACATGAACAAAAACAACTAAACATATACATACCTGATGGTGCTCGGAGAATAAAACGCGCAATATGACTGATATGCGAGGGATGAGAATACAATTCAACACCTAAACAAATGAAACACAACATCAATAACCGATAGGAAAAATTATGTGACTACATTTTGCACAAATATGAATACAAAAACATGTTTTCTCAAATAATAACATATAACAAAAGAATCATCACCTAACAATGTATTAAATCCTTGACAAGTTCTCAATTCGTAATCAATGTATCCCATCTTAACAAGGAATCATACAATAACAATGACATATGAACCCTACCAAATCCATCAAATTCATATTGAATGAAATATAAATCCTAACAAGAACATATGAACCCTAATAAACCCTAACAACGAATCATACCTTTGATTGTTGTTGCTGGTAAGCCGACGGAGGCAGAACTACGGACATGCGACAGAACTACGGACAGGCGACAGGCGGCGCTGTGTAGAACGACGACGACAGGTGACATGCGACGGAGGCTGAACGAATGACGGCGACAGAACGAGCGAAGGCAACGGACAACGGAAGGCGTGCAGGGAAGCTTTTAAATATCGAGTAAAATCGATTTTGCTCGGATGATGAAAATTGCAGAAGTAAAAAACGAAACTAGGGTAAATTTGTATTCGACATTATGCATCGGTTCACGAAAAACCGATGCATAAGCATCACCATTATGCATCGGTTCGCCCGAAACCGATGCATAAGGTCGAGGGCAAAACCGCTGCATAAGCCCGACATTATACATCGGTTGGTACAAAACCGATGCATAAGGTCGATATTATGCATCGGTTTTGTACCAACCGATGCGTAATGTCGAAACCTATGCAAAATGTCAAACACGGAACCGATGCATATTCCCCGGTCTGTAGTAGTTCACTACTAATTTCCTTATCCGATACTATGTATATGTTAAATTATATAGAATATATACTTTATAATGAAATATAATTTGACTCAATTTGTAGATCTAAATTACAATATTTGGTGCCAAATTTATGCCTTAATTACAGCTTTTAATATAAAACTCAGAGAAAATTTAATGAGATTAAGGAGGCCTGTTTGATCAAGGAACAATTTTGTTGTCCAAAACACACTCACCTCACGAATTATTATATAGATGTATTACAATGGATTATTGAAAAAGTTAAGATTCAAATAAGTAAAGCAAGTGGGATTTTTATTTAAAAAATGCAAATGTGTATGGTGAAATTTCAGTTTCATATATCAATGAAGCGAGTGATAAGCTTATTGGAGGGTGACTCTCAAAGGAGATAGAAGTAGGTATTTAATGACTTGCTTTAAATTAATTAATTAATTAAGTACTAGCAGCAGCATTGAGAGGGCTCCAATGGTAATGATTTGTATTTTTGTGTCGGTATCAGAAATAAGATGAACTACTTACAATAATTAATTTGACATAAAGAGCTGCATAAGCATCAGCCTTGGACTCAGTGCAGGGGGGCTAAAAATCTAGCTTATATAGTACGTACATTATATCTTATTTAGTGAAGTAATTATAAGGTTAATTGAGTTCTACTTGATTTCAGAAAAATACTACAAGCATTAATAAATCGGTACATATGAAGGGAAATATGATCAGTGTTTGGTATTTCTATTTCTTGGATGACAGGTAACGATGCTACTGAAGGTGAAATATTGTTTCGTTTGGATCATGGAAAATGTGATGAAATGAAAAATACATGGAAATTTTCCCATGAAAAATGACATAAAATTTTTGTATTGAATCCTTTGATTTTGTTTAGATTCTCCATGGTAAACAAACATAAAACAATGACGTTTTGCGTCTATATTTTCTTTCCATCCCACGAAATTTCCATGAACAAAAGGAGACCTTGGCTTGATCAAAAAAAAAAGGAGACCTTGGCGAGAGAGTGAGAAGGGAAAGCCCAACTGTGTAATGACATATATATTGTCCATGTATTTTTGTTCAGTTTCAGTTTTTTTTTTGATAAAAGATCGATGACATACAAAGTGTTGAAGGAAAAGATAAACAACGCCAACAAACAGACGACCGACGTGTACTGGAACAGAACATCTAAACAAACAAAGTAATCCAAACACAGCTAAGCAACCCATTCAGTGGTGATGCATCTTCACACTCCAGAAAATCAATGCATGCCAAAATGGCCAAACTGAAGCAACAACAATGAAGCACTGACCAATTTTCACCGAACCACGAACAAAGCTGCACAAGCAATCTTCATAAACGGGTTTCATTGGAGATAGAAGTAGGTTATTAATGACTTGCTTGAAATTAATTGAATAATTAATTAAGTACTAGCAGCAGCATTGAGAGGGCTCCAATGGTAATGATTTGTATTTTTGTGTCGGTATCAGAAATAAGATGAACTAATCACAATAATTAATTTGACATATAAGAGCTGCAGAAGCATCAGCCTTGGACTCAGTGCAGGGGGCTACAAATCTAGCTTATATAGTACGTACATTATATTTTATTTAGTGAACTAATAAGGTTGGTAAATATTTTCAGAAAACAGTAACGATGCTATTTCTTCACAACAGTGTTGCTATTTCTTCACAACAGTAACGATGCTACTGAAGGTGAAATACTGTTGCGAAACCTTTGTTTGGATCATGGAAAATGTGATGAAATTCATGGAAAGTTTCCTATGGAAAATGACATAATTTTTTTGTATTTAAATATTCGATTTTGTTTAGATTCTCCATGGTAAACAGACATAAAACAACGAGGGCGAAGAGGAGTACCTCAGTGGAAGAGGACTCCACCGGTGCAAAGCCATCCGGGTTCAAGTCCATATCCCATCAAAAAAAATCACGGATATAAAAGTGTAAGACTTTAAAAAAAAAGACATAAAACAACGTTTTCAATTTCGTCTATATTTTCTTTCCATCCCACGAAATTTCCATGAACTAAAGAAGACCTTGGCGAGAGAGTGAGAAGGGAAAGCCCAACTGTGTAATGGCATATATATTGTCCATGTATTTTTGTTCAGTTTCAGTTGAATTTTGTATTAGTTTGTTTACCATGTGTAATGTATTGTATTCAAGTTCCCTTAATCCAATTATCCTAATTAGTCAAATTAGGTCAAGTTTGGGAATTGTTCAATTGGGCAAATTCTTGTAAGAAACTGGAAGTAAGAACATCAAGACGTTTTACAAGCTTCGGGTAAACCCTACAGCTTGGAGCCTCAGATCGGGGAGGCTCGCCCAACTTTCTACTATAATCACCAAAGAGTTTGCACAATTACAAAAGCCCTAACCAAGCCAATAAGCCAATAACCGAACTAATAATCTTACTTAGACTATGGACACGAACGAATGTAGTAAACCGAGACTTCCCTGGATGAGAAGAGTCGAGCACCGCCGTAGACGGCCGAAGTCAGTTGACCAGTCGTCCTTACCAAGTCGCAGTTGCGCCTTGACCAACAGAAGAGTCTCCAAGCTGCAATAGCAGTACTCCAAAGTGCGCCTCGATGACCTGATCCTTTCTAGCAAGCTCTCGAGTACGATCGCTCCAATTTTTCTCTGGTATCCAATATCGAATGGGTGCCCTAATCCCCAATTCTGGTGAACATATATCTGGTTAAAGGAGATGAATAAAATGACGTCGCAGGCACGAACTCAGCCCGTCTTCGCGCTCGTCCAAACGACAGCGTTCCACTTAAGCATCCTTAATGAAACGCTGCGTCGAGCTCAAACTGACTTCTCCCGCTTTCGTCTAAACGACGCCGCTCCACTTGTAACCGCAATAACAACTTTTGCCTCCAAGCTTAAACGCCAGCGTTTTGGCTTTCCAGCAGCTCAGTCCAACCTAGCTTCAGCATCTTTACCAACCTTGACCAGCTGCTTCTTCTAGTCTAAAAACTCTATAGAGAATCCTCTAAGGGACAATATCCTAGTCTAGGACTCATTGGCTTGGTGACCTAACCTATAGGAGCACAAATGAAGGATTAAGTTCTCACAATTTGCCCTCCTAATCCTATTTTGTGCAAGAACTCTTATAGGGATTAATCTGTGGAACATCGAGCGAGGCCTCATCCCAACCATCATTGGCTCAGCCTCATGCCCTTAAGGAACCTCAAGGATATGCAGGCTCTTCCTGCAAAACAAAAACTTGTCACTAGGCACTATCTTGGTGCCAAAATCTGCAGGGTTTATCTCTCCCAAAATCTTATTGATAATGATCTCGTTGGATTCAAACCTAACATCTATATGTTTAGTTCTCTCATGGTATACTGGATCCTTACACAAATACAAATCACTTTGACTATCCATATGCAAGATAGGCACACAAGATCTACCCTGAATTTCCTTTACAATTCCCTTAAGCCATATTGCTTCCTTAACAGCCTCAGTTGCAGCAATGTACTCAGCCTCAGTTGAGGAGAAAGCAACAATTGACCGCAACTGGGACTTTCAACTAATGCAATTACCAACCCATTTGAAAAAGAAAGAAGTAGTATGTTTTCTATTATCTTTGTTACTAGCATAATCTGAATCAACATACCCAACTATATCATGTTGTGAATCAAAATCAGCAAAGACCAAACCAAGTTTAACAGTAGCAGCCAAGTATTTCAGCAAGTATTTCATTCTCAACCAGTGTTTTCCCCTGGATTAGACATAAATCTACTCAAGACACTAATAGAGAAAGCAAGATCCAGTCTAGTGCAAAGCATTGCATACATAACAGATCCTACAACAACATCATATGCGATTTTGCTCATTTTAAGTGTGTCTTGGTTAGTTATAGGGCAATCAACCTTAGTCAGTTCAAGGTGCCCTCCTAATGGGACACTTACAAATTTTGAATTCTTCATACCAAACTTGTCAACCACTTTACTCAAATAATCAGATTGGGAATTTTTTTCCTCAAAGTCACCATGAAGAAAAGTTGTTTTAACATCCTTTTGTTCAAAATACCAGTCAAAAACAGTAATCATAGCAATCATAAGTCTCAAGGTCTTATATTTAACAACATGAGCAAAAATGTCATTATAATCAATTCCCTCTTTTTGTGAAAAACCTTTTGCAACCAGCCTTGACTTAAACCTTGGAGGATCAGTTGGTTTTAAGCCATCTTTTAGTTTATAGATCCATTTACAGTTGATGACTCAAGCCTTTGGGGGTTTGGAGACTGATTCCCAAGTACCATTTTGTTTCATAGAGTCAATTGCATCATGCATAGACTTACACCATTCAATAGCATTATCACCATTAATAGCTTGATTAAAAGTTTCAGGCAAGGTGTGTTTAACAAGATCAGCAGCAAGGAAAGCAAACTCAACAATACCAGCATGCCCAACATGACTATCATATTCAGTAAAATCAGTGTAAATAGAATCAACATCAGCAGCAAAGTTTGCATATCTTCTGTTTTGGATTCTATTCCTAGGTTCTCTATCCCTAACTAACACATAATCCCTAACATTAACATTAGGCACATCAATGTGAGCAGGGACACCCTGAGAACTCACAACATCATCAATAACAGGTGAAGGGACACCCTGAACACCATCCACTGTTGCCTTAATATTTTTTGAATATAAATTAGTGGTAGAGTCATGTGAGCTTACTTGATCTTCCCCACCTGATTGGTGAGTTTGTGAGTTACATTTAAGCTCAGTGGAGCCACGATCATCATCATCTACTAGTCCATCATCCTCATTGAAGAGTCCCAGATCAACTCTTCTTCATCTCCTTGTTCTCCACCTTGAGAAGTACTTTGCTCATCATAGAAACTTGCAGGCAAGAAAACTGGTCACACTAGTGGGTGTGCCTTGTGGGTTAGTTTCATTAGTGGCCTTGTTCTTGAAGTAGAATTCATGCTCATTGAAGGTGACAAAAATGGCAGTCAAAACTTTATAACCACCAGGCACAATTTCAAGTAGTTTGTACCCCTTAACACCTTCAGGGTAACCAAGCATCACACATTTGACAGCCCTTGATTTAAGTTTCCCTTGAGAAACCTTAGCATAAGCTGAATAACCAAAGGGCCTTAGGTGATCTAATTTAGGAGGTTTTACAGTCCACATTTCTTGTGGAGTTCTAAAGCCAATAACAAATAAAAGGGGATCATGGCTCCACTGAGCTTAAATGAAAAAATGGGTGCCTAGAGTCCACATTTCTAAATTAGAACCTCCTAAATTAAAACCTCCTAAATGAGCCATGATCCCCTTCATGTGGACTGGATCAAGTCACATCTAATTTAGGAGGTTTTTTAGTCCACATTTCTTGTGGAGTTTTAAAGTCAATAACAGATGAAGGGGATCATGGCTCCACATTCCCAATTCCCTTAATTTTAAGGACAGTATGATCACATAACATAACTTCACCACCATTTACAAGCTGAAAAGATGAAAAAACATTTTTATCATGTGAAGCATGCATGGTACACCCAGAATCTAATATCCAACCAGAATGATCATTAGAATCAGAACAAACAAGCAATTCATAAGCATATTGAGGATTTCTCTCAAGCACATTAGAATGTCCATTCTGGTTTTCCTTAGCATTCTTTTCCTTTTATTCATTCTTCTTTTTAAAACATGCAGTGACAAGATGACCCACTCTCCCACAATATGTACATTTCCTAGACAAGTATTCTTGGCTCCTACCAGCAAGATTGTTGGCAGGTGGATTGTTATTATTTTGGGGAGTTTTATTAAACCTTTTATTATTACTCCTTGGTCTGGACATGACATTAGCCATCATGACCTCAGACTTAGACTCACTCTTAGTCTGATGTTTGCCTTTGAAGACCCTTAAGGATTCATTCTTCTGAATGATGGAAGCCATGATCTTACCCATGGTAAGATCATCTCTACCATATTAGATAACATCCTTAAGAGTTTCAAACTGAGGGGGTAAAGAGTTTAATAAAATGACAGCTTGATGTGTTTGTTTAATCTCATCATCACATCTTTTTAGTTCATGGGTCATTTTCAGAAAAATGTCAAGGTTTTCTTGCAAAGTCATATTTGTATCCATTTTGTAAGTAAACAATTTACACAAAAGAGATATCCTATTAGGCAAGGACTTAGCAAGGAAGATACACTCTAAGACATTCCATAAAAGTTTAGAAAGGGTGTGACTGACCACTTGCCTATCCACATCATCAGAGAGTCTGAGCATGATCTCTGAGTGGGCTAGGTCTTAAAGCTTTCTCTTATGCCTATCAGTGGCTCCATCAGGCCAATCTTCTAATACATCATCCCAGCATTTTTCCTTTATGAGGGCAGCCTTCATTTAACTCTCCATATAGTGAAATCAGTGAAACGATCAAAGGGAGTTATGCTGACTGGTTCAGCCATGATTTCCTGAGTCAAAAGAGCACTGAACACCAAGTTAGGTGTTTCATAGTAATAGCAGAATAAGAGAAGAAGTGAAGGACCCAAAAAATAGTCCAAGATCACAAGAAGACTATTTAAACACCAAGATTAGCCCCCTCATACCACGTTGTAATATATTGTATTCAAGTTCCCTTAATCCAAATACCCCAATTAGTCAAATTAGGTCAATTTTAGGAATTGTTCAATTGGACAAATTCTTGTAAGGAACTGAAAGTAAGAACATCAAGACGTTTTACAAGCTTCGGGTAAACCCTACTGCTTGGAGCCTCAGATCGGGGAGGCTCGTCCAATGTTCCACTATAATCTTCAAAGAGTTTGCACAATTACTGATGAGTCGAATTCTCGACTCGTTTACATACCCATTTACGAAGAGTTTCGATCCATTCCCGAAGCTATTTCGATGCCATTTGACCATTTTCCTTGCATTTCAGGCTTGGAACAGCCATCCATTGAGCTCAGGACCTTAACACAAGAATTCGGAGAAAATTCGCAGATTTGGGCAAATTTGGACTGGAAGGTGCTCGAGTCGACCGACTGGGAAAACTCCCCTGCGCCAGTCGGTCGAGAAGATCAACAATTAGATGGCCTCCTCAAACGCGTCAATCGAGTCGGTCGACTGGGCCAGCGAGTCGACCGACTGAGAAATTGCTTAGAGAGCTCAAGACCTCGAGTCGCCCGACTGAGGAATCTTCTTCACGCCAGTCGGTCGAGTTGCCGAACTTCCAGATGGGCCTGCCAGACCACTCTTTCGAGTCGGTCGACTCGCCTCCCAGTCGACCGACTGGGAGATCCCTTCATCAACCTCATCTTCAACGTCAGTCGACCGACTAGGAGAACCAACCCACGCCAGTCGGCCGACTGAGATACAGTACCGGAAAACCCTAGCTTTGTCTATAAATAGAAACTTTTGGGGGATTTCCGAGAGGACTTTTTGCGCAGATTTAGAGAAGGATTGAGCACGAAATTTGAGGAGATTGAGTGAAGGAGAAGAAGACCAACATCCTTGAATCTCTAATTTGGTTTTAGATTTCTAAACCCCATCTTCTCTACATGTTTTTATGCTCATCCATGATTGTTTTTGATTGTGACCTCACTATGAGTGAGTAGTGACCTTGATTGGGGATCTATGAATCCCCTAAGCATGTTTGTGACATTATAAACATTATGGATGCTATTGATGAATGATTTGCACATGATTTTTCTTCATTTGAACTTAATGATTAGAGTTGCCCATAAGGTGTTTGTGAAAACGCCTCAATGAGAAACTTGGCTTGATTTTGTGTTTGAAGTAACTTGCGTTGAAGAGCATGATCTCAAATGACCTAAATGAAGAAGCATTAGGATTTTGTGTTAGTTAGATGACACTCTTAACCTAATGAGAATAGCTTGAACTTAACAAGAGTATGATTGTCTAGTCAATAAAGCGTGAGTGTGAGACTAGATAATTAGATTCTATAATGCCAATAGAGCGTGAGTGTGAGGCGTTATGCGAGGTGTAGCCTCTTGGTGCTAAGTTGAAGCGTGAGTTGAACTTAGTATTAACGTTACATGGCTAGATTCTAATATGTGCATGTGATTTCATAAATGGTGTCCTAGTTTACCGTCACAATGATTGTTTAGGTGGAGGATTAGATCCCTAGTCATCCTTTATTGATTGGTAAACTCTTTCGTTGTTCACATCTCTCTTTGGATAGCACAATTTGGCTATCACCCTCTTAAGAGGAAATCCCCCCCCCCCCGAAAACCTTAGACAATCTAGCTTTAATCTATGGCATTATTAGTTTAATCACCTATCTCTTGGGTACGACCTTGGGTTTCCCGAGTCAAATATAAATGTTTTGATTTAACGTGACTTAGCATAAGTATTTGAATTCTTATTTGAATATTTACACTATATTTACGAGAGATCAAATGGCGCCGTTGCCGGGGATAGGTTAACTAACTATCGTGCTATTAGATTATCTAGTTTTGTTTGCTTTTCCCTACTTGGTAGCCATTGCTTGTGTTGATCTTGATTGTGTTTATTTCCCTTGCCGATCATTACTAAGAATTCCTTTTGTTCTTGTAGGCTTTTGAATGAACACAAGATTCGGAGGAAAGAAACACGTAGCAACCGGCTCTTCTTCAAATACTTCTCACCCAACCGCTACGAGAGGGAGAGGGAGAGGTAGACCTCGCAAAAATCCTCCACCCCTTGCCCCTATCGCTCCTATTGTTCCACCGGCTTTCCAAGGGCCTAGACCTCGCCCACCTCCTCTTTTAAACCCGGCGCTTTACTTGCCACCGGGATTTGTAATGGAAAATGAAGATGAGAACCGCCCGGTTCTCCAAGGAGATAACCGTGATCATCGGATTGATGGGGATGAGATGGAAAATCTTCCCGCTAGGCATAATGATGATATTGATGACCGAAATCCTCCCGCTCCTCAAAGAAACCACAGAAATTGGAGGTATGACGATGAGAATGATGAAAGGCCCGTGGGAGATTACATGACTCCCACCCTCGAGGGAAATGGCTCGGTTATTCTACCTCCCGATGAGGATGCCTTCGATTTCGACGTTAAATCATCTCTAGTGCACATGGTTACGAATGATCAATTTCAAGGGGCCGGGAATCCCTCCAATCATCTAACCAACTTTCAAGAATACTGTCGGACATATAAACCAAGGAATGTGCCGGTTGAGTACGTATATCTTAAGCTCTTTCCTTCGTCGCTATATGGAGATGCCAAGGAATGGCTACAAAATCATGAACCGGGGACGTTTCGTACTTGGGACCATTTGGCTACCTCTTTTCTAAACAAGTTTTACCCTCCATCTAGAACAAAAAAGTTTACAGACTTTATCCTTACGTTCTCTCAAAGGGACAACGAGCTCTT
Source organism: Rhodiola kirilowii (assembly GCA_033675215.1). NCBI lineage: Eukaryota > Viridiplantae > Streptophyta > Magnoliopsida > Saxifragales > Crassulaceae > Rhodiola > Rhodiola kirilowii. The sequence continues at coordinate 986,185 of CM066203.1, forward strand.
CCACCAAGCTAATGATAGGTTTAAACATTACTTGAGGGAGTGCCCTCACCACAATTTTAGAAGGGCCGATCTAATGAGATACTTCTACTTGGGGATGAATAAGGAAGCTAAGAACCAAATGGACACGGCTAGTGGAGGCACTATAATGGAGTTACCGGCTAACCAAGGTTTTAAGGTTGTGGACAAAATAGCTTCAAACTCGGATAAATACCAAGGAGTAGACCACAAAAAGATGGCCAAGTCAAGAGATGACTCCTCAAATTCTGCATTGAGGTCCGAAATAGCCGAATTGACAAAGAAAGTAGAAAATATGGTGTGTCAAGCGAACTCCGTTGAGGCAACAAAGGCTAAAGCTGAAAAAGAAAGAGTCTCGGCGCACCAATCATGCTTCTTGTGTTCTAGTACAAGACACTCTACCAAAAATTGTCCCGAAGGGAAATATGAAGAAGATGATGATGGCTATGAGGGGGCACATTTTGTCAACCAACAAAGAAACTACAATCAAAATGCGAGTCCCACCGCTAGAACTTATGAGCCTCCACAAAAGAGAATGTCTAATGATTCTAACTTCACCTCAAGGCCTCAAGGGCAAAATTCTCACTCAAATCAAGGAAATTATCAAAGCAATTATCAAGGGAATAATCAAAGGCAAGGGTATGGTTCTAGCTCTAATCAAAATCAAGGACAAAACTCATATTCGAACCAAGGGCAGAATTCCTACTCAAATCAAGGCCAAGGCTCGAATCAAAATTCTCAATATTCTCAAGGAAACTACCAAAGGCCCTATCAAGCCAAGTCCAACATGAATGATCAAGGGAACTCTTCTTCTAGCACTCAAGATAACACTATGATGTCTATGATGGCTCAAATGCTAGAAGGTCAAAAAGAGACCAATAAGAGAATGGAGCAATTGGAAGCCCATAACAAGATGCTTGACAATCAAGTGGCTCAACAAGCCGTAGCATTGAAGCAAATGGGGAAACTTCCCTCTCAAACGAACGTTAATTCCATAGAACATGTTGAGGCCATCACATTGAAGAGCGGGAAAGTTCTACCTACCCCTCAAGGGAAATCTAGCCCCGATGGCAAGGAAGAAGAAGGAGGAATCGCCAAGGAAAATTTGGAAGATGAACCTCAAGCTCCCCCGGAGGAGGAGGAAAAGGAAGGAGAGCCGATCTTAAAGAGGAAGTATGTGCCAATGGTTCCTTTCCCTAAAAGGTTAAACAAAAGCAAGCTCGATGCTCACTTCCAAAGATTTGTGGAAATGCTAAAGAAGTTGTACGTCACACTCCCCTTCCATGAGGTAATTACTCAAAACCCTACCTATGCTAAATTCTTAAAGGATATTGTGTCAAACCGTAGAGTGATTGAGGAATCTAGCATGATAGCTTTGAATGCGGAGTGTAGTGCAATTGTGCAAAGTCGTATGCCTAAAAAGATGCAAGATAATGGGTCATTTTCTATTCCTATCTCTTTAGGAAAGATTGAAATTGATAGGGCATTGTGTGACTTGGGAGCTAGCATTTCTTTAATTCCCTATTCTTTGTTTGAGCAAATTGATGTAGGAGAACTCCACCCTACTACCATTTCATTGAAACTAGCAGATAGAAGTTCTAGAATCCCTAGGGGAGTTCTTAGGGATGTGCCTATTAAAGTTGGTAAATTCTTTATTCCCGTAGACTTCTATGTGCTAGAAATGGATGTGGAGCAAGAAATGCCCGTTATTCTTGGTAGACCTTTTCTTAACACCGTTGAAGCGGTCATTAGATGTGGCGAAGGGTCTATTGAATTGAAGATAGGGGATGAAAAGCTGAAATTTTTTCTGAAAAATGCCATGAAAACTCCCATTTCGTCTTTTGAATGCAATTTGCTTGATATATCTTGTGAAAATCTTGAGCTAACATCTTTTGAAAGTGAAGTCATGGACTTAGATGATTCTAGTATGCATTTTTCCTCACTTATGGATATGGAGGATGAGGAAATGTGTGACTTGTCTTGGGCCGAAGGAGAAAAATTGTTTGATGCTTGTCAAGGTGAAGGAAACCAAGTGCCAAAAGGTAAGAAATTCGAAGGAGAGTTAAAACCTCTACCTTCGAATCTAAGGTATGAGTTTCTTGGATCTAATTCTACGCACCCGGTCATTGTTGGTGCAAACTTGAATGAGAATGAAACCTCCAAACTCTTGCATGTCTTGAAAAACAATAAAAAAGCTTTGGGGTACTCAATTGATGATCTAAAGGGAATTAGCCCTTTGCTATGCATGCATAGGATAAATGTGGATGAAAATGCAAAACCTTCTAGGGAGTTTCTAAGGAGATTGAACCCTAATCTTAGCGAAGTGGTCTTTAAAGAAATTACTAAGCTAAGAGACGCGGGGATCATTTATTCGGTCCCGGATTCGGAATGGGTAAGCCCCATCCATGTCGTCCCCAAAAAGGGAGGACTTACGGTTGTGCAAAACAATAAGGGAGAGTTGGTCCCTACTAGAACCGTAAATGGATGGAGGATGTGCATTGATTATAGGAAATTGAATAAAGCAACTAAGAAAGATCACTTTTCCATCCCTTTTATTGACCAAATGCTAGAAAGACTTGCGGGACATGAGTACTTTTGTTTCCTAGATGGTTATAGTGGATTTCATCAAATTCCCATTTTGCCGGATGGCCAAAGAAAGACTACATTTATATGTCCTTATGGAACTTTTGCATTTAGACGCATGCCCTTTGGGTTATGAAATGCACCGGGAACATTTCAAAGATGCATGATGTCTATCTTTAGTGACTACATTGAGAAATGCATGGAAGTTTTCATGGATGACTTCTCTATCCATGGGACTTCATTTGATGAATGCCTTACTAATCTTTCTCATGTTCTTGCTAGGTGCATTGAAACGGGTTTGGTGCTAAATTGGGAAAAGTGCCATTTTATGGTTCAAGAGGGAATTGTGCTTGGGCATATGGTGTCTAGTAGAGGTGTGGAAGTTGATAAAGCAAAAGTTCAAGTTATTGAGCAACTTCCACCACCAAAGGATCAAAAAAGAGTTAGAAGTTTCCTAGGGCATGCCGGTTTTTACCGAAGATTTATAAAGGACTTCTCAAAGATTGCCAAGCCGCTTACTCATCTCCTATGCAATGATGTGAAATTTGACTTTGATGAAGGATGCTTAGAAGCATTTGAAAAGCTCAAGAAAGCTCTTGTATCGGCACCCATAGTACAACCACCAAAATGGGATCTTCCATTCGAGCTTATGTGCGATGCAAGCGACTTTGCTATTGGAGCCGTCTTGGGACAAAGGGTGGATAAGAGACTCCATGTAGTCTACTATGTGAGCAAGGTGCTTGATAATGCTCAATCGAATTACACCACAACCAAGAAGGAGTTGCTAGCCGTGGTGTATGCCTTTGAAAAGTTCAGACCATATCTTGTTGGGTCCAAGACGATCGTCTACAAGGATCACGCAGCTATTAAGTATTTGATGGCGAAGAAAGATGCAAAGCCAAGACTTATTCGTTGGGTTCTTCTTTTGCAAGAGTTCAATATTGAGATCAAAGACAAGAAAGGGGTCGAAAATGTAGTCGCGGATCATCTCTCAAGAATGGAGCATTATGATACAAAATGGTTCTCAACACCTATACGAGACTCTTTTCTCGGAGAATATTTGCTAAGTGTCAATGATGATGCCCCATGGTATGCGGATTATGTGAACTATTTGACGTGCAACATCCTCCCTAATGACCTCGATCATAATCAAAGGAGGAAGTTCTTGCACGACGTTTCAAGATACTTTTGGGATGATCCGTTCTTGTACAAGCTATGCGCCGATGGGATATATAGAAAGTGTGTGACCAAGGACGACGCAAAAGGAATTATAGCTTGTTGTCACTCTTCTTCTTATGGTGGGCACGGTTCAACTTCGAAGACCACATCTAAGGTACTTCAATCGGGATTTTATTGGCCCAATATATTCAAGGACACGTATGAATTCGTCAAATCTTGCAACGAATGTCAAAGGACGGGCAACATTGCTAGAAGGGATGAAATGCCTCAAAAGGGAATTTTAGAAGTGGAGATTTTTGATGTATGGGGCGTAGATTTCATGGGACCCCTACCTTCGTCTCAAGGGAATTCTTTCATTCTAGTAGCGGTGGACTACGTGTCCAAGTGGGTTGAGGCCATAGCCTCCCCTTCTTGTGATGCGAAAGTGGTGATCAAGATGTTCAAGAAAATTATCTTCCCAAGATTTGGAATGCCAAGGGCGGTGATTAGCGACAATGGCTCCCATTTCAAAGAAAGAGGATTTGAGTCTATGCTTAAGAAATATGGGATTTTCCATAGGTGCTCCACCCCATATCATCCCCAAGCAAATGGTCAAGTTGAGGTATCAAACCGAGAGATAAAAAACATCTTGACAAAGACAGTTGGTAAGTCAAGGAAGGATTGGGCATTAAAGCTTGACGATGCGCTTTGGGCATATAGAACCGCCTTCAAAACACCGATTGGGATGTCTCCATACCGGTTAGTATATGGCAAATCTTGCCATCTTCCAGTAGAGCTTGAGTATAAAGCCATGTGGGCCATTCAAGAGTTGAATTTCGACAGGAAGGCTTCGGGAGAGAAAAGGCTCCTTCAACTGAATGAGCTAGATGAAATCAGGCTAGACTCCTATGAAAGTTCAAGGATTTATAAGGAGAGAACTCGGAAGTGGCACGATAAACTTCTCGTAAAGAAAGAGTTCTCGGAAGGAGATAATGTTCTGGTGTTCAATTCAAGGTACAAGTTGTTTCTCGGGAAGTTCAAGTCAAAGTGGTCTGGGCCGTACAAAATTCATAGAGTTTTCGATGATGGCCACTTAGAGTTAATTGGGAATCAAGGGAATTTGTTCAAGGCAAACGGGCAAAGAGTCAAAATCTATCATGCCGACCATGGAGACCAACACATGTTGGAAGCTCCCTCTTGAATCCTATGTGCTATCACCGCTAGAGAAGGGATCCCGCTAGGGACTTCTCTTAGCGTGCTTCTCTTCACACCAAAGCCTCGGCTCGGTCTTGCCAAGACGTTAAACTAGGCCCTAACGGGAGGTAGCCCGGTTTGTGAGTTGTCCATTCATGCACGATAATTGCTTATATATGTTTGGCATGTGTTCGTTGAACTATGCATGTGACCTTGGTGCTTGTTCGATCCAAATGCATGAGTTGGTGTGCTTGGTGTGAATTTTGTGCTTACATGAATTATCTTGGTGTTGGTGATGTCTTAAGTGTGGAGTCTTTGACCCTAGATTGCGTTTGGTTGAAAAGTATGTTTATGCTAATAATTTCTTGGTGAAGTTGTGAATTTGTGCTATTTTCTGTGCTGCTTATTCGTGATGTGAGTGAAAATCTTAAGTGTGGAGTTGGGGAGTTAGAAAAAAAAAATTCATAACGCTGAGTTTACCTCCAGTCGACCGACTGGGAGATGACCAGAGCGCCAGTCGGTCGAGTTGGCCAAGCCTCAGAAGACCCTCATTTTTCACTCAATCGAGTCGACCGACTCGGATGCCAGTCGACCAACTGGGATTTGCCTATCCTAAAACTCTTCTCTTCCACATTCAAACTCATTCTCCGCCCGACTCACCTCTCCAATCGCTCAAATCCAACCTTCGTTCCTTCTGACCATCACCCAATCCTTCACCAATCAACGCCATCACCTCGCCTTCGCCTCGCCATCACTCCACCGTCCCCAGTCAACCAAGCCACAGCCGCACCGCCCGCATCTCCGATTCAAATCGGAAAAGCTTCTTCCCGGTCGATCTGCTCATTCCGGCAACCTCCAACCTCGTTCAACCGCTCGTTCAACTCTTCAAAGCCTCGCCAACAAAACCCCTCCATCAATTTGAGTCGCCGAGCCCGATTTCAAAAATCCGATTTGTGCCCTAGAAATCGCCAGCCAGTCGACCGACTGGCATTTCCTTGCTGTTCCAGTCGACCGACTGGATTGAGACGCAGTGGATTTTGCTCAATTTTGCTCAGTTTGATCTTCAGTTTCAACCTCATTTCATCATGCCTCGTGCCGGTTCTTCGTCTCGATCCATTTCAAAGGGCAAGGAAGTCGCTCATGAGCCCGCGCTTGATGATCAAATTGATGCGTACCATGATTCCGAGGACGATGACTTGCCTCTCGTCTCTCGCAAGAGGAAGCAGCTCAGAGCCTCACTAGCAGATCCCAGCTCATCCGAGGAAGAGGAATCAGACGTTGCGCCAGTTTCCCCCACTCCTCCGCCCAAGAAGAAAGTGCCTCCACCGAAGAAGCCGGCGCCGAAGAGGAGAGCCCCAGTGCCTCCTACTCCTAGAGCTCCCTCTCTTCCAGCTGGTGCACCCTCGCCCATTGCTGTGGCGTCTCCTCCCACTGCTATAGTCCCGGTTGAGCCTCGTGAAGGACCTTTTGAGGGACCCCTGCCCGAACCCACACCTTATCCTTTCTCGGTGTCCCTTGAGTTCAGAAAGGAGGCCCATCGGACCCATCTTGCCACGATCAGGAAGAAGGGGAAGACAGCCATGCCCACACTTTATCTGGATATGGGGCTCCTCCGACGCATTGATGGCGCAGTCGCTGATGAGGTACATTCACAACTTATTCATAGCGGCTTGCGCTTCTTATTTTCTGATGATCCGGGATCCTACCCGAGGGTTGTGGTGGAGTTTTTTTGCTCTTTTGAGTGGAGGAAGGAGAGGGAGGGGGATGCGCATGTTTTTTATTGGGAATTTGTTTTGGGAGAACGAGATTTTCGGATTAAGGAAAGTGTGATTTGTGAGTGGCTTGGATTCCCTCCTCATGATGCTACCTGCAGGAAATTCACTAAGCATGACCAGTGTCGATTTTGGAAGAGGATTTCGGGGAGGAATGAGTGGTTTATCTCGTCGTACAATTCTTCGGCGATCACTGACCCAGTGTGGAAGATTATCCACCATCTTATTGCGATTGGGATAAACACTCGAACGGCGAAGGCCAGATCATTTACTATGCCCGATATGGGGCTTATGCTTTCTATTGATCACGGGGAGGTCATTGATTGGCTAGCTGTCCTCGCCACCCGTTTTGAAGCCATTGTGAAGAAGGGTGCGAGGAACCGTGCTTTAGGAGGTGAATCGCTGATTTCTATAATCGCCTTGAGGTGTAACTTCACCTTCGGTCACGAGGATTGCCCCGAGCCTTCCAAGAGTACTCTTACTCTTAAGACCATGAAGAAGATACTTATCGTCAAGAAGGACGGGAAGACTTGGGAGGTCGACACGAAGCCTCATAAGCCAGATCTTGTGACTAATGCCGTGTATCATAAGCAGGTGTTTAAGAGGGCGTATCCACTTTACTGCAGTACCCATCTCACCCCTTCCCCTCTTGCCTCCCCTATCCGTTCCCCTCCTCCGGCCGACGATCCTGTTTCCCCTATCCCTGAGGAGCCGCTCCATCCTGAGGACCTGCCTCCCGTTGATGTCGATGTGGAGAGACCGCCTCCTGCCACAGATGATCTGACAGAGTGGAGACAGAGGACCTCCGCTGATATTGCTGACCTCAAGGGTGGAGTGGCTGATTTGAGGAGCGGGCTTGCTAGTTTGGATGCCTTTATTAGAGCTAAGGCGCAGAGATCTCGCCAGGAGTGGGATTGGCTCCGGGCTACAGTCATGTCCATGGTCAGAGGTCCTGGAGGCCCTGTTGTTTATCCAGCTGCTCCGCAGTTTTCCATTCCTCGTGGCGCCTCCCCCCTGCCTACCACGCCAGCTTCTAGAGTCGAGGAGGCAAGCACACCACTCACTGTGGGCACGATTGTGCTTGTGGACCCCATTCGAGGGGAGAGTTCGCACTACACTGGTGCCACGATTCCGAACGAGGAAGGTGTTGGAGATTCTGCCAGAGCATCCAGCCCAGGAGATGATGAGGCTACATCTTGAGTTTCTACTGCATGCTGCTCTACCTTTTGTCTCTACTTTCTTGTCTTGATCATGTACTTGGATGATGTTTGACATTTTGAGTGATATGCCTTTTACTTGCTTTTGGTTGTATGCTACATTCGTTATGATATTGAAGGTGTTTACCATTTGTGCTGTTAACTCTACAGGATGTGCACCCCTATTATTCTCTTGTTCAAAATTCATCTTCTTTGCCTACATTTGCAACCAAAAGGGCATTTATCACTCACATGAGTTTTATCAACCGTGCTTCAAACGAGGGGAGTTCCTATGTGCCCTTACCTTTGTTTTATGATTCTTTGCGCTTAGGGACTAAGCTTGAGTTAAGTGTGGAGTGGTTTGTGCGCATAGTTCACATGATTGCATGCTTTGCGTATCATTTTTGATGGACACTTGCATCTTTTGCACTTTATCCCTACATGAGAGAGTTTTAACCACATAGGCTTGTGACTATCAATTCCAATTCCTATAAATCACATCTAGCCTATTTGCCACGTTTATTGGATTTTGAACTTAGAACCGACCTAGTCCATTGAATGTGTATTCTTGAAAACCAGTATCATTGCTATCTCTCGTCTATCTAATTCTCTAAGTATTTTCGTTGAAATACCTTGGATCAAGCTATAGCAAGCACTTCTAAAAAAATTCTTCGTGAAAAACCTAGATCTCTTGATTATTCCTTGGTGACTTGAGTTCTCTAACACGGTGCCTTGCTTATGTTTGTCCCCCGCACATTCCATACACTTATTGAACATATTGTCATGTTTTAAGTGTGATGAAAAAAAATAAAAAGAAAAAAAAAGAAAATATATATATATATTTTCTGCTCCGCCTCTGCGGTACTTATGCGGTTAGGTGGGATGGTGGCACACATCGTCCAATCTCTAGTCCAAGTAGCCGGGAAAATAGACGAGCGACCCTCGGCTTGACTCGTGTCAAAAGGACGAGGATGAGTGAGAGCAGTTTTGAAAATAAATAAAAACAAAGAAGAGAAAATAAGAAGCACTTAAAACTTGACCCTATGTTCATCCATCATTATTCATTTGTGCGGGTGCATCATTTGCATTGTGTGCTAGTTGGAATAACTCTTGGACAACCCATGTGCTTGCACGGGAGTATTCATTTGGTTTATGACTTGTTTGTAAAGAACTCTCATGTCGAACTCCTCTTCCCTTATGGATTACGGCTTGAGCGCCTAAAACATGGGAATGAGTTCCATGTCGCAAACCCGTGGACTAGCCCTAGCTAGCATAGGCAAGCGATTGACACTCTTTGTGCAAACTAAAAGCTCAATTTCTATTGTATTACCTTGAAAATGAATGGACATTTGGATGAGACGATTGATAGCTCTAGTATTGACGACCTTGAATGCACAATCTCAAAAGCCCTCAAAGTGGTTCGAAAGTTCTTTTGATGGTATTGTGATGATAGTCCTAGCGTGGGGTGAGGAATTTGTTTTGAGAAATCATGGCTTTGGTTAAAAACTCTTGAATTCAATTCTCATGGGATAAGTGCACTTGGGATTTGTGAGTACTCCCTTTTCTGAAAATTCTCATGAGACTATAACTCGTCCACTAGGGTAGCCTAGGGGTTTAAAGGCTTAATGCATATGCTAAATGCATTCGTCACACCTACGAAAAAGAGTTAGGTTGTATATTTGTGTTAGATTAGTTAGAAATAAAGTTTACCCGTTGTTTCTCTTTGGCTTATTCTTATTGTTTGCTCGGGACGATCAAACTCTAAGTGTGGAGTGTTTTGATGAGTTGAATTCTCGACTCGTTTACATACCCATTTACGAAGAGTTTCGATCCATTCCCGAAGCTATTTCGATGCCATTTGACCATTTTCCTTACATTTCAGGCTTGGAACAGCCATCCATTGAGCTCAGGACCTTAACACGAGAATTTGGAGAAAATTCGAAGATTTGGGCAAATTTGGACTGGAAGGTGCTCGAGTCGACCGACTGGGAAAACTCCCCTGCGCCAGTCGGTCGAGAAGATCAACAATCAGATGGCCTCCTCAAACGCGTCAATCGAGTCGGTCGACTAGGCCAGCGAGTTGACCGACTGAGAAATTGCTTAGAGAGCTCAAGACCTCGAGTCGCCCGACTGAGGAATCTTCTTCACGCCAGTCGATCGAGTTGCCGAACTTCCAGATGGGCCTGCCAGACCACTCTTTCGAGTCGGTCGACTCGCCTCCCAGTCGACCGACTGGGAGATCCCTTCATCAACCTCATCTTCAGCGTCAGTCGACCGACTGGGAGAACCAACCCACGCCAGTCGGCCGACTGAGATACAGTACCGGAAAACCCTAGCTTTGTCTATAAATAGAAACTTTTGGGGGATTTTCGAGAGGACTTTTTGCACAGATTTAGAGAAGGATTGAGCACGAAATTTGAGGAGATTGAGTGAAGGAGAAGAAGACCAACATCCTTGAATCTCTAATTTGGTTTTAGATTTCTAAACCCCATCTTCTCTACATGTTTTTATGCTCATCCATGATTGTTTTTTATTGTGACCTCACTATGAGTGAGTAGTGACCTTGATTGGGGATCTATGAATCCCCTAAGCATGTTTGTGACATTATAAACATTATGGATGCTATTGATGAATGATTTGCACATGATTTTTCTTCATTTGAACTTAATGATTAGAGTTGCCCATAAGGTGTTTGTGAAAATGCCTCAATGAGAAACTTGGCTTGATTTCGTGTTTGAAGTAACTTGCGTTGAAGAGCATGATCTCAAATGACCTAAATGAAGAAGCATTAGGATTTTGTGTTAGTTAGATGACACTCTTAACCTAATGAGAATAGCTTGAACCTAACAAGAGTATGATTGTCTAGTCAATAAAGCGTGAGTGTGAGACTAGATAATTAGATTCTATAATGCCAATAGAGCGTGAGTGTGAGGCGTTATGCGAGGTGTAGCCTCTTGGTGCTAAGTTGAAGCGTGAGTTGAACTTAGTATTAACGTTACATGGCTAGATTCTAATATGTGCATGTGATTTCATAAATGGTGTCCTAGTTTACCGTCACAATGATTGTTTAGGTGGAGGATTAGATCCCTAGTCATCCTTTATTGATTGGTAAACTCTTTCGTTGTTCACATCTCTCTTTGGATAGCACAATTTGGCTATCACCCTCTTAAGAGGAAATCCCCCCCCCCCCCCGAAAACCTTAGACAATCTAGCTTTAATCTATGGCATTATTAGTTTAATCACCTATCTCTTGGGTACGACCTTGGGTTTCCCGAGTCAAATATAAATGTTTTGATTTAACGTGACTTAGCATAAGTATTTGAATTCTTATTTGAATATTTACACTATATTTACGAGAGATCAATTACAAAAGCCCTAACCAAGCCAATAAGCCAATGACCGAACTGATAATCTAACTTAGACTATGGACACGAACGAATGTAGTAAACCGAGACTTCCCTAAATGAGAAGAGCCGAGCACCGCCATTGACGGCCGAAGTCAGTTGACCAGTCGTCCACATCAAGTCGCAGTTGCGCCTTGACCAACAAAAGAGTCTCCGAGCTGCCATAACAATACTCCGAAGTGCGCCTCGATGAATCGATCCTTTCTAGCAAGCTCTCGAGTACGATTGCTCCAAGAATCGCTACAGTTTTTCTCTAGTATCCAATATCGAATCGGTGCCCTAATCTCCAATTTTGGTGAGCTTATATCTGGCTGAAGGAGACAAACAAAATGACATCACAGGCACGAACTCAGTCCGTCTTCGCGCTCATCCAAACGACATCGTTCCACTTAAGCGTCCTTAATGAAACGCTGCGTCGAGCTCAAAGTGACTTCTCCCGCTTTTGTCTAAATGACGCCGCACCACTTGTAACCGCAATAACAGCTTTTGCCTCCAAGCTTAAATGCCAGCGTTTTGGCTTTCCAGCAGCTCAGTGATCAGTCGAGTTTTCGACTGATTTATGGCCATTCTTCACTATAGTTTTGGGTCATTTTCAACATTATTTTGATGTCATTTGACCTCTATCTCTACATTTCTGGTAGAAAATAAGTTTCCCCCATGGTCAAGGCCTATATATGAAGATTGGTTGAAAAACAGAAGTTTCGGCGCAAAACAAGGAGTTTCGGGGCAACGTCGAGCATATTGACCTTTGTGACTTGTTTTGGACGCCCAGGGCTCATATGGTGTTTGATTTGGCTGATCTTTAGCTTGTTGGAAAGTATTTCAAAGGGCTACAACTTTTTAGTTTACACCGAGATCAAATTCAGACGGGAAGACCACCAAAAAGGCCCTAGTCGGTCGACTAAGAAGTACAGTCGACCGACTCGATTAAACTTCAGGAGCTCATCAGATCTTGCACATCCCAGTCGACCGACTGGGAGTCAAGCTTAGGCCAGTCGACCGAATGAATGAAAAACTCAGATTTGAGGTCCAGATTTCCGCCGAATCTATAAATAGAAAGCAAGGGTTTTGGACCAAGTGTGGAGGTTTTTTGGGAGAAGAAGATTGGAAAAGAGGCTCATCCAAGGTCATCAATCATCATCCAACGAAGGAGAAGAGAAGATCAAAAGGGAGTTCAAGGATTAACCATCCTACTTCTATCCATCTTTTGCATTGTACTTGTTGTTGCTATAAACCCTACTCACACCATGTTGTCTTACATGATGTGTGAGTAGTGGATCTTGTGTTTTGAGGATCTTATGACTCTCCTTGGTACTCTTTGATCACATATATACATTGATATTCATATGGATGATTGTTGATTTCATTTTCTCTTGTGTTATGAATGTTATGCACTCTAGGTGTTTGATAAAATGCCTAAGTGACAACTTAGACTAAAACTTGAACCTATGTCTTGGAAAAGCTAGTGGATAGTTCTAGGATGGAGAAAATTATCATATCTTAAGCATGAAAGTGACCCTTATGATATGATGCTTGACAAAAGATTGAATGGTTAATTCATTGGAGTTAGTCAATTAGCAAATCATCAATTAATCCCATTAAATGGTGTCAAATTCATGTTCACTATGCTCTTTATATATGTCATGCTACTAAGTTTTTGATGAAATGCCTAAGTAACATGTAGAACCTTAAAACTAGACCTAAGAATCGAGAGACCTTAGGGATAGTTTGGATTTAGTGAATATGATCATTTCTACGGGATTGAAGTGAACTAGGTTCAATACTATTTGACTACCATGAAATGTTTGAATATCGTGTATGTGATCATTGAGAACTTGCCAAGGAGGGGAGTAACCCCTCGAAACACCTCTTACTTATCTTTTATCCCTAATTACTCGCCACATAGGATTTAGATATATACATTCCCTTATACATTTTTGTTTAGAATAGCCGAACGGAAACACAGTCTTACATAGTGCATGTGCTTAGCTTGCTTCTCTTGGTTCGACCCGGTATTTTACCGGTTAATATAAATGTTTTGACTACATTCGATCCCCTCTTCATTGATACTATTTAGAGGTGAAAAAGAATAGTTCGTCACTCAGTCCAACCCATCTTCACCAAGCTTGATCTCAGCTGCTTCTTCTGGTCTTCATGGCTGATCCTACAAGCCTAAAAACTCTATATAGAATCCTCTAAGGGACAATATCCTAGTCTAGGACTCATTGGCTTGGTGACCTAACCTATAGGAGCACAAATGGAGGATTAAAGTTCTCACAACATGCTTGTTCACAATTGTCATATAACTCAATTACGTAAAATGGTGTGCCATGTGAGCAAGTTGTTACCCAATCTTGCTTTCTAGACAGCCTTAAATTTCGTTAGTTGTCTCCCACGTTATAAAAAATGTTTGCTGAAATGCAGTCTCAGTGTAGAGTATTTCAGTTGAGCAAAAAACTGTCTACATGAATTGCAGTTAAATATCTATACATATTATCATCTCCCAATAGGCTGAGATATATATATATATATATATATTATATCCCCTGATCCAAGGACACATTTTATCTTTCTTGTTAAAATTAACATTTATCTACAGACAGAACGGCCCCGATCGCGCTCGCAATGTTCCCATTATTGTATCATCACCAATGTTCCGATTTCATCAAGTTCCCATATGATCCGGTTTATTCTGCAGTCTTATAACTACTCAACTTGCCGTTATCAACTGCCCAAATTATTAGTTAAATAAGATATGCCGCTTCCCGAAATTAAGTTCCAGTTGTTGATTTTTACCTATATGCACTACTCTCATCTCACTGGTCCATCGATATATAATTTTAACCTGCTCGTTTCTTCGTTTTCAAAATAAGTACTTTTCTATTATCCATCGACCAAGGCTGCCCTGCCCATACTGGCTCATAAAAAAAAAATATCAAGCCTTCCCATTCTTAACCTCATTCTTCACTGGTTCACATTGTTATCTTATCTGACATTGTCTGGACATAAAGCAGGATGATTAATGCCTCCCGATAAGGCCCGAAAATTTTGATGCATCAATGTTTTTAAATTTTTTAAAATGATGTTTGTACTTGTACCCAAATTCCTATAAATACCAGCCAATCCGAATCAACTTTCCTCACACCAAACTCATATACACTTCATCTCAACTATTTCCTAATAACTGTTTAACATGAGCTGCATCAAATGCATATTTTTGATGTTCTTAGTTCACAAAAGTCTCATTTCTGATGCTGCATTACCTCAAATATCTACTTTTGTTCGAACCTCAGGGTCTCAGTTTATTCTTAATGGCAATCCGTTCCTCTTTAACGGTTTTAATTCGTATTGGATGATGCATGTAGCAGCCAACCCTGCTGACCGATATAAAGTCTCGAACGTGTTCAGAGATGCCTCTGCTGCAGGCCTCAGCGTGTGTCGAACATGGGCTTTTAGTGACGGAGGTGCTGAGGCCTTGCAGATATCTCCTGGTGTTTACAATGAAAATGTCTTTCAGGTCACTTTCTTGTCAAAGAGATTAAACTGATAATTTAAACTTGCCTTTTTTTTTTTTGCTGATTTCTTGTAAAAATGCAGGGACTTGATTTTGTGGTGGCCGAGGCAAACCGATATGGAGTGCGTTTGATTTTGAGCTTTATCAATAATTACAACGACTTCGGCGGTAGACCTCAGTATGTGAATTGGGCAAGAAGTGCAGGTGTATCTGTCAGCAACGACGATGATTTTTACACTCATCCTGTCACTAAGAGTTACTACAAAAACCATGTTCAGGTAAATATTTTTGCAGAGAACATATAAATATAAATTCACTTCATTTTCGCACATTTATTATTGAAAAATTGAAATAGAAATTATTCTTAGCCAGTAACAAATGCTATGTCTGATGTTGCAGAGAGTGATGACCAGGGTTAACACCATAACTGGCATATCTTATAAAGACGAGCCAACGATCATGGCTTGGGAGCTTATAAACGAGCCTCGCAGCAAAACTGATTACTCTGGAAATACCTTAAATGTACGTAAAAATTAAAATATATATCACCAAAACAGATATCTGATAGTAAATTAAATCCATTGACATGCACTTTCTAAAAACTTATAGTAAGACAATGTTGATTTTCATAGGGATGGGTTCAAGAGATGGCTTCTTACGTTAAATCGATAGACAACAAGCAGTTGCTGGAGATAGGCATGGAAGGGTTTTACGGTGACTCGATACAGGACAGAAAGCAGTACAATCCGGGTTATCAAGTCGGAACTGATTTCATCAGTAATAATCTTGTTCGAGAAATAGACTTTGCCACTATACACGCGTACCCCGATGCTTGGTAAATAAGAAATTTTTTTTAACATATTATAAATTCAGCAAACGAGCCAGCGAGAGAAATTTATAATAAGGATATGTATTTGTGATGTGTAACAGGCTAGCTGGACAGACTGATGACGCTCAGGCAACATTCGTGCAACGGTGGATGGCAATGCACTCGTCTGACGCTAAAACTATCCTGAAAAAGCCGTTGGTTTTTACTGAGTTTGGAAAATCTAGCAAGGATCCAGGATACAGCATTAACTCTAGAGACGCATACTTGAGTGGAATTTACGCGAACATTCTCAGTTTGGCGAGGAATGAAGGAAGTTTTGCTGGTGGTTTGGTGTGGCAAATTCTTGCAGAAGGGATGGATTCATATGATGATGGATATCAGATTGTGCTGTCTCAAGATGGATCAACCAGCAGCTTGATTGATCAGCAGTCGAATAAAATGGTTGCTTTGGAACTCTTTTTGAGCAGACATCATCGACGTTGAAGAACAAATTTAAGACTGAACTGAACCAATGTCATACGGAGACGATGGATCTTAATTAATAATAACATTTGGAGTAAAACTTTTAAGTTACTTAAGCTGCTGAATAAAGAAAAAAAAAACATAGCTTGTATTTTGTAATCTGAGTACTATCTAATGAAGTATTTGTTTTGAGTTTTTACATATAAGAAGCAACTTTGTATTAGAACTCAGGAAGCAATGAATACAAACTGTTTCGTTTTTATCTTCTTTCTCTCCCGTTTCTTCCCAATCACTAATGCTAATTCTTTCCCTATTTCCTCAATTCTACACTAAATCTCTTCACTTCCTTGGTGCGATATTTAAGTTTGCATCACTATTTCTGATCATCGGTGTGGACTAAAAGTACTAATGGCCACACAAACATTGTAGCTTTTTCTTATACAAAATGCAAAGATGATGTCTGTCATTCTTGGGTTTTCTGCAATGCGTTAGCCAGCCTTCATTTGTCTGACTAAAATAACTTGTTACTGAAACCCGGATGCTCTGTCTTAATGCATGATCAACCTGGGGCGGATCCAGGATTTATTGGGACCGGGGGCAACATTGTACAACGATTTTTTTTTGCTGTTGTGAGCTGGAGAGAACGGTTAAAGGCTAATTTTTAAATACGCTTAGAACGGCTAATCTTTAAATACGCTAATCGATTCTTGTTTTTACTCAGTTCACTTTTGCTTTTAACCAATACAACTTAAGCAATTCAGTTCTTCAGTCAGGCGCAAATGTAAACAATTGACACGAGATTTTCAATCTATAACTCACACCTAATCGGAAGCTCTATTCAACCCAATCAATAGGGCTTCAAACGAGACGATACACTCGATTAAATACTCAATATACTACTCAATTATTCAATATGAATTACTAGAATATAATAGACTTTAGCCTATATAATTCCATAAAAATTCTTTGGATTGAGTGGATTGGATTTTGAAGTGTGAGTGTTCCTCTATATATACTCATTCATCATATTAGTTTTGTAATGAACAACCAATGTGGGACAAAAGCAAATATTACAAAGAAGGAAGAAAGAAGTTAAAAAGTAAGTGAAGTCATATTGTCCCACATTGCTTCCTATACATGTCTTTAGTTCACAAATGATTATAAAAGGGGAAGTAAGTCTATCCAATTTAACACAAGTTGGGATTCTTTGGGCTAGACTTATCTTGGACTCTTTGGTCCTTGGGTCACTATTGAATTCCTATGTTAAATGCTTTATATTTGCAATCAAAAATATAGTGGGGGCATGTTCGAAAAATACACTAAAACTAAGAATATTTTGATAAAATCACTGGGGGCAGCTGCCCCCACTCCATTGCCTATAGATCCGCCCCTGTGATCAACATTGTGTTCATACATACTCTGTTTACTAAGTTGCAACTTTGCAAGTATGGATGCTGTTGAGTAGGAGATCAGATCACACCTAATGAAACTAATGCAGCTGACAACAAAAGCAGAAGCCCATTCATCGACGTCAAGGTGTTGTTTTATGCTAGGGCTAGGGACATAACTCCATTGCAAGTATCATCTGGTAGCACTGCCTGTGATTGCTTAGACAAGGTTGTTAGCAGAGATCCGTGACTGTATGGTATTGGCTGTAAATGAAGAATATGCGCTCCTGGGTCAATTGTCGTTAAACATAGAGATTTGTTGGCTCTGATTCCACCCATAAGTGGAGGCTAAACAACTGCCCTCAACTAGATAGCTTGGAATGTTTATTGAGAGCATCTGTATCCATTGGAGCATATTATCTCCTCGAGAACTTCCTCACAGAGCAATTTCTATTATTATTTATTAAATAGTAACAGCATTTCTGCATATTCTGTGCAGCAATGTCATCATGCGGAGAACTTCCTATTACTATTCATGAATAAAAAATTATTAATTTTTGAAGTTTTTTCCTTCCGATTTGTTCTTATGTTAATTATTGATCAATAATATAGCCAGAATTTGGTAATCAATAGTTGAAGTGGTTTTTCATGACATCAATTTAATGCAAAATACATAACTGAATGGAAATAACATTTTAAGGAATTGAAATACACGAACTAAAAGCTCGGACGGTAACAGTCTGAATAATCTCCGGAAGCATCTTGATCATTGTTAGCTTCCTCGTACTCTCGAAGGATGGCAGCCTTCCTCTTCGAAAAATATCTTTTGAACTTTGGAGTCATCACATCTGTATTCATTTGCATGATCTTCGTTTCTTCCTCCATTTTGCAAGGTTAAAAGCTTTTTCTTGCAATTTGAAGTCATTCTCTATTTGCTTTTGGTTCAAATCGAAAAATTTCTTTTGAGTTTCTGCAATGGTCAACAAAGCCTCATTTGTGAAAGAATTTGCTACTTTTTACCTTTTCTTCTAGCTTTCCTGGCCGCCTTCACTCCAGGCGGCCTAATCGGACTCGTGGAACTTCCAGAATTGTTACTTTCGGGTGTAGAAAATCCTGAAACATCAGTGGACGGAGTTGGAGGTACGTCAAGTGTATGCTCTTCTTCGACTACCGAACTTGCTTGATATGTGTAAGAAGGGGGTAGTTGCTTCAACAATTGCAAATGTTGGATGATTATTTACTTGTTCCCAACAATCAAAATGTATGAATATTTTCTTCCTTTTGGCCACATAGAGTACTTGTGCTTTCTGTATCATTTTAAAAATTCAAAATCATAATCAATATATTATAATATAAAAATTGCATTTAACAATTTACATATAAAAATTACATTTACCTCATCTTGCAAATTGCATCCCGATTTCGATTTCTTCTAGCGTACGAAATACAAGAGCCCAAAAGAACCAAATTTGGCTTCAGCTTAGCGAAACGTGATTGAAGAGCAGAATGAGACATAGGATCGGTCGTAATTATTTCATCCTCAATTTGCTTGAAAATCGGTGTGAACTTTTTCCCACAACTTATCAACTTTTTGTCTGGCGCCGATAATTGGATCAATCGATTGACGACAATAAGATATGTAAAGTTGCACATCTTCGGACATAGATCAATTGTTAGACATGTTATGAGAGAAATGAAAAAGAAATTTTGTTGTGAGCAATTTTGGTGTGAATTGTTGTTGAAATTAATGATATATTTATAGGGAATTGTTGATGAGATTTTTTTGAAATGTTAAACCGTTGGTGAGATGTTGTTGAACGTTGTAATCTATGCTTTTCAAATTTGTAAGATTCTAAAGCAATAAATTGATCAAAAACAATTTATAACCGGTAAGTACCGGGTCGTCCAAGGAGCAATTGTAAACCTAAAATCACTATTCAATTTTACTCAATAAGTCTATTTCCTAAAGATTGTTTTTGTTGTGATTATCAACTACCAATGCAATAACTAATACAATGAAAGGGGTTGTTTTCAAGGTTTTAAAGACGCTCCTAGGGTACTATTTCCCTCCTTGGTGCATTCAACTCTTAACGGTTCAATTTCATGCAAGAATGAATAATGTAAATGATAGATTAAGGCGTGTCCTTATTAAATCAAATTCAATCGCTAGATATTGTTATTCGATTTAAGGAAAGAACACCTCGCACGCGAGCTTCAATCGCTAGATATTGTTAGCTCACGTCCTACTCAAGGTTCTCAATCATCAACGCTAGTTGAGTGATTGATAGCCAATGAGCGGTTTAAGATCAAGCCTATCTCAATGTTAAAATGAGTCACGCTAGTGAACACCACTCAACAAGGGTGAATCTACTTCATTCTAGAATCATTAGTCTCGCTCGCTAGAGCACTCAACCTCAAATTCATGTTTCTAGACCACTTAGGCATTTTATCAAACACTTGATGGGCATAGAATAGACATTTAATCCAAGTAAATTCACAAATCATAACAACTCTTCATTCATGCATATAATCAATAGATAAACGAGTTTTGTACACCAAGAAGGTCCATAGACCCCTAGAAACTAAGGAGACTACTCACTACTCATGTTCATAGACAAACAATAGTAGTGGGTTTTCAAGAGAAATGAAGAATCGACAAGATGAAGTGAGGAAGTAAGATTAAGAGTCCCCCTATATCCTTGGAGTGCTTCAACTTGATTGATGAACTTCGAAACTCTTTGTCTTCTCTCTAAAATCCCAGCTCTTTTCCCCAAAAACCCTAAGTTTCAATTTATAGAAAGCAGCAAAAATCCTGTCTTTACGACTCAATCGGCCGGTTCAAATGCACGAAGGAAATTGAACCGGCCGGTTCGAGCATGGGAGCTTGGTCGAGGACTTTCTGAGACTTTGAACCGGGCGGTTCAAATTGTGAAGGAAATTGAACCGGCCGGTTCAGATTGTGGCTGGCTTCCTCTGGAGTCTCTGACCATTTGAACCGGGCGGCTCAGATTTGTGCACTAATTGAGCCGGCCGGTTCGACTCCTCAGAGCCTCTTCCCGTCCGAATCTGATCTTGATGTAAACTACAAAGTTGTAGCCCTTTGAAATACCTTTCCAACAAGCTAAAGATCAGCCAAATCGGACATCGGATGAGCCCTATAGGTCCAAAACAAGGCGCAAAGGTCAATATGCTCGGAAATCCATATTTTTGCTCCGAAACTTCGGTTTTCTTCGAGAATTGATCTTTTTGAACTCGGGGACCATAAGGTTGGTTTCTAACCTGAAATGGCAATCAAGTGGGTCAAATGGCATCGAAATAGCATCGGGAATGGACCAAAACTCTTCGTAAATGGGTATGTAAATGAGTCGAGAATTCGACTCATCAAAACACTCCACACTTAGAGTTTGATCGTCCCGAGCAAACAATAAAATCAAGCCAAAGAGAAACAAATGGCGAATAGCTAAATCATTATGTTCAACGCCAATTTGCTCCTATCATTCATAATGTCTCAAACTTTTATTACTAACTACTCTAACACATATTTACAAGCTAACTCCTTTTCGTAGGTGTGACGAGTGCATTTAGCATATGCATCAAGCCTTTAAACCCCTAGGCTACCCTAGTGGACGAGTTATAGTCTCGTGAGAGTTTTCAGAAATGGGAATACTCACAAATCCCAAAATGCACTTATCCCATAAGAGTGAAAGCAAAAGTGTTCAACCAATGCTATGATTTCTCAAAACAAAGTCCTCACCCCACGCTAGGATTACCGTCACATTATCATCAAAAGAACTTTTGAACCATTTAAGTATCCTATGAGGTTGTGCATTCAAGATCATCAATACTAGAGCTTTCAAATGTCTCATCCAAAAGTCTACTCATTTTCAAGGCAATACAATAGAAGTGAAGCTTTTAGTTTGCACAAAAAACGTCAATCGCTCGCCTATGCTAGCTAGGGCTAGTCCACGGGTTTGCGACATGGAACTCATTCCCAAGTTTTAGGCGCTTAAGCCGTAATCCATAAGGGAAGAGGAGTTCGACACAAGAGTTCTTATAAAACAAGCATAGACCAAATGATAGTTCCCGTGCAAGCACATGGGTCGTCCAAAAGTCATTCTAACTAGCACACATGCAAATGATGAATCCCGCACAAATGAAGAATGGAGGAAAAACATAGAGTCAAGTTTTAAGTGCTTCTTATTTTTTTGGAACGGCCTTTGGCCTACAAATGCTTTCGAGGGGGGACTTACCTCCCTAACCCCCGGCATTTGTATATTTTGGAGCAAAACTTCTCGGGTACCTCGAGAAAGTTTTTAGTCGGGGCTTTACCCTCTTTGACCGCAAAAATCTTTTCTTTTTCTTTTTTTTTTCTTTTTTTTTTCTTTTTTTTTCTTTTTTTTTGAATGGGGCTTCGCCCTCTTTTTACTCCACACTTAAAACTTGACAATATGTTCAAAAAGTGTATGGAATGTGCGGGAGTCAAACATAAGCATGGCACTAAATTAGAGAACTCAAGTCACCAAGGAGCAAACAAAAGGTCTAAGTTTTTCGTGAAAATTTTAAAAATGCTTGCTAAAACTTGTTCCAAGGTATTTCAACGAAAATACTTAGAGATTTAGATAGACAAGGGATAGCAATGATATTGATTCCCAAAAATGCACATTCATAGGACTAGGTCGGTTCTAGGTTCAAGATCCAATAAATGTGACGAATAGGCTAGATGTGATTTATAGGGATTTAGAGTTGATGGTCACAAGCCTATGTGGTTAAAAACACTCTCATGTTAGGGATAAGGTGCAAAAGATGTAAGTGTCCATCAAAAATTGATATGCAAGGCATGAAAGCATGTGAGCATGTGAATGACGTGCATAAATCCACTCCACACTTAAAAGCAAGCTTAGTCCCTACGCGCAAACAATAAAAAAAATGAGATAAAGGCGCATAGGAACTCCCCTCGTTTGTAGGTGTGCCCCACCAATAGAAAAGATGTCAATGTGCTAAACGCGATCGAACATGATGCAAATTATTCCCTTGATGACAAGAATAACATGAGAGGTTAAAAGTAACAAGTGACATACAAGGTCATGCAACGCAAGTATGAGCAAGTGAGCTTCACTAGTTACATAATAACATCATGGCATAAGATTGATACACCTCAAACAAGGAAAGTAATCTACATCCTTCATAATATGCACATGAGCGCTAAGGGCAACATCATTATTCATGGATAAATCAAAGGGAAATGTGATAAGTGGAATTGGAGTGAGTAGAACTCACTCCACACTTAAAATCCAAGCCACACTCAAGTCATGCAAAACATTTAAACATGAAAAACAAGAATGAACAACTTACAATTCGGGTTACCTCCCATGAGGGCCTAGTTTTTCCCGTCTTGGCAAAGACGTAGCAAAGCGCCCCATAGAATCACTCGTGAGAAGTCCTTTGCTAGGATCCCTTCTCACGGGGCCTTGGATGTTGACGTGTCAATCCACCTTCAAATCCCATTTGAATTTCTTCCCATCAAGTCTACAATGGACTTTCCTTTGGGAAGTTGACCCCTTCAAATATGAAGATCCCTTTAGAGCTAAGGGGTCATGGGAGCTCCTTTTGAATAATTTTGCAAAATATGGCACGAAGCTCCCAAACTTGTCTCGAGACGTCGGAATGAAGAAGGAGTCTTCAAAATTTGTCTCGAGCTTGATGGGCACACCCTCCTTTAATTTCTCAATAATTTCCTTGGGTGCCCACTCCTCAATATCGCTCATTAAACTTTCATCTTCTTGTATGCTAGGTGGCTCTTTAGTCTCTTCCATGAAAGTCTCAACAAAGTCTCTATACCCTTGAAGTTCTCGTGGCTCAATATCCTCTTCCTCGATTCCATCATCAACAAGAGAATCGGGTTCACTATCAAGCTTACTAATAGCGGGAGGGAGGTCTTCTTCATCCAAAAGAGATATTTCTTCTATGCATGAATCGTCATCGTTGAAGAATTCCTCATCGGAGAGCCAAGGCATTGATGGAATGGTGAGCTCTTGTGTGTTCTCGACCAAATGATCTTGAGGTGTGCTAGTAGTGAAGGATGCTTCACTCTTGCATTCCACCTCCCCTTCGTCACAAGATTCACTATCCATCTCCTCATAAAAAGCTTGGGTACCAACTCTCCAAAGTGTATCCTCCCATTCTTGATCCATTTCTTCCCTTGAGGCATTAGATTCATGAACTTCCTCTTTGGAAACCTCTTCTTCATCATCCAAATCCCCATTTTCCATTGCTTGTCGCGCTAATGTGCTTTCCAACACTTTTCTTTGGGCAATAAGTTCATCCATGCGTCGGTAAATAGCTTGGAAAGCATCTTGCGTGTCTAGGCGATCTTCGGAGATCTTGGCATTAAGAGCTTCATAAGAGGTCATCCCTTCTTGTCTAACCCTTCTTCCTTCCTCTTGATTTTTAATCAAGGTGTCTAGCAATTCTTTGACGGTGGGTTGAGGAGGTTGAGGGTTCAAAGGATATTGAGGGTAGGAGGCATCTTCAAACGAGTATTGGCTATCATCTCGATAAGGAGTGTATGATTGTGTCGGATAGCCTTGATCTTCCCAATAGGCATTTCGATGCTCCTCCTCCTGGTCATATTCTCCATTGTATGAGACTTGTCGGTTGTATGAGTCCATCCTCGCAAAACAATAGAACAGAAGTTAGCAAGGGATATGAGTGAATAGAATGTACAAAAGAAAAAGAAAAATATTTACAAGAATAGTCCAAATCTCACAAAATCTACTCTAGTGCTCTAGTTGATTCATTGCTCCCCGGCAACGGCGCCATTTTGAACGTTGTAATCTATGCTTTTCAAATTTGTAAGATTCTAAAGCAATAAATTGATCAAAAACAATTTATAACCGGTAAGTACCGGGTCGTCCAAGGAGCAATTGTAAACCTAAAATCACTATTCAATTTTACTCAATAAGTCTATTTCCTAAAGATTGTTTTTGTTGTGATTATCAACTACCAATGCAATAACTAATACAATGAAAGGGGTTATTTTCAAGGTTTTAAAGACGCTCCTAGGGTACTATTTCCCTCCTTGGTGCATTCAACTCTTAACGGTTCAATTTCATGCAAGAATGAATAATGTAAATGATAGATTAAGGCGTGTCCTTATTAAATCAAATTCAATCGCTAGATATTGTTATTCGATTTAAGGAAAGAACACCTCGCACGCGAGCTTCAATCGCTAGATATTGTTAGCTCACGTCCTACTCAAGGTTCTCAATCATCAACGCTAGTTGAGTGATTGATAGCCAATGAGCGGTTTAAGATCAAGCCTATCTCAATGTTAAAATGAGTCACGCTAGTGAACACCACTCAACAAGGGTGAATCTACTTCATTCTAGAATCATTAGTCTCGCTCGCTAGAGCACTCAACCTCAAATTCATGTTTCTAGACCACTTAGGCATTTTATCAAACACTTGATGGGCATAGAATAGACATTTAATCCAAGTAAATTCACAAATCATAACAAGTCTTCATTCATGCATATAATCAATAGATAAACGAGTTTTGTACACCAAGAAGGTCCATAGACCCCTAGAAACTAAGGAGACTACTCACTACTCATGTTCATAGACAAACAATAGTAGTGGGTTTTCAAGAGAAATGAAGAATCGACAAGATGAAGTGAGGAAGTAAGATTAAGAGTCCCCCTATATCCTTGGAGTGCTTCAACTTGATTGATGAACTTCGAAACTCTTTGTCTTCTCTCTAAAATCCCAGCTCTTTTCCCCAAAAACCCTAAGTTTCAATTTATAGAAAGCAGCAAAAATCCTGTCTTTACGACTCAATCGGCCGGTTCAAATGCACGAAGGAAATTGAACCGGCCGGTTCGAGCAGGGGAGCTTGGTCGAGGACTTTCTGAGACTTTGAACCGGGCGGTTCAAATTGTGAAGGAAATTGAACCGGCCGGTTCAGATTGTGGCTGGCTTCCTCTGGAGTCTCTGACCATTTGAACCGGGCGGCTCAGATTTGTGCACTAATTGAGCCGGCCGGTTCGGCTCCTCAGAGCCTCTTCCCGCCGAATCTGATCTTGATGTAAACTACAAAGTTGTAGCCCTTTGAAATACCTTTCCAACAAGCTAAAGATCAGCCAAATCGGACATCGGATGAGCCCTATAGGTCCAAAACAAGGCGCAAAGGTCAATATGCTCGGAAATCCATATTTTTGCTCCGAAACTTCGGTTTTCTTCGAGAATTGATCTTTTTGAACTCGGGGACCATAAGGTTGGTTTCTAACCTGAAATGGCAATCAAGTGGGTCAAATGGCATCGAAATAGCATCGGGAATGGACCAAAACTCTTCGTAAATGGGTATGTAAATGAGTCGAGAATTCGACTCATCAGTTGTCGTTGCCGTTGATGAGATTTGCCGCATCCGGCTTCAACGTTACCAACCGCGTCTACTTCAGACATTAGTTCATAATGTCAATGTGAAACGCGGTGCTGCTAACGTTGAGCCGGACGTGCGGCGCCTCCGCGTCCTATGTACACATTAAAATTCATCACATTTGATTTAGACATTATGGCTTAATGTCAATGTGGAACGCGATGCCAATGTTGAAGCCGGACGCGCGAAATTAAGGAAGTACTGTTCATCATCTTCTTCGATTGATCGTTCGTTCGACCGGTTTTTTAAACTTCAATTGATGTCAAAAATCATCTAGCAACTGAGCGACAATGTTTTCAAGGTTCAATTTGATCGATTTCGATCGACACGCGACACTCACGCGCAAAGCTTCACTCGCAGAGAACGTCCGCTCAGGCGTTCTCGTCCAGCATTTCTCGGAGGATGTTCTCGTCCAGAAATGCTCGCCTAGCATGCGATCTCCCCAAGCATTTAACGCTGCATAAGAATGTCGCCGAGAACGTCCCCAAATCCTCCCCAAGCGTTCAACCGCTGCATATGAGTGATGATCTCTTCTCACTCTTGCCTCCGGATGCATTGGAACTTCACTTGGAGAGGAATTCATGTCTTCGTTATTATGTCTCATTTGATTTATGCCATGGTATCGATTACCAACCAAGTGACGTTGATGCCAACACTCGGGCTCTGCGAGATTTGGTAGACAAAAAAGAAACAATATAGACCAGTGACAGAAGGAAACCTGGGCATGGCCACAGCCAACGGGGGTAGGTCCCATTCTCCAAGGATGAATGCAGCATAATGTTTTAGAAAACAATTGTCTGAATTTAACCAAATACGACAAGTCTTGATTTTGGATGTGGCCGCATCTTTGCGAGGTGTGTGTTTGATTTTGGACATTATGAGCCACTTCGTCTACCTGAATTCTCCACAGTAAACCACGCTTACCGACATCAAGCGGACGCTGCAACTATCAGATTCCACAGCGGAGCTAAAGAAACTACTCAACACGAAATCTTTTGATTGTACCCTAGGGCTGTTGTTGTCCCTTGAGTTAAACTCAACCACCTCCCCAATATCTGAATCCATCATTTCCAGCTCAAGTTACCGATACAAGGCAATGGCCACCATCAGTCGGTCAACCACTGGCACGAAGTGCAGCTCACGAACAGTCAATGATGACCGCAAAAGGCCAGTTATCACTAGGCATGCTACCGAGCTTTCTTATCATGATTCAGCCATCATTAAATGCTGTATCACCATCCTACTATGTGCCAAAGTTGTAAGAACACAGCCACAATAAATTAAACAATAGTACATTAACAAACCTGAGTATGTCCTAAACCTTCACAGACCCATAAAGTGCTGTATTTTTTCTTTACAATATAATAAACATTACCAAGCTGGACATGTATGAATACGAGCTGCTCGTTTCGCTTTTTGTAGTATGAGCATCACCGCATGCTCATAACAGGCCATGGAGTAACTCCAGGGGCAGGCAGTGAAGGGCGTATAATAGGAGCACGCCTAACAACTGAGAATGCTTCGTTGAGTCGTGCAGCGCGGCTCATAAACTGATCTACCTTCTGCGATAACCACAACAACGGTGTATCAAAATATGCACATATTCAAGATTAGGGACACAGTGATGCTTATGTCAATATACATGCAAACACAAACAAGAGCTTGCGCTGAATTCAAATCCAAATTTGATAAATGAGAGACCCTATATATCAATTGTTCCAAGATAAACTTGTATGACCAACTCAGAGAAACTAGGAAACAGACCCTGAGCTGTATCCAACACATGATTATCTAAAATGCTTTCCTGTCAGAAATTAAATGCTCAAATATACATTGCCTGTTTACTATCCTTTTTCCGGCAAAAAAGGTAACATACAGAACCGTAAAAAAAGAAAAAAACCAAGAGCAGAACAGAGGAGCAGGACCAATAGCTGATCAGATTTAGTGAATGATACCAACTCTGTATAACTTCCGAGTCAATCACGGAACTAACTATGCTTGACCAATAGAATGAGAATATTAACAATTCTGTCTTCTGAAAGAGGAGATACAACAGCATGAAGGACGATATGAAACAAAAATCCCAGTGAAAAACGTACTGTGGGATCAATGTCAGATTGACTGGTGTTCTATAGCGAAAAACACAGTGACATTCTAGAGAATCAACCATCTTCAAATAACATAAACAGTAGTAATCTTGTGTTATTTATTCTATCGGCAGAATGACTACGAGGTGGAAACAAAAATAAATACCTAGAGGAGCATGGAAGGATGCTAAATTATTTGAACAAACCTTGAAGAAAACTAAAATAATGACTAATCTACAAATGTGAAGTCCTAAAAATGTTAAAAGCACAGAACCATGATCCATATTCCAAAGTTCAACACTGCCACAGAGAGCAGTGTAACAAACCAAATCTCTAAGGAAATAGCTCACCTTATGGTCCACTGTGACCTTCATCTGCAAGCCTTTTGTTTTCCTCTTCATCATATGCAACCTCCTCCTCATTATAAACACTCCAACCATTGCAGCAGCCACTGAAATGGACCATAAAGGACTTACTCTGAACACACAAAATTTCACCAACTCGAGAGGAAGTTTCCACCACAATAAACCCTTCTTCTCCGCTTGTATAGGCTGCTCCACTTCTTCCTCAACCCTACCATCCTCTGCTGCCGCAACAAGATTTCCATCTCCACTGACCTCCAGTCCATTTCCACTTCCAATTTCCACACTCATGTTCTCTATCATATCCATTTGGTCCAAAGAATTTTCAGCAACAACACTTATGTTTTCTACCTCGTGGACACCATTGAATTCAGCCCCCACCGACGACTCTCCACCTGAATCATACCCTAGTATTCCCTGATAACCACCCTGATTCTCAATTTCAAATCCATGATTATCACCACTCTCCACAAACCCTAACCCTATTTTCTCCCCACAATCACTCAATTTCGAACGTTCACTAGCCGAATCTGGCCAAAACTCTTCAGAGTTCCTCTGTCGGAACACAGCAGCAGCCTCGGAGCCAGCAGGATCAACCCAGCTCGGATTATCAGAGTCGACCGAACTTCCATCACTCGACAAGTCACTTTTATCAACAGACCTCGAATACTCCATCCTGTTATCAACGGAAAAGTGATCGAGCCTAAGCATCATCAGCGCCTCCGCCTCCGCCGCAACGCCCCCGTCCTGGATCTCCTCCTCCGCCTCCGACAGTAGCATCTCCCAGTCGTCGAAATCCGCGGTTCTTCCTCCGCCTCCTTCCATCGAATCCGCCGATCGTCGAATAAAATTGGGAAAAGGAAACCCTAGCTTTGAAGGATGCACGAGCGAGATGATGCGAATGAATTGTGGCGGAGAAGGAATGTGTATGGAAGCAGTTTTTATTGGTATCTTCTGTTTTTTACTTGTTTTGTCGATTTCTGACGTGGTGCGTTTCGTATCGTCCGATGAGAAGAATGAGAAGCTGAGTCAAAGTTTGAGCGATTGGATGTTTGACACGTGGATGGATATCGTAAGGTAGCGGATACACGACTGTAGCGCGAGTGATTAAAAATATCTTTTTCAAACTCGCTTTCGTTAGATGCTGTCGATCATAAATAGGTCAGAATTTGGGACAAATGTCTTCAATAACCCACTCGATGCTTCTTACCCTTCAAACGGTGCCGTTTTGGCAGCAGTTATTCAAATAACGGTGCCGTTTTGATAACCTTTCAATTCCAGCAACACTAGGGTTTTCTCTCTCTATTACTTGTAAATTCTAGTATTACATGGGCAACAACAAGCAACTGATCAATGACACAACCTGTCACAATCACAAGTGTAAGAATTTGTCAACTGAAATAACCGAACTGCATTGATTGACTCTTCTCAGAGAGTTGATGATTGCAGTAGTCACTTCAGCTCAAGGATTGATTTTTTTTTTTGGACGAATGAGCCCTGGGATCTGCATTCAAGGTATCAAGACAACATTTGTGAGAACCATGTGTAGCATATGCATACCCAAATTGAGGAAATTATAGTTGGTATAGGGTTACGATTATAAGGCTAGTCTGCAGACATTACCTCAACGCCATTAGGGCCAATTCTGTTGCGCGAAATAAAATTGAGAATGAGAGAAGCAAATTCTTCTGGGACATCTTCCTGTATAGCATGTCCAGTGTGTCTGACCACTATCATCTGAAATTTCCCTTGCATTTGTCCTATAGTGAGAGGTCTGTCAAAACAGGAAGGAGCGTTTGTTAGTGGATCAATATTCACCTGCCCATGTGTAGCTCTTTCATCAACAGTTTGTGACATTCCAACATTCTCATATTTGTTTACTGTTAATATAGGACCCAGCAAAGTTGTTTGGAGCGTTGCACTGTTAGATTTCAGAAAGAAAAATTATGACCTATGAAAGTCGATATTGCTATGAAAGTACGGATATGTTTAGGTTAGGCATTTCAGTTTTTCATCGAACCTGTCAAGTCTGTCAGTCCCAGCCAACAGCAGGAGCTTTGGAACAGGACATGACAGAAACTTCTCTGATAGCCCTTCATACCTACATCGTATAAATTGCAACTATTATAGTAAAAATCCAGAAAATTTTAATTACAATTTTATAAATTCTATTGAACATCAACCAATATTATTCAGAGAGCTCATTTGGCCCTTATAAGTCATGTTGCAGCCTATATTAAACACCATTTAGTCAGAGAAATCCCTCGCATACAAGTGTTTGAAAAACTTGTTCAAAGATTCGTAACTATTGTTCAAAGTATTTGAAACTATTTTCTATAAAGATAACATAGACAATGATAGAAGTTTAATTAATACCATCCTCTCCAGTACTGTTCTGTTTCCTGAAGCCGTGCTCTATAAACATAACTGCAGTTTGTATCAAGAAACAAAAGTGTAAATACTGTCATGAGTGTGATAAAAATCCACACATGTAGTTTTTGTATATTGTACAAGTAGCAGGTTTCACATAGGACTAACCATTTCTTTGACTCGTCATATATCAATGTTGATGGGATGGAGACACGGGCAGACTCAACATTCCTAACAGAGCCTCCTTTCACATTGGATTCAATCTGCACATTCAGAGTGCTCCCAAGACTAAATAACCCAATTTCAATCGCATTGCTACTTCAAAGGGAAATGATATGCTTAAACTCAACTTGGGCCCAAGTCTCAGCACCATTTCTTCAAAATACTTAGAAACTACATCATCTTTTTGGTTTTACACATACAACACTACTTTTAAAGAGAGATAGAGCAGCCCTTGACCAAAATGGTTTTACAGTAGCATAGCAGGCTACTATGCAGTAAAGGTAAACTTCAAATATGAACAAGGCAAGATGGCTAGTGGATACCGCTCTTTCTATACTCGGAAAGAATTGCACTCTGTTTGACAAGATTTTCTGCATGTGAATCAAGGAAGCCATAGCTGTTCCCTGAAATTCATTTACTCACAGTTTAGTATACACAGTCATGCAGGGTCGCAGTCAGTCTAAGTGCATCTAAGTAACGAACCTCCACTACATCCACGACAACCAGACCAGCCAAGCTGGATATTGCTTTCTTTGCAGCAACATGAACAGCAACTGACCCTCCCATGCTGTACAAGAGCTACCACTTAGTCGTTTATAAGCCAATTAAAAGTTAAGAAGTTTTGCTTCACATTTTTATGATAACTGATAACTTGGTAGTACTGCTTTCCGTAAAAAAGTACTCTGTACAGTTATAGTAAGACTACAAATTCCCAAATGCTAACCATGCTTAAGATTCTTCTAGCTCGTGAATGAGTACAGGTCAATGAAATTCTTCTATCAACGTCAATAGGTTAAAAACGGTTCAGTCAGATGTATAAACTTTAAATAGGAAAGTTTATTGAATGAGATCACCTGTGGCCAACAAGCACTATAGCAGGGGGTGAATCACCATACATTGCCTTTATAACAGCAATAACATCATTGCATAATGTCTGCAAAATATTAACTTCAAATCATTACAGCAGATTATTATGACAAAGGCCTTCAAATATATTTCCCCAAGTTATAACATAGTTAGATTGTTGTGAAACACTCCTTCGGGAACCTTTCACCAGAGCATGTAAATGCTGATTATATATATAATTCACAACTATGATTCACATACCTCAGTAGACAAGTCAAGTTCATTATCAGTTAACGACTTCCCGTGCCCTCTAAGGTCCATTGCCACTATCCGAGCCTTTTCCTTAATCTTATTTGACGACAAAGCAAAGGAAAGCCTGACAATTATTCAACCATCATCATAACTGGTATTAGAGACCTTGCAGTGACGTTAAAAGGAATCGAAAGGTATAAAAAGTAGCAACATTGTACAAGCTATACAAACATAACGATCAGGTAAATTAAATAAAAAAAACCTAATTGCTAATAAAACACCATTGAAACATGTAGTACTAGGCAGTTTGACATAGCGCATATTGATCCATCAAATAAAATAGACTAATCCTCCAATAGGAGTAGCTAATCTTACCTAGATTACCTACAAATGTGATTAAAACCCAAAAGTACATGCCTAGAGTGTAGGATTAATAACTAATCCTCCCAGGATCACAATATAGTGGCACACAATTCTCACTAATTTTGGTGGACTGTAAAGGAAGATAACAACTGATTTATTGTACTCAACGGAAATACACTCGTACAATTAAGCTAGGGAAATACAAACTTAGCCAGTACTGGTTTCCTGACTAAATGTGAATTTAATCACACAAAGATCAGGCTAGCAGTATAGACTAAATAGGCAAAGCTTTGTAGAGAGAGGATGGAGGATTGTGAGATGATTGTGGATGATACAAGGGAAGGGGCTTCTCTATTTATAGCCAAAGGGAAGCTTGGAGATGAAGACACTTGGCAAAGGATGGGGAGAAGAGCAAGGAGAGCCATACACATGGGGAGGGAGTTCTAGCCGCCGCCGGCTTTGGGTGTGGAGGAGACACTTGGAGCTTTGTGTCATCCAAGCCATACACATGGATGAGCAAGGAGCCGCCGGCTTCATGGATTATATATTCAACACTCCTCCTTAATCCATGATCTTGCTACTCCAAGCATATAACGAAATAACTCAAACTTATCACTTGAGAGACCTTTGGTAAAGATGTCTGCAACTTGTTCATCAGTCTTGCAGAACTCTAACTCAATCTCACCATCTTTGACCAACTCTCGAATATAGTGATACCTGTTCCCAATATGCTTGCTTCTGCCATGAAATACTGGATTCTTGGCTAATGCTATAGCCGACTTGTTGTCAC
The DNA here is from genome assembly GCA_033675215.1 of Rhodiola kirilowii. Classification (NCBI taxonomy): domain Eukaryota; kingdom Viridiplantae; phylum Streptophyta; class Magnoliopsida; order Saxifragales; family Crassulaceae; genus Rhodiola; species Rhodiola kirilowii. The sequence goes on from CM066203.1 coordinate 1,019,426, forward strand.
ACATAATCTTCGTGGGGCCCTCTTGCTTATGTTTCAGGTCTTCCAGTATCCGTCGAAGCCAGACTGCTTGACAAGCTGCGGTAGTTACTGCGATGTACTCCGCTTCAGCTGTAGAAAGAGCAACAACCTGTTGCTTCTTTGACGACCATGAAACCACTCCATCTCCTAGATAGAAAGCATAACCTGATGTACTCTTCCGAGTTTCCACATCACCGGCCCAATCACTGTCTGTATAACCTGTCAGACAAAATTCTTCTGTGTGAGAATACATAATCCCATAATCAATAGTACCACTGATATATCGGAGTATACGCTTTGCTGCTAGCAAGTGCGACTGCTGCGGTTTCTCCATGAACCGACTGATAAGTCCAACTCCGTACACTATATCTGGCCTAGTTGAAGTCAAGTATCGTAGACTTCCAACTATACTCTTGAAGTATGTGGGATTCACAAGCTCTCCAGTACCTTCTTTCATCATCTCCATCCTCTCTGCAACTGGTGTTCTGACCGCCTTCATTCCCTCGAACTTAAACCTCTTCAAAATATCTTTGGCGTACTTCTTCTGTGAAATGAAGATTCCACTGTCCGCCTGCTCAACCTCGATGCCTAAAAAATAAGACATCAGTCCCATGTCAGTCATCTCAAACTGACGAGTCATCGCTTCTTTGAACTCGATGAACATCTCCTCCGAACTTCCTGTGAATATCAAGTCATCCACATACAAGCATGCTATCAACATCTGTCCTTCAGTACTCATCTTGATGTAGAGTGTATGCTCGTAAGGACACTTCTGAAATCCGTTTTCCAGCATATACGTATCAATCCTCGCGTACCATGCTCGCGGGGCCTGCTTCAGTCCGTATAGTGCTTTCTTCAGCTTGTAGACATTGTTATCTTTCCTTCTCTGCACATAGCCTGGTGGCTGATCAACATACACCTCTTCTTCTAGAACTCCATTCAAGAATGCTGACTTCACGTCCATCTGGTGTATCTTCCACCTGTTTTGTGCTGCAAGTGCTATAATCATTCGAATGGTATCCATTCTAGCAACTGGTGCAAATACCTCGAAGTAATCGATACCAGGCTTCTGCCTGTATCCCTTCACCACTAGCCTTGCCTTCAACCGGTCCACCTGACCGTCGGGTCTGCACTTCGTCTTGTACACCCATTTCACTCCAATCGACTTCTTACCAACAGGTAAAGTCGTCAGCTCCCAAGTATCATTCTTCTCAATGGAAGCTATCTCCGCATCCATAGCTTGTATCCACCCTTTGTCTTTTACTGCATCCTCGAACGTTATAGGATCACAATCTGCAAATAGACAAAAGTTCACCATAGTTTCATCAGGTGTGTCTGGCTCATCATCTCGGTAGACCACATAGTCATGATATCGAACTGGTGGTCTTCTCTGTCGTGGTGGTAAACTGCTAGACTTTGACTCAGTTGATTTCTCAGGTGAATCAACAACTGGCGCATGCCTATCTTCTGTAGGCTCCTCCCCAATATCGACACGAGGTTCTCTAGTATCCGTTTGAGACCAATCCCAGGTCTCATCTTCGGCAAACTGTACATCTCGGCTGATAATCAACTCTCCCGTGTCAGGATCATAACACTTATAACCCTTCGTATCAGCACTGTACCCGATGAAGATGCATCGCCTACTCTTGTCGTCCAGCTTCCTCCGTCGTTGATCTGGTATATGGGGATATGCAATACACCCAAATACTCGTAGACAAGATACATCCGGCTTCACACCACTCCAAGCTTCATCTGGAGTCTTTCCTTGAACCGCCTTCGTGGGACATCGGTTCAGTAAGAACACTGCACAAGATACCGCTTCTGCCCAATAAGGCTTCGGTAGCTCCTTGGCCTTTAACATGCTTCTGGCCATCTCAAAGATTGTGCGATTCTTCCTCTCAGCAATGCCGTTCTGCTGAGGTGTGTAGCTTGCAGTCAACTGCCGTCTGATTCCTTCGGCTCTGCAATAGCTTGAGAATTCATTTGAAGTAAATTCTCCTCCTCTATCTGATCTCAGCGTCTTCAAGGTGTAACCACTTTGTTTTTCAACAAAGGTCTTGAATTCATTGAACGTCCGAAAAGCCTCCGACTTTTCTCTCAAGAAATAGACCCAAGTCTTTCTTGAAAAATCATCAACAAGTGCCATCATGTATCGCTTTCCGCCAAGAGATTCGACCTCCACTGGACCACATAGATCCGTGTGAACCAGCTCCAATGGTTGGTTCGCTCGTCTCGCCTTTCCTACTGGAAACGGCTCTCTGTGCTGCTTCCCTCGCAAGCACGCCTCACATGGTTGACTAGGAATCTGAATCGCCGGTAGTCCTGTCACCATTTTCTTTGTCGCCAATAATTTCAGTCCGTTGAAATTTAAATGGCCAAATCTGAGATGCCACAGCCAACTGCTGTCTCTCACCATCGTCTGGAAATTCACTTCAACTCCCTTCTTAAGGATCCACGGGAACATCCGATTTTTCGTCATCGGTACCTTTGCAACGATCCTCCGATCTTTGCCTTCAATTGTGCAAAGTCCATTTCGTATAGAAATGGAATAACCTCTCTCCGATAGTTGCCCCAAGCTCAGTAAATTCCAACATAGTCCGGGTACATAAAACACATTAGCAATAGTTACGTATGTACCGTCATTTGTCTGAATTTGGATGTCGCCTTTGCCCATGACTTGGATTTGCGACTTGTTTCCAAAACTGACTTCAGCACGAGCGGATTCGTCTAAGCGAGAGAATAACTCCTTTCTCCCGCTCATATGGTTGCTGCATCCGGAGTCAAGATACCACACGTCTGTGTAGCCTTCACAGATCTCCTTCGTCTTGCACGCTAGAACCATGTTTCCATGCGCCTCGGAAGCATAAGCTTGCTCCACTCGCTCATTTGCTCGGAATTCAGACTTGTAGTGTCCGAACTTCTGACATTTGTAACACTGGACTCTGGACTTGTCACGCCCTCCAGTATCACCACCTCGAGCTTGCTGAATATTGCTGCTACTGGCTTGGTCTCGTCCACCGTTATAATTTCGGCCTCCTCCTCGGCCTTGTCCACGTCCTCGACCTCCACGGTAACCTCCGCGAGTTCGTACTTCGACTCGGCTTTGCAAAGCCTGCTCCTGACTAGAGCCGTTCGCCTTCTGGTTTATCCGTTGCTCGTGTGAACCCAGCGAACTCATGAGTCGATCAATCGACATCTTTGATGTGTCGTTTCCTTCTTCAATAGCTGCTACGACATGTTCAAATTTAACGGGTAACGAGCGTAATACCTTTTCGACGACTCGTTGTTCCTCCAGCGCTTCCCCGTTAACTCTCAAATTGTTAACGACCGCTTGAACCCGTTCACAGTATGTTGACACGCTTTCCGAGTCAGTCATTCGTAGTGACTCGAAATCTCCTCTCAGTGTCTGTAGACGCATCCGCATGACTCTTTCATCGCCTTTGTAAGCATTCTTTAAAATAGTCCATGCCTTGTGGGATGTCTCTGCCTCTGATATTTTTTCAAATATCGGTTCCTCCATAGCTTGAAAGATCGCAAATAACGCTTTCTGATCTTTCTTACGAGTATCCGCCAATAAATCTCTATCTTCCTTTTCAAGCTTGTCAAAAGCCTCTCCGACTACTTCGGTGTAGCCCGTCTCGACCAAACTCCATAAATCTTGGGACCGGAAAAAAGCCTTTAATTGGATAGACCAATTTTTGAAATTTCGCCCGTTGAATTTCGGTATCTGAAGTGGAATTGTGTTCGACATAATTGAACCACAATACTAAAATATCGCTCCTGATATTTTGTACGCAACACTCGCTCTGAGGCCAAATGTAGGATTAATAACTAATCCTCCCAGGATCACAATATAGTGGCACACAATTCTCACTAATTTTGGTGGACTGTAAAGGAAGATAACAACTGATTTATTGTACTCAACGGAAATACACTCGTACAATTAAGCTAGGGAAATACAAACTTAGCCAGTACTGGTTTCCTGACTAAATGTGAATTTAATCACACAAAGATCAGGCTAGCAGTATAGACTAAATAGGCAAAGCTTTGTAGAGAGAGGATGGAGGATTGTGAGATGATTGTGGATGATACAAGGGAAGGGGCTTCTCTATTTATAGCCAAAGGGAAGCTTGGAGATGAAGACACTTGGCAAAGGATGGGGAGAAGAGCAAGGAGAGCCATACACATGGGGAGGGAGTTCTAGCCGCCGCCGGCTTTGGGTGTGGAGGAGACACTTGGAGCTTTGTGTCATCCAAGCCATACACATGGATGAGCAAGGAGCCGCCGGCTTCATGGATTATATATTCAACATAGAGTGAATTGGTGATGAAATAGTGAGCCTCAAGAACTCTACTTATGTCTGATTTTAAATCCTTCATTTTAGGAAACAACTAACGTGTCATTTCTAATAAAGCGCGTCTTTCACAAAATCCTTATGTTGAATGAAGATTTAATCCTCTCCAAATTTGACTAATAATATACGGAAAACATATCGACAGGAAATAAGTTAATAAACGCACCCTGAATATCCACCACCATGCAGACAGAACACAACTGGCCCCTCTGCCCCTGCCAAGTATACGTGAAAGACCTATAAATGACATACAACATGATGTTACAAGAAATTACACAGAAATGAAAATTCCAGTCAATTACACAAAACCGTGATCAGTCACTAACATCGGAAGAGCCAGGTATAGAAACATCGTCTTCTTTGTCAAAATAGTCCCTCCAATCCAAAGGTGCATACTTCTCTAAAGATGATCTGCACAATACAAAGAAATTAAATCAAACGAGAAACTTTGAAGTAACAGGCAAGATATCAGCGACCGGCTCTAAACACGATCAGTAGGTATCAAGTGTGGAGAATGATATGTGAAAATGATAATAGCCCTAGCAATCAGATGAGAGGTATTTAATAACTGAATAGCGGGTCGAGGCGGGAGCGATGAGAATGCTGAGTCAGTTGTTGCGTTGTGGTGTTCCTCGGGCAGAGAGGCAAGATCGGAAGACTCCATTAGATAAAGGGAATTGAGACGGCAGTCGGAGTGATACTCGGCAAAATTGAGAATCAATTGGGCTTAAGAAATAAACTTAAAGAATAAGCCCAAAATTAAGAATATGGATCAAGTAACAAGCTCAAAGATTAATGAAGATGAATAATGCGAAATCTAGAAGATGAATAAGAAGAAAGCTAGAAGATTATTGAAAAGAGTAGTGATGAGAAATTTACGTAGAATTTCTTAGAACTGTAGTATAAATAGGGGTGAGTGTTAGTGTTGTATACACTTGCATTAGAAAATGTGAGTGAATTGTGGTGTGAGAAAGTCCCTCTTGTAAAAGTTTCTTCATATAATAATAAAATTGTTGTTTTGTACGCTAACTTAAGTGACCGGTTCTAAACATGAACAGGAGGTAAAAGTGCGATCAAGTGTGGAGAGGTATTTAATAACTGAATAGTGGGTCGAGGCGGGAGCGATGAGAATGCGGAGTCAGTTGCGTTGTGGTGTTCCTCGGGCAGCGACGCAAGATCAGAATACTCCATTAGATGAAGGGAATTGAGACGGGAGGGCAGGCGGAGTGCTACCTGGGCTGGGACCCGACAAAATTATGAAATGTTGAGGCACCGCGACGGCAAGATCGGTGTACTTTTTCTTTTGTTGATATTTTACAACAGCGTTCGGAGTACTTTTTGTTTTGTTCATTATTCATGTCACATATGTTCAAAAAGTAAAGTTAAAAAAATATCTTTTGACTTTGCATTAAATGCATATTAGAAAATGCATTTGATGACTCAAGTTCTCAAAATTTAAAGTAATTTTGATCAATTGAGCACTCCTCTTTACGGTATACTTAAACGTGAAATTGTTTTCGTTATTTTACATATTTATGCTCCTCACATTTTGAAAATTTGGTTTCAAATGTGTTAATTGATAATTTATAAGGAAAGGGTTTTTCAGAGACTGTGGAAGCTTCAAATTCAAAACTCAAGTTTTTTATGATTCTTTGATTGTAATACAAAATGAGAATGTGAAGTGTAAAACTGCATTCCTTGCGGACATACAATACAACATTATATCATCCACCTTTGCCAAACATTTTAAGTGATTCCCCAGAATATACTACTACTGTACTCTCATGTGTTCTCTTTTATTGTCGTTTTATGACCGTAAGAAGGGACTGCCTCATATGTTTCATCAAAACAATGTAAGCCTTGAAAACCAAATGATTTCCATTAGAGGTGGCAAATTTATCCGTTATCCATTATCCGTCCATTATCCATCCATGAAAATTCATCCGTTATCCATCCATTTAGTTAATGGATTGAAACAATCCAAATCCATTAACAATCCATTAGTTAACGGATTAAATGGTTGAATCCATTAATCCATTAAGCAACCATTAATCCATCAAAAAAATTTATCATTAATTCATCAAACAGATTTTTATATTTTATCTTTTCAATTAAATTATTAAAAGACATATGTAATAATATTATTATAATAACACCGTTAACGGCAGATTAGACCTTTGATGTTTCAAATGAGTGCTGAAAATAGACGAAAGATCGGACCGAGACGAGGTATACATCGTTGCGTAGCTAATTCAAAGCTTTACAACTCTCTAGTTTACATCGAGAGCAGAAAATGTCGTCTAAAATATTGAAACACAAGCCAAAGTCGGCGCAACAGCAGAATTCGTAGCGATACACACTTCTGTATGACTTCAGCTTGTGTTTCGAACTTCTAAATGACCTCTTCTGCTTTCGGTGCAAACTAAAGAGTTGTAGAGATTTGCGTTATCTACGCAACGATATGTAGCTTGTTTCCATCCGATTTTTCATTTGCTCCCAGCGCTGTTTTTAAGAAACGAATGTCTATTATGAATTAAAATTAATTAGAAAAATACGACAATTTGATCGTGTGTGTAGTTTCAATAAATATGTGTTTATACATATCAAAAAACGACACACGTGAAAGAATGATCTTTATACATCCTACCATTCATAAAAAGTTTTAATACACATTTAAAATAAGTGGATTAAATGAGTAAATGCAATAAATAGATTAAAATGGTTAATGGATGAAACGGATTAAATGGATTCATCCGCTAATCCGCCGACCGTTAGTGATCCATCCGTTTAATCCATTAACACTAATGGATCTAACGGATTAAATCCATTTCATCCGCGAACCATTTAATCCATCCATGAATCCATCCATCCATCCATTTTGCCACATCTAATTTCCATCTTTAAACTTTGAATCAATATGATGTTATTTGTTTACTTGGGAGAGAGTAGTATAATCGTGTTATTTTGGTAACGACCTAAAAACACTCTCTGCAAGGCCACCATAATTTGTTATGTTCACATCCAAGGATAGATATCAAGAAAAGTAGGATTTTCAGTATGATATTGCTACAAATATGACGTCATTTCATAATTCAGTTTATGATGGAGCACCTAGGTAAGAAGCAAGTCGTAGAATATCGCTGAAGATCCCCCCAGCAGTGACCTGGGCACCTGCGCCTGGTCCACGTACTATTAGAGGCTGCTCCTTGTATCTTGATGTTGTGAAAGCAATTATGTTGTCCGACCCAGATAGTTGAGCAAACGGGTGATTCTTTTTATATTTCTTCAACTCAACAGTTCCTTTTTTACTGACCATGTCAACAACTCCTACATATCTCAAGACCTACAAGATCAAAATGAGGAAACAGTAAACAAACCAGTAACATGTCAAATTCACAAAATTTGCGAGGTTTGAAGTGTATTTACTAGTGTTATAATGAAATAGCATGATCCTTTATTCAACGTACACAAATTTTAAAATATTCAATATTTGACTAGTTGCTATCCATTCACACTTCCTTCTCCAAGATAAACTTCCACTTTTTTTACACATTTTAATATCTTCAGAAAAGATAATATTAAATAGCATGATCTTTACTAATATATTTACTTACTTCCCCTGCATCCTCAGCACTCTGTCGTTCTTGAGCCATTTCTTGGTTGAATTGTGGAAGGAGTTGCATAAACTCTTCGGCTGACTCACATGTCTGCTACCATAGATATAATTACAATGATTGAATGCAACAGATCATATTTATGCGGAAGCATCTTCGTACATACCTTTAATGGTTCAGGCACAAGACTTTGAATTGGAATATCTGAAAGCTCTAGCTTCAAGCCAGATTCTCTTGCAAGAATTGTGACCTGCAAGTGGGCATGTTTTGTAAGTTCTGTACAATCAATCACAAGATATGAATCATCAAGAGAACTGGGTCCTATAAGTTGTTAGGTATCAAAATTCAAAAGTGACTTCCTTTACAATTGTAGTAGTACACCATTGATATAATTACCTTTCTAGCAACATCCGTGCCTGATAAATCATCCCTTGGATCTGGTTCTGTATAGCCCGCAACTTTTGCCTCTCCCACTACATCACTAAACGTTCGATCGCCTTCGAAATTGTTAAAGATATAACTCAATGTGCCGCTACAAACAATTAAAAGAAATATAAGTACATGCCCATACAAAGGAGAGCGTCCGGATGACTAGAAGTAGAGTGGTGGGGAGGAATAGTATTACAGATCAGAGAGTTTTTTGTTAAAGTTTTTATTATGCCTCTTGTGTTAGCTTCTAGTGTGTGTTTGTTCCTGCATCCTTTTTGGTGGCTTAGTCCACCTAAGAATAAAAAAAAAAGTACATGCCCATACAAATATACATGGGAGGATTCTTTTGCAAATCGGGCTTAAATGAAAACGGTGAAAAATGCATCCCTATTTCATCTTGCAAGTATATATCACGTGTTTCATTAAAAAGGCACAGGAAGTCACATGACCCAGTGTCATGGACTTCACTTTTTATATTAGGGTTCGATTCCCGTGAGAAGTCCATCTTATGGTTCTGGACCGGACATTTGGTGTGATCAATGGCCAATATTGATCCCGTTATTCGTCCGAAATCGTCGTTAAAACCAATTAAATAATTATTAAAGGGTAATCTCGTAATCAAACTATCGACGACTCGTCGATGTGAACGGCGGCGTGAACGGCGACGACTCCCAATTGGAATCGCTAAGCTGCCGGAGAAAAACAAGACGCTGTCGTAGAAAAATCAGTCCGATCCGATTTTCCCTGGGGAAGATGAAGGTGTCGTGCGCCCCACGCTGACATTAAGTTCTTCACGCCCAAAGAAGACATTAACTTGTTAATGTCTTGATTGGGCGCGGTCACTTGAAATGCTACGAATTATAATTTATAATTCGCAGTAATTACATACAAAATTCGTAGTATTCTATTTGGTACATTTTTAAAGGATAATTCGTACATTTTCAAAGGATAATTGTTAGCAATCATGTTTTGGTCAGATTAAAGGATAATTCGTACCTTTTCAAAGGATAATTCGTAGTAATTATATACATAATTCGTAGCTTTTCAAAGGATTATTCGTAGCATTTACATAGTCATCCGCGCATTCCACGCTTACATTAAGTTAGCCGCGCCCACCGTAGACATTAACAAGTTAATGTAAACGCTGGGCGCGGCCCTAATGTGAAGGCTGGACGCGCGGCAAGTTCGGTTAACGTTCATCCTCCCTAAAAACTCAAAACGTCGACTGCCGTCGACTGATTTACATAGGCAATGTGAATCCGAGCAGTGGGATGTGATTTCCATGGGAGATGATGAAGGTTTTCATCCCGATCGTGGCCAGCCGAACACCGATTGATTAACGATTAAGTTTAAGCTAATTACTAATTTACCCTTAATTCTAATTAAAAACGACGATTGTGCGAATAAGTTAGGTTTAATAACAGCCATTAGATTATTAATCTAATGGTCATTAACAGTTCTCATTTCTCACGAAAGATTACACTTCTCATGTGATCTTTATTCTTTTATATTAATGCATTTTATTTACTTATGACTTCTGAGATAGACTACAGGTTTCTATCGCCTTTTTCCATTTAATAAAGCTATTCCTTTGGAAAATATAACTTATGAAGTGAATATCACTTTCATGAGATAATTATAAACAATTGTGAAATGACAAATATTGAAACGCTATTTGGGTATAATACGCAAACAAATTTGGTTATAAATGATTAACCTGAATATTCCTTCAATTCGTAATATTTTGTCACCAGTTTCAAGGAGGCCTCTCAAAGTGCTGATGATTGGGAGACCAGCTCCAACAGTGGCTTCATAAAAGTAATGAGTGTAAGACTGGCGTTGAAGTGATCTTATCTTCAAATACTGAAATATAAAAATAATGTCATAGTGTGCGCTTGTGTTGGTAATTATGATACAACAATGTCAACATGCTTTCATAAATCTAACCTCTTTGAGTGGCCCGGAGTTTGCCTTTTTATTCGGGGTGATAATGTGGATGCCTTTCTGTAACCAGTTGTGATAGTGACGTGCTATGTCAGCATCAGCAGTGCAGTCTACTAAAACGGTATTGGGGATAAAATGGTTCCCATGCACTTGTTGAGTAAACTTATCCAAGTCAGCCTCTTCACCTTTTTCCTTTTGGAGTTCTCTCCAATTCGCTAGGTCAATTCCCCTGCAACAAGGATCACAATTCACAAACAATATGAATAATAAAATGAAGCCTCGAGTACAAAAGTGCACTTATCAAATGATTTTAAGGAACTCAGACAAAAAATCATAATAAAGCTTAAGATAAATGCATGACAAGCATAAATACAAACAACGAGAGTCTATCCATTAAGGAAGTTCATATAAAAATACATAGCAACTATGAAATAACAAGTACATTGAAATAAACAAACAACATTATGTCTTTGTATCTTAAGTAACTTAGATGTGGCTTATGAAGATTTTTAGCACTAAACAAGTTATCAAAGGGCATGAATGAATTAATATTATGTATCTATTATGATAGTTGGATATATGAAGGGAAACACAATGAAAGACACGATGCCATGTGATTAAATCATAATTTTATAACACCGCTACCGTATCCAAAAGCTCAGATGTTTTTTCATTAAACCTCGAACAAAAATAATAAAATCATTCAAGTAAGTTGACACAATATTAGAAGAAAAAATGTTTAAGTTAACATTCCAACCATTGCCACAAACTAAACATCAATACAATTCAAAATTTAATAGGTCGGTTACATTGGCGAAATAAGAGACCGCATTGGTCCTTTGCCAAAAGTTGAAATAAAACTAGTTAAAATAAACTAATTGGACAATTGGTTATATAATTAGGTAATACAACTGCGGAACTGTGCGATGCTTGAGATGGACAACAGATTATATTTATGTCTCCCAGGGAATGTAATGGCAAGTGAAAATTATTATAAACTTACTTTTCGCTCAAAAGCATGGTCCTTGATCCAGTAATTCCCATAACTCGCAAATCAATATTGAAGTCTTCCTTAAGCACAGCTATCTGACAAATGGAATTTAAAACAGTTAAATCATAAGCTTAGACAGATACGGATGTGATCAACACACCAATCGGAACTCTTACTTGTTCTAACTCTAGGCAACGTAAAGCACATACAGATATGTTATTATAATGAAAGTTTCTACTATATCTCGTACGTAAGACATCTGGCTACAAATTATGTCACTACTTAACCCTATTCAAGTTCTGCTAATCAAGCAAATGATCAATAACTCAACAAATGAAGATTAAACCTGGGAGAATTGTTTTGCATGTTGTTCACTAGTTTAGCAGATGCATTGATCATTGAATTGAACTCAGACAAAAGGGTGCAACTGCTTTGTTGTCTATGCACAGAATTGTTTCATTCCAAAAACTTTACAGTGAAACCAAAGAACAAGAAGTTCCATGAATAATACACTTTGTGCCCAGCCCAGCAAGTAAATTCTTAATAGTAATAGAAGCGCTGGTAGATTAAATGACTAGAAATGAATTTAATAAGAACACAGTGCACCTGATCCCTGAGCTGGTCAAGAAGTGTAGCACCAATCAGTCCAGGTCCAATGATGCCCATAGCTATTGTGGTTCGTGAAAGATAAAACCTCGAGTGTGCAGCTTTCAAAGCCCTGATACAATCTTCTCGCTTCAGTACAACTGTAATATTGTACTCAGAGCAACCTTGAGCGATAGCACGGATATTGATATTGGCCTACAAAATCAACAACTTTGGTAAGAATCTGATATTGAAAGCCAACACCACACATAACATGCACATTGGCTTCATACCAATTTAACTTTACATTACATTAAATAGTTTTTCAGACCTTTGCTAGAGCATTGAATAAAGTGGCACTAACTCCAGGGGTACTGGCCATTCTTTGGCCAACTGCTGCCAATATGCTACAGTTCGGGATGATGTCAACCTGGAAAGATAGACATCAGATGATACCCAATGTGTTAGACAAAAACAAGTTTCTTCAGACTGGTTGTATATTACGTTTGTCCACACGCTGCATAGTCCACATGTATGCACTAAGGCTTGGTATATTCATATACCTTAGTAAACACACTAACATTGGCTTAAAACTCATCAAACAGTTACCTAGTCATATCTAACACTACTTGACTCCCGCGCCATGGTCTTTAATCCTTCCAACAATCATTGACTTGAGTGAATGCAAAACAATTAATAAAATGCATATGATTGTTTCCATATGATTTTGAGCACTGATTGAGCACACTTTCTATCCATCTAACAACCAGTAACCCAAGTGACTAACAAACAATTAAAATTTCTGAAGTATTGTTGATCACGTCCCCTAACTGAATACTAAGTATACTATTCCTGGACAAACCAGAGAACCATCCAGGACACATAAAATGTAGCAGCAATGTTTTGGTACTTAAAGCTCACACATCACAGATTGAGTTTGGTTAAATCACACTGAAACAACTCAGAATTAAGGTGACGTGCCCATTATCTGATCAAGCTTCCAGCTGTTGGTCAAAACAAAACCAGTTCCAACTCAGAACAAAACATATCAGCTAAAAAGAAACAATGTTAATATGAAACACAGTACGTGTGAATAATTTTGCATGCAACCAACCAATCAATTCAGCACCTTCGAAATACGTCCTGCCTCAATAGCTTGTCTAAATCTAGACTCTAAAGCATCAGCAACAGCTTTGACCTCCTTTTCTGGAACAGCAAAACACACCGAATGCTCACTACTGGCCTACATAATATAAGTTGCACAGGTCAGTGTCAGCAATTGTTCAGAAATAACTTGCTTTGGGGACTCTAGTACCTGTGAAATCATGATGACATTTGCTCCTACGTCTTTCACCGCACCAAAGATAGCACTAGCTGTTCCAGGAACACCAGCCATTCCAGTGCTGAAAAGAATCCAAAATGTTTTACATTTAAATTATGTAAAGTAATATGTCACGAGATGCAATTATGATAAAGAGCTATCTCGTTGCACTAGAAGGCCAAGTTGCTTAATTGACAAATGGCTCACCCCTCTACATTTACAAGCGCCAGATTATCTATTGTTGCGAATCCTTTAACCAAGGAGCTTGAGTTCAGGCCATCTTTGTTTTCCCATTCGCTGTCTCTGCATATACGAGTTCCAGGTGCTGACAAGTTGAAGACATTCCGTATGAGAATTGGAATGTCATATTGCATCACGGGAATGATAGTTCGAGGATGCAGAACATTTGCCCCAAAATATGACTGCAGATTCACTCAATACGTTAAATCTACATTGGTATTGAAGATGATGCATGTTCAATTGAAAACCTCACCATTTCCCAGGCCTCTTGATAAGACAATGTTTTGAGTATTACTGCATCACTAACTGTAAAGAGAGAAGAAATATGTCACTAAAGTAATAAAGCCCGAACAGGATATCATCTCATCAGTAATTAAATAATCTACAAACTTAAAGATATATGACAGCCGACTTTTTTATATAATGGAGTATAATGATTCAAGACTACACATCAACCAGTCACATCAAATATTTATGCATTTAGTACAAACCTTTTCTTGGATCTGCGCTGAATACACCATCAACATCAGTCCAAATTGTTACTTGGCGAGCCCTGAACAGAGCACCCATTATAGCAGCAGAAAAGTCACTTCCATCTCTCTTCAATGTGGTCGGGATATTTTCAGGTGTGCTAGCTATAAATCCGGTTGCAACTATAGTTTTACATGGTCTTCGAGAAAACCACTTCTCCAGCCTACTTTCAGATTGCTGAAAATCAGGATCAACTTGATTCGAACTAATAGGATTCACAATGAGAACTTCCCTAGCGTCCATCCAGTTGCAATCAATCCCATTCTGCAAGAAGGTAGCGTAGTACCACTTATAATCAAAATGTTTGTGATGAAAAATCAACTGGACATGAGCAAAAAAACCTTCCGAATAACAGCTGATAACAGTTGAGCCGACCATAATTCTCCATGTCCAACAACAAAGTCTGTAAAAGATTCTGTCGCATGTCCGGCTGCATAACAATAAGAGACACACATAAAAGAAATAAGAAAGCACTTCAACAGTTTGCTTTAGAAAAAAAAAGTGATATTCGTGCAAGACTTTTTTTTCACCAAGAGCCAAAAAAGTACCACGCAGTGATAGAAATAACAACCATGAAAACAACTAATTTAGCATAGAGAACCAAGTTAATCAATCAATTACCGATATATATTGCGCGAAGCATTGCCTTCAAATTATTGATGTCGTCATGCAACCGAGACAAGAACCGAGCAAGCTCGTCCCCTTCAAGAATTTCAAGTGCAGTTGATCGGTGCTTTTCTAAAACTCCATCTAGTGCAGTAACATAAGCCTCATTCCTTGACTGTGCTTTATCGATAAGATCATACATCATATCTGTCACCTTAGACATTGCAGACACAACAACCACTTTTCTTTCAGAATCATCCATCAGTACAATATCAGCAACATTCTTGATCCTTTGTGGAGTACCAACACATGTTCCTCCAAACTTATGTACTGACCAGGTATCCCCTCTTGGAAATTCCGTCGCTTCGTCCAACATATGAGGCAAGATTTCTAGGTACATAAAATATCAGAAATGATGTAGTACTTAAGGCAATCCATACAGCCTACGTTTAGCATACATTAAGTAAGATAATAGTCAAAAGTTCAACAGACTTCAAAATTACTAAACCTGTAAGAGATTGGCCTACTGAGCCGTTAGCAGCATCACGTCTCCCCTTCTGCCACACTAAATTCTTCCTGAAATGCACAGCACATTGGAAATCAGCTGCAATTAAGCAAAGCCAGACCAAGTTTAACGATTATAAATTAGTTGATTATAGTTATAACTTATAACCGATGCATTGGTAGAGGATACATAAACACAAACGCACACAAAATCAAAACATATGGCGACGAATCTATTCATTCCGTCTTCCGCTGCACACAAGTCGGCCTGAATAGCTTAACGATCCAATTAACGAATTATGAACACTAAATTTAATTATCCGATTAACCTGCAGATCTGTGAGCGTTGGACGATCGAGAAGGCGGCGGAGCTCAACGGATGAGTCGGCTTCTTGGCGGCGGAGGCGTCGAAGGGAATTGCTGAGCCAGCACCAAGGGAGGAAGAAGGGGCAATTGAGGAGGCGAACGCCATGGACGGAGGACGACAAAGCGAAGCGTTTGTGTGATTTGTGCAGTTTGTTACTGATCAGTTGGTGAGCTAGCGTGGCCGTATATATGCTTTGCGGCTACAGAAAAGTTGTGCGAAGAAGAAGGGACAGTGAAGCTCGGAAAAATTTCCAAAATGCTTAAAATTGAACATTGAGTTTCAATTGTACTCAAACTTCCAGAAAATTTTCCGTGAAGCTCTGCTGCAAAGTAGACTTCGACAAAACGGCGCCGCTTTGACCGATAGAAATCATGTTCGATAAAAAATGATTTATTAAAAAAAAAACTACTAGTCTGTAAGGAATTTTGACCGATAGAAATCATTTTCGATAAAAAAAACTACTAGTAGTATGTAAGGAATTTTCGAAATATAACATTTTACAACAAAAAAAAAATTGTATCAAAAGAAAGATGTGGATTTTCTTTTATTAAATATTTCATCTTTTGTTAAATTTAATTTCATAAATTTATAAACTAAAGAAAAGTGCTTGAATTAGAATTTTGGAATAAAAATAAATGTGAGAAAAGCATATTCTGTCGGACAGTAGTATAGTATACTGCATGCTCTCTTTGTTTTCTTCTTCGATCGCTTCCAAAGCTCCTTCCTTCTCACTTTCTCGCACTTTCTATCCATTCACTCACTCATCCTTTCATCCAATCCGCCCATACACCTCTCCGATCAACCAATTTTTCTCCCCGGAAAATTAAAATAATCTTGATTTTTGTAGATCGGCGATCAGTCATGGATCTGTGGTCAGTCAGTGTCAAAAGTAACAGTACTCCGTATATGTCCATAACCCAGAAGACAATTTCTAATAGGAGTTTGGATGCCCAAAAGAAGCTGGGAATGCTGGACTCCATGAGGGTATTGCAATTTAGGGTTTCCGATGTTCGGAAAGGGGGATCTTTTTATTCGAAGGTGTGTGAGCGATCGCTTGTTGTCAGAGCTATGGCGAAGAAGAATCGTGATAATCCTTCGCATTCTTCATCCAATTCCGGTAAATTGATTTCTCGTTGTTGGTTTGCTCAGATTTTGACGGCGATCATGATCATGGTATTCGATGCTTGGATTTTGACAGTTTTGTTTGGTGCTCCATTTTCCGATTTTGTTGTGGTGACAGTTTTCTTGCTTTTTAATCTTATTTATAAATATGACGATAAAGAATTGTGCAAAACTAATCAGGCTTGTTTTCTTTTAAGTGAAAGGTTTATGCTTGCAAGCTGATTTGCATTCTAACTGAGGATCTCAGTATTTTTAGTTATGTCTGTACACACCCTCTAGAATTTATCTTTCAAAGTCGCGATATTGAGTTGTTTGATTGAAAATTTTATAATTTACTTGTGTCAGTAGCAAGTGACTCATTAGAGCTTAAATTTGAAAGTCTACATAAAGAAGTTTTTTGTGTACAGGAGATGACGAACAGTCTGTTCCAGAGGGCGATGGTCCAAAAGAGAAAAGAAACCCTTTGGATGGAAGTAAGGCAAATGAAGCAGATGTTACTTCGGACTGGAGAGAGTTCAGAGCATCACTTTTTGCTCAGGAGCAGGTTATATTACTTGATATACTGTCCTCTTATCCAGTGCTCATTTTTTATCTTTGGTAGTTGGTCATGTCGTCTAGGTACCACCATCTAATCTTATCTATTGTGCAATAATTTTTAGTGATTTTTTACAGTTCATTGTCATCTGTATTATCAGTGCCGACTTTAATTTATCTTTTCACTATTAGCTTCCTTGTCTATCTTGGGATTTCTGGCATGTGCACCCTTGCTTTTCAGTTGCGAGCTAATAAACTAGTTTGATTATATGTTTGGGAAGACATTCATGTTCTCCAGGCTCCTTGGAGCCTTCTAAATTCCACTGCTGATGTTAGATCAACTAGGTATATGAGGTTTCATAGTACTACCATTTGTGTTTATATAATTTTGGTTAATGTCCAATGCTTTCAAATACTCACATGAGTTCACATGCTGATGTGTAGCATTAGAAAGTCTAAATTCCACTTTCTTCATTCAACATATCATTTATGTCCCTGCTATTGGTTTTGGCAAAGCTGTTGCAGGTCCTTGTGCTCTTTTGATACTTCTGTTTCTGCAGTAATTCATGAAGAAGAAAAATTAAGTGTAGAAAGCCCTGAAGTAATTTTATTTCATGTAAATGGTAAAGGTGCACTATATCAGCCGTTAAATTTATGATACCTGATTTTCTTACTGTACGAGCTTATTGTTGTTACTACTTAAAATGATGGAATGTGTGTTAACTGAACTTAGCTGAGGTTTACATACGTTGACATTCATGCACCACCGGTCATATCTCATCAATAGTAAATTGCACTTGGCCATTGGCCTGACATGAGTTCAGTTTTACTTTTTGTCGAATACTGGGTGTACCTGGGTTTTGTCATCATTGAGATTCCATATCTTGTGAATGCACCCTCTAGTAAACTGATAGTGTTTGTTTTAGCAGGCAGAGAAGATAGACCACAATGAGAAAAGCGGATCACATAAATCTAAGCCCCTGGGTCTGAAGTGGGCTCACCCTATAGCTGTGCCCGAGGCAGGCTGCGTTCTTGTGGCCACAGAGAAGCTTGATGGAGTTCAAACTTTTGAGAGAACTGTCGTTCTCCTTCTCAAATCTGGAACTAGACACCCACAAGAAGGTCCATTCGGTGTTGTTATAAATCGCCCTCTGCACAAGAAGATCAAGCACATGAAGCCTACTAATCTTGACCTGGCTACTACATTTGCTGATTGCACTTTGCACTTTGGAGGTCCCTTGGAAGCAAGCATGTTTTTATTAAAATCAAGAGAGAAACCGCTGATCCCCAGGTTTGAAGAAGTGATGCCAGGCCTATGCTTTGGTGCAAGAAATAGTTTAGACGATGCTGCAGGGCTGGTCAAGAAAGGAAGCGTTAAGCCTGAAGATTTCAGATTCTTTATGGGATATGCTGGGTGGCAACTTGATCAGCTTAGGCAGGAGATTGAGTCGGAGTATTGGTATGTTGCTTCCTGTAGTCCTAATTTAATATATGGAAGTTCTCCTGATTCGTCAGAGATGTTGTGGGAAGAGATATTGCAGCTGATGGGTGGCCAGTACTCCGACCTGAGTCGGAAGCCCAAACAAGACATGTAGGGATGTCTTTGTCTATTTATCGCCATACAATGGCCTATGACTATCAATAAGGTATATGCCGGAGCCAAATGTACAGAGAATCTAGTGGTTCTTGTCAATTCAGTGTACTTGATTGTGAACTCAAATTTTCATCTAATGGTTATTGTGTTTGTAAGGCTTGTCTCTGCTAAATCTTTTTAAACTGCATTTTGAGCATTTGTAGTGACATATATCAAGATATTATATATAAATATATTCAACATAATTGATCATACAAGTGACAGAATTGCTATTTACATCTATGTGGCCATTCAGGTGAAGTCACAAGTATGACCACCTGATTGTGTTGGTCAAGGCTCCTTTTGAGTGACTATAGAAAGTGAAGAAACTCCAGCCTCATGTCCCCCTAAAATTCTGAAAAACCAACCCATTTCTTTCATTTTCCTGCAGCTCACCTTCTGCAATTGTTTGACATCTTGCAGGGCTAGTAGCTCTTTCAATGACAGAATAAGCCATCATATGAAAGTAAAGTATCTGGCTGCTGGGAATCACCGCCCGCCGTAGTGTCCTTCTCCATCCCGGTATGTTTTATTTGTTTTAGTTTTATCTAGTCGTGCTTTACGAACCGCCTCTTGTATCTGTCGCTCATGCTCTTTAAGCATTTCTTCCATGTTTCCACCATGAGACATCAATGGTCCAGAATAATGAATGCGAGATTTCTTCGGTGCAGCATATCCCTATCATCAAAACAAGGAAATAATAATTACACGAAGTGTCTCGATACTGAACTGAAAACAGATTAGCCTATAGGAGACTTGTGACTTTACTGTTGCTGAATCCTTCACTGTTTCCACATTGTCTTTCCTTAACGATGAGCTAGAAAGCATTGCTTGTCTCGATCTCTGCGAATCAGCATTGGGGTGAACAGATGAATTTGGATGCAGGTAACTCCTTGAGGCAGCTCCTCTAGCTGTTTGTGGTTGCAAGCCGGAGCTGGACCCTCCTATCTGTTCTCCAAAATTTTACACAAGATCAATTCAAAAGTTCATGTTTCTGAATTTCATTTTACAGGAGAGGAACTTTTTCAAGATGAGTGTTAACCTGTACAGAAGCTTTGATTTCTCTTGTACCTACTCTTGCCGACTCAGGTTCTCTTCCTTTCACACTCTCCGCTTTTCTTCTATATTCGGAAAAAAAGAAAAGTGCCAAGTTATTTTATGCCACATGCCATTTAATTCGTCTGAAAATGCATATGGAAGTATCCTAAAGAAGCACGAAGGAAATGGTGTACTTAAAAAAATGCAGAAGCGGAAAATGTACCTTCTTGCTTCTCTTTCTCTTAGCTTAGCATCAAACTCCTTGCTTGGAGGATATTTGGGTAAACTCGATGGAGAGCACGGCAGAGGTTCGGTTGTAAGAAACTGGACAGGGAAACAATAAGGTTATGTTATGTTCTCTGAATGAAAATCAGCCACACGGATAATTTTCTTGAAAAGTAAAAGAAAAAAGGCTGAGTAGAAGTTAGTTTAATTACCTCGCTAAGAAGAGCTAAAGACGCGGTGCCCCGATCCTTGGGTTCCATGGAAAGTAGCACTTCAATAAAGGACACTGCAGAAGGAGGGAGAGATTTGAAGAAATCAGCAACATGGCGCCTGTACGTGTGTTTTGGCTTAAAACTCGAAGCATGAGGTAGTTTGGGATTCTTGATCCAGTAATCTTCAGATGGTGAGCCACAAAGTTTTAAAATCTTGTGCATTTGCTCAACCTACAATTACAAAAATTCAATGCTTATATATTTCTTTGTTTCTCAACAGATTTTGTTTCATGGAAACGAGACTTTTGTCCAGATCAATACCTCAGTTCTCCCAGGTATGATGGGTTTCCCGACAAACAATTCTCCAAGAATGCAACCAGTGCTCCAAAGATCCACAGCCACTCCATATTCCGTCGCCCCGAGCAGAAGCTCTGGAGCTCTGTACCATAAAGTGACTACACGGCTTGTTAGAGGCTGCTGTTGGTCTGGTCTGAAAAAAGTGGCAAGACCAAAATCACCGATTTTGAGAACTCCGTTATTGTCAATGAGAAGATTTGAGCCCTTGATATCTCTATGCAGAACTCCGCGACTGTGGCAATATTCTAGCCCTTGAAGGAGCTGCTGCATATAACATTTGATCTGCAAATACTCAAAAAACTTA
This sequence comes from Rhodiola kirilowii, assembly GCA_033675215.1. NCBI lineage: Eukaryota > Viridiplantae > Streptophyta > Magnoliopsida > Saxifragales > Crassulaceae > Rhodiola > Rhodiola kirilowii. The sequence continues at coordinate 1,040,355 of CM066203.1, forward strand.
GACAAGAGAGAAAGAATAAGTACACGAGACGAACGATATGGTCTTTAAGGTTTCAGAAATTGCCTGTGGCTCAGAGAACTTGATGCCAGGAGTGGCTAATAGTCCAGCAAGATCATGTTCCATGTATTCAAAGACAAGGTACAGGCTGCCAGACGCTCTCGAAGTGACTAGACATTCGAGCTTCATGACGTTCGGATGATCCAGCTTACGCAGGATGTGAATTTCTCTGGCCATAAACCTCACACTCTCAGGATCCATGTTCACAATCGTACTTTCTTCTATCGCAACAATTTTTCTGTTTCGAGATCTTTGGCCTTGTACACGCCTGCTGTACGTTCCTTGCCCGATCTGAGGAGCACGACGCACAGCGTTCAGAAAGAATAATACCCGACAGAACAAGTAAGTACATAGATATTCGAGTGTTTACGACGAACCTTGCAGATTTTCTCAAAAGTGTCAGCACTCCTAGGCACCCATCCTTGTATAGCTTCAGCAGCAACAGAAGCGAGCCATGAAGGCCATCCTGCCACGACAGGACTAGTAGTCCCTTGATCCATGCCTCCTCTGCCGCGACTTATACTAACTACTCTACCAATTCTGCGCTGTAAGTCATATCCATATTACCACGTCTTTGTTTCCTAACAGAGTTCTGCTTCATCCCAACCTTGACAGACATGTAACTATCATCGCCTTTGTCACGACGACAGAAACAAAATCCATACCGTCAGGACAGACGGAGGAGGCATTGGAATGGGATCAGCGTCGCGCTTGGGGTGCCTTTTTGTTAACTTTATCTCCTGCCTTGGAGCAAATGCAACCCATGATATCAAGCACCTCAAATCCTCTCCTCTTCAAAATGACATCAAATCCTCCTCCAAAACACAAGCACATAGCTCAGCCAAATATCATCCCTCCCAACACACACGCTCCAATAAATTAAATGTGTCGTGTCGTGTTGTGTTGTTTATACAACGAAATGAAGAGGGAACAGGAACAAGTTTGGAAAAAGAAGAAAAAGGTTTTGGGATGAAGGGAGGAGAGGAATTATAGGAGGAAACAGGTCAGGCTGTATAATAGAAGAAGAAGAGACAGTTGATCAACTGTATTCATGCAAATGTGGCAGATGGTGTGTCGTGCACAGCACTTATGTGTTGTTGTTGGTGGAGGGAGGATATAAACAATTGCAATTGACACGTCATCACTCAGGTAACCGTCGGTTCATATTGTTTTCGGTGTTTCTCAATTTTTTTTTCTTTTTCAATTTATACCACCACGTTCATTAATAAAATATTCATAATTATCCGTGTATGTGCCTAATTTTCATAACCATTATGAGAGAGAGAGAGAGAGAGAGAGAGAAGAGAGAGTGAGAGATGAGAGAGAGAGAGAGAGAGAGAGAGAGAGAGAGAGAGAGAGAGAGAGAGAGAGAGAGAGAGAGAGAGAGAG